>CM077805.1:23086485-23686485 GCA_039737535.1 Lagodon rhomboides
AAGGAATTCAAAGCATGTACTGTACTATCATCACTTCTTTATCTGTTAGCATAGAGTATTATCATCACTGATTAGTTGTTTGAAAAATAAAAAAACAATCAAAGCTCTCCTTAAAAATGAATATTTGTTTGCTTTGCAATATTGATACACAGCTACAGTAGCTAAATGCAAAACACCTTTGCTGCCTAATTATCTGAAATATACTGCAAGTCCATAAACTGGTGATACTAAAACATTTGTTCAAAAAGAGATTTCTACCATTTGTGAAAATTGGCACCTTTATTTGTGTGACAAAAATGATTCCTTGCATGAATATAAAACTCATGATGAAATGTCATTGGAGTTATTGGCTATGTTAAGTTGTTTTCTTACAGAACAGAACCTTTTTGTGGATAAAATTGTCTGTGTTGTTTAACAGTAAACATCAGCTGACTTTTATTCCTGAAAGAAATATTTGTGTTTTGGAATGAAACCCATCAAAACCATGCTTTTCTCTAGACCTAGATCAGGTGTAGGTTTACAAGTAAGTAACACACTGTATTAAACGTGTGTAGCAGCATCGGCTGAAGTCACTTACAATTAAACCCATATGAAATGTAAAAAGACAGGGCAGGATACTTTCTTATGAAACATGGTACTTTTATGAAATACTTACTAAATAATATATTTCATGAATTGCAGGACTGAGACGTTACGTCACTTGAACAACAAAAAAGTAATCTGAGTACTCCAAATGATTACTTTGTGACAGGTTACCACCAACACTGTCAAAGAGTAAGGGTGCCTTTAACAGGCAAATCCTCCTACCCAAAGCTCTGTAAGACTGATCCACAGGCTACCGTGACTCATGCAGTTGACTGTGTGGATGTGGCACAATTCTTCCACCATCCATTTTGAATGGAGCCAGGGAGAAGGGGATGCAAATGATATTTATAGCAGCTCAGGAAAAAGCTCACATGCAGAAAAGGATTATCTACATGGACAAATATAGAGCAGCAAAGAGTGGATTAACACAACCATTATGTTCAAAATGCACCACCTAAGGCACTGTACGTATTTGATCAAATCAATGTTTTTTATATTCCAAACCTGTCGTTTTTAATCAGCTAAGTTATTATTATCATTTCAGTTGTCCTCATACACTATTTTAATTACAAAATAATCTTTAACCTGGTAATTCTGTATAACCAATTACTTCAAGTGAGTTTAGTGAGTATTTGAAAAATCAGAAAGCATCACATTTCCAATTTCATCAGTTGTATTTGAAATGCAGATAGCGTATACAATAATTCATATTGGTTTGTATGATGGACGAGATGACAACAAGGTCACATATTGATTTTGGCCAAATCAATACATCTAACCACTGAAATAAATAACAAGATATCATAATTCACAAATGGCAGAGCGAATAATGCAAAACCAATGCAAAGAGTTTACTCAGCAGCCAAATGTAAAACATGGACTGGAACAAACTGACGTGCACTGCACGTGCATCCTGTCTCTATGACAACAACACCTTGACAGCCATCGCTGTATGATTGACACCCCCCTTTGCAGTTTACCATCTGTTTGTTTTTTATTTGACATCGGGGCATCAGATCAAGGAGGATGACATGATCCCCAGGAGACAAAAATATGTTGAAGATTATCACCTAGGCCAAGAAAAAGGAAAAAAGCAATGGTGGCGTTCTGAAAAGTTGAGAGATTTCCAACTAGAAGTGCTCGGAGCAGCCACACAATAAAGGCAGAGCACTTGGAATAAAGACGCTGCGCCTTATCTCGGGACAGCCGCCTGCTGCCGCAGACAAAAATGCTTTGTGGACACAAGCCCTGAACAGACGCAGAAAAATTATAATTATGCTTTAGTCGGCAGAAGTGGATATTGTAGGAAAACAATAGAAAAATGTTGAAGCATTAAAGCATTTTCTCATCATGTTGACAAAAACTGGATTTCAAAATGTATTGGCTGCGCAAATTAAACAGAATTTTGAGGAAACAGTGTTGTAGCAGGATGTAGCAAGAGTGAAGGACTCAATAATTATTATTTGTTATTTTTTGTTATTAAAGTTCCCAGTGACAGCTGTTGACAAGTCAGGTTGGATTCTGGGGGCACTGTACAACAGTTTAGAAGTAGCCAGAAAATACTTTCTTTGAAATATCCCTTTCATTAGGATGTGACCTGTATCAGGATATTTTATCTAGATCAGAAAAAACACATGGTAATGCAGGTGTTGAAGCATACACAACAAACTGCAGTCAGAATGCAATCGTATTGTCCAGATGGCAGAATGGATGTGCTGTATAATATCAGGAACTGAATTAAATTAAAAGAGGCCAATCCGACACGTCATACATAAACACCTGAATGGGTCTATTGCCAGTGACTTCCACAACAACATATATCACTGCTGCAGTAAACCAGAGACAGGTTATTGTACACTGTATTGTTAGGTTAGGTTTAGGAAAGAAAAGTACTTGGTTGGGTTGAGGAAAACATCATGGTTTGGGTTAAAATAATGTTACTTATCTAACATCAGTCATAAACATATGTATGTTACCTACATAACTCAATTTACATTATGTACATAATGTAAATGTACTATGTTTGTAACTTATAACTCATCACTTTTGGTTTCATGTTGGACAGTAACAGTGGTCAACGCCTAACAACAAATGTCAATATGAGTCAATATGGGACCTTTATGGTAGAAATAACATGACCTGGACGACTGAGAACTTTCATCAACTATGGGACCCATTTGGTCTTTTTTTCATGATATCAGGAAGTGCTGGTCCAATCAGATGTCCAATCCTCAATGTTTACTACATTGGCAGAGAAAACATATGCTGTTTAACTGTTTATTTTCTAGGCTAGCCTGTTGAACTAAACGTGTTGCTATTGTACTGTAATATTGAGGGGCAGCCAACATGTAGTAGGCTAGGTTGGGTGCTGTGACTGTTTGGAATTCATTTGTCTGACAACAGTGTGTAACTTAAGCCATTTTAACATATGACCTCTTGAAAATGTCCAGATATTTCCAATTAAATGTTGTTTGAAAAGTTTTTCTCTTTTACCAAACTAGAATGAGATAACTGTCGTTAACTCATTGTAAAGCACACTTCATTCAAACTCCACCTTAACTACATAAAACTCACCGACACAGTCTGATTTGTCTAACTACAATCATCTCTAGTTCGATGGAAATAAACCAAATAAATATCAAAATCAATGAGTGGTGAATACATTCCAGCTCTATAGCTGTCTTCACCCACTGCTGATGTCTGACTCACTCTCCTATCGCACGCCTCTCCCATCCCCACCTGCCATGTCTTGTCCCCAAACACACAGTCTGCTTCAGAGCCATTGTATCACCTCAGTAGTGTATCCTCTGTTGTCAGTCGGTGTTGGAGGTTGCGTTCAGTCAAAGTTCAGTGTCCAGCCATGTTCACTCTCAAGCTGCCACATCCAGTGGAGCCCAGTCACCAGTGGTGACTCCCCCTGTAATCTGAGGTCTCGGTCCAGACAAACTCTAGGGCCACTGGCTCCACGTCTAGCTGGGCCATGAGCTAAGTGGCTAACAATGGCTAGCAAAGAGCAGCAGTCGTTGGTTAGTCTGGTAAAATGCTGTCCCCTATGTGTTTGGAGCTTCCTTCAAATTCTGGGTATATTCTACAAATGTCCCTTGGACATTTGCATTCACACATAAAGCTTGTCCAAGTAATGTCTGTAAAATGTTAGGGCTTTTGTCAGGCAGCTGGCTTGCTTAGTGGGTGTGGGCATTTAAAACGTATCAGCAATGCATTCTGGCAGTAGGCAGGTGAGCATTCTCGGGTCAATATAGCACGTAGTGAGGAATGTGTTGCCTCAATTGGATACACATGCAATTTGGTGAAATTTCCCTTTAAACAGGTGTAAATACAAGGCTCCATAATCAGACGCCATAATCCAGATAACTGATCGTTTTATTACCAGGTAGAGTGTAAGTGCTAGAACTGAAAATACAACTTCCTGGTCACTGTTTTTCTTCTGAACATCTGAGTTATACACACTTTTCTCAATGTGTGAATATGCAGTACTTGAGAAGTTTCTTTAGTTCTCAAATCATCATTTCCTGTCTCCTCCAAGATTAATCCCTCAGAGCTATAAAGCAGACAACTATTATCCCCCACTGGAGCGCAAAATGAACTTGGAAAGCTAAGACTGCAGAAGAGCGAGTTCCATAATCCGCAGCTGTCTTGAAGGATGTGGTAACTGCTGGCAACCAGACCTTTTCTCTCCTGTGATAGGTCTGACATCGGCATTCCAGCCTCATCACATCATCCAGCTCAAGAGAGGGACAGCTCTCTACCAGAGGTTCTGCCAGAGGTGGGCTGGGCTGTGTCATCAAAGAATCCTCTCCTGCACTGATCAGTGAGAGTGACGGTCTTCTTTCAAACAATGACATTATATTTCCACTGGGTATTAACATGTGATCTGTATCTGCACTAACCAGGAAGTTGTTAAATTAAGCCTGAATTCATGTGGTTAATCAGGAGTTGCATGTGTTAAAGATCATTACACACTGTTCATACCTTACATTAATGTCTCAATTTTGTTCATGATCATAATTCCATCCAATATAATGCCCCTTAGCTGACCATGTAAAGCACATCCTCAGTGTGCTGTTGCTGACCTGGCAGTGCTGTCAAAGTGTGTTCTCAGCCACAAGCCCCTGGTGCTCATACTCAGTGTCATCTCATCAGTAAACCTGAGCGCAGCAGAACTCAGTGAGTCAGAAAGCCAGCACAGACACCTGAGGGGGCTGCATGACAGCGGCCACAGCGAGCTCACCTGGCAGAGTACACGCCTCGCTGTAAACTGCATGACTGGGATAGTGCAGCTCTTACCGTCACTGACAACTTTATGAAATAAATGTAAATTCTGGAATATTATATTTTAATAACACACCCTTAAATGGTCTTGAAATGAAGCTACTTATTAATCACAGAAGTTCTTATAAAGGATTTGGGAGAACTGTTCATATTGATCTGCTTCAGACATTCTCACCTCCAGCTCGTCAAATACAGCAGGTCAGTCAGTGGCTTTCAGCTTCAAACTATGGCGCTCTACCTTCCCCTCTAGTGTCAGATTTGCATGTGAAGGGCTCGAGTTAGACATAATGTCATATGTAACATCCAGTTCGACTTTCAAAATTCAGGTCTCTATCTCACACCTGACACAAAGTGGCGCGCAGCACAGGTGTTATTGCTAGCTTCAGCTGTCATTTTCACGCCCCGCGCTCACGTTGCGTAAATAGCAAACGTACCTGTACCCACCTGCGCGGCCATGAGTTTGTTGGTCTGAAAATGAGTAAGTGACGCAAGTATCTTCATTATTGTACCTTAACTTACACACATAACACAACTGGAAAAGCGATTGCTCCTGACTCTTGGTCACAAATGGGATGCAGATTCTGTAGCTGTTTAGGCTGTATCTGTCACTGTTGCGTTTAGCTGCAGAGTGGTGCAGAGGTGTGGGAGTGTTACAGTATTACATGGTCCGTGTGTTGTGTTGTGAACTACAGGATAACCCCCTCCAATCAGTTTGCTGACAGTCGTTATGCTCCTACCATGTTGGTCCTACTAGTGGTCGTTTGTCCATATCAATGGATTAAAAATAACAGTTAACAACCAGGATGGGAGGCAGATCATTAATGTGTTTTAAACTGTGCACAAGACCAAAACTGAGTGAATACACATAACACTGTGGTTTCAGTCATTCATGCTGCTAGTCTGATCACCGGCTTATGTCATTGGCCGCCACAATGTGATGTCAGGCTGCATTTCTCTTAAAGTTGAGTCCGTTTCAACTTCTTTGTCACAATCAGCTGTGTTTCTTTTTTACGGAAGCGTGCGCGATGAGCCCCATCGCACTACCCTCATTAAAGTCAATGGGAGGATGTGCGTTTTACCTCAAATGCCAGACTTGGTATGAATCCAGCCTTATACTAGTGCACTACAGGGGCACCTCATAGTTTGACGTTAGAGGGCTACTACAGTGTCAAACCTAGAAGTGTAGGGAAACTGACCAGGCTGCTATATTTGAAGCACTGAGACTGAGAACTGGCTACAATAAGAAATGTATATGATGAACGCAAATCTGTTCCAAACTGATCAAATATAATATACAGAGCAATTTGAAGGCTACAGGCCGTCACTTTGGAAAGAAAGTTGGATATTTAGTCAACTTACTGCTGAATACCTGCACTGTCAATGATACAGCATGGCTCAGTCAGAACTACCTCAGTAGACACTTTGGAGTGAGGTGCTGACCAGGCTGAGCGCTTAAGGTGCAGTTGTTAAAATAAGTGCAGTTGTGTTTTCATGGTGTGGTTTCAAGGTATGTTTTCATACCTTAGAATGAGCCGTCTATATCTCCTGTACATGCAGAGTGGGTCTCAGTCCACAGAGGTTGCCATGTCGCACCACCATGTTTCAGTTACAGGAGCCCAAAACAGAAAAACCTGACACTAGTACGGGCCTTTCGTGTTTCACGTGGCTGCCGGAAATTACCGGGTTGGAAGACAAAGAAGAAGAAGAGCGAGTGGCTGCTGTTTCCTGCCAAACAATCTGTACTGTGAGAAGTTTGAAACCACAATCTGATAAAGGATGGATGATCATATTTTTTATGTACAAGAAGAATTACAGGAGCATGAATCATTGTCGAAGAAACAAAAACTCCAAGACGCTTAACCAGATTGGGACAAGTGACGGCATGAAACAAGAATAAATATGGGAGCTGCCTTTCCCAGATGGAAATCTCTGAGGATAGAGAAATGTTTGCAGACTGACGCTGAAGAGTCCTGCTTTCTGCTGGACAGGTCAGAGGAACGTTAAAGATTACAACCAGCCGTAGCACATATTTCCCCCTACTGCTAACTGTACAAAACCTAGATAATGTACAATGTTAATTAGCAGCACATTAGTTTCACTGAAGAGAAATGCCACCATGTAACGTTAACTATTAGCCCACTGTAGCTGAGTTTGTCCCTCTCAGAGAGCGGCTGGTAACGTTGCGTTAGCAAGATTTAATTAGATGTATTACTTGTCTGTTCCAATAAGACAACATATGGAGCAATAACTAAGATATTTCGGGCTGGGAGTGTGCCAAAGACAGTCAATGTAATAATGTCCACAAACGTAATAAACCACAAACGTAATAAAAATCTGCAGCATTTAATGTAATAAACCCACAAATGTAATACATTTTCCACAAACGTAATAGCCGCTGCCTACTACTACTGCAAAATCCAGCTGCAATCCATTTGTGGGAAATCGCATGTTACGTTTGTAGTAGCAGCGGCTGTTACGTTTGTGGACGTTATTACATTGGTGGGCGTTACAACACGTATTGTAGAAATGTTAATATTGTACATGTGTATCAGTGGTTTGTCAAAATATTATCTGCTAATATTTACCATGCAGACTGAGCTGAAGCTTCCTGTTCAAGCTCTTGGATTAGAGAGAGCGGTCGTCCTGCTGGACTGAGACAATTCGCAGCCCTTCCCTCCGGACTGAGGCTTCATGTGAATGAGCAGTGATGAATCACTGTGCCTGCGGGCTCTGTGATCACATGGCCGGACACAACTGATTTTCCTCTAATCTGGACAGCCTGAAACAAGTAAGTTTAATGAGGTGCATCACGACTGCTAGCTATGGCTTTCTGCAGTGTTTCCGCCCTGTTAATTATGCTTAATTGGACTTCCCATCAATCGTTCACAACAGGAAGTGAGTGGATCCATAGCAATGTGTGCTGCTGCTTCATCCATATACCCTCCCATCCCCTTCATATTTATGTGATAGAGCCGGAGAGATAGTGTGTAAGACAGTGTGTTTGTGAGTAATGCTTGTCATTCCAATCAGCAGCCCCTTCAGCATGTCTAAATATGGAAACTGATTTCTCCACTAATTATTATAACCATAATTGCTTGCTGTTTAGCATAATTCCTTTAACCTGACATCAGACAGCAGCAGAACACGCAGGAAACTTTTAAAAGTTTGAACACACATCCATCTATACAAGGTGATTTAGGACATGTTATGAGGATACAGGTCAGAAAGGACTGTGGGCTCTGTCTTATGCCTGATGCAAGGCCATGCACAGAGCAGCGCAAGTGAAGTCAGACTGACCCACTTGTCATTTTAAAACCCAGCACTCACATTGTGTATGTAACAAATGCACATGTGCCAACCTGTGCACCCATGGGTGTGTTGGTCTTAAAATGAGGTGTGGCTCAGGCGCACTGATGGGGCATAGCGACAGCACCATAGACCAACAAAAAGCTGGTCTAAAGTCAGCGGCACAGTCTGTTTCCTGCTGTTTAAAGGACACACACAGCGAGATGTGCTCACACAGGAGGGTTCACAATATGCAAACACTCTAGAGAGGCTGCTTTCCATTAGTTTATACATTTCCATGCATGCAGTAATGTCACTGCAGCAAATGTTGCGGCACATTTAGGCAACACAACTAAATGCTGAAGAGGAAACTCTCCAGAGAAAACAGAATTCAACTTTTAGCTTCAGAAACAGAAAATGTTTTAGATATGATCTCAGGATTTATCAGGACAGCTGCTTCATCCAAAATGATTTTACTGGATGAATCTGGACTGTGTGTGACCTTTTGATTTGTAGAAGAAAATAGAACATGAATTGTGGTGAAGTACCAGCCAATCCTGTCGACGAGTCTGGACTTTGAAACGATCGATGAAGTTTACCAGCTGTTCCTTACGCGCAAATGCACATGTTAATATAGAGATACACATATCGCTGCAGGTAATGTCATTCATATTTTCCTCATTAAAGACCTATTTAACGCCTGCATCTCACCAATCACTGATCAGGATGGTACCGGAGGAACACCTCCCTGTCTACAACTCTAGTACCAAATAAGACCTCAGAAAGTAGGTCAGAATTTCACTTATCAGCATTCATTTCCTGCTTCTTTCACACAACTCCTTTTTTTTAAATAATATTTATGTACACATCTAATGAAACCAAGGATGGGCAGGGCCCTTTTGGGGCCCTAGGCTAAATTTTCCATGTTCAGTATTTCATATTCATGGTTGAGCGGTGCATGCAGATGCAGCGACAGGTAGCTCCTTCAAATTTACAGAAAATACATTTTTGTTTTTATAACTGTTAATGTTGTGGCTCTTGTTGCCTAAATACCTATTGTCTATGGCAGAAGTACATTCATCAGCATTGGAGAAGAAGGCGTGGGTTTTGGATTAAGAGCAGTGGACTCTGGACTTTCTACCATCCAACCTGACCGGCTGGACTGCGCCAGGGAGGACAGGAAGATAATCGGGACAAGAGTCAGGCTCATCCGGCTCGGATTGAAGGCTGCTCCTGGCTTACGTCTCGTCACAGGAAAACAAAAAGGGTGAAATGGGAAACAGGCTGGCCAAGCAACAGGGAATCAGATCTCAGATCAAGCTGTTGCAATCAACAGGCGGATCGTGTTCTGACAGAGCGCAGGACTACAGCAGTGCTCAGACAGTGTTTACCTGAAGATCAAATTCTAATATGAAGCTGCTGGCCATTTGATCATCACCATCTTGTTGCAGCTGTTTACAGACACCTAGAGGCAAATTTTAATAAATGCACAACAGAATTTTTTCCTGGGTGTATAGATATGTGTCTACATGTATACATTTCTAGCCTAATTCTTTGTTTGTACATGAAAAAACCTTCATTTGCCCTCTAAGTTCAGTGTTTGCCATCTCGTATGATGGGTAGCTTAGCTAACCTCAAAGGCTTGAAGCAGAGGAAACTGCTAGCTTCTGTCAAAACTGCAACAATAATTCTAAAGCTGTTTACAGTGTACACACACTGATGGCCATTCGATCTGCCTCACATCAAAGTGATGCCCTCAGGCAAGATATCTAAAGAGTTTTTGCAGAACTGAAATGGAAACTAGGCCCCTCAGCTCACATGCTTGCACAGGCATGCGCGCACACACACACACACACACACTGGATGGAGCACCTGTGTTAGATATGGAACACACTATAAATCCATTCTGGACTGGAAACACACGGTGATGAAAATGACATGATGTGGTGCAAATATCACTGTTTTGCCTCTTTTTCTGTTTCTGCAAGACAACTATTCACTAAGAAACTGGTAGCAGGGTTGGGAGGTGGCTGAGTGGGTTTGGGGTCTGTGTTTAATAAAGGGAACCATCAGGGAGACGTCAGGGTCGTTAATTATCGCCTCAGTCCTTGAAAGGATACTTCACATGTGAAATGCAAGGTGGAGTGAAAGCTGATGTGCTGAGCACCGCCCACAGCTCTGTGGGGATATATCACGTTACAAATGCTAGGCTGCCTAGCGACAACTGAGACATTTTTGTGTTGCCTATTGTCTCCTCTACACCACAGCATTTGCAAAGTAACAGTGCAAATGTCAGTGGTTGGTGCTGCATGGGTCCAGAGCTAATCTCTAAACTCTCTTCATTTTCAACCTGAAAATACCACTGAAACCTCACTTTCTTAATGCATAGTAAATATGGTTCATTGTTTCTGGCTTTCCAGACTTTATGGACTGTTGGATTTTCGACACTTGAGTTAGACACCTCAGTTTTGTTAGCATTAGAGGGTTACTCCAAAGAGATTTATTGCATTCCAATAAAGTTGAGTTGATCAACAGCACCAGAGGCTGAGAATATGGGTCAAGCTCTCATAATACCGGGTTACATTTCTAATGTCTCTAAAGTATACCCTCTGGTAAATGCCTGCGGGTTTAAAAATGTTCATCTCCAAGCCCAAACTGTTTGTTACACACTAGGATGGTTAATTTTTGTATTTCCACCATCAAAGTTGTGGATGGTACCAGAAGAACCGCTCCATGCTGTCCTGTTTTGTGTCACCCTTCTGTTGAGGCACCAGTACACTGACCCATTATTAAAGGGTGGAGTTTAAACTCTGCAGAACGCTGTCCAAGCAACAAGAACACTGGCACACTGTCAGATCATGCTGTGATACCGTAAGGGCATCAGGTTTTGCACAAACTTGTGGAGTCCATACCTGCTCATGTGCATGCTGTTATGGAAGCAAAAGGAAGACATATATAATCTACTGACACTTTTGTCACGTCCAGTTTATCTAATACACAGTGTCAGTGTTTCATCACGTGTGACCTGAGGACTCAGATAACGGATGTAGCCCTCCAGACCTCCGGCTGCTGTTCTCTTCCATGCCTTTGTACTCTTTCAAACCTTTAAGGGAGAGACTCTTTAATTCGGCCAAACCATAACAGGAACACACAGACAGACTGACAGATCAACCCCTTTTTTTTGGTTGATTTTTAATGCAGGAGTGTGAAAGAGACAGTGATGTGGTGGAGGGTGGAGGTTCTACCTTCGCAGCTTTACAGGATGAAAGCAGCAACCCTAAAAGGCTTTTAAATAGCAGAGAATCGATGCTTCTCAATGAGTTAAATCCCTGTCATCTCCATGCAGGCCTGCTCACTGCATAATCTACCAACTGCAGCAGCCACATCAGCTTGATGAGATTGAGTGGGAGTGGCTGTCTGCTGAACAATTAGCTTCAGCCACAACCTTTAGCTGCTGCCTTGGATTATACACTGTCACTCATTGACAGCTTTCCCCGGCTAACAACTTATGCTTCCTTTTGAAGTAACAAAATCCCTAAGCTGCAGTATGAGAAAACCTCCCTCCATCCTGTCCTCTCTAAAAGCCAGCGTCAAATGTATGCTGTCTGCATCTGTGACAGACAATGGGGGTGGGAGAAGGGATATTGTGTACTCTCTGCTGTTGCTTTGATGTTCAGCAGTAATAGAAAAATGGGTATTGGTTCCCAGCTGTGCGGGTGCCTCTGCGAGTTGCTGCAGATTTTTTGACTGACAGAAACAAATGAGTATCATGTTCATCTCTGAGTCTTTGAAGGGGTGTCAATGTCACCCCACTGTTTTCTCAAATCTATGTAATGGGAGCAAGAGAAATTGTCAGGCCTGCCTGAGCTCAATTTCACACACTTCATGAAAGTCAAGACTAGGTTGTCATTCTTCCTTAATCCATACAAGGCCCCAAGCACTGTGGGTGGATTTAGTCCAGGACATCTCTGAAGTTAAACAGCAAACTATTAAACTCTGCCTGCTGACCAAACAGTCTAAAAGGGCTGAGTTGAAGTGGAGTTACTCATCCGTAAAGAGCAATAGTTGGTTTTCTACCTCCAGGAGGTGGCTGCACTAAGATATTGTTCTAGAATGACTAAAAAGTTGGGCCAGTCTTTGTTATAAACACTTTTCTGCCAGATAGAGCTGGCTACGGTCACTGATTTATTGACAAGCGGCCGATTTGATTGTATTTCCGATACAATTTCATTTACCATCGTAAATTGTATAAGGAACCCTCTAACCTAGTTAATAAATTAAAATAACAATGGCTACATTAAGAACTGAATGAAGTGGTTTAAGAGATGTGTGTTTAAAATATGCCTATGGAGAAATGAACGAGATATTCTTATAATTTTAGAAGCTAATAAAGTTGCCTTTCTGCAGAAATGAGCAGCGGAGGTGCTGAAATCTGCTGTAATGTACATTAATTGTCTCTTATGTGACTGCTGAATGGAGGGGAGATGTACTTTACTTCAAAAATTTACAGAAAAGAGACCAAAACAGAAAAGTCACTGCAGGAGACTGAAAGAAACAGGGTATTTGGTGAGTGATGGTCGGATTGAACACAGCTGGCTATCTTGCAGCTAATGTACAGTAAAGTATTCTTTAAAGTGTTCAGGGTATATAAAATAAATCTGCAGTCAAACTCAAGTCTAACTTGAATAAACACAAATGATCGATCAAACTTGCGTGAATATCCCGAAAACACTGATAGCTTCTTAGCCTTGGCTAGCTTGGTAGCTTCCACCGCAGTGGGTTTGTTTAACAAACTAGGCTAACTTCAGCTCTACCCACACTCCACCTCTTTGCCCATTTTTGATTGGCTGGGAGTTAGGCAGTAAGGTACTGCCAGCATGACGATGACCAGTTCATTCTGGCTCTTCAGAATATGGGTGATGTCATGGTGGCTCTGTCCACTAGTTTTACAGTCAGTGGTGCCCACACATGTAGATTTCATGAAGTCCCTGAGCTGTGTGTGTGAAAGTTCAACACAGAGGACAAAAGCAGTGTGTCTGTAAATGACACAAGGTAGAGACTCTTCAGTTTTTTATTACATAACTATTTTGGTACAAACATTTAGACACTGCAGCCAATAGCCTTCGGCAGAATATCTACCTGCATTTGAGACTTGGCTGATGTTTATTATGGACCACAGTTAAAGGCATATACTGTATGATCAATCTCAGGATTTAATGAGTCGCTATTCAAGTGAAGCAAATGTTGAAGCCCAGCCCTAGTGCCAGATGTTTAGGAGATCTGAATGCATCCATCTCTTCAAAACAGACCCACATCCTTTACTCCTACCAAGTGTAACTACATCACCGTGTGGAAATAGCCTCAGGGACTGTCCCCTGTGATAATGACAGCTGAAAACAGAGTATCAGGAAAAACGGCTCCAGTGATTTCAACATACACCATCATACAGAAGGTGAACGAAGCTGTTATGTTTATCTGATCCTTGTTCAGTTCTAGCACTGAAAGATCTGTGTGGGTGAGAGACTTTTGGGTGACAGCGTGGTGTGAGTGACAGCCGGGGATGATAAAGGAAAAAAATGTCTGGCACTTCGCAAATACAACTCAACAATGTGTGAATGCTCATTTATGGACCGTTATTAGCTAGCTAATGCTAACAACACTGTTACTGTAACTAAAGAACTACACGTTTTCTCCTGGTGTTTTTACCAAACAGCTTCAGGTTATTGTCAGCACCCACTGAACTGGACTGGTGCTGACCCAGAAATGCATTCAGCCCAAGAAAAACCAAGACAAAATGTAATCAAATTTGGAATGTGACTTGTGAGATGAGATGAGATGAGAGATGAATTTATATGTGTAAGTGTAAATATGGATATGGATTCTATCCAGCCCTTTCGTGCACAGGGTCCACTACAGTGGAAATAAATTTGGAAGCCATTTCTAACCATTCGAGCTGGAATATCATGTCCCAACCCCCAGTGGCTGACCCCCAAAGCCTTGTCTACAATTCCAGTCTTGTTTTGAGATACAGCATCATAAATTCAAAATAGCAGAGGGAAAAGGATATGCACCAAGTACCTCTGGACTACTTTTTCTATCCTGTTATTCGCAGACCGGTTAACAAAAAACATCAACTACATCAGGTGTAAGAAATACCCATACTGCTTATAATCTATAGATTTTTCTTGTACATTTTTATCTGTAAATGAAAATACATCCGTCCACTCCAGTGGACATTATGAACCAAAGGGTATATTCTTTCTTTGGTAGACTGTGTTAGATCTGATCCACGGTCAGTATATTAGCAGTCTGGCCCAGGACTCATTAGAAGCGGACTGTCCCTGAAGACTCCCCAGTTCAAGGCCTACATGGAATGTCTTATTAGTGGGTCGCTCAGCGGTGTGATTTATTCTGGCACTCCTTATTGATTTGGGAGTGGGTGCAGATGCTCACTCAGTGAGAAGGCTTTGTTTATTCACCCTTTTGCTATTGATATATATTTTTTCCATAGCCACATCAGAGTGACAGGCCATCGGTTAGAAGAGTGGAACTATCTCAAACGGAGATGGTGCGTGGATAGGCCCAGTAATAAGGACATTAAACATCTCTGACTGGAAAAGGGTGACCTTCCTGCCATAAATATGAGCTATGTTTTTTCCTGGGCTTACCAAGATTGTGAAGATGAAACACATCCTTCCCATTCCTATATATATGAGCCCAAACCAAAGCAGAAGATAGCAGTAACTCAAACCAACATTTACAGAGCATGTGCATACACAGCAGCAGCTCCCTTATTTAGCTCAATAAATATGACATCTCTTGTCCTTGGTTGGACCTAAAAAGCCTCTCGACAGGAGATTTTTTGTGGTTGATGGTCTCCTGGTGGAAACTGTACATTTGTTTGAAACTGAATATTAGGAATGTGCGATATGTTATCGTTTACGATATATCGTCAAAGACATTCCCCACGGTGAGAATATGTCACCCCACGATAAAAAACGATAAATTCCCGTATGTAAGCGCGACACACTCGCAGCCCAACACGTATGGAATATTGACACCAATGGCGGAAGGCGGAGCACATACGCCGGGCAGCGAGGAGCGCGTTCCTCAACACCGCACAACATTATTTTCATTATTTTATTAACTTCACAGTCCGTCTAACATCACATTCATGCAGCACACAGACGAGGTTGTACACTTGACTTTGCTCGGCAGCTTCGCTCGTCTGTGTTGCCTTAATCTCCGCTGCCTCTTTTTTTTTTTTTTTTCAATCTCAATCTCCGCTGCCTCACGTGGGTAGCAAGCTAGCAGGTGAGGTCAGATTTGTTGTCGTTCGCCGCTCAGGACGGCTTTGCTCGCTTGTGTCGCATTTTCGTAGCAAACAACATAAGCTAACGCTAGCTGAATTGATAGGTCAAGGGTCAATAGCGCGTGCAGTTGGTCAAGCTGATAGTGAAGTTTTAGAGCGCCCTCTGCTGGATCACAAGGCAAACTACTTCAAACGGTCTAATAGACTGTACATTTTGATTTCGAACAGGTCATTACATTCGAATAAGAACTCCCCCCACTTTCGAACGAAATTTCGAATAAAAAATGACAGCCCTAACAAATGAACGAATGAAAAACAACAAACATTTTTGCAGTACAGGTATACTGCTTGAACTTAATTGATGTAGTTTAGTAGCCTTTATTATTATTTTGGTGATAGATTTATAGTCAAAATGATTAGGCTGAATTGGTGTTTATTTATCGCCATTTTTATCGTTACCGTGATAAATACCAGAAATTATCGGGATAAATATTTTAGTCCATATCGCCCATCCCTACTGAATATACTCTATACTGTAAAGACATACACTCTTAAACAGATAGATGCAATTCACTGATTTACCAAATTTAGACTGGAAGAATAAAAAAAAGATGTCTGCTCTGCTTTTTCATAGCTCTGCTTTAGACTGCAGAAAGGATACTGTATTCCTCAACACTCGTCATGCAACTGCTCAGGCATGTCTGTTTCACTGGAGGGTAAATACAATATACATACAATACAACAGACAGTCCAAGCATGGGCATCGGGAAAAAAGTATACAGAACATGTTGTTGTGACAAAGAATTAGCTTGAGTAGAGCAACTGAGTGCCTAACATAAGTCACACAACATAAAACCCTTTCATATTTCAAGTCGTCCATGTGATTATGACATATACCTTCTTCATTCTATGTTCTGATTTCACTAAATGTAGACACTTACCATTGCACTAAAGACATCAAATTGAACAATTTGAACAAAACATTTGAGGTAATTTTACACACATAATTTGATCCACTGCCCTGAATAAGCTTTGGAACAGCCTCTGAATCGAAACGTTTGCTTTGTAAAGCAGAGCTGCGTGGTGTGTAGAAGGCAGAAGATAACAGACGGCAGAGCAGTCCTCTGTGGTTTGGAGCACAGAGGAGCTTTTCCCAAGCCTGTCACCTGACAGCTGAAGACTAGTCAGTCTGAGACAGTGACAGTTTGAGGTCAGAGTATGCTTCCACTCGGCTCAGTGGCCAGGCAACTGGAGCGCTACAGCACGGCCAAAGGAACAGCTCATGAATGGCAGGTATCCTGAAAGATAGACCCCTTCTAGATTGCTCTGACAAAGCTTGTACCCATGATGATATCATCAGATAATAAACAGGCAATCAGTGCTTTGGAGAGGTAGCCCAACAGCTGCTTCATAGATTGTCTACAGGTCCACTACTTACAGGACAAATAAAACTCAGTGTGCCTCATACCTGATAGCAACTGAAGGCAGAGAATTGGGTGTTCATGACACCCACAAATGAGAAGGTTGGATGAGAACAAACAGCATGCTGATGATTTGGCTATCCTTGGAGCCTGGCCAGTAGTCAACCTTAAATTGAACATTTGCTCTGAGGGGGAAGAAGAAGCCCACAGGGTGATTACACATATGGAAAAAAGGAGGAGATTTATTCTCTCAGGAATATGATTGTTTTAAGCAAATGTCATGGCAATCTGCCAGTTAAAGCCGCTCTAAGGAACTTTCATTTTTTGCTGATTCTGGCAGCCCCTGTGGACAAAAGCGGTTGGGTTTCCACCACCTCATGTCTTGATCTGAGATCATATACTGAAAGCAAGTAAAAGACAGACATGCATAGCAATGAACTCATGTGTGTATTTGTGTCAACGTGTCAATAACTGTAATATGACAATTATGACACAAAGTAAACTGTGTTTAGATGTGTACCACCAGGCTACGGAGCAGCTTCTTTCCTCAGGCTGTGAGACTTCTCAGTGCATTCTCAGGATGTTGTGTATTAGTTCAGAGCCAAGTGTCTATCACCTTGAAACCCTTAATGGGCTAAGCACACGTCATAACTATCTCCCAGTTACGTCATTAGGTATTTGACGTACAAATGTGACATTCGACACCTGAGTGTAGGTTCTTGTGTACAAGAAGGGATTGAGAGCAGTGTGGTGAAAGATTGGTTAGCACTGACATTTAATTGCAAGATGATTTAGAGCATAAACCCAACCAAACATCTTTGATGCCTAAACCTAACCAAACCGCAGCTGTTTGACATTGTTAATAACAGCCCCACAGTCATCATTTGTCATCATATGTAAACTGTTCGTCATCATGCTTTACTTATTGAAAGTCTAACCTGAATTTTGATATTAAATATTATTGCTAACTGGACTGCGGAGCCTTACACGTACAAAACAGTAGAGGGGTAGATTTAGTGTCAGCGTTTGAAGGTTAAGGCCACTGATCAAGCAGTCCAAAAGGCAGCAACTGGCAGCATGTGCGAGGTGTACTCAGTGTGAGCTGGGATACGCTCCAGCCTCCGAGAGGTATGAGCCTTCACTGGATTAACAGATATAGATGGAAAGATTGCTGTTGTGTTGGTTTGAGTCCTGCAACACACAGAACCCACTGAAGAGAATACTTTGCTACTGTACTTATAGTCAACACAAGGAGAGCAGCAGAGAGCAAAAATGGAATGTCACACCTTACTACCTGTGAAAAATAAACAACTCAGCTGACATGAAGGCTAAAGTGTACTGTAGCCTGTAGGTCTAATGACAGTAAAGTGTCTATGCTCTTGAATATTGCTACATTAATAGCTGGCACTGTAAGCTCAAGGGAGGAAAGGCAATTAAATATAAAGTTAGAGGAGAACATTTAATAACTCTCCTGCTCGTGTGCTGTATTTCTATTTATCTTCCTCTTTTCATTAAAAACGTGTCTGTTATTTTTCAGCGAGTGAAATGAAATTCATTCAGCATAAAGTATTTCTATATAAAAATAAAATGGCAATGAAATAAAGAGAGCAGAGTTGAGCAGACTTACGGAGGGAGTGCCACTCGTCCTGCCTTATCGTCTTGGTGATGTTGTAGGAGAGGTTTTTGGGTATTATTGCCGAGGAGTAGTGATACTTGATGTAGGAGCACCTCGCAATGGAACCTGCAGAGAAAAGAACAGGAAAAAGGATTTCTTAAACAAAGACCACTTGGACTCGTAGGTACTCGTACTGCATTAGATCCGCACTGATGACAGGCAAAGTCAGGACTGAATGGAACATAAAGATAACATTGTTCCACAGTGTCATGATTGAGCCGCAGAGCTGGTTATAAATTAAATACCCAGACAGTGGCAAATCTCTCTTCTTGCCTAAAACAATCTGCTGTTGTAAGAGACCCTATTGTGTCGATGCTGAAGACCGCTTTCCACATACATTTCTATTATCTATAACTCTGACACAAAGGCTGTCAGAAAAATGATGTGTTCTTCAAAAGTGATTAACTAATCTGTTAAGGAAGCCATTCAGTGTATAATTATAAATGTCTTTGAGGGTCCCCTGGTCTGGTGATGTGTGGGTGATTTCGACATGGAATGTTTCCCTGGCATTGTAGACCTTAGTTAAACTGGCAGTCAGAAGGATGTCTCCATTAATGGAAACATGCTGAGGCCTAGAAATACTCAACCACAATGGTGAAATACGTTTAAAAAAAATTCCAGGGTCACAAAACTTGGTCAAACACCTCCAACCACTTCTTAACACGTTCCTGACAAGCTTGTGATCCTGTGAAAATAACTCTTCTCTCAGAAGCATCCACTTACAATTTCAAAACAAAGGCACGAAAATGACTTTGTTAGGTTAGGAAAACATCATGATTTAGCTTAAATTAAGTATTTTCTTCAAACAGTCACATTTGACTATTGTTTCGGACTGTTGTTTTGTAAAACAAACAGCCAGCAGCGGAGCTGATACAGCTGATTTTGTGCTGTTCCCCAGTAAACACACCGACCTCTTCGGATGTCTGCAGTGTCTGTGGGCTAGTTAGCGGACCAGCGGCAGCCCAGCGGCAGCCCACCCTGCAGACACCTGACCTGTCTGCTCCGCATAGCCCAGAGACGCTCTGGCAGCAGAGAGTTGTTGTGGGGAATGAGTGATCCCGAGAGGAGCAGCAGCAGACTGGGAAGGAGGCCAAAGAGGTTGGTATGTTCACCTACAGCTCATAAACCGTATCAGAACCACAAGAAAAACAGACATCACCAGAGCTACACTGTTAGTTAACATAGTGCCGAAGCGTAAAGAACACAACCAATCAAAGCAGCCAATCAGAGGCAGAGTATGGCAGGTCTTGCGTGAAAAGCAATGGGATCCATAATAACGTGTACTTTACACACCTAGATGCAGCAAAGCGTCAGACTCATACACTGTCCCACCGTGGACTGGCAGGTCTATTACACACGGTGCCATGAGATTGTGTTGCTAATGTGACTAAACTATATAAAGCAACATGATGTATGGTTCGGTGTAAAAAGCATCTCAAAATGATACCGGTGACCACAGTTTTTCTAGTTCTCATCAAATCAAGCAAGCTATAGGTTTCAGCTTCCATTGAACACATGGGTTTAGTTGCCTAAACTTCATCAAACTTAGCGGTAGACCAGAAAATGCTCATACAAAATGGGCGCTATTCACCCATTTCAGAAGATGGGACAAGATAATGTAATTAAAAGAGTTACAGTCAAACCTCAGGTGTGTGACATTTCTGTTTGTCTCCCACACAGATGTTTAATCTATTGTGGAGCAGCAGTCACATGTGTCATGCACGTCATGACTCACTCAACCTGTTTCCATTGCACATTTTGCTTTTATCCATTTACAAACATTACCAGATTACCAGACAAGCGTTAACCTTTTGTGCAATATTTTGTGATATTTTAACTTGCACTTTTCATGTCTCCTGTTTCCTGTTACTATACTGTCAACCATCTGATCTAGTTCACTTATCGATAACTTGGGTCTTTCTCTGCCTGGGACAGTGCCAGCCCTGTGCCAGGATGAAACACAGCGTGAGACTGGTGGACGACATACTGTACATTCATAGCAAGACTGTGTATCTGCTCTAATTATCTCTGGCAAGACTGGATGGCTTTCTGAAAATTGCATTATTGGAGTCCATGGAGATTTAAACTGCAAAACCAGGATAACCCCCTTCCCCCCCCCCCCTCGCCTCCCCCCCCCCCCCTCGCCTCCTCTCCTTCCTGTGAAACCAAGTTGCATAAATTGGTACAAAATATACCTGAAAAACTAGTACTACAGACAACTAATCTACATCATACTTAACAAGCGACTTAACATTCCAACAGCTTCTTTAAAAGAAAAGGATATATAGAATAATATTTACTGTTTATGCTGTTATATTAAATATATTAACCAATGGGACATTTAAACAATTTCTTTATTAGTCCCCATACATTAGGCTCCATAATTCTGAATAATTTCATTTACTTCACATATATGATGAGAGCCTTATGTAAAAATACTTTTTCAGAGGCCCTATCTGACAACTATGTTGGTGAACAAAATCACAAATTTAATGGTATGAGATTATAATTCCTGCTTTCTAGTTAATTTAGAATCAAACAATGGGGTAAGTATTTAGATAGTTTACTCAAAACTAATAATACTAGAAGGTAAAATAAAAAAAAATAAAAAATTCTCGAAAGTACAAAAGTATTTGGAGCAAAAGTAAAAAGTAAAAGTATTTACTGACGAAGGACCCATTTGGTGTATTACATGGTTATATAAATGACATAATTATATTATTATTACCCAATGCAACAACACATCAGGAGCATTTCAGTGTTCAGTGAGATGGAGCTCTCTTCACCTTTAGAGTGTGACACAAACAAAGGACCTAGAGAGAGAGGCAGACTGGGAGGGTAATTGTCACTACTCCTCCCTGGTAATGGAAAGACCTTTGTTTTAGGAGTAAAATCCAATACATGTTGAAAGCTTACACCCTGGCCCCCAGTGCCAGGCTTCATAGTATATTGATTAATAACTGATGTTCATATGTAATCCATGTACTCATCAAAGGCTTGCCTGAAGGCTTCCACCAGACTCCTCCTGGTAGCTCAGAGCTGCTTACCCTATGTTGTGTTTCAAGAATCTTAACACTAACTCTGTGCAATCCCGCTGGCTTTAAGACACAGACTTCTGCTGATGTTACAGCATGAACAGAGGTGGCTAGCAGTGATTTGACTTGTGCAGTAGGGTCTTGGAGCTGGTATTGATTTTTCTGACGTTTGAGGAAGCCTTGGAGGGATTGCTGGCGGGAGAGATTTCAAATAGACCAATAAAACTGATGACCTTGACAAGAGGCTCATCAGACTAGTCTAGCAATGGGCTTCCATTATACAACCAGCACTCATTTGAGCACAGCTTACCACTGTTCAGGAAGCTCCC
Organism: Lagodon rhomboides; assembly: GCA_039737535.1. NCBI lineage: Eukaryota > Metazoa > Chordata > Actinopteri > Spariformes > Sparidae > Lagodon > Lagodon rhomboides. The sequence continues at coordinate 23,108,418 of CM077805.1, forward strand.
ACTCCATATTGCTCACATAATACATGAAGAAAGCCACTAGAGAAGACAATCTACAGTAAAAATGTACATGCATTGACAATGTGGGGCCTCTAAAGGCTGGAATAGAAAAATAAAACACTTCAAGAACAGGCTGTATGTAACTGCTGCTCATTTATATGAACATTTACCATTTACATCATCTACAGTATATGGTCTCTGTCGACTGTTATGCCCAAACACTCTTTCGAATAAACTGGTTGGACTAGATGTGTTGTTAGAGAAGTACTGAAAAACAAGCTAAAACCATTGCACATATTATGCCATGCATAACTTTTGGACTGTTAGTAACATTGTTAAACGGTCACATTTTTTTCAGGTTTAGGCACCCAAACTACTTAATGTTTCAGAAAAGCTTCATTTGGTTATTTCAACCCATGTTACTTAAGTAAGTTCAGTCACGTCACTTAGATAACTTAATTACCTTAATTATGTTATATAACTTAAAAACAAATCAATCAAACAAATCTTGACACTTGATCACATCCAGTTTTTTCCAGTGTATGATCCATCCAACAACCCTAACCAAAACCTGAAATGGACTTCTCTCGCTCTTTATATGAACTGCATGAGAGGGGCACTTCAAGTGATGCTAAAGGGGAAACTACAGCTGAAAACGGGCTGTATAATGAGGTCAAGCTACTTATGCTTTTTGAACATCTACTAATCACACAACCGCAAGAGATCTTTTCTCAGAATAACATAAACAATGGTCATTTTATTGGTTTAATCAAACAACAATTGCTCTGGGTTTTTCTGGTGGTTTTGCTCCAATTCCCTGTTGTGCTGTTTGTATTAAATTTGCTGACTTTGTCCAACAGGACTGAACATTTGTAGTCCCTCTAGGGACTTTGGAAGCTTCAATTTCTATTAAATCCAATAATATGAAAGTGTAACCAATCAACAAATGGTTTTGCTGTCCTGTTCCATTAGGTGGCCAAAACTGTACAGTTTCAGGGTAGAACAAAACAGATTGCTCATTAAGGCTTTTCACTCTGACGCATGCACACCAAATGTCACAGAAACCTGCAAATCATGTGTTTTGTGTGCATGATATATTGTAGTTTAAGGCTGCTGGGTGATAGAGAACTACAGGATCACAGTCAATGATTGCACCATAGTCTGTCTGAATACTAAACTTCATATGGCTGTAATTTGTGATGTATGGACGCCCATGGAACTACTAAAGTAATTCCAGTGAAACAGTCTGTGCACCATTTTAAATGAATGCGCCTGTATCTAAAATGGCTGGCTGCAGACAACTCGACTGTAAACTCAATTTACATTCAACTGTGTACAGTGTATTGACTTTGGATCTTGCTAGCACAACATTAGCTTGCTGGCTAATAGCTGAACTGGAGGGCTCTATGAGCTGCGCACATTTCAAGTATTATCTACAGTTCATTCTTTTTGCTAGAGCAGTGAAAAAGTTTCCTTTGTGTAAGCACCTTATGGGCAGCAATTTTCATGGCTATCGTCATTTTAGCACATGTTCTGCCCAAAGTGTAAACTTTGCCCTGAGGGTGGTGCTTTACAACATCATAACAACATATAATAGCTCCACATATTTTTTGCCAATAGTTCTAAAGCTTTTTTGTTGTGGATTACCATGATAGGTTGCGGAACTACATTTTGAAATAATTTATTTTAGAATTGAAAATTAATGCTAATAAACCTCCTTGTGTGTGAGGTGCAATTGGCCAGAAAGACAGCAGGAAACACAGATGAACACTCTCCTTTATCACTGAGTTATTTAGTATTATGATAATGTAATATTGTGTAATGTTTATGTTTTCTGTGATGTCATAGAATTATTTATAGAGATCCAAATCATCACCCAACTGCATATTTCAAACAAAGAAGTATGTACTATTATATTTGCATTCATGACATCAAGGGCTTAATACAATACAATTAACACATTAATTGTACACAACATTAAACTGCAGGAACAACAACTACGATACTGCACAGTATTAATCTGTTTTTGGGAGTCAGAAACATGTCAGGCACTGCACTGTGATGGGAAGTCACCTTCACATGTATCGCTGCTGTACTGTAGAGATGGATGAGTAAGCATAATGCCTGACAGTGGGCTCCGTTAGTACAAGGGCATCCTCCCCGTCTTTCTGTCTGGGATTTTTATAGCAAAGGTTTCCACTGCAGCCAGGGTTTAGAAATGAGTCAAGTCCAGAATAGTTTTTTATGGAGCTGGTATCTGTTTATACCTGAAATCCCACAGTCAGGTTTCTCCTCATCTCTGTTCTTTATTAAGTCTCTCCCGCACAGTTAGCTGTCAGAGCTGTCAGGTTAATGTGCAGAGACAGTGAGGAGGACAGAGGAGTCAAAGAATGTACCTGGGTATAAGTACTGTTACTTTGCAAAATCAAAAAGGTTTACTCAAGTAGAAGTAAAGGTTGTGTTCAAAATGACTATGACTAAATGACTTGAGTTGTGAGTAACTTCAGATATTAAAAAAAGAAAGAGCACCAAGCACACAAAGACATTTTTTTTTTTTTTTGATGAAATAACAAATGATCAACTCCTGATTAGATAAAATGCCACGGATACACCAGGACAGTATTCACACTTTATATCTCTCACGTGTGAACAAAATTATTAGCATTATTATTATTAAACTCATTTCAGTTGAGATGATATTGTTTGCTTGTTGTTTCCTATTTATTTTATATTATGTTCAGCCAAAAAGTAACTATAAAGTGTGAACATGTCAGCGTCCTTAAACCTAAATCTCATGTCTCATGTCCCAGTGCTTATCACAAACCAGCACAGATCAGGGTTGCCCCCCACATCCAGATCTGTCCAATGACATGAAGACAGTACGATTAGAGATGTGGCCAAATCAGTCTGTTATTTTTCTGAAAATGTCTCAGAAAATCTCATCTGACCTCATGACTTCATTTTTACCCTCTGTGGCTGAAACATTACATCAGCAGTTTGTCTTTTTTGTGTGTGCATAATTTGGTCTCTGCTTCTCTCCTCATCAGTCTGCAGCAATGACTGTGACTAATTAAATGCACACAGTGTCTGGGACATGTTGCTACGTTACAGCAGGAAGCAGGAGTGATAGTGGTTCTGAAGCATGCACAGTGTGTCTGTATCAAACGTATAGGTTTTAACACAACAGACCCACTCCCTGCTCTCGTTAATAACAGATAACAGAGCGCCAGCAGACCTGGGACCAGCTGACCTACAGCCTCTTAAGGTAATGTGCATGAATTAATAAAATAAAATAAAATAAAATAAAAGACACTGAAAGGTTTGACCAGATGTCTGAATTTCTGATTATACAGTTATATAGCGCTAACCTTTTTTAAATGGCCAAGGTCCGGACCTCTGTGATCTCATAGGCCATGACCGCAGCTAAAGTGAAGTCCAAAATAAACCTCAAATTTGTCACATTTTCACATGCAGCGCCTGTATAACAATGCCACCTTGAAAAAGTGTCAGTGCTATAGTGCACTTATGCAGAACTAATTATCCAAGCGTCTCTTTATTTCTTCTGCAGAGCCGGTGATGATGAGCTTAAAGTAGGTTGACAATTTTTTATTAAAACAGCAGCTAAAGTCAGCACGCAGCCAGCCGAGTGGAACTAACCACTACAGTCAGCTCTCTCAGGGGGAGACGACTGAGCTGATGCTGGGCGGATCTCAGAACACAGTGTCAGATTGCAGGGATACATGCATGTGCATTATGGTGAGAATAAATCTGTCACTAACTTGATAAGTGATTTCAGTATTGATCAGTTTGCAGAACTGTAGAACATCTGTTGGTAATGGTAGAGATCTACAGGCTGTCTATCCTGAACGTGAACTCATCTGGGTAGAGTTCAGATTTTCACTGTATCACACTACATCTCTATATTCAGCACAAGCCGTTCAGAGTATTTCAATTCTGTAAGTGCTTCCCTCTGTGGGTCTGTTTCATTTACTGACAGGGTCTGCCTGTCTGGTATTCAAATTGTGTAAGCATGTCTTAGGGATTCACATGATATGCTGGGAACAAATAAAGAACTATTGAACCATGAACTTTATTTACATCCACTGAAGAAAAAAAACTGTTCTCATTTGAAACTGGCTGATAAAAGAGATGCATATTCATATTTCATTTCATTTTTTACTTACCAAAAAATATATTGCATTATATTTTACTGAGAAATCTCCCTATGTGTTTTCACCTAATTTCGTGATAAACTCTGTAATGTTCTGTACTATAATTTACCATCAGTAACCTAAAGTGTCCATCACGACTGTAATCTTAAGGACTGTACCTTTAACATTGCACTATTTCATCAAAATGTAGACTTTAACTCAACTGATCATTCATGTTGTTCATGTTTTAACCATAACGGCTGCATAACTTTGGAAGAGCGTTCATCAGTATCTCATGCCACACTCATGTCACACCAGGTTTACCCTAAATACCAGTTTCTAACTTGTAAATAATGTTCACAACAACATCCGAGTTGTAGCAATGACATATTTTTCTGCTAACTCAGATTTTGATCTTGGTGCTTAATAATGTAACTAGAATGGCACTTAGAAGAGCACATACCTCTGCCAAGACTAAACAGTCCTCTTTAATTCAATCAAGCCTAATCCAATATAAAATAAAACATAGTTAAATCCACTTTATCCAGCTCTGCAAAGTTCTGCCTGATTTTTTCCATCAAGATCCATGCATTATTCCCGGAGAAATTAATGAAAATGTAAAAAAAAGTTGGAAAAAAATTCCAATTCTTGAATCCGTCCCTTTAGTTAGATCCACACCAAATGTTGTTAGTGGGGATTAGGCCTGCACGATTAATCGTATTTTCATCGTCATCACGATGTGAACGTGCGCGATAAACCCATCGCTAAAGCTGGTCTGAAGTGCGATAAGTTTTGTTTACATCCGCCATGCTTTCACACTCAGCGTGCTGACATTTGGCCAATCGGATGCGGCCCTGGACACATGGGCCATGCATGCACACCGTTTAGCCAATCAGATGACGCCCAGCTCTGCTCACGTTCCTGCATGAGAATTAGTAGCCAGAGTAAACAGGATGGCAGAGGCAGGAGAGCAGAGCGGTGAAAATGCTGATGAAACGCTTGTGGCAAAAAGAAATAGCAGCTCCGCGATTTGGAGATACTTTGGACTTAAGCCAGAAGACAATTTACAGACTCAGGTACTGTGCAGGACCTGCAGAACAGTTGTAGCAACGTCCAGAGGTAACACCACCAACCTCCGTCACCACCTGCTGCACCACCATAAAGAGCTGCACGAGCAATTTAAGGCCAGTCAGTCTAAAGCGCAAACGTCGAGCAGCAGCCAAGTAACGCGACCATCGGGTGCTGGCATCGGGTATCGGGCCGATACTGCACTCATATACTCGTACGCGTCCTATTGCATTAGGCCGTACATTGCATGAAACAGAAGACCGCGATCAGAGGGAGGCTTGTCATTTCTTGTTGTCATTTTGGACAGGCGGACCGCGGTCCGAGTCTGGACCCAGATGCCGTCCTACACAGACCTGGACCTATAGTCAATAAATTATTGAAGTATTTTAAATTTTGATGGCTGCTTCTATTTTGACCGGTGCCGCCAGTTTAGCAGATCAGGAAATCCACTGACCAATTGCATGCGAGTTAAGCTATCCCACGTGACGCTACTCAGCCAATCAAATCTGTGCATTCCAGGCGATAAACATTGCGACTCTGAATACAGACAGACGAAAGAGGTGAAAAGCGTGTGACAGACAAAGAGACGGTGAGCCGGAGACAGAGAAAAATAACCCCACATGGCGTCTCTAAGAGCCGATGAATGTTCCCCCAGAGTCGCTTGGATTTTTGGTCAATACAAAAAGCCATTTACTGATGGAGGGGTTGTCCAGGAGTGCATGAAACCGAAACAGAAATGGTATTTTTCAAAAATTAAGTTCTTTAGGCTATCTTAAGATGCACAATTTTTAAAAAGCTATTTTATTTAATGTCACTGTTTTATTTTTAAATGCAGCCCTTCTTCTCCTTAAAGAGAGAAGTAAAATAAAACATATCTACAGTATTATATATCTGCAGTATTAAATGTTAAGTGACAATAAATATTGTCGAAATGTTCTTTCTTTATTTGATTTGACAGTCAGTTCTTGATTCCATGCAGTCATTGATACAACTACTAGGCTACTTCAGTATATATCACACTGATTCAGATGTGGAGACTGTGCAATAGCTGAACTGAGATATTAAGTTGACTGTGTTAACTGTGTAATAAGTTTCATTATTTAATTTGTCAGAAATATCGGTATCAGTACTCGGTATCGGCAAGTACACTAATGAAAATACTCGTACTCGGTTTGAAAAAAATGGTATCGGTGCAACCCTAGTTATTAGGGTTTATTCTGGGCCTACAGCCATCTTCTATCCAGGTTTGTGGAACTTTGCTCAGTAATTTTGTGTAATTCTGCTGACAAACCAACCAACCAACAGATACGCAAAAACATGACCTGATGGGTGGAGGTATTACCTGAAAACCAAACATACATGGATGCATTACAACAGCCAAAGCCTGTCGCCAGTAGTAGATAAATGCAAGCTATTGTCAATACATACTGTTTTTTAACCTTCACATAGCCAACAACCATATAGACCCCTTTCATGGCACACATATAGCATAGCATAGCATAAGCACCATTCTATTGTGTCACAGTAAGCCATGTCAATGACTGAGCATGCACAGTACTAGTACCCTTGAATGAGCTCACCTAAAAAGGATGCAGCCTTCATTAATGTTATAAATTCCACTTCTGTTTTCCCTGCTTTGACAGTGTATCTGCCATGAACAGGCAATATTGAGAAGTCCAGAGCCGCAAATCCCACATTACATAACCTCTGTATTGAGGAAGCCTAATGAGTCAAGTTTTATGAATTATTATTTTTTCTGGTTTCTAGGTGTCTATGATCTGAATGTTGAATGTTACTATTGCTCACTTGTGAATCATCTTGACACAATAACAACAACAGCCACTTCTGGGCAGACAACTGGCAGTTGATTTGTGCTGCGGAGAAATGTGAAATCAGCAAACTTGTTTATTTCTGTTACATTTAAAGATATGTAGTCTAACATGGTGGTCCGACCATTTCTGATGATTTATACACTTTGAAATAACATGACGAAAAAGACCTTGAAATAATTCATTGTATATTTAGTACTTTAAAAATATTTTACATGGCAGTTCAAACTCTGGCCAGATGGAGAGAGTTTAAACATGTTTGATGGGAGTAAGTGATCTTATCTCATTGAAATTTCTGACCACAGCTGTTGTGTGCGACAGTCACCACATGTGACATCTGCTGATGTCACATGTGGTGACACAAATGGCCCAATATACCTGACAACAACTAACTGGATAGGTGTTGCAAAGCAACACTTTTATTACTGAGAAACTGATCAAGATCCTTTTAGTTTTACAGCAGTAACTACCATAACGTAGGCTGGAGAATGAGAACGAAAGCACATCCTGTGAACCCATTGAGTCTGCTTTTACAGCGTGTTTCCTAAATGTATTCTTGCCTCAGGTAATCCAGTCTTCCAATTTAAATATTTATAAAGGGATAAGGCACCACACAATGCTCCTTAAAAAAATCCCTAAACGTTTAAAATGCAGCGATCAGCAGCCGAGTCTCGACCATATCCAAATATTTACCTGTGGAGGAGCAATTACGTATTCACTCCAAAACAAAGTCATTTGCTCTGGGTCACCGGAGATGTGAACTTACATGAGTCAACAGCTTTTTGCAGCAATGAACAGCCGTTCTTACAGCAGCAGCTGCGTGACTCAGTCCTGCGCCTGGCACGCTCACAGGAACATGTTGAGCATGCAGGAAACAGCACAAGAAAACCGTGAAGGAAAAATCCGGTTTTTACGCAACCACATTACTGGACATGTTCAAAACCTTCAGAATATCAGCCACTTCTGGTTTTACATAACCAGAAGCTGCAGTAAGATTAAGATACAATTCTTTGGGGCCATTTGGGGAAAAGCAAAACAAAGCCAATAAATAAAGTTGGCAAGTAGTTTAGGCACAGAGCATCCTCAGCATTAACGAACAGTCACGTTTGTGTCAACTTGATGAATGTGAGTCCAAATGTTTCACTTTCATATGTATTAGTCCTGATCCAAGATGAAAACTCAATAACCCTGTATAACAAATAATTTAAGACATTAAGTTTTACTCACTCATAGATACAAGCCTCCTAAATACACTGGGCCAAGACCGATCCTCCATCCAAGTTTACATAATAATAATAATAATAACTTAGATTTATATAGCGCCTTTCAGGACACCCAAGGTCGCTTTCCAGAAAAAAAAACAAACAAAAAAAAAAACATAAAAATCAGTTCAGCGTTTTTTGTGTAATCATGCTGACAAACCAGCCAACCAACCTACCAAGCAACCAACCAAGCAACCAGCCAGCCAACCAACCAACCAACCAACCAACCAGCCAGCCAGCCAGCCAACCAACCAACCAACCAACCAACCAACCAACCAACCAACCAGCCAGCCAGCCAACCAACCAGCCAACCAACCAACCAACCAACCAGCCAACCAACCAACCAACCAACCAGCCAACCAACAAACGGACATGGGTGAAAACATAACCCAACTGCTTTGCAGCCTTAGCATTAACTGATGTTGATTTTGGAATTATAAAAAATATACATTGTAAATATTGTCAATAAAGTAAAGATTTAAAGATTATGGATTTTTTTTCATAGCCTCACAAAACTTGATGCTTCTATAAACACATGAAGTCCACCAATTCCTGCTCTTTTTCTGTTAGGTATTATACAACCACACTGAACAAACACCTTTCACATTACTCAGGGTCATTTAAATTGTGGTAAATATAAGAAATATATCCATAGTTTTCTTTGAAGACACACCCACACCTAATATAATACAATGAGAACAATTCTACAGGCGTTTATTTGCAACAGTTAAAAAGATGTAGTGCACACAATGTATGCTTATGCAGAACAAAATAATGTTGAGATGATGGCCCTATTCCAATACGCTCATTGCCCTTACCACTTATCCCCTACCCATCTATTTTGCATGCTCACGCCTAGGGCTAGTTAGTCCTGATTCTTGCTGGGATAGAGGGGAAGGTTTGGGTGAGGTATAGCTACATGGCCCTCCAAACAGATTTTTCAGAGGCCCACTTCAAATCGAGGGGTTATGAGAATTTGCTGTTGCTTCTATTAGGGGTGTGACGAGATCTCGAACCACAAGTTCTCGCAAGATTAAACTCAACAGTATTTCTCGTCGCGTTAAAAATCTGTCTTGCTAGATTTGTGAGCTATCCAAACTTCTATTTTTGACCATAAGCCGTTTTTATACTGGGCAGTAAGCCACCAATTCGCCGTCCTTTGGCGGCTAGGTTCGTGGATTTAGACAGAAGGCGGCAAATTGGGGGTCTCCTTTGTTCCACCTGTTTTGCACCTTGGAGGGTAATGTTACACTTATTTCCACCTCCATTGCTGTGTAAATCCGAGGCGGCAATGTGGTGACAAATGCTGAGATGGCCGGAGGTGTCGATGATGTGCACTGCTGTGCACCCACAGCAGGGAGTTTTAAAACCAGGAAACAGCTGATCACAGCAGTCAGTTCTTCACTTCATCCACGAAGATGAGCAGCTGGAAAGCCGCTGAGATCCGGGAGATGCTAGCGTCTCCTCGGTCTCTGTAGCTGTCTTGGTTGTCTGCTTGTTGTTGTAGCGGCGAGCTAATAGCAGTCGCTAGTTTCAAATTAAAAGCCCCCCGCTAAGAACCCAGTTCTAAACTCCAATGGGGTGCAATGTAAAGCTCTTATTTTGAAGACAAATTTGACCTGCTTCTCTTCACGACCAACTTCGTGCTTCACGTCACGTCACATGTTTACGCCTACCAGAGGAGGAAAAGTGGCGGCTTTTTGGAAAAGGAGGAATATTACACCTCCCTTTCAGATAGACAAGGAGGTACATTGCAGCCTTTACCTTGCTGCAAATGTGCCACCTTTTCTATCTAAAAGGGGCTACATACAGCACCACCACAGCTCAGTACTCAAATCAGCTGCACCTGTGTAGAAACATTTCAAAACACAACATTTCAAAATGCATGTGGAACTCGGTTAAATGAAAGTCTGTTGGTCCAGTCATATATTTTGTCATTGTAGTTTTCTTAAAATCTCGTCTCGTTCTCGTGAACCCAATATCATGTCTCGTCTCGTCTCGTGAGCTGAGTGTATCGTCACACCCCTAGCTTCTATGTATTATGGCCCTTTTCTTTATAAGAAGCATTTAACAAATTAGGACTCTACCAATATGCAGTTTTGGGGCCGATGCCAATACTGATATCAATACATCGGCCGATATAAACACAATTTTGCAGTGATCCCTAAAATGTGGTTATCTATAAACAAAAAAACTAGTTTGTTGATGTCATGGTAGCTTACTAGCTAGATAGCTAATGTTACCTTGTCCCACATTTTGAAATATGTTAATGTTGCCATTTGATAGCATATAAAGCTGGACATTTAATTTAAGTCTATCAGTGACATTTCCGCACTTGGTACTGCTCCTCTAATATCAGTGCCGACTGGCAGGGTAAGAGCACAGGTTGCTAATGTTCGCCTATAAAGAACCACTAGTGGCCAGGTAAAGAAGCAGTGTGTTGGGATCCACAGATGAATGAATTCGTTTTCACCATTAGTTTATGAGACCATATGCTCTGGTTCTGTGTGGATTAGATAAATCAAGGGGGCACTCAAAAATGAGGGGTAGGGTTACAAACTGGAAATGGGTTTGAGCCTATAAAAGCTTTTGCTAAATCAATATATTAATTGAAAATTCCATACCAAGCGTTCACACCCACAGGTGTGTCATGTACCAATGAATGAGGAGCCCGCCACACTGTACGAATGTAGTTGTGCACGAAGTGGGAGTGGAGAATGAGAATGAGGAGTAATCTGATGCTGGGCCTGTTTGATACATTTAATACCCTGCTACATCAATCACCATCTGCTTCCCTCAGCCTGAAGCTGCACTGCACCATTTGATTTCCTGACCAGCAAGCGCTACATTAACGTCTCTACTGCTTGTCTCTGCAGATGATGACACCCGGGGAAGCCTAATCCCAAACCTCGGGCATTTGCACCGTGAGACTCATTACATTACACAACATTACAGCCCTTCGCTGAGAAGCAGTCCTTGCAGTGCTGCGACTGGGGCATATTGCTCCTGCTCTCCCAAATGGATTTCTAACGCCGTCATTTTAGCCAAATTGCCCTTTAGCCTTCTGCAAACATCTCCGAGCCAGACACCATTTCCTCTCTGTTAGTGATTGCACTGAAGTGGGGCTGTACATGTGTGTTTGTATGCATACCTGCCCATCTGAGTGTATTGTATACTGTCTGAATTTACAGTATTCAGTAGAATATTCTTGGACTCTGAGGTTTCAGAATGGCCGACGGTCGAGGGGGACTGGGTCTAATCTTGTCCACAAGCAGTGGTGCTTGACCTTTGGTTAAAGGTTAATTGTAACTGTGTCTTTTGCTCTCTGCTGTCTTGATGATGAAGATAAAAGATTGTGATATGGACATAGAGTGTCCTCCAGTGAATTTGACTCAAGGATCATCAAGAAAGGAGGAAGTATTAAAATGAAGTATCATAAATGGCTGCAAAAAGAATATCCGTTCCATCTCTATGCATTCAGTAAAGATCCAACCTCAATCAAGATGTTTAAATACAGTTTCCACCAACTCATATTTGTGTTGTATTAAAATTTGTTGTAAGGTCCTGGCAACATTACATGCAGGGCTGACCCAGTCAAGTTTTTGGTCTGACCAGAATCTGATTTCTTTAATTTATCTGCAGAGTAATCTGACTGAATATGTACCATACGAACTGAAATGACAGTTGTTCACGCCTTATTTTTAATGAGCTACATGATCTAAATACTAAAGGCCTTGGGTCTCAGCAATTAAGTGTATTAACTAAATTTATAGATATAAATGAAAGTCTGGCTTTTAAAATGAGACTCCTGAATTTACCAAATGGTGTAAGAATAACACAACTCATTTTGCATATCATCACAATGCATTTTTTGTGTCATAGTTTTTGGCCTGTCATTAAGCACCATTAGGCCTTTACCTAGTGACCTTTAATGTCATGTTACAAAGTATAGGGAGCACCAAAGTCCACAGGATCTTCACCCAGGAGACAGCTGTTTGTAGTCTTATGGTCAGGACTGGCAGCTAGTCAACAGATTAAACATGTTGGGGGTTTAACATCGATGTGTCTCAGGATAGACTGTGCTGTTGCAAATCAGTTTATGATTTAAAGCTTTTAAACTGGTTATTATGGTTAGGTCAGAGTCAGAGTTTTTAGGAAAAATATTGCAACATATCCGCTCCAGCGGAAAGACTCAAAAAGATATTGATCTACTCTTCTTGCTCATGGGTAAGACAGCAAGCAAGAGGACTCTCCAAATAGTGATTTTCTCCTAACTGAAATCTGTTAAGGAGAGGATGGGAAAGCCATTTAACAAACAATTGATACCCTCTATATTTATGACAAATGTATTTCCTCCCTGTAATGGAGAAATATGTGTAGCCATAAGCTTTCTGTAAATGACAAACCTGCAAATCAATCAGTCCTCCTCTCACTGAGATGCATGCTGTATGAGCTTCATCCTTTCACAACACAGCAGACTGTCTAATCATGTTCAGATATGCAGAAACACAATGATATGAGTAAGCTAGCTCTACAATGGCACTGCCATCGCCTAAGTCGAGTGCATACCTCCGCCAAGGCCCATATATATATACGGCATATATTTTCATTCAGCTGTCTCTTGACCCTCTGGGGTCCTATAATTGGCCGTTTTTGACTACTTTTTGGCTAATTTTACCTTTATATTTCACCTTAAAAACGGTTTACCTTAAAAACGGTTTACCTTGCCTCGTTTGGTGACATTTTTCTCAGCACAACCTCACTTATGTGACTGTACAGTTATTTTTTCATTTTGACATACTGTATTAATACAGTGGACCTAAAATCACACAAAAATCATAAAATCCGAGTAGATTTTTTACCGTGAAAACATAAGATTTTAAGCCACCAGTAAGCCACCAATTTGACGTCCTTTTGGTGGCTCGCTCCGCGGATTTAGACAGAAGGCGGCAAATTGGTGGTCTGTTTTGGTCCGCCAGTTTTGCGCCTCGGAGGGTACAAGCAAGGACAAACAAGGACATCAGAAATCTTGGATTCTGAATGCTGGATATAATTAACTTGAACAAGCTTGACCTGTTCTTCGTCACTGAAACCTTGATAAACCATGGTGACTCCATCCCACTGATAGAAACAGCGGCCCCTGATTACCACTGGCCCTTCTGGACAAGTCGGCGGCTTAGCAGATATCCTCAGGAACATATCCTGCTCTCTGGTCCCAGTTGGCCAATTCACCTCCTTTGAATGATTATGCTTCAAAATTAATAGCAAGGCCCCCGTGCTCTCGCTGATTCACGGCAGGGTTTTAATACTTGATGACTTTAACATTCATGTTTGCTGTCCTTCCTATCCTATTGCCAAAGACTTCCTACTTCTAACTGAATCAGTTAATCTTGTTCAGTCTATTTCTAGTCCGACACATGTCAAAAACCACATCCCGGGCCTTGTTTTGTCACCATCTGCCCCCGTACAAGTTGCTCCTGTTTGCTCCCAGCCTGTTTCCCACCACACTCAGAGCAGCACCAACCACTTACCAAAGCGATAATTGATATACAGTATTGCAATACAATCATATAACGATACATCACGATATCTGTCTAACTAAAGAATACTTAGCAGGTTGCCTCTTTTACATGCACAGTGACTGCAACTTGTCAATGTCCACATGTGTAAGGCTTCACAATGAATCACAAAATAATCAAAAACACAATATGACTAAGTGCAATATCCAAATCGCAAGAACTGCAATCATTTTATAAAGGTCACAAAACAGTGTTTTAATGAAATTTTGTAGTGCTGAACAGATGCTCTGACCAACAAAGCTCGTTCTCCAGATGTAATAAAACGTGTTTGTTTGGCAGAGACCAGGAGAAATGCCACATCATCATGATTTTACTAGTTTTTCAATGACAATGAAAATTGTGATGTAAAATTAATCATCCATAATAATCATGAATTATATTGCAATTGCAATCTCTGTTAAAATAATCACAATATCATTTTTTGAGCAAATTGTGCAGCCAAGTCCAAACTGATAAAGTCCAAACTGATAAAAAATAGCAACATTCTGCAGCTGAACAAGTTTTTCAATCTGTTAATGGAATTTACAGATTGAAAAACTATGTTCAATTAAAGAACAACTATGAAAACAAATTAGTGTAAAAAAACAAACACATTCCTTTATAAAAGGCACGAATAAAAATACAAATGTTAGTGCTATACAATCATAACCAACTTGTGTATGTAAACCTGTACACATTTTATGCTGATAAATTCTCAGAAGCTTAACAAACTTTGTGTAAGCCTTGACACATTTTAGTGGTTAAACAAACTTGTTTTTGTCTATATCTGGACACATTTAACTGCTTATTACCTTATTTCATACAAACCTGACAACATTTCAGTTCTTTGAAGTAACTTATAGTATGTAAACCTGACCACATTTCCATTCATCCTCAAATATGCAGGTTGTTCTGTGGTAGTTAGCACCGGTATGAGTTCCTTGCATCCCCGTTGTTTGTAGCACGCAGGAGTGCGTTTCCCACTTGTTATCAAGAAAATGGACAGTGATTGTCACGTAGGACTCTGTGGCCCATTAAGCCCATCCATTTCAGGTGAGCACAATTCTCTCTGCAGACTTTCCCTCGTTTCATCTTAAAGAGCTGGAAGAGCTTTTTGGCATTTGGCAAAAACCTTCATTTTCAGCCACGCTGTACAGGTGGAGGTCCTTGCATCAAAACCCATTGACGGACTTCATAATACTGGCAGCCCTCGCGGATGCGAAAAGAAGCTTTACTTTAAACACTGCCTTTACTGCTGCAGGTTGACTTACAACGTTAGCATCAGCCACTTTCTCACTAAGGAGATCAGGGTGGTGGCTCTGCGTGTTCGTGGTGTTGCCCGTGGACTTTACTTTTACCAGACAGTTCTTGCACATCACATAGTCTTTATTGATTTTGTCTTTATTGACAGTAATGTGATTAACTTCCATTCAAGTTTCCCTCATCATGTGAGAAGCGCCATCACAAGGAGCCATGAATTAGCAACGTGAGCTCCTTATTTTTTAAATAAAATAAAATATCAATATTTGGCTCCAGCATATCAATACACGTATCGCACGAGGAAGGATGGTGATATATTGCCTTATCAATATTTTGTCCCACCCCTAGTTAAGGATGCAAGAGCAATATACTACTCTAGGATTATTGAGCAGCTGCCATAACTCAGCACAATTAACCCCATTATACACCCTCCTCCTAGACTTAGCCCTGAACCCTCAACAATCAGCTGCCAAAACTTCAAACATTTCTTCCTAGACAAAATTGAGACAGAATATCACTCCTTCTGTTAGGGCTTTTTTAAAATCCGCTGAAGAGTCCAACAGCATTTGATAATTTTCTGCCCATCTCCCTTCCCCAGCTTGACAAAATCATTTCCAGCATGAAGCCCACCACCAGCTTCCTTGATAGTATTCCTACTAAGTAACTGAAAGAGGTCCTTGGGGAAATAGCTCCAAGTGTACTAAATATAACCAACAGCTCTCTATTTACTGGGCCCACATTCACTTAAACACGAGGTGGTTCAACCCCTATTTAAAAAAACAGACAAACAAATTCAGACCTATTTCAGACCTCTACCCGGTGGTAGCTGAGTTCACATGGACAGTAAATGTAAATAACTTTGTTCTTGTGGAGAGAACCATCTGGCAGGGCTTGAAGCTGAACTTGCCATTTAAAAGACCCTTTTCTTTATCCATTTCTGTTCAAGGAGGTTTGTTTCTGATCGCCATCCACAATGTTACTGCTGCATCGCTTCCTGATTTCACAAACTACGGAGCGGGCCAAGGGTCATAACATGTGTGCGTTAATCGCACGTCAAATCAGTTTACGCTGTTAAGAGGAATATATTAACGTGTTGACGAGTACGAGTACGAGTACGAGTATGACGCACCAAACTCTTCCAACACCTCTGCCCAGTCCCTCAATCAACTATTCCATCACATAAGACCACATGCAGAAAACCTTGCAATGATATTTGATAATACACTGAAATATGATGTTTGCACAGTCATCAAATCCAGTTTCTTTCAACACAGAATCATGTCGAAGATCAGAACATTCCTCTTTCTCAAGACTTAGAAAAAGTAATTCATGCCTTAATATCAGCAAGACTTGACTATTGCAACTCAATATATTTTGGTATCAACCAGGCCTCCATACACTGCTTACATCTGGTACAGAATGTTGCAGCCAGACTCCTCTACAGCCACAAATAACAGGCAGCACATTACCCTGTGCTAGCATCTTTACACTGGCTCCCCATTCGTTATCCAAACCACTGCAAGTGTCTTGGTGTTTAAAGCCAAGACATCCGATCTTACCTAATCAAATGTGTGTGAGTGTGTGTGTGTGTGTGTGTGTGTGTGTGTGTGTGTGTGTTTGTGTGTGTGTGTGTGTGTGTGTGTTTGTGTGTGTGTGTGTACATTTGTGTGTGAGTGCACACTATATACAGTATTTTTTCATGTATTTTAAATACTCACGCCTTGTGATAATCTTTTATTTGCTCTATTAATGTTTTGTGTTTGTTGTAAAGCATTTTGGTACAAACCCTGTTCATTTTAAAGCTCTGTATACATAAATTTGACCTTTATCCAGATCTGAGCCAAAAGTTAATGGGGTCTGTTCTCGAGCCAAGACCCATCCTCCATCCAACTTTCATTGAAATGTGACTGCAGGTATTCTTTTTGCTTATTGAAATTGAATGGACTGATGAAGCAGAGAAGTTTCAGCTGAAGCAGACTGGGGATGACACACAAGATTAACAGAATGCTGTTCAGACAGGTGAGTTTCACAACAACATTACTGATGGGTGTTACTCTCTTTCCAGATGACAAGATAGACAACCACTGCGTTGCCCAGCAACAAAGCGTTTCAGAGCTGCTGACAGCATCAGCACATGAACATACAGAAGCAGTGAAGTTTTAATTCTCTTAAGTGAACTCATCCAATTCAGATAAACAAGTATTTGCATAAAAGTGATTTCAGCTTTAGTGAATACTGCATTCAGACTGGAGAACATCCCCAGAGAGAGGCAGCTGCCTTGGCCTGTTTCAGTCAGGACATGGCAGAGAGGATGGACAGCTCTCTGCCAGATGGGAGGTCCTGCAACAGTTCAAGCCCTGCGTGGCCTCATTTTTGTTTGACCCACTTCATCTCTCCCTCTGTCCCTCATCCCTGCGTCTACACCCACACCCATGGGATTAGAATGGAGAGCAGGCAGAGAGGCAGCACAGCCGTCCTGATGCTACATTCTCCCGGCTGGGAGGATGCACAGGGGCAGATGGGGTCTGGAGGCTTTAGCAGGTTGAAGGCAGCAGGGGTCGAACTACAGCCTGACCACACTGTATCCACAGACACCAGCTGTGTGTTATTTTACCTCTATCAATAACCTCTTCTACTAACATAGTGTTGTGTGTGTATCAGTTGTGTGTGTGTGTGTGTGTGTGTGTGTGTGTGTGTGTGTGTGTGTGTTTGTTGTTGTTCACACTGAGCCAAGCATGCAGACATAGAGCCGCTCCAAGGTGTCATTTCATACTGCATGTTGGCATTGCAGAACCAAAAGAGGCGTGACGGTACATCATTGCATTTTCATTTTAAAAAAAAATGTAAATCTACAAATGTATCTGGCGACTGTTTATAATCATATGGATGCTGTCATAAAGTGATGTGACTGAGATCCTGACCCACCGTGCATCGCGGAAAGTGACAAAGAGAAGGTTTTTGCATCTATCACTCATGGTTTCAGGGGCGAAGTTCATTGAAGACTGAAGATTTTTTTGTTACTCATGTGTACATAAGTTGCCCAAGACCCTACCTGCTATGCCAGTACTACTGTTTGGTCCTGTAACGTTGCTTTGTGGGTTGAAGTGTGGGGCATTTCTCTTTTATTTGATGAGTGAAGGATCTGTTTAGCTGTCAGACTGTGAACACCATCAGACCGTCACACTCCTGTCCCAGCTGACCCTTACAAACAGACGTTGTCTCTCCTCTGTTACTACCTCCACTGGTGGATCAGAGGTGGAACAAAACTGTCCCCACATGCCTCTGTAACTGTCACATAGACAGTGAGGCGGTATATCGATGCAAGATTCCTGCCAGTGTGAATGGGGCCATTGATTACCAGTTTGATCCACAAAAACTAACGTGGTAAAATCATAATTTTTCTCATAAAAACTCGGTCATTAAAGTTATCATGGGAAGTTACTTGGGTTCTCATTCATGCCATCCATTAGCCTGAAATGACTTGAAGGTAAATGAGTGTGTCACAGCATGCTCCCATCAACGTTTAACTGGCCTCATTCTGCCTCACACTGGGCTGTCAGACCCATTCATCAGTAATAACCAATTACAGAAGAGAAAACCTGGTGTTTTCCCCTATGCAGCTCAGTGAGATTTCATAAGACCTGATCGGTCTCAGCACTCATTTTTCCAGCACCAATCCAAAGCCTCTGAGCACACCTTCACCACAACAAGACCGCAGGCAAAGACTGCTACAGTGGTTCTATTTGCATTTGTTGATGCATTTAATACTAAACGGAGAACAGGAAGGGGGAGAGCAGAAGGCGATAACACTAGAAAATTCCAACCACTTTTTTAGTTAAGTTTATGAAAGTATACACATCAGAAGAGTGATTCGGTGGTCAACAATGACACACCTCCATGCAGATTCCTAGTATAACAGGCTGTATCACTGCAGTGGAGTCCTGAATGGATGGACTCTGGTGGGTGATGACATCATTGCTAATCATACAGTGAGGTCGATTTTCACATCCTGCTGTGGTTTCATTTGGAAATCGTAGAGCTGCTTTTCTCTTTGTGTGGCAAGCCCTCCCTTCACAACAAATAAAGCCAGCCATCTATAAAAGGGAGTCCTAAATCACTCCTGAGGCATTGGTAAAGGAAAGTAATGATAGATTGATTGCAGCATTGCTGTGTTCCTCTTACCCTACCCATCCTCCAATCCTGACAATGATATAAGTCCAACCTCTTCCTCATCTCACAGAGGACAAAAAGATAAGGGACAGGGAGGGTAAAGAGGATGTAAGATTCTGCCTGTATCCCGCATCATTGCTCAGTAGGAAGAGGTTAAGTAGGGCATAATGTTAGTCATCTGTCAATCTGTCCAACAACATTGTCAAGAGCAACAAGTCTTAACAATTGCCAGCTCGATCAGGTCAAATATCCCCCTTGACACTTAAATGCATGCTAATCTTGCTCTCCAGTTTTTAAAAGACAGAAAATAATCTCCTTGTGTTGTGACCTCGTCACCTCACGTCACCTATGTCTTAGCCAGAAAGCCGAATGCACAAAGTCTTCAGCCAAAGTCCAACTGCGTCAAGTGGAAATAACTCTCCATACCACCTGGTGGCATTCCTCTTAAAAATGTTGAAACACCATATAAACTATAAGCAAGCCAAGAAACCTTTCGACTTTGTCACAGGAAACTGCTGTTGACATCCTGTTGCCAAGCAATGATCAACATTAGTGCCTTTAAACCCTGACCATGATCTTTCCCCAACCTAAGATGTTTGTCCTTTAACCCAACTTCAGTGATGGTCAGTCTTTGATGCTTTACATAAAGGATTATAAAGAAAAGAGTGCAAGGTGATTGGATGCTAGTGAATGTAGCTGCCTGTAGCTAACTGCTGTTGAAGGGACAGAGACGATTTGGCATACCTCAGCAGAATGTAATTTGGATTAATAGGATGAATCTATAGTGTGACAGTCAGTGGGGACAGGTTGCTCCTCTGTGTTCCAGCCACAGAAAGCTGAAAGGATTCTAACAGAAAAATCCTGCCTAGTTCAGCTTTAAAGTTTAGTCAATTATTCTCCAGGAGCAGCTGAAATACTTCAGTGTTTTGGTTCATTTTTGGTCCTTAAGGAGCTGCAAGGCGGTGACAGATTTTAAGCCCTTTGTAAAATACCTAAGGCCCAAGGGACCTTTGTCCAACCCTTTGTTGTGAGTGGCACCTCTGGTACTGTCAGCAAGTTCCTTAGAAAACCTGCAGCAACTCAGTCTTGGTGTTAACACGATAGCTGTTATTTTAATTTGAGCACTATTTTATTTCATCTCAATGTGAGCTGACAGCAAGGTCTGCTTGCTTGTATGGAAACAAATTACTCATTGAAAACAACATGTTTCAATAACCTTAGAGGAGCAGAGTTGCTATAGAGTTTACAAAAGGTCTCCCCATTCCTGCACATCTGACAGAAAGAATTTGATCTTTCAGGTTTACGCTGACTTCATGCCCACATAGCCTAATTCTTGTCCAAAGGAAGTGCTAATTGTTTAGAAATTGTCTGTTGATGTACAGTCAAAAAACATTTGGCAGAAAATACAAAAAACTAAAAGTCAGAGACAATTCTGGAAGCGTTCAGTCCTTTTAGAAGGAACCTGCTTTTACTCAATTTGAGGCTTTCAAGGTGAAATGTCAGGGGTAGCCCCCAGGCTAATTTATCTATTCTAGGTTATCTTGTAAATCTATTAAATGTATCTGGTTTAACAGAGGAGTAATATTACATGACTCCTATATTTACCAACACCAATATATCAGTCAATACCATGGGGTAAAAATCACAGGGTTAAGTTGTGGCCAGTTCTTATGAATGTTTTCAACCCAATTGCCAGAATAAACATTGGCAATGTATGTTTCTGCAAACCACAATACTTGAAATGTAACATTTCTTTATGTTGCAACTATACTTTCCTTTAGACTCAATTTTCTATTTTATAAGGTGACAATACTGTGCTTATGGTCCAGTTAGGTTAAGACACAAAAAACACTTGGTTAGGGTTAGGTAAAGATCTTGTTTTGATCTAAGATCCCTGTATTGGTCACCACAAACACAGCTGGAAAATGTCTCCTTAAAAATATGAAACATGACATGACATGGTGTGACAGTGAGGCCTCAAACATGTGATGTGAATTTGTTATGACCAACACGATTTTATTCCCAACTTGTCAAACACTGCAGCTTAGTCAGTGGCCTTAAGCATCAAGATGCAACACTCTACCTACCCCTCTTATGTCAGAATTGCACATGAAGGGGTTGGCAGTAACTTTAGCAATAATTTATTATATGCAGCTTGCAGTTACACTTTCAAAATGAAGCTTGCTCCAAAACAGGTCACAAAATATGATATATTATGACTTTTGGACTGTTACTGATGTCAAACAGATGTTGTTTGGTTAGGTTTCGTGTGCATGTACATGTACATAACTCAATGTACATGTCCATTCACATGCATATATTCACCCATATCCCAATATCCCAAACTAGTTTAGTGTACTTGCGTCACTTACTCTATGAGGTTTCACCTAAGTGATGTATGACTCATCCAACCACACTGACCAACCGCTGACTTGGACTGGTACCTACAGTGTCAAACTAAGAAGCGTAGGCACACTGACCAGACTGCTGTATTTGACATGCTGGGAGTGAGAACAGGCTGGATATGACACGTTTTGGAGAAGTGTCAATATGGTATGTAGCATATGACATGTACAAATGTGAGCAAATCTGCAGTTTGCAACATAAACTTGATTTTTTATCCCTGGCTACTGGGCTGCATATTGAATGTTGAATAGTGAACCCATAAGTCTCTTTGCCTGGAGAAGACATCTGTAGAAGCACTCAATTAAATTTCACCAAGTTGAAAGTGCATTGTATTAAGGCTAATTTCTGTCATAATGCTATGTGACTGGTTTTAATTATGTCAAAATTATGACAGCCTTGCTAATAGCCTACATAATATTAAATACTGACTAATCAAATTTTGGAGGCTACATTTTTTACATTGGATTGCCATAATGTTGTATCACTTAAAAATTCAAACATTCCAGTGTAAGCCACAGATGTCCCATCTCTATATGTGAGATTCATTTCCACACATTTTGCTAGCTAGTCTCTTGAATGTGTGTCAAGTCATGTCTGCACACTGTGTGTGAAACAGCTGGAGCCAAGCTAAGACAGCTCTGAGCAGTGTCCTAACCCAGAACTACATCACAGAGCTGACCCACATGCAGACTGCCTACGGTTCATTTTACACTCTACACTTGGATAATAGAGAGCAGAGATACTACTTTCTCACACGTACTGCTGTAGCTGGTCCTCTGCAGATCTTAGCTTTGTTAATATGGACAGTGTGACCTGACCAGTTGTTCACTCTGTGATTAAGGTCTCATTGATGTTAATCTGTTTCCTTGATCTGCTCTGACTATCTTTCACCAAAGACTCACTCTTAATACAAAGGAAACAAGTCATGGGGACTGTCTTGTGCTCTACTGCTGCTCGTCACTGTATTTTTGGATGAAGTATGAATATGTAGCAATGATGTAATGAGTTTGTCACATGGTGCTATTTAATCAAAAGAGAAATATATCAAGCAGCTTGTTAAGTCATTAAATCTGAGGTACTAGTCCTCATTTTGGTGACACAGCGATAACTGTCCTTCATCACAATTCACATTAAGCACAGTGATTTTCCACTGCTTAATTTTTCTTCAATGCATAAAATCAGCACATTGAAACTGGTTTGACTGAGTATAAAACAACATTTACAGATTATGTAAATGATTGACTCTGGTCAAAGTGGGACCCCACTGGCACCCCAATTTTTATCCCCCACACCAGGGGGATAAAAATGTTAGTTTGTTATGAGGCTAATGTTGAAAACGTCTCACACCCAGCTGAGCATGAATGTGCCAAGTCTATTTGAGTAAGTTATGGCATGCTAAAACATCATCCTCTGGGGACCAGGAATAAGTGCAGCATATTTATATTGAAATCGTTCTTAGCTGTGGAGGTATACTGCTGTTGACTGACAGATGGAACATCCAGCCAAAACCATTGGGGGAAATACTGCTCAACATTACCACCACTGATTAACTGTAGTTGTTAGAACCTCAGGACATAATACTCTGATGAGGCCTAGTAATGACAAATATCACACAGAGGATTAACAGCACACATACAGTGCCTATAAAAAGTATTCACTCTTAATTGTATTCCCGTTGTAGTTCTTTTAAAAAAATGGAATCATGGTCAATATACAAAACAAATAATAATAAAAAAAAAAACTCTTTAATGTCAAAGTGAAAACAAGTTAATGTCAATTGATTAAAAATATAAAATTTAAAAGAAGTGATTACATCACTCTTCACCCCCTTTAAGTCAGTAGATAGATTTAGTAGATGCACCTTTGGCCTCAAAAAACAACACTACGTCTCAGTGGATAGGCTCAATCAGGCTTGCACATCTGGACACTGCAATTTTACTGCTTTCTTTTTTTGCAAAACTGCTCAAGCTCTGTCTGGTTTCACAGGGATCAGGCGTGAACAGCCCTTTTCAGGTCCAGCCACAAATTCTGTATTGGATTAAGGTCTGGGCTTTGACTGGGCCACTCCAGAACATTCACCTTGTTGTCTTTAAACCGTTTCTGTGTATCTTTCGCTGTACGCTTTGGGTCATTGTCTTGCTGGAAAATAAATCTCCCAAGTAGTAGTTCTCTTGCAGACTGAATCAGGTTGTCCTCCAGGATTTCCCTATATTTTGCTGCATTTATTTTACCCTCTATCTTTACAAGCCTTCCAGGGCCTGCTGCTGAGAAGCATCCCCACAGCATGATGCTGGCACCACCATGCTTCACGAGGGGGATGGTGTGTTTGTGACGATGTGCAGTGTTGGGTGTCTGCTAAACATAGCGTCTAATCTGATGGCCAAAAAGCTCCATTTTGTATTTAAATGCTTTTGGATCCATCCCCTGACTTATACTTAATTTTCACAGAGTTGCTTGGAGTGTTCTTTTTTCTCTTCATGGTGTAATTGTAGCCGGGAATGAACCTGTGACTGGACCTTTAGACACAGGTGTCTTTATACTACAATCATTTGAGACACAGTCACTGCACTCAGATGATCTCCATTTCACTAATTGTGAGACTACTCGCACCAGTTGGCTGGTCCTTTGTTGAATTGAATTTGTTGTCAGTTCATTTCAATCACCTATTTTACATTATATGTTTTATGTTATTTATTTTTTGTATGTTGGCCATGATTCCATTTTTAAAAGCAATAGAATGAGGAAACAATTAAGGGGGTTAATACTTTTTATAGGCACTGTATGGACATCTCTAGCTACTTGATGTGCATCTTGTTGTGCAAATCTAACTTTGCTACTCTGTATTCAGAGAGCACAACATTCTAAAATAATGGTGCGATGGTGGATAATCTGAACCATAGAGAGAAGATGCAAGGGTTATTTCACATATTGATGGAATTGATTTTCCGGCCTGAATGATCAAGTCCAATTATAGTGGCCCTTGGGCATGGGGAATCAACATTCCATGAGAAGAGATGGGAACTGGAAGAAAAAGTGAATCCATCAGCGGGAAGGCTTTTGGCCATGTTTCTAAGATAAGGCCTGCTCTGTGTCATTGGCTCTGTTTTGATTGGATTCATCCTCTTTTGATGTTCCCCTCCTTATATTGTCCCTGCCTTGATTCAAAGTCCCATCTTCAGCAAAATGTGGAATCATTTGGAAGTATTACATTTGCATCACATTTGAATAATGATGACAGCACGTTGCTGCAGGCTGCACTCCCCTCTGCTCCTTGCACCTTCTGTTTCTGTCTCTTCCTCTGTGTTCTCTGTCTCATGTCTCCTCTTTGTGCCCCTTCTTCTTGACTTGTAAAATGAGTGATGGGTCTGGACCAGCCTTGAGTCTCAGTCTGGCACGAATATAAGTCCTGAAATCCCAGCATGCACCGCTCCAAATGCTGGAGGAGGAGGAGTAGATCCCGAAGGCCTCTGGCAGATTGTGACACAATCAGAGGGCTGACAGTGGTTTGAGCATTTGACTGAACATATGTGCACATGTTCAGCCTGCCAATACATATGTATGTGTGTGTATCTTCTGTGGCCTGAAGCTATTAGCTTATAGAGAGATATTCCTCACATATGAACATTTTACTACGGTAATCTAGATACAACTGTTAGTGTCAGACAGTAACGGAAATGGTCAGACACAACCCCCCCCCCAGTCTAACGTAAGAAACGTGGGAGGGGGTTTTTGAAGTTATTCAACCATCTGAGAAACAATTCTGACTGAATAAGTTGTCTCCTTAACCAAGAAGTTATTTTAACCTAAACCATGATCCTTACCTATCCCAATTCATGACAGTTTTGGAAGGAACAGACAAATAATATCCATTATCAGACACCCCAAAAAAAGTAAAAAAAAACCCACTCACATCTGGCTTTTGTTTTCAATGGTAAAGCGTGCAATCAACATTCACTCCTGTATCAGCTGACCTGGCAGTGTTCTCCGGTGTTTATCAGCTCCAGCTCTGGATCGGTAGTAATGGAAACACAACACCTGGGTGGAAGCTATCATTTTCGCCCCTTGTCAAGTGTGATGTTATGGTGTGTTTTCAAGTTAAGGTTGCTGGCTTATTAATATCTTTCCACTCGAACATTGTTGACGCTGAGTTTCAAAGAGAGACTGAAGTACAAGAAAGTAAAAGTAACCGTTATGAGTGGCTTCTGTGTCACTAATGAATGAGCCTTGCTGCTGGCTGCCTGATCAGTTCTGTGCATGTGCAACTCAGAGAGGTGAAAAAAGCAAGACGTCTCCGTACTTAGCAACTTCCATTATCAGCTCTTGAAAAAAATTATCATTTATAATGATATTGATTAAGATGTGAAAGCAGACAGAAATGGTGCCAGGCTGCCAGACGTTTGCTGGAGATTTTGTGCCGGTGGCAGACTAAATTGCCCAGTGAAAGCAAAGTTTACAGGGAACCAATGTAAACACTGATGATATCATTATTCTGTTATATTGTGCAGTCAACATTTACTTCCTAATGATACATTTAAACAAAAACTTGTCCATTACCAGTTTAAGGAACCCTTCAGAGTTTTCCCCATTGGAAGCTCTATGGTGCACTAAATTTGGATTTTGCACATGGATGCAAATGCAAAAGCATGAGCATATGAGCAATGCAATACACATTAGTGCCATTGGTTTCAGACTATTCCACTGACCGATAGTGGAGCATGTGGTATGCCAATAGGCTTAGCAATCAACAAATGTGGGAAAGAGAAGACTGCAAGCAAACAGAAAAGGATGTAAATAATAAAGTTATGTACAATGTGATTTGGTAAGAAACATGGGAAAAAGAAACCTACACTCTTGTCTTTGTAGGAGGTGATTTCTGTCCAACCATGGAGGTTTGTGGCAGCAACATCAAGCTACTTCTGCCTTTGCATCTGAGTTTGAACCTTTAGTATTCGCACAACTCCAAGACATCCTTGTCTGAAAAATGTAAACACTGATTGTATTAATGGAGAACCACGCACATTTTAGCACTCACCAGTCTCTGGTTATGGAAATTCAAATGCTCTCCCAAGAAAAATTCACAGGAATTTCTAACAAGAAGGCGAGGTCAGACCCAATCATGTCAGTCTCAAGTCTTTTTATTAGAGGACTCCAAGCCTCCAAGCTTGAGTCAGGACTAGCGTGTGTGCTCGGTCATTTTCTGACATTTCATTTCATTTGTGCCTAACATAATGGGCTCATGTTGTGGCAGCAGGCCATCCTGCTGAGAGAGGAGCTCCAGGCAGCCTGTGGCCCCCTGGGGCCCCAAGGACAGACAGCAGCTCTGTGAGGGAGAGACGTGCAGGAAGTGGTGGGTGTGACAGACAGGTGGACCGTATGTAATTAGGCACGTTACCCTGTTAGTCATAGGTCTCTAGAGTCATCCAGTTAGAGGAACTTCCTCCTCTGAAACACACACGAGCAGACAAGATGGTCTTATTATAGCTGCGAGGACCTTCCACTAAGTCATTCTCCATCAGCTTTACCAAACCACTGACCTAAACTCTATTCCCAAAACTGCTTTTTGTATTAACTCAAATCCATTTCCTAATTCCAGTCCTCACCTTCTTGATCTAGAGTTCTGCACTGGCCTACGACTGATACCTGAACCTGTCCTGGACCTGTACCTTTTTTTACCCAGAAACTGATGAAAAATGACAACTGACAAATATCAGACCCAAACCTGGATAGAAACCTTCGGTCACATTTTTCTTGTTCCTTGCTCAAAGACAAATACATGTGCTTTTTGACTGTCAGATAAATAAACACTAGCCTGACAACAGCAATAATATTTAGGCCAACAGAATACAGCAGGGCAACCAACTAGCACAAAACAACTGGCAACGGCCAGCCCATGATACCTTAGCATGTAATAATCATAAATGATGTGTGTCACTTGTCAGTGAATCACATCACTTATGTCCACTTAAAGGCCTATGAAACAACTAACAGAGTGCTACTTTCTCCAGCATATTCAGTGTTTCCTGTAAGAACAGGCAGCGAGGAAGGGACTTGTGGTTCTTGATTAGCGTTTACGGTGTATTAATAACTTGGCAACCATGGTTACATACATGTGCTTCAGAAAATGACTGCAGGGATATTTCCTGATCAATCAGGAAGTCAAAGGGAATTCCAACAAGTGTGTGTTGGGCTCGTGTATTTTAGCAGTTTCGAGCTAAAAAGCGAGTGTAAATGTACCAACCACACTGTCTCAGGAGCACTTTGATTTCTCCCATGTATGTCCAGAACCATCAAATGAATAATTGACCTGTCAGTCCATCTTCATGACAGCCGTTTGTGTTTCTATGTACTTGAATGCAGGTAAAGCAGGAGGAATGAAAATTCTGCTCAGGGCCCCAAAAAGGGTGGCTGTGATTTCAGTACTTCGTTTCCACAGACTGTGCTCACATTCAAACAAAAGTACGCACACAGACGCACACACACACACACACACACACACACACACACACACACACACACACACACACACACACACATCCATCATCAATGCTTGTCTATGTCTCTTGACCGACTTTTCCCAGGTTGTAGCTCGAAACAGGCCTCCATGCATTTAATTAACACCGCTACCAACCCTGTTGTTGCGCTTCCATCTGCATAGCTTCTCTGAGGGAATGTCTGGGCTTTTTATATACTTTCTGACACTTTTCTGGAGTGTGCAGTTTCATTAACCAGCTCACCATGGCCTCAATTTGCCCCTTTGTTTCTACCAGCAAAAAAAGGAAAAGGGCCACGAGGCTGCCTGGCATCAGAGTGATGATCCGATCCCACAGTGGCATTCATGCTTCTCCTGCCATGCACTGTGATGCCAGCTGCAGCGACACAGGGAGGGCTTCTAAAATGGCAGATCACAGCGAACCGCAGAGGCTGTCTGGCAGTGTGGACCGCTACAAAACCACAAACTGATGTCAGGACCAGATAGCATGAAAGCCGTGATGGATTGTATCACTCTTAATGTCCCTGAACCTCTTCTGTGATGCTGACATCAAACTTTAATGCCCTGACATGTGCTGTCTTGTATTTCAACAATCACGATGAGGACAATCTGCAAGGTAACCTCCAAGACTGCTGAAAGCATGAAATAACAGAATGATCCACTTTTCTTGCTCATGCTGTAAGAAGAAGGCACAATCGAGAGTTCTCTACCGACTTAAAATGCCTGGTATCTTGCTGAATGAAAGTGTGGCATTTACTGCACGGCCTAAAGGAACAATACTGTACGCTAAACAGCTACCAACACATCTAAGGAGAGGCAAACTGTGAATCACTGTGTTGAATTTAATATGCTTTTTCCTCCATATATCACATATCTTCCATATGTTGGTCCAAGAGTAAAGTAAAGTGGAAAATACCTAATCTAAAGAAACCAGCAGTGTTATATTCTTCTAAAAAACTAGAGACAAGCTGAGGAGAGTTTAACTTAACCTACTTCCCAATGTCAGAGATTAGTTGATCAGATAAGTTAATTATTTTTAAAGGCCTGAGAGAAAATCATTTTCTAAAGGTGTACATAATTCTCTTACAGGACCAGAGAGGAGCTGAGAGCCGACCTGCCAAAAACACAACACAGACAGTCTCAGACCATGTACACTCAAAAAGAATATTGCTTTTGTTCATGTAAAAATGTTTAATTGTTGGGAAATGTTATATCTGTATGCCTGTATATAAGATAGTAGGCAAATAGCAAGAAATCAAAATTGTTCTAATGAAAATAATTTTCAGCTTGGCCTCAAATTAATACATTCATTACTTTCTAGCCAGCCTGCCAGGTTAAAAACATTGTGGCTATTTTCAGTTTAATTCTTCCAAAAAAAAAAAAAAAATGACAGCAAGATTCATTCAGACACTTTAATAACCACATACCTTTACTCTGTGTCTGTTTCCATCCCCTATTTTCTCTACTTCCAGCCTTGACTGTCTGTCCTGAAGTTTCAGTTTGGAGCCGAACATTACTTGGTTCATTGAGATAAGATTTTAATGAAGATTTATTGCTGCACTAACAAGCAGGTTCAACAGGACAGCGCTGCGTCATAACTACAAAACAATGACACACTGAATTCTTGAAGTGAGTCTACGTCAAAACATACAAAATAACAATTAAAGTAACATTAACCTCGTCCTAACACTTATTGTATGGCCCTCCCTGCTGGTTGTGGCCTTAAACAACTGCATAGAGTGCTCATGCTGGAAGTTGGTCCTGTCAGTTGTCTGTGGGATAATTTTGTCTAGTCCCCAGAAGTTCTTAATAATATTTTCATTCTGGTTCTTAAACTGTTATGAGGGCTAATGTTCAGATTATCACCACGAAACATTATGACTGACAGTCACAATCCCACCTCAGTCAATATCAGCCAACTTGCAGTATAGCATGTATCTGACAGAGCTTGCTCTTTAGATGGTGCAAACATCAGAACACATGCAACACAGGATGTAGATAACACGGTAGATAAGTCCCGCCTGCAGGCCTGATACCAGACCAGACTGTGTTATTGATCTGTATTTGTGAAACTGAGGCCCGTGCACCTGGCTGGGCTCAGTGTGACGTCAATGAACTGCAGCTGCTCTTATGTGTCTGTTTCTTTCCTCCTGTTTGATATTCCCGTCCATGCCTGTTCCAGTGAGCCGCTGACAAACTGCTGCATACCGAGGCAAGGCGAGGCAGAGCACAACTGCACATCACCCACACTTTAATCACCCCATAGCTCCGTGCAAATTTGGAATAACAAATGAGCAATCGGGTTTGTGTTTGCAA
Organism: Lagodon rhomboides; assembly: GCA_039737535.1. Lineage (NCBI taxonomy): Eukaryota > Metazoa > Chordata > Actinopteri > Spariformes > Sparidae > Lagodon > Lagodon rhomboides. Next base: position 23,138,925 of record CM077805.1, read on the forward strand.
AGGGTTGGAAAAAATCAGACACAACACGACATGAACAGTAAGACGGAAAGATTCACACTAAATTCCCAACCTGATCCCAAAGAGGCTACTGCAGTGCTGGCTTTCTGAATTAGAGAGGAAATGTTCGTTCTAGCTCAGCTGTGCTCTGGGGAACACGCTGGAAACATACCTCCAGCAACTTCATTTTCAAGCATATAGCGTTATTATTAAATCGATTTGATTTGGTATGGAAGCACCAACCACTCTCTAAAACCTGCCAGGAGCATTTACACCTCCAGTGGTCTATTTCAGTGTTTAACAATGATTCAGTAAGATCTAGTTAAGATGTAGCGAGAATGGAGAGAGCATAACTAGCTTACCTTAGCATGAGGCTAAAAACTGAGGACAACAGCTAGCCTGACTGTCCGAAGTTCAACCAACATCTCAAGGGCTCACGTTCCCACACAATCTGTCTTGTTTGTTACCGCTGGCAAAGTGGTTATGTTTTATGTTCAGCTTTTTGTTTTTTTTGTTTCTTTGTCAGCAGGACTACAACTATACTAACCTGACTTTTGTGAATCTTGCTGGATGCATGAGCCAAGGAAGAAGCCAATACATTGGAATCATGGGGCGGAAATGTCACTTATAAACCTGATTCCAAAAAAGTTGGGACACTGTGTACAACCAAAATAATGAAAATGTACTCATCCTTTTTTATATTTATTCAATTGAAAACAGTAGACAATATTTAATGTTTGACCTCATCAACTTCGTTGATTTTTGTGAATATATTCTGAATTTGAAGGCAGAAACACGTTTCAATCAAGTTGGAACAGAGGCAAAAAAAGACTGGGGAAGTTGTGCAATGCTCCAAAAACACCTGTTTGGAACATTCTGCTGGTAATCAGGTTCATTGGCAGCAGGTATCATGACTGGGTATGAAAGGAGCATCCTCAGAAGGCTCAGTGGGTCACGAGCAAGGACGAGGCAAGGTCCACCACTTTGTGGAGCAGATTATATAAAGGACATTTCTACATGGTCTCAGGAACACTGTACACTTTTGTCAGTAAACACAGTTCATTTGCATTCTGATTTTATTCACATTTTAAACAGCGTCACAACTTTTTGGAAATGGGGGTTTCATCAAGTGCATCATTGGGGGAGAGGGCATTTGGCCTTGGAGGAATAAATGCCTGCATTTTATAATCCAGTGGATGGTAATGCTCAATATCTTAAAAAAACCAAATAAAAATATGATGCCAATACACAGTTAGGCACAGCTTCCTTTTTACTATCATATTTCTGGGACAGATACATATTTTCTACGATGAATGAGGCAGACAGTATTGGGGTTGCTCTTGCAGATGTGCATATTATCACAGAGTGGAGTATTGACCTTTGTGCAGGCATCCGAGTGCCCCTCTAGTTTAATCTATATCAAAACAGAAAACAACGATTATGGTTTTCAAAAATGTAAAGTCACTTCTCGAGAGTATCAGCATCGTTTCCCTCAACTTAAAGACTACCTCCAGCAGAGTTTGAAAAGCAGTTGACTGGTGTTACGTTACACTCCTACAATACTACTGGACTCATTACGGATGCTTCAAAAACAAATCACACTGTAATCACCGCAATCACTATAGCAGCATATAGAGTTAGTGGCTTTTAATTTCACTAAAACTTCTTCTGGGCCTCTTTTGCGGGCCTCATGCAAGAACAATTTTGCACAGCATTTTACATAGTTTTGAAAATATAAGGTGAAGCATTCCATTCATTACAAGGTGGGCAGGTCATGTGGTGCAAATGTCTGGTAATTATGACAGGACAGTAAATATCTACAGCAAATGTCATTGCTAGTTGTTGAGGAGACAGTTTTCTCTGGCCAGGAGGAGGGAACTGTTTCTAATTTTAGGAACAAAAATATACCTTTATAACTCTTTTTTTTCTATAGGTGTTCCCCAGGAACACTGACAATGTGAATATTGAGCCATAGCCATTAGTCAGTAAGAACTATATGTATACTAGTGCTGCATGCATACACTTCTTTCTAATGGCTCCCTCAATGCCTGGACCTCATTTGGGCTCCTTAATGCCATATTAACACAGTCTCAGACCCACTGCCAGGAAATGGAATTCAATTAGTGCAGCAGCATGGCGGAGCTGGCCCGACCAAATGGCATCCTGACCAGCAGTACAGGTGAGCGGAATTAATGAGGGAAAGTGGGCTTTCCGGAAATTGAGTCCTGGACCTTCAGACAGCCAATTCAGAAGAGTTACAATAGAGAACGAGGCTGGAGGCATTTAGCCAAGAAGAAAGCAAGTACGTTTTCAAAAGTAAATGGCACATGTGAAGGGGAAAAGCTTAGGGGCTTAAATCAGTGCTTCCATTTTTTTGTTCTTCTTCGTTAATCAGCCGCAGCAGCATCAAACAGAGCTTGATTTTAGAAATAATAATAATACTTTGTACCCTTTTAGTGTTCATGTTGCGACTGTTAATTAGTTAAGCAATTAATTACGTAAAACATAACGTTTTCCTAAACCTTACCGGTGGTTTTCTTACCTAACCAAACTGGCAGTGTATGGTGATAAATCCAATGCTGACGTCTGTGATCATTGTACATGTTGGCTTCTGTTTCTGTTGTCAGCATGATTGGTAGCCGTCCACTGGCAGTACCATGATGCCTCAGGCTGCATCTGTCAACCAATCAGTGGCTGTGCCTCCAACTGGGAGCCGTCAATAGGCTATACAAAATTGGCCATTGTTTTGGAATGAATTGCAATAAACTTGAGCTGCAGTGCTTAGATTCCTCGATATGAAATTTTACCGTCTTCCATTTTAAATGCCTAGTTGTACTTATGAGTATTCACATTCTACGTTCAGCTTACCAAAAATATAAACCCAAAAATATTTTTTTTGCACAAAACACTGCATGTGTGGCTGTTACACAGCGACGGGCCTGCTGTTTACAGAAGTCTTAGAAGGCCCATCACTGAGCTCTCCCTGCACTGTCAGGCCAGCTGTCTGCGGCTGAGCTCTGATTCAAAAGTTATCACTTGCAGTGGTTCCCAAACCTTTTTCTGTCATGCCTCCTTAAGAACCTGCAAAACTCCCAGATGCTGCTTTTACCCTACGAGCCTGACCGCTGCCTGAGATCCGCCGGCACAGCTTTGCTCATGGTCCCGTGGGCCCGTCTCATCACAAAAGGTGACCGGGCCTTCGCTGTCCACGCTCCAACTCCCTGCCCTGTGATCTCAGGCAGGCAAGCTCAGTGGCTTCTTTTAAATCTCTTCTAAAGACTCACTTTTATCGATTGGCCTTCTCTTAATTTAGCTTTATTATCATTGTATGATTACTTTGTTGAGGATGGGTGATTTTAAATGTTTTATTTTATTTCTCTTGGTGGTTTTATTATATTGTTGTCAGGCAACTGTATTTGATATGTTTTATTTCTGTTGTACAGCACCTTGTAACTGGTTTTTGAAAGGTGCTATATAAATAAAGTTATAATTATTATTATTATTATTAGTTCAAGTGATACAGCACTCCCTAACCACAGTCCTCCCATTACTGCAAGACCCACTCTACTTCCTGAGCCACAGCCAAGTGTAAGCTGTCTTTTTACTGTTTTGTCTTTTGCTACCAATCCCAGTGTGCACCTGTGTTCTGGTTACCTCACCGGCTGTACTACACAGTTGCAGGGAGGTCACTGTGTGTTCCCATCTGTCTCATGTTGTCAGAGCAGTGGAAGACGGGAGCGCGTTGAGGAAGCAGCCCTGAGCGCTGCAGGGCAGCTAGGTGTTTCTAACAAGACCCATGAGCCGACCTGACACCGAGACACTGACACCATTTGGCACAAGTCAAAGTCCCACTGACTCCCACACTCACACTGGAATCCACTGCAGTCCAGGCGCATATCTGTGTGTTCACTCCTCGCGTGTGTGTCAGCTTCTTCACTACGGAAACAAATCTCCCTGAGCAGTCGCTCCTGTCTGGTTAAACATCACATAAGCCTCTGCTGTGTCCAGATGCTTGTGGAAAATATTTGCTATATCCATATTAATGTTGGCTGCCACCTTCTACAGCAAAGAGCAGTGATTTAAAAGAAGTCTCACTAGACAAATAGCACTTCACCAGGCTGGGACCTGTGGCAGCTTATTTGACCTCTTGTTGATTTTCCATCAAGTCTAACGGGACTAATGGACAGTCACTGCTCCGGACTGTTCTCTACTTAACCTTTCAACTTTACTGCATTTGCACCATGTACAGTATGTCTTTTTTATGTAACAGACCAAAAATGAGTCCAACACAGAAAGAGAAACAAGTTAAAGTTCCCATGAAGTCAAATTCTATGTTCAAGGCTTTCTGTCACATGTGTCTGGTTCTATATCTCACCAGCATACCAGGATAAGTCCCAAAGCAGTCATTTTACAGGTATTCTTAATTGTATTTTAGAGTTTGATATGGTCTGGAGAACAATGAAAAATGATGACTCATCCCGCACTCAGGGGCATATACTAATTTTGTGTCCAATTAATGCTCTCACTCCCTGATTTATTTGAAACTAGATCATATGTTAATGTTTTTTACGTTTAACTCAGATGTCCTCCTGCTGCTCAGCCTCAACTCCAGCAAGATAACTTAACTTGTTGCAAAAGTAAGCACTGACTGCTGCTAAATGTAGCTGCCGTTAGCTCGTTAGGTCATTTAACCATGCAGGCTGTCCTACTGCTGTGTGGTGGGGTGGGGCCGACGCACAGCAGCGCTATAGTGCAGGGATGAGCCCTAAAACCTGGAAATAAGTGAGCATTGTATTACTTCTGGTTCCCTCATCATGCTGAACACGGACACTCAGTGTGGCTTACGAGGGTTGGACTCAGGTCCAAGATGGTGGTTGACCAAATGTTTCTGTGATGGGAGCGAAACAAAGAAACAGTGGTGGTGCTCACACCATGAGCTCACTGATACAGGAGTGTTGTTGAACAGTGTCTGATGAGAGAAGTTGGGGGAAACTGGTCACTCCTTTCCTTTGCAGGGGTAGCGGCTCCATGCTTACTAACTTGTGTTCCTCTTGCTTGTGAAGTTAGCTGGCAAGCTTTGCGTCACAGGTGCTGGTGCTAACTGAGCTGGGCTACCAGCAGGACCCTGTGTTGCTGCTATGGAGAGAAGTTCTGTGGGCCTGCTGGAAGTGCAGCTGGCAGCTCTCAGCAGCTGTTAGGCCCAGGAGGCCCAGGAGAACGAGAGCTGGGGGGCGAAGCAGCCCCAGTGGGAGAAGAGAGAAAATGAAGAGGGAGCTGGAGTTTTGTCCACCTCATCGGGGTGGGGGGGGTCTCTCACCCTGGCCAATAGTAGCTCAAAGCTTGGACCCCGGGGGACTGAGTCCGGTTCAGAGTCCATTTGGAGACCCACAATGAACGGATTAATCTGTGGATCACTCCACTGGCCGTTTCATGGGAACTTTAAATAGAAAGTGGAATAGGAAAGAGGCAAGCCAATTTCCCCAAATCATCATCCATCAAAAAACAGTATTCAAATTAGTAGCAAATCTGGAGTTGAGAATATTTTATCAGACATGTGCGTGCAATGCAAACACAACATCAGGCAGCGCAGCAGCATTCACTGACTGATTGAGCTAGGATATCATTTTGGCGTATCTGTGGCTCTCACCTTTCATCACACACCGATCCTCTTTAGTTTGTGTGTGCATGGGTGAGGGCATGAGTGTGTGTGTGTGTGTGTGTGAGAGAGAGAGAGAGAGAGAGAGAGATGGAGAGAGACTGGAGACAGATTTATAACTGAAGGTCTCTGGTGGAGATCAGGGTAACGAGACCGGTGACATCACGTTTATGCCTAAATGAACCTGAGATGATGCATCATTTTTTTCTAATATAATCATTTCTGAGTGGAGGGTAAGCATCTCTTCTCATGAATGATATTTACATTTATCAGACACTTTTGTCGAAAGCGACTTACAGTAATTCATACATACATTCATACACTGATGGCAGTGTCTACCATGCAAGGTGCCAACCAGCACATCAGGAGCAGTTTGGGGTTCAGTATCTTGCCCAAGGACACTTCGACATGCAGAACAGGGGAATTGAACCAGCGACCTTCTAATAACAAGACACTGGGTTTATCCCTGAGCCACAGCTGCCCGTGTCTTGATGGAGTCGTCCACTGGGGTGGACTTCTGACTCAGACTGGCCCATCAAACCTCCAACCAGTTGGAGATACACTCCCGCCCATATGGACCACTGTGTCACACTTTACAAGAACAGAGTCATATAATAATAACAGTGACATTAATCTATTTATATGATTGAGTAATGTTGAAATTCTATCAGACTGCTTGTATGGTCCTGATTGTAAAGATGCTACACACCGTGGCTGGAGACTTCAGCCGAAGATATCACCATGGGATCTACTGTACAGTTTGATACAAAGTCAAGGTTATGGTCCATGGCTGCCATTCAAATGTTCAATTCTTATTTGTATGTAAATTATATTCAAATTTAAAATCAATGTTTTATGTTTATGATTAAATGTTTAGTTTAAACTCTTCAGTGTATTTTGAAAGGAAAATTAGAACAAAAAATCATTTTAACAGTAAATCATTTTGAAGTACACTGAGTATAGCACTGATTTATTTCCAAAGTGCAACCTACAGTTGAAAATGAAATAACTTGAAATTGTATTTCATTGAAATCATGTCATGATATTGGTGTGTTTCTAACAAAAAATAAATATGGCATCGTAGTAATATATAAAGGTAATAATAATAATAATAAAAGCCCATCATCATGAAATCAATCATGGATAAGGCCATTTCCATTTTAATTAGAGCTGACAAATGTTTTTGAAGGCAGAAGCTTGAAAAGCTGACATTTCTTTTCAAGGGTAAGTTGATCAGTGTCTTCCAATTAAAAAAATGAAATTCCTATTTCACATTCAGTGTTATTACTATTACAGCAGGGTTTAAGTATGTGAGCACTGAAAATTTAAATGAAACAAAATAACAAATAATATTGGTAACTGAAATTACAATTTGAGGATTTCATTTTAGTAAGATAAGATAATGATCCTGCACCCTCACAGGAAGTGAAACGAGATAGAACAAGTCAATAGAAGAGAAAAAAATAACAAGATAGTCATCAGAACAACAGAAAGTCTGATGAAGGACTCGTGCTAGTGCTTCTTCTTGGCAGCCACAGACTCCACAGAAGGTGACCCTCCAGATATCTGAAGATGTGTGACTTTGATAGACCAACACTCTTTGTTGGTCGGAGGTGAAAGAAAGATCTATGAAAAGATCTTCAAAATATAGGCCAGAAATCTTATGTAAATGAACATTGTTGGAAACAATCCTCAGGTCATTGATGGTCGTTGATTCAGTTGACTTTGTGCATGCAAATTTAAATTGGTGCCATGTTTAGTGTAATTGCCTTGATCCTCGATATTTCCAAAGCTGTTTTCTTTGCTTGGATCACCATGATGTTTGATATTCTATCTTGAAAAAGTGTGCATAGCAAAACCGCTTCCTTTATCTCACACTACACACCTGACTGCATCGCTTCAAGCCACAGCCTTCTGCAGCGATAAAAAGATTATTAAAGACAGAGTAGTCGAGCCGACGCAGACAGATTTCCTCACCACCTTGATGGTATAGCCTGCGTAAGGGGTTGAGTTTACAGAGATTCAGGCGGAAGAGAAAACAGGGAAGAGCTGAAGCTAAACAAAATCAATTCTCAAGTCATTTTATTTAATGTTCTAGGTACTTTCTCAGGCTTGAATGAGCTGGTCCTCATCGGGAGACACAGTGGAGTAACACCAGACTCATTCCTACAGCATCCGGTAATAATGTATCCAGTAGTCTTCTTCTAGCTTTTTGCCAGTTTGTCCCTTTCCTGTTTCAACACAACACACACACAAAGTCAGCTAGATGCTTTTCCCAGTTTGCTGTGGAAGAACTTGACTGGCCTGCACAGAGCTCACACAGCTCACTGACCTCAGCCCCACCCAGCACCACAACACCAACACCAACACCAACACCAGGCCGATCAGCTTACATCAATGTTGGAATTCATAATAGCTTAGTGGGTGCAAATCTCTGCAGCCAGCTTCCAACATCTGGTGGGAAGCCTGAAACCAGAAGACGGAGGCTGCTGTAAACTGAATCACAATGTTTGTCTACAATAACTTTGGCCTTGAAAGCCCCTGCGTCACACACTAACTAGGTGTTATTTTAAAGTCTAATTAATCTTAAATGATTGATGCTTTCACCTTTCAGTGTTGCTGTTGTGTAGATTTCAAAGATGCACGCAAAACAATATAGTACATAGAGTAAGCACAGCAGAAATGTGAGATAGGATGGACCAACCTGTTCAACATGTATATTTATACAGTGCGTTATGACTGATGATGACAGCAGAATTTAACATGTTTGCCAATTTCACACATCTCCACAGTACAAATCAACTGGCAGTTTCTACCTGGGACTGAATGTGTTGTTAGCTTGGCACCACAGTGATTATAGCATCACACTGATGGAATCACTTGTTGCAATATCACAAATTGGGATCATTTTTTTGGGGTATCAACATACAATTTATTTTTGTCAAATAATTGACCACCAAACAACTCTTTGGTGCATTCTTTTGATGTATCCATTGTATTTTTTTTAAGTTTCTATCTGACCAACAGAATTCCTTAAGACAGATGTGAAGAAATATGAACCTGTCCTTCAACTGCATCTCATGGTCTTCATCAGCAAATGTTGCTCAGTCGTCAAGGAGCTAACTATCATCACATGACATCACAGATGACTACTATTATTTTTTCCATTAATTTAGGACCTGACACCTCTCACTACCTTTATATAGCAGCAACAGCCGTACTAATAGTAGTAATAATAGGAGGCAGTCAGCCAGACTTCATCTTTGCCAAGGCCCTTAAGTTTGTGACTACCGAGACAAGACTCCTTTCTGATTTATTATTTTGGTGATTCATCTATACAGTCAGTTCTGGGATACATATCTGCCATGAGTCATTGTGCATGTGGTTTGTTGACTGGCCAGGTAGTGCTGCTATCCTTATTTCCATATTATGATCAAGCTTGTTCTTCCGTAATATTTATAGACCACTATTTCTGCCAGACCCCTCAACTCTCTTCAGAGAGGAAGTGGATGTGACCCTGCAATCACCAAGATAGCATCACATTTGTCTCAGCAACAGGCAAATGGGCATAAAATAGCACTAAGGTAAAGTCAGTGGGTCCAATAGAAATCACCAGGGTTCTTCCTCTGAGGAATATGGAAGATTATGGAAATCTGGCTGTTTGTTAGTTGTCTGCAGAGGATGCATCCTCTTGGGAGAAATCTAAATCATCAAGATGAATCCACAGTAAATAGCTTGTCCCTTACTTCTCAGTATAATGGCCGAATACCAGAAACTGAGATCCCAATAATGACCAATAAATCCTCCTAAAATCTAAAGCTGTAGCAGCTATGCTAACCTCTGACATTAGCGTTTTCAAATGAACCACACCCACAGCTGATGATGATGGGTCAAACTGCTTCGTGTTAGAGCCACAAGCACATGCAGTGGAGTCAAAAAGTCTGAGATGCCAAAGTCTGGTGAATCCACTAACTGTGCCACAAAATGATCAGCTCTGATAGATTCTGTATTCCCTCCTGACGATGACAGTGACGGATCACACTTTGGGGCCCTGAGCCAGATTAGGATTTGGTGCAGCGTCTCTCATTAGCTAATCACCAGCACATGTTGTCAGCTGTTTTATTTGTTATAACTAGTCTGGCAGCTAATATAAAATGTATACTTATGGTTCCCTTTATAAATATTTCCTTACTGAGATGTTATCCTTTGCATTTTATACCATCCTGTTGTCTAATGTACTCTGATCGACAAAATCAGGCTCTGACTCACTGGCTCATCATCTTTCAGGGGGCAGCTGTATATGTGCCAGTGTTTTGTTTTCAGAATTGGGATTTTGTTTTGTATCTGTTTCATTCTCAGACACATTTTAAATATACATTAGATGTATATTATGATTTTTGATACATTGTGTTCAAGGGTTATTTTTACCCACAGGGGGAACTGAAATAAGTCTGTTTACTTGTCCTGGTCAGTAGTACCCAGTCTGTGTTTTCTGTGGCTCTGAAGGAGCTTTAGCTGGTCTGAGAAAACAGCCCTAATGATGTCACTGAAATGTCATCAAGGTTATCTTGGCTTGGGCTTGGAGGATACTAATTAATGACAAAAACTTGCATTATAGACTGGTGTTAGGTTTGATTGTGATAGAGCTCTCCAACACTATCCAATGTCAATATCAAATCATTATTCTTTTCCTTATACACTACCTTTGACACCAGATTTCATTAACTAGGAGCAGATCAGGCTACAAAGATGGGAAACCTGTCTCAATCTACTGCTGAACATCAGCAAAACCGAGTGTGATGACCCCTCCCAATCTGCCTTCTTTGATCATGTCTTTTGTTTTCCAGACACAGGTAGAGCTGGGAGGGGCGTCTGCCTGGGCCTGCCCTTTTTGGGCTGGGCTTCAGCTACACATATAAAGGCTGCCTTTCGGGGCGTGTCTCTCTCTCTCACCTGGGCCTGCAGCAGGATCTGCTGCAGAGCCCTCAGCCTTTGTTTTCTCTTGGTTTAGCTTTTGCACCATACAACATTCTTTACACCTTATTTTCACACATCCATACACTGTGAACACCACTGATGCCTTATACATTTTTACACATCCCAATACTTAGTTTAGAGTTACATTGCTTTGGAGTTAAATAAAATTACTTTTGGTTTGCGATATCTGTGTGTGGCCTCCCTTCTTGTTGCCATCCTTGAGCCAGATGGTAACACAAGGAGCTTATTATTGATTTTAGAAGAAAGGAGGCAAAGACACACACCCCTGTCTACATCAGTGGGGCTGAGGTGGAGTAGATGAACAGCTATAGGATCCTTGGAATTATTATCTCTGAGAACCTCTCTTGGTCATCACACATCACCACCCTGGTTAAAAAGCACAGAAAAGTCTCCTTCCTACGGAAATTTAGGAAGGATAAATTCCTGAACAAGATTCTAGTCAACTTTTACAGAGGACTTTTACTTTTTCATCACGACCCAGGACAGGAAGGCTCTACAGCTGGTGATTAAAACCACCCAGACCATCTCTGGTACCATCTACAGAGCATCAGTGACATCAGTGAAGTGAGACGTCTGCACAGAGTCCAGAGATACTAAAAGACAACACCCACCCAGCCACAGTCTGTTCACCCTGCTGCCATCTGACAACAGATACAGAAGTATCCACTGCCATAACACCAGAGTACAGAGCAGCTTCACTCCACAGGTTCCTGAACTCATCCTCAACACTCTTTTATCTAAAATAGATGAAGCACAAAGCACTCGAACATAGTTTCATTTTTTAAACCCTTGTGATTTAAAAAATGACAATAAATTGACCGTGTAACACCTCTCTGACAGACACGAGGAAAACAAAAGTTCTTCATTCAAAAAATCACGTGTTTTGTATCGCTTCCAATGCTAACATTTGCTACTTCATAAACCTCCAATCAATGCTTCATCTGGTCAGTTTCTATCCACTGCAGACTGAACTTCTGAGCAAATTGAAGCTGCTTTGAAATTAGCTGTTCATTTTCCTGTTTTGTCCTCAGAGCATCAGCGGAGCAGTGTTTTTTCATGTGAGGTGACAGTGAGCCAATGAGCCAAAGCAGTGCAGGCTATTATCACATTTTCTTAGATAAAATGAAATCATGTGGTCGTACTGTACCTGGACGTTTACATGAAATGCACTTAATGGCGATGGGGATATAGTGCTTGGGTGCATATCAATCATTTTTAGAGCAGGTCCAGCAGCCTTTGACTTGGTGTTACTACATATGATCATCTGCATCACTGAGAATCTTCAACATTGCAGGAAAAATGTAAATATCCTGCTCCTTGTAGTAGTGTAGTCATGATGAGTATCCTCACCAAAGATATAAAGCATATATAAAGCAAAACAAATCAGACTGTAGCAGTATAACTGTATGTGAATACATTATGTAGATATAAACAGACAGGTACTCTAGACGATCGGACACTACTTGTCTTGTTTATCCGATAAGTTGACCATTCACCTGATTGACGCAGTTCAGTCAAACCAGACTCACACCTTGTTGTGCAGTGCAGAATAAAGCTTCTAATGCTCGTCAGTGTTGAGCCCTGGCACTTTGAAAATCTTGTGAGATCGGCACAGAAAGAGAAGGCCCATCTCAATAGTGTATGAAAAATGGCAAGGAGGGCTTTTCAGATTTCTGGTATTAGAGCTCTGTGTTTTTCATAGATACCTACAACCAAATTGTTGATATCTTTTCAATGCCTGCACAACCTCAATTCTATTCTTTTCATGATGAGACCCACTTCAGTTTCATCTGGACCTGCACAAAAACATGAAAAATGGCCTCATGAGCATTCTAACTTGTCAGACTGTCAAAACTCCCCAGTCTATCTCCACTATCATAGCCACCTGAATCATTAGGCACAACTTTTAGGCTACCTCCACACAAATGCGCTTTTGTTACAGTTATTACCATAATTATTTCTTATAAATAATTCATTAAAATCAACATGATTTCCTTCCAGACAAGCGTTTTAGCATATCAACACAGTTTTCATTTTCACACCCAAATAACAAATGAACTTGTGCCCACTTGTGCCCTCTGGGTGTGTTGGTCTTAAGGTGAGGTGTGGTCAGGCCCACTTGCTATCTTGAGGCAGCAGAAGGTGACAGCACCATTGACCAGTTGGCTGATCTAAAGTGAAAGGTGCAGTCTGTTTCCTGATATCTAAAGGACACATTGATGCGCCTCATAGACAGGTTCACACTGTGCATACGCTCTGATTCTAAACTTTGAGAGGCTTTTCCATTATTTTAAACATTTCCATGCGAGCAGTCATGCCACTGTGACAAATATCTTGGCACATTTAACCAGCAAGACTAAAAGCTGTAGTTGAAAACAGAGTGAAACTTTTGGCTTCTAAAATGGATATGTTGAGACAGGATCTGAGGATTTGTCAGGACAGCTGCTTCACTCCAAACAACTTTACCGTGTGAATCTGGACTGTGTGTGACCCCAGCATGAAATACTAACTGATTCTGTGTAACAGCTGGTCCTCGTGCACAATCACACATGTTCATGAAAAGATACACAAATTGTTCCTACTGCTGGAGGTTCGCTGCAGGTAATGTCTTTAATATTTTCCTCATTAAAGACGTATTTCTCCCCTCTCATCCCACCTGTTATTGATCAGGATTGATTCATGACCCGTCCCAGCAGCTGACAACCAAACCCCTGTCCCTCAGTGAAGACTAGTGCCACTGGTTAACATGTGCCAGGACCTTGGCTCTTAAAGTGAATGGGAGATGACTCTCTGATTGGTATGATTTGTCTATTACTGTGCCAATTTACAATACCTTTGTATCTAGCTGCACCACTACATGCTAACAGAACGTCAGTACTTTGGCTTAAAGGGACAACATGTAGTTCTGGAGAAGAACCTCAAAGTCAGAATTTTTATATTTACAATATTAATGAGGTAATAATACAAATATAATTTTTTTCACAAGTGAATAAACAAGCTGATCTCAGATGAAAATAAGGTCCCAGAACACTGTCTGAAGCTAGAAAGGTGGCAGGGTCCGTCACATATAAACACAGTAAAACAGTATAAATTGTGTTGTCCTTTAAGGTCAGTTTGTTTATTCAGTCATGAAGAGTGGGTAGAGTTTGTTTAGGCAGACACAAAAATGGTTAAAATTCCTCCCCAAAGGTGCCCCTTTAAGGGTAATACTGGCTGAACAAAGTAACAGAACTAACTAACGAACCTTTTCTATCACACTGTCCTCATCAGAAAAACAACCATACAGGTTGATGGTGAAAGCAGCTTATTACAACCCATATTTACATTTCCAGATGATTTCTGGTATATGGATACTTTACTTCCCATTGTACTCCATGTAAAGCTCATACAGCCACCAACAAAGATGTTTTAACACCACCAGGCTGATAGAAGGTATATAGTGTAGGTTTCTCTCTCACACACACATCAAATGTATATATAATAAAAAAAAATTACTAAGTCACTCATCTCATTTCCCCTTGATTTTCACAAAGGAAAGGAAATTGTGCAGCTGGTTAACACCTGCTCCCTGTTGTGCTGTTCAGCTCCTCTGGGTTGGGACAAAGTTTCAAATTCTTCAGTGTCTTTCCCTTCTCAACCATTTGTATACTGTTCGAAACTAAAACAGTTTAGGAAACTGCAAGATTGCAGTGGCTTGAAGAGACACGCCACATCTGTGCCTAATGTAGAATTGTCAGAATAAACAAAAGCCTAATGGAGGGGGCAAAAGAAGCAAAAGCAATTGCAGAATCAAAAAAAATGGAGTGCGGCAGATAAGGGAAACAAAGCAGCACCTTCTGAGTTGGGGAGGCAGGCATTCACTATCTGTTTAACTGTCAGCACCGTGTGTGTGTGTGTGTGTGTGTGTGTGTGTGTGTGTGTGTGAGTGAGTGTTATTGTCTGTATCTGTTGAGGAGATCCTGGTGAGAGGAGGCAGCTTCCTGCAGCACCTCTCTCCGGCTGGCAGCAGACAGGACTCAGCCAATTATTCAGACAGAAATGGATGTCATTCAAATGTCAGAGCCGTTCTAGTGGCCTGCTGAGCCTCGGCCACATGTCAGGGCCATTAATTAACTGCATCTCAGAGGCTGCACGAACCAAGACCTGCTGCACGCTTTAATGTGCCTCCTCTATGTGGGCACGCTACAGTGTGTTAACACCTACTGTATCTATGCTTCACAGCTTCATGAGGCCATGGTGGCTGTATTTTTAGACTTGGGTTCAGTGTTAAAGGAGTAAGTGCTGGTAAGTGCTGAGTTTAGTGAGAGGTTGACCAGTTGTTTGCTAGCTTACAGTTAATGTACAGTAAAGTATACTGGCTGTTTGGGGTGAGAGACTGTGGTAGTGTCTCCACAGTCAGGAAATCATCGAGGCAGAAGAATGTTACAGTCAAGATATTTATTACAAAAGATAAAGACGTGGGCTGGTCTGCAGAACATCCTAATATCACCCAGCTGGCACTAGACGTCAATTAGACGTCATAGAGTCATAGAGACGTCTAATTGAGACGTCTCCGACGTTGAATAGACGTTGGTATTTAGTTGAAAATGAAAATCGGGTTAACGTCTGAACTTAACGTTGGTCCGACGTTGGATATCAGTTATGTAGGCTATCTTAAGTCAAATCAACATTGTTGATAGATGTTGTCCAGACATTAGAATTTTGTCATCAAAAAGGTCATTATTCAACGTGAAAGTTGTGTGAGTACAAGACGTCTGACACACGTTGGGTTTTGGTTGCCAGACACCACAACATAAAAACAACAAAATATTAACGTCATTTGACGTCAATTAAAAAAAAAATATTCCTATGTCAAAAGATGTTGAAAGTAGATGTCAATGGACGTTGGGTTTTGGTCACCTGACATCATGACTTGAATCCAACCAAAGACCAATGTCTATTGACGTCCGGTGCCAGCTGGGCAGTGACGAATACACTAACACCCAATGGATCCCCTCCGTCTTTGCTCTGATTCCACCAATAGGTTCTTATGCTTATGAAAGCAACTACCCATTCCTCCAGTCTGTTTCATCCCACCTAACAGCCAACATTCTTCCTCAAACAGAGCATGGGGGTGTGGTTACAAGTAATAAGTAGTTATGACCATGGCAACCAGACTGCCATTCTAGCAAGCTCAACATCACTAGCATGGATAAGCAAAAGCATGAATATCAGCAGGGACGGTGATAGCTGTCATTCAAACAGAAGCTCTTTGTGTGTATTGAGGAGCTGCAGAGTTTATTCATGTTTGACTTTGAGCACAAAATTAAGTTATTTGTCAAAAAATGCTGTCAAAAAAGTTAATTTTCAGAAGCCTGTTTTAAAGTTTTATGAACGTTACAAATAGTCTCATTGGTCGACTTTCTCCCTCACTCTCTGACTTTCCCACAAGTTAAAGCGGCAGGTGTCACCTCGAGTAAACTTGTGGATTTCTTTGTGTTTGAACATTTGGCATAATGTAAGTAAAAAACTTAACAAAATATGTAACAAAGCTCTGGTCATTTTTTATACATTTTAATGTGGAAATGTAACATATCATATGTTTAAGACCTACCTTCATAATGTGGTTCCAATTTAAGAGTGATACATTTCTGTTCCAGTCTGACATCATCTCTCCATCCCACAGAGCAGTCTGGTGTCTGCCTGCTATTTTTGATAGGATTCTGAAAACTGTGGCCCCGGAGGTCATCATCCTACAGTCTGCTTCTGTAGTAAATGCAGTCAAATGAGATCATCCACCTACACTCGTATCATCCCAGCCTCTGTTCATCTCCCATCATTCTGATGTTGTAATTATGAACTCAGCTCAAATTGGAAGGTAAAAGAGGATGAAAGAGGCACGGCAGAAACTGAGGACTTGATGATTATGCAAGGCGACGAGCTCTTAAGTAGAATGAGATGAAGCACTTATGCAGGTTTAAACAGGGCCACGAGGGCCAAGGTACTTCTGCACTTCATTCTATAGTGACGAGAGGCAGACACTCAATCCCCTATGTCTAGGTATATCACTGGCTGATCTTGATAACACTGAACTCTAATGTATGCTCAATGATAGAGGTTCCATGCAATTAAAATGTATCAATGAAATAAAAAAAAGACTTCGGAGTTCTAAAGCTAAATGGCTAATAAAAGAACACTGTTGACAAAAACCTGGGTGGTAGTTTTCTGTCTTGTGTGCATTAAGTTGACATTTCTGAGGTTGGTGCTACAGTAAAGGGTGTTGACATGTGTCCAACGTGTGCAATAAGGTAATAACGATAAAATAGTTAATCCTCTTAAGAGCAGCTTTGGTAATGGCAATATTGGTCAGAGAGTCGGTCCCCCCCTGTGGTCTATTGAAGGGATTGCCATTACATTTACAGACATCAAAATGTCAGCATTGTCCTTGTCAACATATTAGCAGTTAGCTCAAAGCACCACTGTGCCAACACATTCTCACGGGTGAAACTAATAATTTGAAAAAGTGGGTGGGACTGGTTTCACCCTTGTATATTGACTCGTACACCCATGGCTGCAGGGGTAACTACACTGTCAAACTTCAGAGTGTAGGGCCACTGACCAGGCTGCTGCATCTGACGCGCTGGGAACGGGAACACACCCGAAACAAAACTTGATGAAGTGCTGTTTGAAGACATGGGCTGTATTCAAAACCGCATACTACCGTACTGCCTACTACATACTGCGCAGTATGTACTGTATACTGCATATTGAATGTGGGATTCAGTATGCAGTATACAGCAGGCCGACGCCGTCCACACCACAGGTACGTTATTTCAAACAGACTTCAAACTGCAGCTGACGAGCGCGTCTGGCTAAGCTCCTTCTCCGTTCCACAGTCACGCTGGCTCTGAGTGAAAACGCCTTTAGCCTTATCTGTACCACGTAGTGCTTTTTGTCCCTCTCGGCAGTTCATCGTTTTTATAGAGCGGAAGGACATGGAAGCCTCCATAGAGCTCGCCCGTCCTATGGAAATACAGAGAAGTGATTCTTCCCTCAGGAGGAGAAGTGAGATTGTTGGCAGAGATCATTTTACACCAATGAGGACTTATTTATGAATGAAGACGCTGATTTGAGGTAATAAATTACTTAAAACACTACACAGTGGACCTTTAAATAACATTTGTCTTCATTCAGTCATTTTGTGTCTAGAATCCACTGTGACATCGGCCCCTTCTCCTGTCCTCTCTGACAAAATGCACAGCAACAAACACCCAGACACCAGCGAAGGTGCGGCTGGCTGGAAACGGTGAAGGGGTCGCCCTGGGAACACAGCTTCCCTTTCTTTGGCTGTTCCAAGAAAAATTCCAAGAAACACTGTTCCTGATCCCCTCTCGCTTCGCCTTCAGCTCAGCTGCCGGCTCAATCTGCCTGAATATCATCTGTCAAACAGTCATAGCATGTAACCATGACAACACAAACCAGGGGATGAGCTGGGAGTTGCTTTATTGTTAGCCAGCAGATGATGATGATGTTCTTATCCAGTCCCTCCAGTGTTAATCAATGGTTGCAAATGAGTGATCTCTGAGAGAAAGCAGAAGCTAAGATAACTGCAGCCTTTCACTTAACACCGAGCCTGGATGCCCTACTTGCACAATAATGGTCCCTTTATAGGACATAATTCTTATATTGTCCGGCAATCCTGAGCAGTAAAAAGGCCTTTCTTGTGAGGAAGGCAGCTGTGGCCACAGAGCTCCCTTCATCGGCTCTCTCTCCTCTCAGGCAGCCAGTCTTTGGGCAGGCAGAATAAGGATCTGATTGATGCAGGCTTCCTACAGGCCCACAGCACTCTCTTGACTTGATAAGCCGTTGATTAAACGGGGGCTGGAGAGGCGCCACAGGAGCGAGAGCTACCTTCTACAGAATGGAATTGTCCACTGATGTGAAATCAAACATAGTTTTCATCCTAAATGCTTTGGGAACTCTCTGTGGTGTTATAGAGCAGACAGTCTGTTGGATGAACTGCACTGTGGCCTTTGAACTATGATTAAGATGAGACATTATGGACAAAAACTATTAAACGAGAATGGCACTCAGTAGAGCGCATACCTCCACCACTGACCAACAGCTCCCTTTAATGCAATCAAGCCTCATCAAATATTAAAGTAGATAAACCTGTGTCATTTTAAATCACCCATAACTGCTTCACAGTGATTTAAGATCACCAGGTCTGTGACAGCCAACCATTCTGACAATAAACAATGCAGATGGAATCATAACCTTCATTGTGTTGTGGAAGAATAACAGATTTTTATTAGGATTTGCATCAAAATGTATGCACAGATACCAACCACCTAAACACAGCCTGAGTGTTTTCATCAAGATCCATGCGTTATTCTCTGAGAAATTAACAAAAATTTGGAGAAAGGTCCTGTCTTGCAGACAAGAAAATGATTCCTGGATCAGTTCTTTTATATGGTTGCACACAAAAAGTTAATAGTGTCTGTTCCTCCATCCAAGTTTCATAGAAATCTGTTCAGTAGTTTTTGTGTAATCCTGCTGACAAACCAACAAACCAACTAACAAGCAAATAAACAACTGTCACAGATGAAAACCTAACTCCTTGGCGCAGGTAATAATTGTGACTTCGTGTTTATACAATATAATTGACAAAAAATGGTGACTAAAATGTATTCATCCCTGCATTATCTGCTTATGCAGGGTCAGGTCATGGTGGCGGCAAGCTATTCAGGGTATTCGAGACTCTCTCTCTAGCAACAGTTTCCAGCTCTTCCTGGGAGATCCAAAGCATTCCCAGGCCAGAAGAAATATGTAATCCCTCCAGCGAGTTCTGCGTCTGCTCCAGGGTCTCCCTCCAGTTTGTCATGCTCAGAAAACCTCCGAGGAAATGTGCCCAGGAGGCATCCTAGTCAGATGCCATGAAGTACATCTAAGAGAGAGCAGTGTGTTTACTGAGGAAACTACAGGTGACAGTCCCAGGTATCAGCACCACCACTAAGCACCTTTGGGCATTTATTGTATAGCTGTATGCGCACAATGCACAGCAGAACTTTTTCATTAACGTAATGAAAGGGACACCGTTGCTATTTTTAAATACCCCGGGATACGGGTATACCATCTGATCGCCCCACCCTAGGTGCAGTGTGCTGGGTGGCAGGAAAAGGCAGGGGCCTGGGTATCATGACCTCTAGCATCGCAGACATAGATTTAAAAATGAAACCATAATGAAATCTAATTTTATTTTCGATGATGAGAAAAAGCTGCAAATCTCCCTTCCTGTGCGTGACAGTCGTAACAGCACATCCGAATCATCTTCCCGTAGACTCTGCACATGAGCAGTGAACCGTTCACAGTGCTAAGCCCTGGAGCTAGCTGCACCCCATGAAGTCAATGGAAAACTACATAATATACTGCTTGGTTCATAAAAGCAGGTCGACATTTGGCCCCACTTCATATATAATGCTGTGGAAGATAAACTGAACGTACAGAAGCTGAGAAAGGCCTTGATTGAAATGATTTTTTTTACTGTTATCACAAGATCACAAGTGAATCAATTAATTATCTCAAGCAAAGCAAAGCTCTCATAATAACATATGAGAGTGAGGTTGTGTGACTCAATCCCCCAGCTGTGGTTAAGTGATCCTTGTTGACCCGTTACTGACACCCTTCAACCAACATCATGGTGTAGCTAAGGCAAAGGCACCCCTAAGCCAACGCAAAGCCTCCACCATGTCAAAAATCTGAGGCCTGTGGCCAGAGGTGATCCACAAGCTGTTCATAAAACTTCATCCACAACATCCACAGGTGCAGAGTGAGTACATCTATGGAGTCTTGATGTCAGAGGCAAGACTTATTCATCCTCCGAAGTGAGGGGGAGTGAGTGAGGGGGTTCATGCCACCTCACTGAGTCAGATGTGTGGCTCGTGTTCCAGTCCACTCATCTCCTTAAAGCCTCTGACTGCCAATCAGCCAGGATACCTTTGTTTCCATGGAGATGTCACACTGCCATGACACTGCCAGGCAGTGTGGGTTAGGGGAGTGAAGTCACTAAAATGGTTTGAAAGGGTTGATGTATGCACGTAAGTACGCTGTGTGTCACCACCCACAGCTCTCATGACATTTCTGTGGACCAGAATCACTAAGTCTTGCACATAAACAACATTACTGAGGAATATTCACCTGCCAACACACTGAGAAAGTGCTTACTTCCTTTCATTTTTTTCTTTCTTTGTTTCCATTTTTTAGTGATAATAAGTTTGAGTTTCAATGCTTGTTGCTCTCTTCTTTTACTATTTAATTATATATATTGTTACTTATGATATTAGCCAGCTCCTTTATTCAGTCCAACTGAAGACGCCCTTCCAGCATGCCAGAGGGCATTTCCCAGATAAAATGAAAAGTTATCTCCAGGACCACATTGTGACACACACAGAGACTCACACAGTCAACACATTACCAGGTTAGAGGTCAAAATGTTTTTTTTTGTCAGCGCCTTGCAAATCCATCAAATGTGATACAAAACAATATATACATGTGTCCCTTTCCTGTTCTGCCACCATGTGCTTCAGGTTGGATCAGATTTAGGCCCAAAAACGGCTTGGTTAAGGTTAAGGGACGATTGTGATCATGGCTAAATGAAGTGAGAATGAAATTGGAAGTCTGATGATTGTAAAGCTAATTGACGCTCCCCAGAAGATGAATCCCACAGAGTTTGGTGAGCCCATGTCCTTTGCTTTTGACATCTCGACAAACATCACTTTGCATGCAAAAAGAGGATAAACCGTTTTGAATGAATCCATTGCCTCAGCAGATACCCTGGCTTTAGGTATCAGACTCGGGGAACATGAAGTTGAATGGTACATCCTTTCGAATCCCACACAGTCTTTGGGTCAGTCTGCACAATTTCATCATCACAGTAATCTCAGTCACAAAACTTTACCACTGTAGCCGAGATAAAAATGGTGACCAAGTTTGAAGATAAGTGTGATCCCACCCATAAGTGCTCATTTAATAATGCTGTAATACCTACTTAGTACTCATGGTCAATAAGCAAAAATACCCACGTAGGTGTTGGGGAAATATAGTTTATATTGCAGATGAACCTTTCAGAACGTTGTGTTCATAAACATGAGCATATCTCCAAACTAAAATATGTAAATAGATCAAATAAGTTTTGGGGTGTTTTTTGTCATGTTCATCCTTAGGATCAATATGTTTTGTCTTTTGAATTTAATTAATTAATAGTTAATTTACTTATATGTCATTTTAACATTGGATGTACAGATTTTAGGGATATCAAGTATTTGAAGGTACTCCAAGAAATGACATCACAATAGGCAAAAAATTCCAAGCCACTAGAACCCAGAGTTCAAATTAAGACTTGTTATATCTGTAACTTGATTTCCAAATGTGCAGTTGTTACAGTTCAAGGAAAGTTGGCCAATCATAAAGCTATCTTGTGTTGAATTTTTTGTTGTTTTGAGTTCTTCTTGTGTTTATGTCATTGGTGATGCTTTTTATTTAAGTGAGATAGAAAACAGATTATCATACTAAGTCCAGTTTACACATCATGTTTCATTCCAGCAAGCCTACCAAAACGTTTTCTTTTTAAATTTGAAGGCTCCTAATTCAGTGTAGAAAGAGCAGAGAATCAGCAGCATCCTTTTCATATATGTGTGTGTACTATCTCCATGCCCACTGTGGGTCAGGAAACCATTTCAGAGAAGAGGAGCACTGAGTGCATCATTTATTATTTATGGTGAATAAATCATGTTCTTTATACATGTGTAATGTGTGTTTTGTGTACAATATACCCATCTAAGTAGATATTATATGTCTTGTGTGTGTAAGTGTGCACATGCATCAACTATAAATGCTTGCTGTCTTGAGGCTACACGTGCTCTGAGTGGAGCGATGGATGTACGACTGCTGTGGCCGGTCTGTGGGAGGAAGCATGAGGTCATCAAACATTTATGTTGGCTGCATGGCCGTGTGGAAACAAACTACATCATGCTTCTTCCCCCTAATCTCTCTCTTTTTCTCTGACTCTCTCCATCTACTGTGCCTGTGGTTATCGGAGTCAGACTGACTTCATGATGAGTAAGTCTCCAAGCCGGAGCTGCTCTCTGACTCTGGCCTTTGCAAACAGACGTTAAAATGGGAATCAAATGCCCTCACTGCATCAGCTGCTGCCATCATACACCATGCACGTTGGTACATCTTCCTTTTACTCTGAAAGACTTTCTCTTATCTCTTAAATGACCATATACTTTATGTAATCTGTTCCGGAACACAAGTTAGAGAAAACAAAAGGCCACATAATGCAAATGTACTGGACTCAATGAAGAGCATGAGTAATGATTTAGCTACTCTCAGTCAAGATTTGTCTATTCTTAGAGATGTTAAGTGAGGGATAATGATAATGGCCAATGAGGTGTCCATTATCAGGAATTAACGGACGATTAACGTCCATTCAGTTTCTGATCATGGACACCTTGAAGGGTGTTTTCCCACTTAAACCATAATAACTTTTGCTCTTTGTGATCAAAGTTTGTCACATGCATTAACTCTGTTTCCCTGGCAACATTTGCGAGTTTCACTAATAGCTGGAACAATCATTACAATCCCATAAAGTTCTTATGCAATTGATGTTGTTCACTATTCCAGTATATGGGACAAACCTTAGATATGACTTAGCAACAGGGGATATTTCTGGTCCGCTCTGCTCATAGAAGTAGAGGTTCTAGGAGCAGAGCTAATATTATGCTGATAAGATTCAGAAACAGTCAATATATTTTGACAGGATCTTATCAACAAGGCTAGCTAGCTATCCAGCCAAGTCATTTACCTCAAATCAATATCAAGATTTTCACGAACAAATGATAGTCCCTGTGTAACAACAAATTCAGACATTAAAGTAGCATAAATGTTAAATTAAAAATGCAATTATGTATTAGATTTAGAGAATAACTGGCAAATAAATGTTCTGAACTTTTGTCCACTTTCAGGATAGGTCATCTGCAGTACATTTACATATTGGTCCATTTCGATGTAAGTTGGCTGACCAAAAATGTATATACTGGAGTCTGACATCAACTGGTGACTCATGTGGGCTTTCAATACGGCGTCCACTCAAAACAACAGCTCTTTCACAAAGAAAGGCCTTTGAAAGGACATTCTACCTCTCCAGCCACTCCCATTTCTCCAGAACACAGATACCAACTTCTGTTTTACAAAAGATATTTAGACAGTGATGTAAAGTAAATGACACTTTCACAGCGGAGTAAGAGGTTCAAACTAGTCACCATTTCCCTATTTATTGAATCAGAATCAATTCTGAATTGAATCATGAAACCAAAGTCTTTCAGATGAAAAGCATAGTCAAACCTTGCTGGGAACTCGGAGGACTTGGTTTATATATATTCTTAGACTACTTAGTCTGATAATGAATAATCTTCAGTGACAGCAGAAGATAAGGTAATCATGCATTATACTAACACTTTGTACACCTCGCCTTGTCAGACACTCTTCTGTCACCTTACAAACACTGGAAACACACCAGAATCCACCTGATCTTTTAACACCACTCGTGTAAAAAAAACAAAAAAAAAACAACAACAACTAACACACACATAAAAGGAGTCATTCTGAACTGAATGTTGCTCCACCAGTTGATCAGGATGAAATCATTCACTGAAGAAAAGCTACATTTTCAGATCCAACTGAGCCAGGTTGAAGAAAAGGGGCATTGGCTTGTTAGAATGAAAGCCAAACTGCTCTTGATGCCTGAATACCATTATGACATGAATACATTAGTACCAAATTAATAAATCCATTTTAATCCAGGGTGACACACAATAAGAAAAAACAGCTTTTCATGGTAGATAGTGCACCTGCCAAAATAAATATTTTCAGTCATATTTAGCTAGATGACATAATGCAACCATGGTGAAAACACAGTTTGGATTGTACTGTGTCTGTGTTTCATTAGTCTTGGGGTGTAAATGGTTGAACTGTAACAGCAGCTCGCAGACAGACAGTCAGTCTCCTCAGCTGGGCTGCAGACTGCAGGGGCACTAATGAGCAAGGAGTGCTACAGCATGTGTCTGAATAATTTAACTGTTTCCAGGAAATGAAGCCCCATGTCTGCTGCTGTGGCCACAACAAACCATCTCACACAGATATAACCTCTCTCTAATACTTCTG
Source organism: Lagodon rhomboides (assembly GCA_039737535.1). Taxonomy (NCBI): domain Eukaryota; kingdom Metazoa; phylum Chordata; class Actinopteri; order Spariformes; family Sparidae; genus Lagodon; species Lagodon rhomboides. Next base: position 23,163,778 of record CM077805.1, read on the forward strand.
CCTGACAATCTGGCTTCTGAAAGTGAATTCATTTTGCGTCGTGATTGGACCCTTTTCGTTAAACAAAGGGGACGCAAGAGACATGGGCAAGCAGGTGACAGAAAGAAGGCGACCTTTTTTTAAATAAAGCTGTTAACCAAAGTCCATAAAATACAAAATACAAAGTCCAAACACCAAAGCAAAGTAAACCAGGAATAACGAGAGGAGTCAAAAACAAAAGCCAGAAACATATGACAGAACGATGGAACAGGGAGACACAGGAGCACAAGGACGAAACAGAACAGACCAACTGACGAAGACAGAGGGGACGACAATGCCCTTCTTTAATGAGCATTGTAAATATTATATAGTTAGTCAGTTAAATGTATAATATGCAGTGTAGATTAAAATGTTGTGTGCCATCTAAAGTTAGTGAGAGGTGGCGTATTTTTAGCCCAGGTCGCAAATATATACCCATTGACTCATATATACATAAGATGAATATGTGCAGTTTGCTCCTCTTAATTACAAGAGTTAGGAGCTTGTTGGTTGTGCTTTCTCACCATTCCACCATCATCTGACTGACACACCGCCACCCAACAGGTGGCAGCAAAGAGCAAGTGGCTCGATGTGGTAGCTTTGACCCACGCATGCTTTGAACTGCATGCGTGGATGGTTTACCTTGCTTTCCCAAGCATGGGTTCAGACAGGTATGACTGATTTAAAGCATATAAAAATCTGCACACATATTTATTGTTTTAATGACTCGCCACAATATCAAGACAGATGGTTCCCAATGACATGAAGACAACAACTCCAAACAAGTCTGAGATTCACCCTCGAATGTCATGCCTTTCTCTCCACCTTCTCTGATGTTGTACAGTACACCATCCAATAAATGAAAATACTTCAAAATGCACTCCTATAACATTGTCAGACTTGGCTGACTTGGCTAGTAAAAAGAAGGCGTTAAAAAATGGCAATTGAACAAGGAATATGATCTTTTTATTTAACACGTTCTTCTTCCTTGACAAAACCTTAAAGGTCGCCTGTGCAAGCAGCTTTGACGTTTCTTGTTAGGCAGCGGCCACTAGTGGTTGTAGCAAAGAAGGAAGTCAGGTGATGTTGTATCAAGAGTGACAAAGTTGGCATAGGGAGGTGGATGAGTAGGTAAACCACAGAACTTTCCACGAGGAGACCACTGTTTTAACTTACTGCTGTAGAAAATTGATAGCACATACATGACAACGTTATTATGAAGTTAAATAGGTAAAGTGCGTATGTAATGTAAGATTACATCAGCTCGAATCTAACCAAACATTGAATGTATGACGAAGGTCTGGTACACCTGACGCTGGTGGGCTGCAATGGTCATCAACCTATTCAGTCATTAAGGTATGTGGATGGGTTGGAATTCGTGATGTCTGCCATTCATAATATTTGGCATGGTACAAACAAAATAAAAAATAACAAACTGTAGGGTTTGTCAATGGAAACTGTACAGAACTCTACATAATGTATTTTATATCCCAAATGACTTTATTTTAATCAAAGAAAACGTATTATGATCAGAAAGCAACCCACCAATATGGTGGGGATGAGGAGCAGCGTAATATGAGAGGTTTTAATTAATGCCTGGAGAAATATTGTTGCTTTGCAGTCTTATGCCAAACCCTTCGTATTTCAGACTTGTATCCTAATTTTCTGCAATACGATGAATAAACTACTTTGTACAGACAAAGTAGGGAGTTTCATTCTTTGTGTCTCACTGTTTGATTCCTACAAGCATGTTAGTGGTTATTTATCTAGATTCATTTGAGGCTAATGAGAGGAAAAACAGAACAACAGGATACAACTTCCAAAAGACCACGATGGCCTCTAATATGAATAGTCCACATCATAATACAGACAATTAGTAGACAGAAAGTTTAAAAAAAGAGGCCTTTTGGTTTTATTGTCAATATAATGAAGCCTAAAAGGGCAGATGATTCTCCTTTTAATCATCCACCAGCCAGTAAAGCAAGATTCCTGCACTCAACCACTTCCATGTGTCTATTAGATGAGCAGCCTTGCCAGCGGGCTCATTGACAGGGAACCTATGAGGCACCTTTAGCCTCCCGTATTGTCTAATTTAGCCTTCCCCATGATACGGGGCCCCTGGGGAGCGAGGTAATCCAATCTGGGCCTCACCCTGCTCTTTCTGCTTGGACGGGACTGTGAATGTCTTGATCAGGACCTGAAAAGCCTTTTCCTCACAGAGAGACAACAGATGGCGCAAGATGAGAAGAGCTCACCTCGATCACCCACCCCCCTGCTCCTCTCTGTAATCCTTTCCTCTCTAACATCCTTGTCTCTACAGCCGTCCAACGCCTCCCTTTCCCTCCTTCTTTTTTCTCTGTCCCAAACAACTTTGCGCTGTCTCTCTGCTTTTTATCTTCCTCCAGGATGTTTCCCGTGTGACGAACAGAAGAGAAGCAGGAGGTCACATATCCTGCACGGTTACGGAATCTGAAACCAAGCTTACATGCCAGAAGCTGCTGGATTACCAACATGATGTGTACACCAATGAACATCAACAATTACATGCTGGCATGGCAGTGACCTATTTTGAGGAGGGGGGTTGCCACAAAAAACCCTGACACTATGTGTCTCTATGCATGTTCAGTCAAAAACATAAATGTTCCAGACTCGTATTTATTCCAAGCCCAGTCACAGTCTTTATCCTTAAATCTTTAAATATCCATCTGATCTGATTTATCATAAATGTGTTTGTATTAATTTTTTCCTACATAACAACAACAAGTTCACCCCAAAATTAAAAATAAATATTTTTCCTCTTATCTATAGTGTTATTTATTCATCTAGATAGTTTTGGTTTGAGTTGTGGAGTTTTGGGTATATTTGGCTGCCTTCTCTTGAATATGATTTAAATGACTCTCAAAGCACCAAAAAGTAAATTGGAGCATCTCAGCAACAATGTCTCCAGAATTGGTTACTAGAAGGTAATCAACAGACTTTGATATGAGCAGTTACATGAAGGAAATATTTTCTTTCTACCAAATTACACCCACCAATCATATTAGCATTCAGAAGGAAGCATGCATCTACTCATGTACAAGAGGTCAGCTAACTGAGCAAGCTAACATTACAACTCAGACATGGAGGGAGCTGTTAATGTTGCAATCACACGCTGTGATGAGCACAAGCCTTCAGAAAGCAATTCAAATAAGTTTGAACAAGATCACTCTAATAAGAGAAAATACAGTCTAAATCATTGGTTTCCTTTGGAGATGTCCTAGAATATTTTGTGTAGTGCCCTATTGCAGTAGGAAGCTTAAGAGCTAGGCTTATGGTGCTACTGACCATACGCCAGGCAAAGATCACAAGCATGTCATCCGTGCATTCGCGTGAGTTGAAAACATTGAACTCAAGTGACATTTTGCATGATGCTGTGTTGTGAAAGCCTATCAGTGTTGACATTCACACAGATGTCTGGACCTTCATCAACAGCAATGGATGACAGGATAGAAATCACTAATCAACCGAGCTGTACAATAGCACATTTACCCATACAGACACAGGAAAAAAAGGAGCTGGCGTCGATTGAAGAGAGCGAGGAAGGCGGACTACCTGTCATGGAAATATGTCTCAGCACTGCATAGCCCTGGTTGGACTGAACTCCGTTGAGGGAACAAGCATTTTTAAGTTGTTTGCTTGTCGTCTGGCCGACAGACCTGGCCAACAGACCTGGCCGACAGACCTGACGTAGCATGAATTCAGGCTTTTTACAAGACGGCATGATGATGTTATGTCAGTGTCCTTTTGATCCATTTACTGCAGTCAGATCACAGAGAAATCTCTTTGTTTTGGGTTTATACCGATGTGGTAAAACAGATTAATTCCATCTATGTCTATTTGCTGGTCACAGTTACTATCTATTGATTTTTATACACCTATTAAGAAACTGCCAATCACCGGAGACAGATGGACAGGGGCTCCGCGGCTAAGAACTGGGCCCCAGTCAGTCTAAGGTAGCGCTGGAAGCTGCAGTCATCCAGATGCAGCTCTGGACGGAAAAAATCACCAAGCTGGGTGACACACGAGTAATGTGAATAAAAATCAAATTTGTGTTTGATCTGAACCTACCATTTAAGAGAGACAGCTTCACTTTGTCTCAAGAAGGAGCAAAATAGAAAACTCCAGGTGTAAATTACATCCAGAGGGGCTTTTTTAGGCACCTATGTCCGGGGCCCCACTGTCCCAATATGACCTAAAAATGCTTTTTAGCTTTTGTTGATGGTATTGATTCTACATTGCCACCAGGTAAAGGCTGCAAATTCTCTCACCGTTCACAACTCACATCACAAGCGTAAAAACAACAATGTATTCAACTGTCTCTCATTACTTCATGACTTTCCTACCCTCTCTGTGGGACTTAACCTTACAAATACAATGAATAGCCACAACATTATAAGGACTAGCAGGTTAAGTTAATAACATTGATTATCTCATTACAATGCAATGTTTTACTTTGTTGGGTACTGAACTCTGTACTTTTAAGGATACCAACCAAATTACATCAGTACTATCGAGAACCAATTAACATTAAATCAATCTGTGCCAAATTTCTGTACCTGAGAGCATATTTTCACAATAACGTTATAGAGAGGAAGATATAGAGACATCACCCCACAATGTCTGACATTCCTTACCACCATGCTGTTTAGTTTACTAAAATTGTAAGTTTTTTAGTGTCTGAAACATCAGTATGAACCAATAGTCTGTGAACTGCATACTGTCAACAAGGAAATATAACATTCTGCATTCACTGACTCCCAAATCGATTCTATAAAAAAAGGACAATTATCACAAGTGCTTGGCCTGCTAGCTCGCTTCTAACATATAATGGGAATTCCCATTAATACGCTAACTGAGGTTAGCATAGCAACAGCAATAAAAATAGATTTACAAATGATCCATTTTAATTCACATATCTCACATAAAACAATGTGTGTGCTCATATTTTTGGGCATGTACAGTATTTTATATGCTCTGGAAACTTAAAACTTATAACTCTTGACTCTACACATTTTTAACTCGATCTGCTACAGTTTAGCTTCTTCAGCACAAAGAAGCTGATAGAATAATACTTATCATGTTTATTTCAATAACAAAAACAGCATAATCATATTCAAATGGATAGGAAATGGCTCATCAAGGTTTAGATATGTGGCTGATAGTATAAATGCTGTCATGAAAGTACACAGGGGAATGTGGAGTCATTATGAAACAGCAACACGAGGCCATTTAGTGGAATTATGATAGAAATCATCCAGTATAGACTATGCCTGTGATTTGAATTTGGAGATTAAAATGGAATAAAAGTGAAACAGCATGTGGAGGGAAGGCTTTGTGATGCTCTGCTCTAATCTTTGACCTCCCAAAATCCCTAATAAATGAGAATTCTACAATGCGTGTTAACAGCAAACAGGACACAGAGCTTAACTTTATTTGCTGGTGAAAGCAACTGTAAATTCTTTTCTTCTATTTAACCCCTGTATTGGGTTAATACAAGGTCAGTGGCATACTTGATTAACATTAAACATGCCCTGATGACTAGCGGAGCTGTAGCCAGGATTTTGGAAATACCACGTTCCTCAGTCAAAGGTCTCCAATGCACCGCTAGTCTCACAAGTGTTGTTACAGCAGTTGTGTCCGCTTCCGTCGAAAATAGACTTGCTGTCTTTATTTTTACTTAACAAAAGTTTGTTTTTATAGTTTTACAGGAGTTTTGAGAGGTGCCAGTTGTGCTGGACGCTCCTGATTTGCAGGGTAGAGCGATCCTTACAGCATCCACCAAACAATCTATCAGGCTACCATGGTAGTGGAAGATGAATACCACAATAACTCTTACAATGGCTGCTTCTACAACTACTGTAGTGGAGAAACTAACTATCTTATTCGTCCAATTAATTCGCTATCTGACTCTGAAAATATGCAGAAAGTTAAAATCCAAGTTAGAGTCCAAAATCAAAGGCAAAGAAGCAGGTCCTCAGTTCAAAAAGGTGTTAATTCCCAAAAAAGAAAACATACATCCATGAGCTACCCCGGGGCAACTGAGGTCTCTCACCGATTCTCCCCTTTTTATACCTGTTTTCAAGGTGACCCACCTTGATCATTCACTCATATGAATGATCATGACCTGTTTCATATCTGCCACCACACTACCTTCTAACACTTTTTGACGTACTCCTGGGTACAGCAAACCAGACGTTCTCCCATAGTAGACCGTTAGACTACAACGTCAGGGCGTGTCGAGATGGAAACGTGCATGTGCAGTGTGGATCTTTATGTTTCTCAAATGCCATAGCCATTCTCTCAAGCGTAGCTGTTTAAAGTCCCTAGTATCTATAGCAGTTGCAGCACTTGTAGTGGTAATGGCAGTAGTAGGGGAGTAGATGGAATGACTGGAGCAGTAACAGCAGTTGGAGAAGTGGCACTAGAAGTATTAACAAGAGTAATAAAGACAACAACAATCATAGTAGCACTAGCAGTAGGCTAGCAGCAGCCATATTATAAGCTGTGGGTTGGTATCAGGAGAAGTCATGGTAGCTGTAGCAGAAGAAGTGGACACACCAGAAGTAGTAGTCCTGACCATAGAAGTGGCAGCAGTAGCAGTACAAGTAGAAGCAGTAGGAGTATAGGAGTGGCAAATCAGTAGTAGCATTAGTAAAAGTTGTAGTAGCAGCCATTGTAACAGCAGAAGCAGCAGTGGTCGTGGTAGTAGTAATAGCATGAGCAGTGGCAGTGCAGATAAGAAGCAGTGAGCTAGTAAGCTACTTCTTGTAGTTAACAGTGTCAGTAGTGGTACTAATAGTAGTTGGTTGCTTGTGGTTGGCTGATACATGTCAGTGTAATATGATCCAGCAGCTGCACTTCCTGTTAGCTGATCACTAACGTACATGTAGAGCACACAGAGATAAATAGTGTTGATCTCAACAGTTCTGTCCTCATCAACCCATCCATGTGAGTTACTGTTAGAGGCATCATGGTGACAAACCATCATTTTTCCGTGCTGATGGAGCTGAGAGCTGGAAAAGACCAGAGCCCTCTATGGAGGCATTCATCTGATCACTGAGCACGCTGACTGCGGGCTGCCCATTACTGCAGATGGTAGGCCATCAAGGCCATTGAGGCGTTCTCAAAGGAAGGCACATCTGCAGCACACACACACACTCACACACTCACACAAGCACACACACACATTCAGAGAGTACACACACCCTTTCCTCTTCCAGCTTTGGATTCGGACCAGTAATCTCCATGAGAAACCTCAACCTCCCTGTCTTTTAGACACACTGCATGCCTGTGTAATGTCATCAACCACAGGGACATAAGCCAACACCTGTGTTTGATTTTGTGATTAATCCTGACTTTGGAAACATGAATTGTGTCTGTTGTTTTAATGACTTTTAATTGGATGAACTGACAAGCACATATCAAACTGCCACCTTCATGGACCACTGAATTAAATGCTTATTTTAGAAAATGAAGGTTTTTTTAAATTCTTGGGTGCTAAACTGGGAATTAGGTCATTTAGAATAAGTTTTCAAGTACAGAGTTTGTCCAACAAAAGCCCTGACAAGTTGATTTCTGCATTGTAAAGAAAAATACAGTGCCTTAAAATACAGTACAATTATATTGAACGCGAAATAGCATTAAGTCCATACATTTTGTGAAACTGCAACCTGCGCATGTTGGGTATTTGACCTGGTAGTTGACCTGACTAGATGCCCCTCCATAGGGTAAAGACCCCTTATGGGTAATGCTTTACTACCTGCCATTGAGGTCATCTTACTTGTGTCAAATCTAGGTTTATTGTGAATTGGATACGGTGCTTAAATGTTTCATACCTTATTAATCTGTGGGCAAAGTATTAGCCTATTTCAGCATATAAAGGCTACAATACAATATGAGATAGACCACATTCCCCTGAGGACCCACACAAATTGTTACCAAAGTAAATAATTAACTATTTCATTGATATTTTCAGCGTCAGAGATACACAATCTAGAAAATGTGAGTAAATGTAACTTTTTAAATGACACAATCACATTTAGAAACACAGAGTAGGTCGCAGTCCCACTTCATCTTTTTTAAAAAAGGGAGGTTTTCTTAAAAGACCACAGTTCAGATGTAAACAGCCTTGCATTTAACGACCACTCATAGCGCTTTACAACACTCAGTACACTCTCCCACTCACACACACCTTTACACACTGATATCAATACTGCCCTACTCCACCACTGATTGGCTGGTTTTGTTAGTTGCGTTCTCTATGCTTTACTTGAACGTTTAACACACACAGTACCTCTGGAAATGTCTCTTTTCTTGGTTTATAAGCTGTAGCTCTGGGGGTAAACTCATCGGCATGCAGAAAAAGGAAAGGATTAGTGGCCTTTGGATGAGTTGATGACTTGCAAATATTTTTTACGCAAAAAAAACTTTATACAAAAACTAATTTTGCTTGATCTACATAATAATTTGATGCTAAAAGTTGCCTTATATTTTCAAGGAGATCCACCTGGATATTCTAACATTGTAGACACTGCACACATGTCCAGAGTGTAGGGAAGGGAGGCTGAATCCAGCCTGGCACAGTAGGCCTGCATACGTCTGAAAGTAACTGATGGGTCTCTGGAACCAGGACTAAAGGCCTGTGTGGAACAAATCAAGGCTGCACCTACAACTGAACTCTTGATGGAAGACACAGACCATACAGAATAAGAGAAAGCCCATCTCCTCCTCCCTCATGCTGAGTGGTTACTGGCCAGGAGTACAATGATTCACCCATGTCTTCTGCAGCTGGAAGCTCCACTTGAACTAGAAGAGAGCTAACAGCAGACCCGAGAACAGTGATGGCAGGTATGTGTTGCTGTTCAGCGTCAGAATTAACATGCACCCCTCTTTTGCAAAACAGCACGACAGCCAGAGGCCGTCAGCACGGACATGACTTCCGTTATCACAGGAGAGCTCGGTGCCCTTGTCTGCCCTTTGGTCAAACGGACAATCACCTCAGACGAGGCTGATCTCTCGTGAGAAATGTCACCTCCCTAGAATGCACTCTGCTGTTTCTGCAGCAACTTCTGCTTCACTCTTACCTTTCTGGATGAGGGCTTCGATGTCTTGATCGAAGCCCAGTCGGTGGCACTTCCTCCACAGCCCCATGTTGGTGGAGTTGTACTGCCTGCTGCACTCGTCCGCGGCGCTCATGGCGAACAGCTGCCGCCGGTTCCGGGCCAGCAGCAGCTTCTCCTCCCAGCGGGGCAGGCTGCTCCGGCTGGCCCGCAGCGGCAGGCTGTTGTTGGGGATGTAGATAAAGCCCGGGTCCTTGCGGCGGCTGGAAAAGCTTCGGCACCGGTCCCTGTACCTCCTGGCGTCGGTCTCGTACCAGTGGTCGGAGCACATCGCCACGGCCAGCATGCCCAGAGCGCAGAGAGAGAGAGAGAGCCCGGCGTAGAGCAGCAACTTCCCGGCAGCCATGCTCGCTTCTGTCACAGCCGCATCAGCACCTCGACAGACGGACAGCTCCTATGCGGCTTCCCCGCGAGTTCAGCTCACATCACCTCTGGAGAGCAGCGTCAGGACCATCATCAGGCGGCAAAAGCAGAGCTATCCGGTGACACGGCTCGCTGCTCGAATGAGACGTTGGATCCTTGTATTCCGGTGTTTGGGGCTGCAGAGTGACAACGTCTCTCCTGCGTGTTGGGCGCTGCAGCAGCTCGGCGCAGACAGAGGACGCTTATCTCATCTCAGCGCCGGATCCTCAGCATCCATCCGTCTGAGCAGGGCGACACGCACACAACACATCAGCACAGCACGCAGGGCTTTAGTCAAGCACGTATTTCACACAGAATATCCCCTCACTGCATCACCCACCCACTACAATAAACCATGGACAAAGGGGAAAGGAAAGCTGTACAGAAGAGCCGAGCGGCTGCATTTAGCCGAATCTACAGAAACAAGGCGATATTAGAGCAGCAGCTTTATGCGTCTGAAGCCGGAAGCCGCTTCCTCCACAGAGGGGAGATGTGGGCCTACCTGAGGTCTGACACAGCCAGCCGGCAGCCCGCAGTCCGTCCGTCCGTCAGCAGCAGCAGGAGAGGAGAGGAGAGAGGAGGAGAGGAGGAGAGGAGAGGAGAGGGATCAGCACAGTCAGCAGCCCCGGCACGTTTGATAGGATGACGGCCTGTCCCTGGACCAATCAACACGGCTCTGTCTGGAGAAGCACCGTGTTAGCTTCGAGGCTACATCACATTATTATCAGTGGACAATCATTACCTGTCGGCCTTCTCCTGCCACTGCTGCTGTGTCTCACCAGTGCCTGCTCACATCCTGATCGTCCTGCAGGCCTGTCGTGTCAATAGAAGAATCTTATGTAAAATAGCAGGTAGATAGACAGGGGCTGTCAGCCAAAACTGTGGTGGGGCCCAGTTGGAGTGGGGCCATGGGGTCCACTCCCTGAACACTAATAAGATAACGATGCAATGTATAAGACTTTAGGGGGTTATTTTAAAAATTCATGAAATCAGTAAATGTATTTGTTTCGAGACGTTCCTGTCAGTTATTTGTGCGATCATGGTTACTGAAGTTATTCCTCCTACACTGATCCATCACTGCTGCCACCTCACTACATTGTGTCTGTTTCACCTAAAGCTTTTAATAGGAATACATCCCCACAAAAACAATACATCCACATTGAAAGTAGAATAAGACAGCACAGATCATATAGAAGGAAGATAATGAAGCCAAAGATGAAAAGGTGCCATGTGTCCTCTCTGCAGTCATCTGTCTCAGGTCATGACCAGCTCATGAGCCAGAAGACTGAGACCAGCTGTAGTTGGTGCCAGGCAACTTTTCAAAGCAACAATACCTTTATTGTAAAATGCAGTTAAGTGTGTACTTGTAAACAGGAATCGATGGTCCAGTAAGCAGTTCAGCCACACACCATTAAGCTGTAGGCTACACCTCCTCCAGCACTGTGGGAACTGCTCACCTGCTGTGTGAACCTGTTCCACTGGAAACTTTTGGAGTTCATATGACATCATATGGAAGAGTGTGTGTGTGTGGCATAATAAGGTGAATGCATCTGACTCATTACTGAATGCTAGTAATGAAATAAAAATAGAGTACAATGAAAAATAAAATTGGCATAGTTGAATTGTAGGATTGACAGGTTTCTACTCTGTGAGCTTTTGTTTCTGTATGAAGCCCTTGAAAATGTCATTTAAATCTTAAATGTGTGTCTCAGTAACATTACATTTAATAACTAAATAAGCAAAAATCAAGATTAAAAAATGTTTAAAGTGTTATTTCTAAAGATTTTAACAAAACTCCTCAGAACCCTGTAGGTGTGGTTTGATAAGATTTGATTTGAAATCTTTGAAATGCCAAATATTTTACCACTTCATCCAGTTATAACTGGCTTAGTTACCTTTCTTACAAAAACTCCAACTACTGCTATAGAAGAGAAAATGCAAAGAACACTGTGCAGATGGAAGTACTGCTCTCAGAAATCCCTCCAGATTTGCTAAGTAGCGCACAATGTTTACTGCCCCCCGTTCAATTCATCAAAAGGCTGAGTGAGTGGATTTAATCACTATTTATTGCCCAGAAAATTCTAATGGAACAGAAAAAAGTATTAATCAGGGCATGTGCAGTCCCATATGTATTGTAAATATGCAAAACGAATGAATCATGGGACACTACAACTGTGATAGAGCAACAACATGATGACTCACAAGTGTCAGAAGTCTCAAGATATTTCCAGGTAATTGTTTTGGTATTAGAGCTGTTTTATTTCAGTTTCACAGCTCTCATTAACGTAGCTCTGATGAACCCACTGTATACTACTTGGGTGAACAGACTGTGGCTGGGTGGGTGTTGTCTTTTAGTATCTCTGGACTCTGTGAAGACGTCTCACTTCACTGATGTCACTGATGCTCTGTAGATGGTACCAGTATTGTTCTGGGTGGTTTTAATCACCCGCTCCAGAATGTAGCATGCCTAACTTTCTGTAGGAAGTAGAGCCTTTTCTGTGCTTTTTTACCCAGGGTGGTGATGTGTGATGACCAAGATAGGTTCTCAGAGATGTTAATGAATGAACCCATTTATGAGGCTTCCCGTAACACTACCCTCACATTTTCTAAGATCAGCAAATTCAGCCATCAATCTGCTCTTCATTCTGTCTGATACTTTTGAATTGTGGGTACTATCAACATGCAAGCAATGTAGCACTGTTTAGAAATCCAACGACATATGGAGGCTTGTTTATTTAACGGCTGCTGTGGTGAGATGCAAGAGCAGAAACCAATGTGAACGCTTACCCTGCTCAAGCAGAGGCGCCTCAGGAGTGGTGCAAGAGTTGTGCTCAGTTCCTGTCATTCAGTCCCTCTGCTGAGAGGGGACATCTTTGAAAATGTCCAGAGGAGTCTGTGGCAGCAGTTTTCTGTTTCTTCATATCTGGCACCCTCTTGTGTTAATAAATTGTAAAGACACGATAGAAGCAATAAAAAAAAAAAAAAAAACTACTGATGCCATATATGCATATTCAAATCCTACAAAATCACAGTGAACAAATCAAAGACAGATGGTATACATATGATATTTTTCCAGGATGGAACTAAGCCTTTAGGTCTGCACTATTTCACACATAGATTCCTAATCAAGCCTATCTTTGCTTCACTAAGTGACAGGTATATTTGCAGATATTTGCAGACTCATCTCAAACTCATCTCAATTAGTTGGATTTAGTTGTTACCTAATGTTGATCTGTGTATTAAAAGCCATTCAAAGAATTTGAAATCATAACAGGTTCAATGTGGTTAACAAAGGCTGGAGTCTCAGCCTGGGGAGAGATGCTGCTCTGTGGTCTACTGGTACAGTAGCGTATACTTTTGTATAGCATGCCATTCACTAATGCAGGTGATTGATGTGTGATTGTGATGCAACAGCTGGTAGTTCCTTTACATTTTAGTATATTTCTGTTTTAAAAATGTTAGAATTTTTTTTTTCTAAGAATTTTGCCTTCAAATTAAAACTAGATACTACTAAAGAAAAAAGTTATTCACAGAGCATCTTAACCCTTAAGACAGCTTCTACGGTGAAAATCCATTAGGAGTAGTGTGGAGGACTTTTAAGAGCATTAAGAGTTTCTTAAGCAGACGAGACAAAGTGGGAGGAGATCGTCAAACCAACAAAGGAACATTTAGGAAATAATAACGTGTCAGTTACACTGACAGAGCTTTTTGTGGCCCTGGTGGTTTGCAGGAAAACATGAGGGAGGGAGATCGCTGTTACCTGCAGCTGAGTGCCTGTTCTCAGCTGTCCCCATATCACACCCCCTCAGGTGCCCTGGTAGTCCGGCTGTACGACCAGAGAGAGGGGGGGATTGCTCCAGCTGCTGTATTGTTATGCAATTGTACATAGTCCAATGGCTACTTTTCACACATGCATAGGTCATAGCTACTGTAATTGTACTATAGATGGAAAGCAGAAGTAAATCAACTCAAAAGTAAAAACAAATAGTATATGAATAATAAAATGCTATACATGTTGGTGTTGTGTAAATAATAATTTATCATTTAAGGACATTGTCCTAATCATTCTTTTCTTTTTTCTTCTAAACATTGTGATGATATCGTTTAGCCAGGGATGTTATCAGGCCCAGCACCTTTACTTATTTTTTACTTTCAGCAGATTTCTCTCACATCCACTGTGGATACTGACAGTGGCTGGTCCTCTGGAGGCAGAGCAGACATTACAGCTGACTATTTAAGAGATAAAATTGAGCATAAAAGGTTTCGTGGCCTCACACATAATGGGAGCGCTCCTCCTTTGTAAGCCTGTGATGTTCCTAATCGCCTGCCACGTATCTTTGGTGTTGAGGTCTGTCTAATCCTCTTGTCTTACCAGAGTCTTGTTTTCTGTCAGTGTACAACACAGTCCACACAATTAAGCATATGCTTAATTGGGGTTTTATTTCACTTAGTGGCAATTTAATAGTTTGCTAGGGCCCTTGGAAAAAAATTTGAGGGGGTCCCTCCAACCAGCATTCATCTCCATTGTGTTATAAATCAAAGGTTCACTTTTAGAACCAGCAACAATATCATAGGCGACCAAGAGAAGAGGAGAGTACTCAGAGAGGGACTGTCCTCCTCTGACAACACCTAAATAGAAGTATTCAGGCATAATATCACAGGCCACGTTAAGGATATTTAGCTAATCGCTAATCAGTTGCTAGCTGCAAGTATTCAAGTGTCTCCCTTATTAATGCTAGACTGAATGATTAGGATTGTAAGTATCTGGGTGTCCACACTGATAATAAACTGGACTGGGTAAAGAACACTAACGCCCTCTACAGGAAGAGACAGAGTCGTCTGTATTTTCTGAGATGGCTGAGGTCCTTCAACATCTGCTGGACTATGCTCAGGGTGTTTTATGAGTCTGTGGTGGCCAGTGCTATCCTCTATGCTGTTGTGTGCTGGGGCAGCAGGCTGTGGGTAGACTGAGCAGACTGATCCGCAAGGCCAGTGACGTTGTGGTGGTGGAGCTGGACTCTCTGACTGTGGTGTCAGAGAGGAGGATGCTGTCCAAATTGCATGGCGTCTTGGATAATGGCTCCCATCCACTCCATGATGTGGTGGTCAGCCACAGGAGTACATTCAGCACTAGACTGATCCCACCAAGATGCACCACAGAGCGCCACAGGAAATCATTCCTGCCTGTGGCCATCAAACGGTTCAACTCCTCCCTCTGAGTGTCAGATACTCTGAGTCAAGAGGAGGACTCTGGATGCTTTGTTTCTCTCTTTTGTATTTAATGTGCAATAATTACAACAAATAGTTTGCAATAACCCATATTTCGACTGTAGCATTATTTATTACCCTGTAATTATAGATGTACATTTCTTATATTTCTATTCTATTGTTATTATTCTTGCTTATATATAGTTTTTATTTTTCTGCTCTAAGACTTTTGAATGGGAGCAGCTGCAACACAAGTATTTCTGCCTCTGATTCTGATTCTGATAACATTCAGTGATTTGCTGTTCATCATCATTATCTGATTAACTTACCATCGTCTTGCTTTCTTTTTTCCTCATCCTTTTCTCCTCTTCATTTCCCTTCATTGACATTTAGCACTACTAACTTCGAGAAGTTACGGGAATCATGCAAATTCTACCAGAATGACATGGGGTACTTTTAGGGAAGTTTCCTGCTGCAATGTCATTGCAAATCGTCCATGTGTTGATTAAGGGGGAGGGGGTTGTGGTCACTGCAGTTGCCACATTTAGAGACATTGTTGGTGTTGTTGTAAAGTTTTTCATATCTCAAGAGCCGATGGCCTGCCTGTCAGGGATTTCTGTCTGTCATTAAGTAGTAGGTGAGCCCCTCTTTCTCTCGATCCTCCTACAGCTCCTGAGGCATCGGTGATGAACTGTATTGGGTCTTATGGGAGGTTTAATGGGGTTTATAGGTGTCATCGCAAAATGTGCCAAAAATATGAATGACCATCAGGAGTCCCTTCTCCACAAAATGACTTGGGCCTCAAACATTTTCCTTGCTTGCCTCTCCTGACCCTATGTTCAAATCACTTATCAAAAATGGGAGATTTGGGGTATGTATAAATATAGTGCTGTCTTCTTTTTAACTCACATGAAGTGTCATGAACAGAGTACCTTATAAATAATGGGGCCAGAGTAGATATTTAAAGAACTTGTACTGCACCTTTATACAGTATGTTAACTTATAGGCCAACTGCCTTGATGTTTCGATCCTGCACAGAGTTCACAAGAGTTTATGAATCAAGTTCAACCACTCAGGACTCTTTCTAAGCACAGTTTAAATATCTTTGTCAGAACATAAATTAACTGGAGCAAGGATTAGAGTTTTTCTATTTTTCAATCAATATTCATTTTAAACACTCAAATTATTGATTGGATTGGATTTTTTTAATTCAGTCTTTTCAATTTCCACACAAATAATTCAAACATTTAGTACAACTACACTTAAATACCACACCTTTTATTCTACTCCACCAAGAGCCCCCACAGGATTATCAATCACAGAGAAATATGATAGTATAAAAAAAATATACCTGCTATTGGAGCACTGCACTGTCAGTCACAATCTTTTTATGTAAGGCTATCAAATAATCCAGGAGATATTGACACAACAATCATAATTTTCTTACAAACCTTATGGCTATTCATGGTCAATAGGGTGTTCTAGCTGCTGGCCAAAGTTGGCCCATCATAAGGTTCACTTTGGCCGTCAGATGCATAGTATAGATCTCTATTTAGGCTGTTTTATGTTGTTGTGAGGTAAAAATGCTCTTTAAATAGCCTATGTAGGATCCCTAATATTAATTGTTTTTCATAATCTGAGCATGGCAGAGTGAGTCACTAAATTAAGGGAACTTGGGCCCCTAGTATATACCATGATCACAATATAATATGTGTTATCATTTGTGGTCCACTATCAGGATTCAGTTTTGGCCCACCAAAGGAAAAGGTCTTCTAACGTAGCCAATCAATCACATTCTGGATCTGTATTCTCATCACATCCATTGATGAACTATAACAGTTTCCCTGCACATGAGGGTGCTGCTTGGCCTTAGTGTAGTGTAGTCTACAGATTAGGTTTTGGTTAAAATGTTGTCACAATTTCACACCTGAACCAGCAGCAGCCAGTTACACATATTTGTAAAATATATGTATAATATACTTTAACTTGTTAGCGAACGTTTGATACTTTAGTTCACTGAATATCAAATACTTTAAGACTTTTACTCAAGTATGACTTTTCGGTAGCCCACTTTTGCGACACTGCTTTGAGCGCTCGTCAGCTGCTTTGCGCTCCAGCCGGGCAGACTGATGACCGGAACTTTGTGCAAAACCTCTCAAACACCCCGATCTCTTTAGAGCGACGGACTTCCAGCCAGCGCTGGATTCTGGATTGCATAAAATACAGATTATACTTAATTAAGGACAGACTGCCTGCGTTCATTTGATGAAAACTAATGAATACGTTCATATGTAATAACATGTGTGTTGTTGGAAATAAAATAGCACTTTACAGAAACCAGTTTCCTTTAAACGTAACAGGAAGTAAAAGCAACCAACCAATCAGCTCCAAGGAAAATGTGTCATGCGCGATAGGCTCTGTGATGGCAGTGTGGTGTGTGTGAAGGTTAACATTAGCTCGAACACGAGTACAAATACTTGAACTGTATTGTAATCTGACTCCAGTTCAGTTCACTCTACAAGCGTTTACACTGCGTGTCAGTAAACGCCGGAGCGTCCTTCGTCACAGACTCAGGTAAGAAACCATGTTGTCACTGTGAACCAGGCTTAACGTTACTGAGCACAGGAAGAGCTGGCATCAGCTCCACTGTGACATGAGGACTCAAGGTTTAACAGCCAGCTTCAGTGACTCTGTTCCCACTAACATGGACTCACTGCCTGAGGTCAGTGTGAACATGGTCGCTGAAACGTTTTCTTCTTTTTTATTGAATTGAATTTCCTTCAATTTATTAATGTGACAATAGAGGTGATCTCACGAGCACAGACAGAAAATATAATAATAAGAGAACAGGCCAACAACACAGTTCCAACACTTGTTGTTGGAAAGTCACCTGAGCTCTGGTGCAGGTTAACTGATTCCAGTTCAGATCCAAATGATTGTCTGTGTTGATTGCTTTCCTTTAACAGCTACATTTATGAAACTGTAGTAACATTTCATACAAAAACAGTGATATTAGTAAAACAGTCGTAATACATTAAAAGGCAGAATAATTCTGCTTAAAAAAAATACGACCTGCAAGTTAAAAGGAGCCTTTGGTATTGTGTCAGTGATGTCTCTGTACTGTGTTGCAGAAATATCTACTGAATTTACATAGCATGCTAACCAGCTAGTCTCAGCCACTCCTGTCTTCTAATACCACTTTGTACCAGCAGTAGCAGTCAGCGATAGTCAGAAAGCCCCAATAGTTTCAGCTGGGAGATGTATAGCTTTCAAAAACATAGACTCACAAAATGGACATGAAATAGTTTGTTTGCCTAACTGAACCAACTGCACACCAGCTGAATTCAAGTTTCTCTCTTTTACAGAACTTAGACATGTTCAGTTTCCTCGTTAACACATCGTAAAACACTCTCTGATCAGAGTCACAGTCTTGGTTTGTCTTCCACGATCAACTTTGGTTTAGTTGAAATAAATCCTCAATTTACAGAGTAAAAACATTCTGGCAGTTTCGTGTCTTTCTTGTCCATGCCTGCTGTGTCTTCTCGTCCCTTGAATCACAGTCCTGGTCACAGCTGCTGTAAATCACCACCATTCTGTGTCCCGTGTCTTCAGATTGACCCTGTCGTCTTCGAGGCTGTGTTCAGCGCCAGTTTGGTGTCCAGCCATGTTCACTCTTAGGGTAATGACAATCCAGTTGTCCATGGGCCCTGTCACCCATGGTGACTCCCCCCTGTGATCTGAGGTCTAGGTCCAGGCAAACTCTAGGGGCACTGGCTCAATGGCTCACCAAGACATGAGCTAATTAACTGTAGCTAACCACAGTAGCAGCACTGTTGTCAGTTACTCTGGTGACATGCTGCCCCCTATATTGTCGGAGCTACCTTCCAATATTGGCCATATTTTTTACAAATTACACCATTAAGTTGAAGATGATCTATAGTGCATTATTCTGTATTTAGTATAGCCTAATATCCGTGCGATGTTGGTATGATTTGCTGTGGCTGGAAAGGTTGGACAGGACTACAACTGCTTCTTTTCATCTCCAAAGTAAATGGAACACTAACATCAGGTGTAGTTTTTAATCAGCAGCAATTTAGCCTTCTGCTTCACCTGCAAAATGTTGCTTAAATGGGCACTCACTAGGTATGGAGAAGAGATTTAAACTCAGAATTCTAATTTTCACAGATTAATGAGGTAATAATTAGGGCTGCCAAAGTTAATGTGATAATAACGCATTAAGGCAACTTTCTCCTAGCGCTGTGCATTATTTTGACGCGTGATTAACGCACACAAGTTATGACCCTCAGCCCATTCCGTAGTTTGTGAAATCAGGAAGCGATGCAGCAGTAACATTGTGAATGGTGTGCAGAAAACAAATGTTCTTTTCCCCAAAAGCTAACATTGCTAAAGACGCGTCTATAAAACAGTAATACAAGCCTCACAACCCCGCGAAAGGACACGTTTTACTGTCAGAATTTGGGAAATTTGGTCCAATAAAATTTGAAGAGTCTAGAAGAGCCACCTGATTACATTTTATTATATGGAATTATGCAGTAGACAAAAAAGTGTTAGCCAGCATTGGCGAACCGTACCTGTGTGAATGGATGAGCCCGTGGCGAGGAGTGGAGGCTGTCGGTCTGATGGTGTTCACAGTGTGATAACAGATGCTTCACTCAACAAAATAAAGAGAAATTTCCCACAAAGCAACGTTACAGGACCAAACAACAGTAATGTAGTAACTGGTAGTGTCTTTGTAAACTTATATGAGGAAAAAAATACCGCAGTTATGTGTGGAGAAGTGTCTGTGTCCTGTCTGTCCTACCGACTCGACGTCACATTTCTGCCCGAAAAACAGCGTCTGTCGCTGGCAAAAAACTTTGTCTCCTTCCACTATTGTGTTGTTGTAGTTACTGTCTTGAAAAAAATCACGCCGTCGGTCAGCCCTCCTGACCAAGACTTCAGCCTCCCTCCCCGTGAGTGACAGAGTCAGACAGCGTCCTGTTTACTGATGGCGATTATATAATTATGTAATTTAGAGTGAAAAACATAATTTTGTCACTTTCCAGGATGTTTGGTGGGTCAGGATCTCAATCACAACGCATTATAACAGCATCCATATGATTATAAACTGCCAGCTAGTACATCTTTAGATTAACAGGAGACCACCTGGGGGAAACACGTTGAAAAAAACACACGTCATCATCATGATGTGTACCGTCACGCCTCTTTAGGATCCACAGCGCTGTCTGCTGTGTGAATTACACACTGGTGCGTCTTGACGCCGGAGCTGCTTGGCTCTGTGTGAACAAACAACGGCGGAGAATTGGTGAACCGCCGCTGCGGCGATAAAGCGGCGACTGTGTGAAAAGGGCTTAGGGTTCTGATGACCGCCAGCTTGTGCTCCAGTGGGTGATGAGAGTCGAACGGCAAGTACTGATCTGTGTGTAGGTTTTCTGTACCTCACTGTTGAGGCTTCTTCACTGTGTACTGCACAGTCTAAGAAGGGCAGACATCTTCCCGCGTGAACTTGATCTTATTGTCCACAACATTGATTTGTTCTGCAAAGGCTTCCACTTCCCTTGTTCTAATTTTGACCCAGGTGTGGTCCACATACCTGAACCAGTAGCTACGAGCAGTTCCTGTGAAGGTAATCAAGGCTGTGCTCTCAACTTCTTCCATGTAGAGGTTGGCCACTATGGGAACACCAGTGAGCCTTGCTTCTGTCGGTAGAAACCTTCACTGTACTGGAAGTAGGTGGTCGTCAGAGAGATCAAGTTAGGCAGAAATGTAGTCTGGGGTGAAGTTGGTTCTGCTGGACAGAGTGCTTACTCTGGACAGAGTTGGCGAAATCCTGTGAGTTTTTGATGTGGTGTAGAGTGTTACCGGTCAAAAGCGCTAGGATACTGGCTAAGTGCTTGGATATGTTATCGGTAATAGAGTTGATGCTGCTGATGATGAGTCTGAGTGATGCTCCTTCCTTCTTGGGGAGTCCATAGATACATGGGATTGCTTCCCCTGGTTACAGTCTGTTATATAATGGCCTGTCAATGGCTTGGTCCTTTTCCAGTTTTTGCAGATTTTCTATAACCTTGTTTTTGTAGCTACTGGTAGGATCTCGCCTCTCTAGCCCCATTCACACTGCCGTTTGCATGCGGGGATCCTGCGCCAATTCTCTACCTCCTCCTCTGTGTGAAAGTTTCAGATGTGGCGAGGGGTGAAATTTCGCTACGCCTCTGATCCGCCTCTGGAGGTGGTATCAGGGCCGCAACTGGTGTGAACGGATAAGCCGGCTTCGCATATCGAGGGCGTATCAATCAGACAGTCAGTTAACGACGCAGGTCCTTCACTCAACTTAATACAGAGAAATGTCCCACAAAGCAACGTTACATGACCAAACTGTAACTGTAACTGTCTTTGGCAACACACTTTCGTCTGAAAGTGTGTTTTTCTTTCTGCCAATGAGCTCCATATATATAGTCCACCATGGACTGATGATCAGAGAGTAGGGAATGAGTGAGTGATTTCGGACACAGCCCTGGTCTCTCGCTCATGCTCTGACTTCAGTCCACCAGACAAGGGGTGCAGTCAGTCAGCCGGGAGGCTGTTTGTTAACTAATAAAGTTCTTTTAAACTGCAACTTACTTGTTTGTCATGTGTTACACCTCACTTGAAGGGGGGTCGTAACAACCACATTTGTGCCTTACTTGACCTCTGTCTGACGAGCACCTACTTGGTCTAGTGGATTCTGGCTTCGCTCATCTTTTCAAACACTTGTTTGAACAACTTTTCTTTAGCCTTTCAACCATTGAGGCGTTCAGCAATCTTTAACTCCTTTAACACCTACCCAATTTTGTTTTGCTCGAACTGCAGTGAGTCACTTGAGTCTTCCACCACCATCCACTCCATTTCCTGATGTGAAAGTCAGGTCAGAAAAATGTGAGCTTGATATGACATGTACTGTTGAACAGTCAATATGGTATGTAAGATGTGTACAAATGTGAAAGAATCACTAGTTTGACTACCAATACAAAATTAAAAATGTGTACAGAACATTGTTTACATCTATAACCGATGATGCATACAGGTGTGTACAGGACATTAAAAAACATATCATCAGGTGAATTGTCTGTTTACCTACTTGCCCCCGGTACATTTAGAAATGTAAATAAATATGAAGCAAAAAATAATTATGTTGATCATTCATTTACTGGCATTAAAGATTGACCCTAAAGATAATTGGAGGGTTAATAAACAAATTCAGTGTATTAACAGTATCATTCATTTAATGAGTTTTTTTTAAACTTTCAATGTCTGTATCTTCTTCAAATTTGGAAACCAACCCTTAATTTTTCCGCAATTCTCAGTAAGCTTAGAGCTAATGTTGAAGCTAGTTCACTGCCTGATGATTTTGACACTACACATAGAGGAGTGAGCCTTCAGACACAAATGCCCTTGATTGTTCAGCAGATCCACCTGTTAGTAGGGAACATTTGATGTAATGCATCACAGAACGTACTCTAAACACAAGGCTCAGTATCTTACCTGACCAAGTGTTCACCTGTTCTATAGAATTTATGCTCTATCCGTCTCAAGTTTAAATTATTTTCTTTCAGCTCTGTTCAGCAGCTATGGCTGGTCTGTCCAGCTATGCCGTGCGCATGGCCAGACTGAGCGCACAGATCTTTGGGGAGGTCGTGCGTCCGACAGACTCCAAATCTATGAAGGTGGTCAAGCTGTTCCAGGAGCCTCCCATGGCCAAGACGAAGGAGGTGTATGACTGGTACCCACAGCACAAGATTTACTTCGCCATGACACAGAAGCTTAGATTCATGGGACTGTTCAGGTAATCTAAAAACTCTAGGATATACCTCCCACACTGAAATAAACCTGGTGAATTCAATATCATTTACATGATCACTGCAATAATTCCATCAGTACACTTTGCCTCCACTTTGACCCTTTTTTAATGACTGTAAAGCAAAAGTCTAAGAAACTCAATCTCTCACTCAATGTGTTTCAAGTTATTTACAAGCCTCCTGGGACAATGGAGCTGTGCTCACCCCTAATTTTGTACTGCCCTGAGATGTCTTTTTTATTAATGTCCTACTTGTCCTTCTGGAATTTATTATTCTTCTTCATGTTTTTCGGCTCACTTCTTCTCCTACAAATTTTGAGCTACAGAAACCATTCAACTATCAAAATGTTCAGTTTAAAGACATTGCTGTATTTCTGGCTTGTCTATCTTTTATACTTTTGGAAATATTCAGCTTTTTCTGCAAAGATTTTCCCATTCATCCTTAGGGGGAATTTTTCAAATTTGATTCTGCTACTACTTCAGCATATGTTCTGCTAGAGAAACCGTTTACCTATCAAAATGTTCAGCTTTTTTAACTATTCTATACTATATTTTATATATTTAAAAATAAAAAAATTACAATGGAAGTAAATGGGAAAATCTTCAAATCATCTTCAAAACCACGTCTTTCAACCTCTTCTTGTCCCTCACACTTTCAGCTAGAGACACCATTCCAACTTTAAAAGATTCAGAAGACCTTGAACTATTGGGCTTGTATTCAGATTTTTTAAATCTTTTATGGTTTCGAAATCATCACAGTTTTAGTTTTAAGGATTTTTAGCTCCTCTTCTGATTTTATAATGGGTGTGTATAGAGTGGCGAAGTCCCGCCCCTTCCGCTGGACCCCATGGGACCTTTCGGATCATAAAATATACATGGGATTGAATGGACAGAAAGTAATTATTTTCTGGTCCCAGTCGTTATATGCCTTGGATTACACAAATGTTGTTTGTTTGTGGGTTTAAATTATATTTTTTCACGTCAAGAGTTTGACAGTTTATTGTGCAATTGTTCAGTTAAAGGCTGTAGAGAAAACACAATGAGAAAGACTACATGTCGCGTATGTGACGTCACGTCATCAACCTTTCCCTCCGCTGGCGAAGTCCCTGTATTTCAAGATGCCGGTGTGTTTTGTTCCAGAATGTCCTCATTCGAGCAGGAACGGCTATTCTTTCTTTCGGTTCCCTTCAGATGATCCCCTCGGAAAAAGGCGGTGAAGCGGAGCAGAGAGATCGCCATGTCTGTTTCAGAGTTCCGAGTGCGGGTGGTGTCGTATATCATTCGCGTCGAGAGCAGTGAAGAGCTGTAGTTCACAAAGCGGCCTCGCACAAAACCTAACATTATCAAGCTTCTTCGCGCTAAACTGTAGGATTCTCTGCATGGAAAATTATCTTTAAAAACTACAAACAACATATGTGAAATTCACGGCACAATTCAAACGGGACCAGAAAATATTTTATATCTCTCCATTGACTCTTGTTCATAATAATTCGCGTCTGAGGTCCCATGTACCGGAAACGGAAGGGCGGGACTTCGCCACTCTATTGCGTGAGCTAGAGTGCGTGACATCATTGCTAGAGTGGAGAGCAGCTGGAAAAACTGGAGAAAAAATTCTCTTCAGCTTGATGTGGATCCCACATCTTTTACTTCACATTGATAATATATAGATAGAAATGTAGGAAATCGTGTTGGCTTTCAGCTGATGGTCTTATTTCAGATGTAGGACTTACACTTTTGGCTGTAGAAGCCCTAGAGCAACAAGCACTCCAGCAACTCCCCCATAAGCCTCAATGTTAATTTTGAGCCTAGATTTCTGTTTTGTCTCTCACACTGTAACCCTCATTTTTCACTCTACAGAAATAAAAAAGACATCACAGAGTTCAGCAATGTCCCCTGTTACTCCATATATAAATATTTTGCCAATAACCATTACACTTTTTTCAAAAATCGCAGGAGTTTGGGAGGCTTTTTTCCATTCATTCTTATGGGGACATGTTCAACTTTGGCTCTGCTGCTGCTCCAGCATATGTGCAGCCATAGAAACTGTTATCACCTTTTTAAACTCTTTCAGCCTTTAAAAAATTCAGTTTTATAAAACTTCAGCTTTTGAAACAAAAACAAACAAACAAAACAAAATCTTGCCCATTCATTCTTATAGTTTTATGCATTTTAGGCAAGTATTTTCCAGTACATTCAGCAGATTTTACGAAATCACTTCAGCCGTCAGCATTTACACTGTATTTTCGCAGGAAATGCAAATGTTTCTAGTTGTTGTCTAATATTTTGGATGGTATTGAATATATGAATGAGACTGGTATTTGAGTAAAAAAAGAAAATGTAAGCATTACTGTGGAACAAACCCTCCGAAAGCATGGTGAAAGTTCTAATAAAAAGTTTGCTGTTCCCTCTCAGAGACGAGCACGAAGACTTCAAGGAGGAGATGCGTCGCCTGAGGAAACTGAGAGGAAAAGGAAAACCGAAGAAAGGAGAGGGGAAAAGAGCGGGCAAGAAAAAATGAGCCACAACAGTTCTTCATCTCATACACCTCCACAGGACGCATGATACTTTATTCTTTTTATGGAGGCAGACATCATTGGACTGTCGACACAATCACTGTGGGGACATGCTAATCCTGAAAGAATTCCATCGGTCTGGTCAGGACTGTCCAGTCGCTTTGTCTGAAGCTTTTCAATGTTGGCAAGAATAACACCTGAGGTCAGCATTACATCTGAAACATCCTCATTATGTTGGTTGTATTAAAGTGAATTCCATCCTTTTATTATTGAACAGACTTTTGCAAAGGGTGAAACAGTAGAGCAACAAACAGCCAATCAGATGATAACGTGTTGCTTTCAGTTGGGAACTACCAAAACCATCTGATATTGTGATTGTCTGAAAGCACATATAACAAGACATGTACAGTAGGATCATTTCCAAGCTCTGAGGAACATTGGCACGTTTCTGTTGCAGCTATTAGCATTAGCTGCTGTTGTCTGTAAATGGAATGGCTGGAAAATGATTCAGAGAAAGGGACATCTTCCATGTTATTAAAATAAAATTGATGTGAGTAATGTGAAGTGTACAACGATCTTTCTGCCTGCTGGTCAAAAACACCGCAGTTAAACTACGACACAGGACACAGATGTTGGTAAAATACAACCCTGATCTGGATAAAGTGGGCTGCTGTGTACATCGTGAAGTAAAACAGAATGCTATCATGCTAATGAACTGCAGTGTTCCCAATCATGTGTTTGACAGTGTTGAACCTCATCCCATTCTTGCTTGTGGACGACTGAGCCTTTTAGGATGCCCCCTTCACACCCAATCACAGTACCCTCACCTGTGACCAATGACGCTGTTGGAAAGTTCCAAACAGGTGTTGATGGAGCATTCCACAACGTTCCCGTCTGTCGCTGCTTCCTCGGCTCGTTTGAAACATGCTGCTGGCATCAAATTTGGAATAGGCATATATTTACAAAAATCAATGAATCTGATTAAAGTACATTATGTACGTTTTTCTAAACCTCAAAAACTCCGCTTGAAAATAATTTGAATAGTACAGTGTCTTGTAATATGATGAATGGTGTCTGTGGTGTGAATTAGGGTGACATTTTATTGAGAGCTGTTTCTTCACTAAACTGTGTCAGGATCACATGCAGTTATTATAAAAACCCGCACTATGGTTACGCAGAGGTCCGCCAGTTATTACCCTTATTCTTCTTGTCTTCTGTAAATGTCTGTTAGTATGCATTATGATAAATATAATGATGATAAACACGTCTTTATGTAAATACAGATTGCTTTCCTGTATTATTGGACTGATGTTCTAGCCCATGATGATAACCTCTCGTCAAGGGGAGAGATGGCGGTGACCCCCTCGTCTCCTCCGGAGGCTCACACTGTCCAGAGATGCGCTTCTTGGCCTCTTGCTTTAAATCAGACCACTTTTTTTTAACTCAAAGTCCGTGGCTCCGAGCTTCACCGCTTTGTGGGATTCTGCCACTCCACGCACTTCGTTTTGTTGCTGGTGCCAGAACTCCAAATACTACCTTAAATCTTGTTCGTCCATCAGTTTGATCAATCATTACTTCAAGTTCACAGTCAATAAACTAGCGCTTTTTCTTCAACTGCTTCTTCGTTGCTTCCGTGATTTCTCCTCAGTATTAAACTGAATCCAGTCCCTTCAGACGGTCAGACGGCTCGGATGATTGAGATGTGTGAGGACAAGACGAATAGGAACACACACCTGAACCCAGCTGGTTTTGGAAAGCAGTGCACTGTTCTGCACTGTATAACACTACTAGAGTCATTAGAGACAGATCCAAAGAATAATATTAATTATAGAATAAACAAATGATTCAAATCTACACAGCAGAATCAGAGATGTCACCTTATTTTATAAAACCTTTATTTAAGAGTGAACAGACGGACGGATGGGTTCATATAGATCCCTTGGTCAGGTTTCAAGTGTTTACATGTTATGTTCTTCACTAACTTGACGGATTGAAGAAGAGGGTTCAGCTCTACGAGACCAGCTGAGGTTTGGGAGGTGATGTGGACAACTCTCCTCTGTGAATACAGAATGGATCATACAGCATCACACAGCAGAGACATCAGTGCTGCCGCTGAGTGACGTCACTGGAGGCAGACACAAAAGGCTCCTGCTGCTCCCCAACACCTGGACACGTGTCCAACACCTGGACACGTGTCCAACACCACGTAGACACGTGTTCAACACCTGGACACGTGTCCAACACCACCTGGACACATGTCCAACTCCACCTGGACACATGTCCAACACCTGGACACGTGTCCAACACCTGGACACGTGTCCAACACCACGTAGACACGTGTTCAACACCTGGACACATGTCCAACACCACCTGGACACATGTCCAACTCCACCTGGACACGTGTTCAACAGCACCTGGACACATGTTCAACACCTGGACACATGTCCAACAACACCTGGACACATGTCCAACACCTGGACACATGTCCAACACCTGGACACATGTCCAACACCACCTGGACACATGTCCAACACCTGGACACATGTCCACCACCTGGACACATGTCCAACACCACCTGGACACATGTCCAACACACTTTTTAGAAGATGTTTAAATCTGACATCATGTCCTCGCAGCCTGTGGCCAATTTAAGCCACAAAGTAATTTTATATTTAAACCTTACTGAGTGTGTTTATGATCCATTAAACATGCAGAGGGACTAAACAACAAGCCAACAGTAATAATTACAGTAACGATGGTGGCATTCTATGTGTGTGGCAGGTTAGCAGGAGTTGTTCTCTGCCAGCCAGCCTTCCTACAGAGGCTCGGGAGCTCTGTCTCCCCCTCCTGTCCTCAGCCACAGCCTGCGTTTCCCTCTATTATTTTCCACTCAGTTTCTCGCAGTTTAAAATGGCGGCGTCGAGCAGCGCCGAGTCCCCACCGCCCGTCTTTAACGGAGACACCGTGGAGCTGGAGCCGGGCAGGGAGCGGGGCCTGGAGGAGCTGGGCGCCGGGCTGGACGACTCCTGCACGTCGGGGATCCCCGGAGGTCCGCAGGATGAGGAGGTATGTTGTATGGCGGCGGGGTAGCGGGTCTGAGCAGGGGACACGGGCTCCGAGAGGAGCTAATTGGATGTAAATCTTCAGGAAACACCGGCTGTAACACGGATCGCGGGGGATGATGCGGTGCAGGGGGTCGGACGATGCACTAACGCTAAATGTAAGCGATCGGCGGGCGCGCGGGGCTCCGTCGACCCCCGGCCGCCGCCGGAGGGGGAAATGCGACAGACTGATGGAGGCAGGATGGGAAGGCTGGATTCGGCGGAGCCTGTGTTGATTTCGGGCCTGCTTTCTTCCACCCGCTCCTGGCGGAGGTTTCCAGGCTCACTGCAGCTGCAGCCTGGTGCGCCAGCACAGCACACACACACCGCTGTTGACGCAACAAAGACACGCAGTTACACGGCTCCTCACGCACTGTGGCGGACCGTGCGGGGGCCAAAGTTCCATCAGCACCAGCCCGCCGAGGAGCCCCGTCTCCACGGGGGGGTGGAGGTGATGGAGGTGGAGGCTAGCTCGAGTCGTGCCTGTGTTTTAGAGTTAGCTCTACAGGCTACTTTTATTTATATTACAGGCTTTACAGTCACCGCCCCCACGTCCACACACACACACACACACACACACACACACACACAGGCGGAACCATCAGCCAGGCTGTGTCCTCATCCCTGGCTCCTCAGTGAGGTGTAGCCTGTGTGCAGGTTGGAGGCCTCCTGCTGGACCCTGCCAGCAGCTCCATCACAGCAGCAGGAGCTGTGCTGCCACACTCAGCATCACTCAGCATCACGCTGCCCTGCCTCCACCTCCACACACACAGGGTTAACACCTCCTGGATCCCATGTAGAAAAGGAGACACGTCTTATTGTGAAGAGCTATCTCACACTCGTGTGGCCCCCGGGCCCCTGGGCCCCGATTTTAAAGCCCACAGAAGAGTTGTCTCATTTACGTTTCAGTCAATAATGCCATAGTTTTATTATGAATCTATCTTCAGAGGAATGAAGGATACAGAACTGCTGACACACACACTGAAGCCCTGTGGACGATGTGTTCAAACTGAAATGGTGTTTTCTACCTTTGAAACTTTGACAAAGCTCCTCAGCTCAGTAACATGTTGGCTGTCTGCTCTACGCTGCCTGGCTCTGCCCAGCTGCTCCGACCCATCCAACAGTGGGCCGGCTTCTTCTTCTTCTTCTTCTTCTTCTTCTCAGTATTTATAGGTGAATCGCAAACCAAATTTAAAGTTGCATACCACCACCTATCGTATCAGAGTGTGTAGAATTATTCACCATTATTTCACCAATACTGATATATAGCCAATAATATACACTTCCCAATATCAGGCTGATCATTCATGGGGCTGATGTTCATTATGAATCCCTACTTTTGAGTAGATTTTTTATCCAGTTGACTGTGTCCTCTCTCTCAGCCTCTTTCCTTCAGTATTAAATCACAACGCAGTGCCCGTTCAGAACGGACCTGTTCAGAGTGGACCTGTTCAGAACGGACCTGTTCAGAACGGACCTGTTCAGAACGGACCTGTTCAGAGTGGACCTGTTCAGATTGGACCTGTTCAGAACGGACCAGATTTGCAGCTTTCTCTAGAAGCCACATCCAAACTATTTCTCCCTCGACACTCACACATTCATATTAAACTCACGCTTTACCTTATTTATTTATTTACCAACTAATGTAACAATTTATTTTTTCAATTAATCTCTATTTGAATGAACACTACTCTCTATAATAATATGAAATATAATAATACTTTACTGTTAAATGCCCAAATGAATAAAAAAGTCATCTTATACAATATTTCATTCAATGATCTGATCATCGTCTATTTTCCATGTAAGTTTTGTGTTACAATATTACTTATAATAATAATAATAATAATAATAATAATAATAATAGACACTATTTGTCAGATGCTTGATCAGATAAATTCTGGACCTCACATTCAAAAGAACACATTCATTTGATCACTGTATGTCATAGAAAGCCTTTCCCTGACCTGAAATCAGTTCTTTCACAGAAATACTTGACTTAATATGGTTAGGACATGAATGTATTGTATCACTGGAGTAATATGCACTTAAGATAATCACTGGAAAACATATTTTTGCATCAGTCAGCAGACGGTAACATTAGTTGAAGCCACGTTCTCACTCATACAGGAGTTTACCGCTGTAGTGACCAGAATCCACAGCGGCTGGGTGATGGCGTTAGGTGATGCAGGGTGTGAAGTTAAGCAACCGTAACAGCAGCGACACACAAATGACTCTTAACATGGGGGCACATGTTTTATTTTAAAGTTGGGGAAGTGTTATTTTGCATCTGGATGCGAGCTGTGTCTTGACCTCTTCACCTTTACAAGCAAAAGTGAGCCAGCACATGGGAGAGTTCACCTTTCACCTGCAGACAGTCGGAGCCTCCGCTGCACATCTCAGTGAGGGCTGACCTGCAGACCTGCTGCTGACGGGCCTCTGGTCTGTCTCTGGTCTGTCTCTGGTCTGTCTCTGGTCTGTCTCTGGTCTCTGGTCTGTCTCTGGTCTCTGGTCTGTCTCTGGTCTGTCTCTGGTCTCTGGTCTCTGGTCTGTCTCTGGTCTCTGGTCTGTCTCTGGTCTGTCTCTGGTCTCTGGTCTGTCTCTGGTCTGTCTCTGGCCTCTGGTCTGTCTCTGGTCTCTGGTCTGTCTCTGGTCTCTGGTCTGTCTCTGGTCTGTCTCTGGTCTGTCTCTGGTCTGTCTCTGGCCTCTGGTCTGTCTCTGGTCTGTCTCTGGTCTGTCTCTGGTCTGTCTCTGGTCTGTCTCTGGTCTGTCTCTGGTCTCTGGTCTGTCTCTGGTCTCTGGTCTGTCTCTGGCCTCTGGTCTGTCTCTGGTCTCTGGTCTGTCTCTGGCCTCTGGTCTGTCTCTGGTCTCTGCCGCTCCACTGCTCACTCAGTGCTCGCTCTCTCGCTCTTCTCCACCGCTCACACCT
Organism: Lagodon rhomboides; assembly: GCA_039737535.1. NCBI lineage: Eukaryota > Metazoa > Chordata > Actinopteri > Spariformes > Sparidae > Lagodon > Lagodon rhomboides. The sequence goes on from CM077805.1 coordinate 23,194,962, forward strand.
CACAGCGAGCCGGTGTCACGGCCCCTCCGCCTTCCCTCATGGGACCTTATTTTGGAAAAAGCGTTGTATGGCAGTGAACAGAGGAAGAGGAGTAATGATTGGACCCTGCTGGGGTTGTGCCATGAACTACTCATGTGATGTTTGTCGATTTAAAAGATCATTTTTTGACTTTCGAAAGTCTGTTTGTCATCAAGCTAACTAAATATCAGACTGAGAAATGACATCATCATGAAGGCGACACAGCCGACAGCGTGGTTAGTGACGTCGTCTCCTAACTTCCTGACACTGTAGAGCTGCTCCTGTGTGTGAGCAGCTCACAGAACTGACCCAGAACCAGCTCTGCGTCCACAGAACTGACCCAGAACCAGCTCTCCTTATACAGAACTGACCCAGAACCAGCTCTGCTTCCACAGAACTGACCCAGAACCAGCTCTGCTTCCACAGAACTGACCCAGAACCAGCTCTGCTTCCACAGAACTGACCCAGAACCAGCTCTGCTTCCACAGAACTGCAGCTGCCAATATGAGCAGATTTATTGTGATTTTCATCTTTGTTGATACTTCTCCTGTGCCGAGGTGGCGGCCATGTTGGTGCTGGTAACATATGTTGAGCATGACGATGTTTAACTTAAATTACAACAAACTATGACTTTATTGAATTGGAAAATCTTTAAAATTAACAGACATCAAAAAATGATTTGTCTCTCTTCATTCGCGACTAAGTTTCGGGGGTGATGCACACTCCTCCAGCGCCGCCCTGCACACCCGTCCAGCGCCGCCCTGCACACCCGTCCAGCTGCTGACGGCTCTGTTCTTACTGTCGGCTCTCTGTGTGAGACAACTTCTCAGTCAGTTGAATGGTCTGGAGATATGCAAACCGCAGACAGACATGCAGACGGAGATTTCTTGTTTTATAGTCAGATAAGTCCAGCTGGTTTCTGGGATTTTACCCAGATGCTGCCTGAGTGGCAGGACAGACGTATTTAAAGCCTCGGTGGCAGCGTCGTCCTCTTGGATGACACATATCTACTGGAGGTTGTACGGGACTATTGCACTTTGTTGACATGTGCTCTGCTCTCTAACATGACATATTAAAGGGCTGTGAGTACTGTAAGTAAGCCAGTGGCTTCAGTTCATCTGACTTTGATATGAATATCTCCAAACTAACTACAAAAGAACAAAGCATCATTTCTAGCCCTCTTCCCAGAGCTGCTTTCTTGAAGTTTTATTTTGCGTCAGTAGATTGAATTAGAACATGAAGGTTTCCCTGACCGGACAGAGTCACTGCTTCATCATCCCTCGTGCTTTATTTACAATGAGTGAAATGAAGATACTGAGCCAAACATCTGAGCCGCTCTGCTGTCTCAGCCTTCTGTCACTTTATGGCTGTTTGACACTGGACTGATGGACACATGAACATGGACGAGCTGCAGTCAGTGTGTGTAATAAAGAGGCACTTAGCTCAGACTGTGTAACACACACCGCTTTGGCTTTTTTAGGGGAGCTTTGTGTTCCCCAGTCAGACTAATAATGTGATGTAGCGTCAGTTTGTCATCTTTTAGTTGATCAGTTCTCCCAGAGTTGTTGTATCGCCGTTCTCATGAGTGACATATGGTGAATCGTACCATCAGTCTCTGACCCACACTGACCTGAGAAAGACTTTTCACCTGTATATTTGCACACGCTTCACCTGACCGCCTGTTTCCTGTAGCTGCTCTCACCTGCACCACCATCACCTGCAGGTCTGTAGGCCTGTCAACACTGGCCAAATACTCCGATGTGGTAAAAAAAATAAAATGAAATCATATCACGATTATTTTGACAGGCGTTGCGATTTCATTTTCACTGAAAACTATTAAGATAATGATGATGTGTCTTTTGTGGGGGTACGTACCAAACAAACATGTTTTCTCACATCGGAAGAAGAAGATTTGTCGGTCAGGACATCTACCTGCATCAGCAAACTTTAGTTTCTTGCTATCTGGAATTTGCACTTTGCCATGCTGGGATTTTGATTTTATTGCAATTGATTAAATTAGATTGAGTTAAGATATATCTGAAATGTTATTAGTTGTTTGATGAACATACAGAACATTTCATTATTAGCCGGAGAATTATCTCCATTTCACTACATCACCATCAGAGGCCCGTCGCTTTAGGAGTTTGTTGGATTTTTGGGGGAATTGTCGCAGCCCTAATTGCCAGATCTTAGGGCAAAATTGTGATATGTGTTGCAATGTTTTTAGATGTTTTTTAGTTTTTTCCCGGTGAAATTGCAGGAGCTCACTCACTCACACTGGATTTGGTTTTTGTCTTTGAAGACGTTTCACCTCTCATCCAAGAGGCTTCATCAGTTCCTGCTCGCTTGACTAGGCTGAGACTAGTGACCACTAGTCCCAGCCTAGTCAAGTAGTTGCGTCCAGTTCCAGTTGCGTTCGATTCAATTTCCTTGAGATAACTATGACCTGGATGAATGAGAATATTCACAGGCTCACTCACTCGCACTCTGTCCACAGAGGAATGTGTTTTTCATGTGTCCCTGTTGTTGACATGGTGGCAACAAGTTCTTTGGCCAAGTTAAATGGGAACTTTGACAACTCTCAGCCAGCGTTGTATCGCTACAGTGTTTGTAGTTTATGCAAATATACAATATTCCACCGCTCTCCATATGGCCCGTACCCAGAGCACCTCACTTTTTCTCCGTCAACAGTCCTCTGAATGACTCCAAACACATCATCTGCTGGACTTCCGAGCTGTTGGAGCAACCACAGATTTGTTTTGTCCATCCATGGACACAGAGTAATGTCAGGTCATGAGAGAGCACCCGCCCCTCTTTAAGATAAAAATGAAAATAATTTGTCTTTCGCCATTCACTGCCATACATATTTTTCTAATATTAGGTCCTATGGTGGTCCACAGGAAAGGGAGGAGCTTCTCCTCTTGATGTGGGGGTAGTGCAGGATGTGGTCTCAGTAAGCTCTGATTGGTCCTGGTCCAACGTGTGGTCCACCATGGCAAGACTGTCTGACTGCCTGATGTAACGCTCACCATGTTGAAATGCAGTAATGTAGTGTCATTCTGGTCCTGGCGTACACCAGCAGCGCCCTGTCACATGGTCTTGGCGGAGGCTTTGTTAACCTTGTTTGGTGCGTTTCTCCACAGATCTGGAACATCAAACAGATGATCAAGTTGACACAAGAACACATAGAGGCTCTTCTGGACAAGTTTGGAGGAGAACACAACCCTCCTTCCATATATCTAGAGGTAAGATCGGTTTGGCTTTAATGAAAGTAAGTCATGTGAGTGTTGCTTCAGGCGCTGATGCTCCTCTGTGTGCTTCCTGTCAGGCCTATGAGGAGTACACCAGTAAACTGGACGCCCTGCAGCAGAGGGAGCAGCAGCTGCTGGAGGCCATGGGCAACAGCACAGACTTCTCCTGCTCTCCTTCTTCCACACCGGCCCTTCTGGAGGTCAAGATGGGAGGCTGTGGGGTTGGAGGGGGGGCTCAGGCGCCTCCCTCAGCCCCCAACACCCTGGATGTCCTGCAGACCCCCACAGACGCCAGCAGGGCCAACCCTCGCTCCCCTCAGAAGCCCATCGTCAGGGTCTTCCTGCCCAACAAACAGAGAACAGTGGTATGTAGAGGAGAGAAGTGAAAAACACCAGCACACAACTGTCTTTATTTGATTGGATATGAATTCTATCAACCACAGATGGTCTTCCTCAGGTGAAGGAGTCCACCTGTATCTGTTTGAAATGAATGAAATGTCTCCTGGTCACATGACCTGCTACATTCACACCAGGACGGTGCTACCAGTCGGTATCTCTTCAGACAGCCACGGATCAGGTGTGATCAGATCACATGTCCCGGTCTGCCCAATCACATGAAGGCACTAATGTTAGAGAAGTGTTTCAGTCTAAATGTATTTAGGCCAATCAGGAGATGATGTTCACCTCTTCACCTTTATGTGAAGACCGTCTGCAGTTACATGAAACGAAATTGATTTCTTGTACATGCATAACATTTTTCTATCTCCTTCATCAGGCGACACCGCATAGTGTGTGTGTTACCCTGTGTTACCCTGCGCGCTGTTTACAGGCATCCGTTATTTTTATTAGTGACTGTTTGTTTAAAGCCATACTCCTGCGCTGAAGGCTCATGTGGAGGTGTGGCTGTGGCAGGATAACAGCACACCTGTGACCAGCTGACCACCTGCCTCTTAAAGAAATGTGCATAAATGTTTAAGATAAGAAAAAGAAGGAGTGCAAGGGATGTGTCCAAATGTAACACAGTGAAGATCACATCAGATCAGATCTGCTCCAGTAGGAGTAAAAGTATGCTGCATGTAAACTGCTCCAGAAACTACAGTTCACTCCAAAAAGTTACTCAGGCACATGTAACAGAGTGAATGTAATGTGTTAGTACGCCATTCTGCCAGTCCAACACACTGGTCCTGGATCTGCTGCTCCAGCCTTGTCTGCAGACCAGCCGACAGAGTCACAGTGGAAACGTTTATGGGAGATGCACCATACGTTATCAAAGATATTTGAAAGTGAAAATATTTTTCAATTCAAGTCATTGCTGAGTTCATATTGAACACAGGCCAGATGTGAGAATCCAAACAGAATCCCTACAAACAAGTTTTTTCCACTGAGCCTCTGACCGAGGAAAAATACGTTTAAACATCTGTCCTGTATACAGTCACTGAGTCCATTGTGAAGTTACAAGAAGGTTTCCCAGCTGGCACCGGACGTCAATAGACGTTGGTCTTTGGTTGGATTCAAGTCATGACGTCAGGTGACCAAAACCCAACGTCCATTGTCATCTACTTTCAACATCTTTTGACATAGGAATATTGACGTCAAATGATGTTAATATTTTGTTGTTTTTATGTTGTGGTGTCTGGCAACCAAAACCCAACGTGTGTCAGACGTCTTGTACTTTTACACTCACTTTGACGTTGAATAATGACCTTTTTGATGACAAAATTCTAATGTCTGGACAACATCTATCAACAACGTTGATTTGACTTAAGATAGCCTACATAACTGATATCCAACGTCGGACCAACGTTAAGTTCAGACGTTAACCCGATTTTCATTTTCAACTAAATACTAACGTCTATTCAACGTCGGAGGCGTCTCAATTAGACGTCTCTATGACGTCTAATTGACTTCTAGTGCCAGCTGGGTTATCTGTGTTTTGGCTCTCTGCAGGTTGATCGATCAGTGAAGGGCTGTAACTTACAAACTATCAATCAATCAATCAATCAATCAACTAAACTGTCAGTTGTTACTTTAATTATTACGTGTTACTTTTTAATTAGATTTTATTAATTTGATCATTTCCAGCATTTCAAAAACAAAACAAAACATATTCCTTTTTGTACAATTGTCTTTCAAACAAGTTGACATGGCAAACACAGAGCAGGCTGACACACACCTGAAACCACGTCCAGCCAGATCAGTGGCTGCGAGCAACGTTCTCACTCCAGCTCTGCAGTTTAAAGTTTCAACATCCAAACTGAAGCGGTTGCATCAGCTCGTTTCCTCTCTGCTGTCGGCCTGCTGGCTCTACCATGTGCTGTGCTGTGTTCAGGTGCCGGCCCGCTGTGGGATGATTGTGAGGGACTCGCTGAAGAAAGCTCTGATGATGCGAGGCCTCATTCCAGAGTGCTGCGCAGTGTACAGGATACAGGACGGGTACGTCTCTTACTAACATTCTGTCCTGCATGAGGAGGCCCAGATCGCACTGTAGAGGAGACTAACCTGTAATCCATATGATGGTGCACAGAGGTGGAAAGAGTAACAGAGTATTGTTCTTTTTAAAAAGTACTGTTACATGAAAGACATTTTGTTCAAGTAAAAGTATGTGTGTAAAAATCTATTGGGAGGAATGTAAGAACCTTTTAGGTGTGTTCTTGAGTAAACATTTCTGTGTTACAGTTGTAAAAGGGAAAGAGGGAAGGAAGAGAGAAAACATGTTTTATGATGATATATGATATTAGTGCTGCTGTTGAGTTAAAACAATTAAATTGCATTAAATGTCAGTTTAATGAAAGCGTGACATTGTAGCTGTAGGATGAGCTGGTGTTCTGCTGGGGACCATCACGGTTATGTTAACACAACTAGATGTGATGATGGTTAAACCAGCATCAGTGTAGACAGCTCCCCTGACTCTCCACTTCCTGTTTCAGAGAGAAGAAGCCCATCGGCTGGGACACGGACATCTCCTGGCTGACAGGGGAGGAGTTACATGTAGAAGTGTTGGAGAATGTGCCGCTCACCACACACAACTTTGTGAGTCCTATTAGACAGAATCTCACAAACTGACTCCAGTGACAGATGCGTCTGATGACTTCATATACTGATCATGTTGCTCAGCCTCACTTGGCTCTGATTGTGTGTGTGTCTGTGTGTTTGGCTGACAGGTGAGGAAGACCTTCTTCACACTGGCCTTCTGTGACTTCTGCAGAAAGCTGCTGTTCCAGGGTTTCCGCTGTCAGACCTGTGGCTACAAGTTCCACCAGCGCTGCAGCACAGAGGTTCCCCTCATGTGTGTCAACTATGACCAGCTAGAGTAAGTGACCCACAGGCTGCAGGGATGAAGAAGTCATGATCTTGGATTGTGCTTGAGATGGGCATTACTCAGCACCACCTCTTTCTAACGCTTAAGTTATAGCACATGTCAGGTTTTTTCCACGCAACAAGCCACAAAAGGAGTCCAACCTGTGCCTCTGTGTTGTGTTCAGCCTCGGTATAACCATCTGTCCTGAGTGATTCCATCACAAGTGGACAGCTCTAAGTACAGGTGTGGAATGTGAATGCCTCCAAGACGCATTGAGGATGCATTTGAGATCCGATCACTCAGACCCAGGTGGTGTGTGCCGCATACCTTCAGCAGAGTGTGTGCACGTTCGTCCTGGGCCACATTGAAGGACCAGCTATTGAACTGACGTCATGAAACAAGAAGAAGAAGCCACAACGAAAGGCAGACTGACAGAAACAGTCTGCTCTGCGTGTGGTTCACTGTAATGTAGAGTACATGTTTGTTTCTCCAGCTGCCCATGTTAGCAGCAGGTGTCTGTTTCAGCTGATCTAACCGCTGAGCCAGTCACCACCACCACACTCCCTTATCAGTGTGTTTGGAATGTTTTTTAAGAGTTGCTGAGAGAGGAGAAACTTAACAAATGGTTACGGCAAATTCCAAATCATTTGTGAGTAAATTAGGCAGTAAATGCATGTTTCTTTTCTGTAAAACGCTGTGTGAACACAGTGTTAAACTGATTTGCACCAAAGAAGACACAACATTTTATTGACATTGAAATAACACATTTTACAAATGCATGAACAAATAACCAATATAGGCTGCTTCTGTGGCTGTGGAGTCCCCCGACAGAAAGACAGCTCGGTTTTGTGAGTTGATGAGTTAAGAGAGACTTTGGAGCAACTCTTTGGAACGCTTTGTCTTTCTTTCTGTAGAAAAACACTGTGTCTGTTTAAACATGTTCCTCTACACATCGAGCAGGGAGGTGAGCTTGTCCCTCGACACGCCTGTTGAGATGAACGTAAGTGTAGTGCTTGAACCTGATGGGCCGAGAGCTGCTCACTTGTGATCGGATCACTCAGGACAGATGTTGAAACCAGGAGTGAACTGGCTCTGTGAGCCACAAAATGTGAAGTCACGTCAGCTCAGTCCGAAAGCTGCAGGATGAGAGCGTCTCTGTGTGTTTCAGTGAAAAGGTCTATTTGCTGGCGTATGACACTGGAGTGTGTTTAGAGTCTCGAGTGACTCAGCAGAGTCAAAAACACACCTCACCTGTCTGTTTCATGTCCGATTTTTAACTAGTCTAACCTTTTTGGACTGTCTAATCCACTGTGTGGCCCAACAAAACTTTAAAGAGGTCATATTATGCTAATTTCCAGGTTCATACTTTTTTATTTGGAGGTCCGAGTAGAATAGGTTTACATACTACTATTTTTTCTGCAGCATACCATTCACACACTGTGGGCCCTGTTTTAATGTCCAAGTCCTGCTGTGTCTCCCTCTGTGTGTGTGTGTGAGAAATACGTCTGTAATGAGGAAAATATTAATGAGATTACCTGCAGTGATCCTCCAGCAGTAGGAACAAAATGTGTATCTGTACATTAACATGTGAATTTGTGCACGAGGAACAGCTGATAAACTTCAGTGATTATTTAAAACTCCTGACTCGTTCCCTTTGGAGAGTTTTTAACTACAGCTTTTAGTTCTCTGATTAGATGTTCCACAATATTTGTTCCAGTGACATGACTGTGTTCATGGAAATGTTTCAAATGACTGAAAGCAGCCTCTCAAATCATAAAATCAGAGTGTATGAAGGGTGTGAACCGGCCTGTGTAGGAGCATCTCATGAGTCCTTTACATATCAGGAAACCTCAAGATAGCAATCCTCCATCAGTGGGCCTGACCACACCTCATTTGAAGGTGGGTGCAGGTACATTTTCTGTTTACACACCGTGGATGCTGGGCGTTAAAATGACAACTGCGTCAGTCTGAAACTAGCAGCATAAGATAGAGCCCAGCTCTGTTTTAGCTACAGAGTGAGACATCCTGCCTCAGTTCAATCTTTGCTGAGTGTTTGCGCATGCACATTACTTAATGGGCAGGATGTAGCCAATCAGAGGTGGAGTAGAGCGGGTCATGCCGAGCATCAAGTGTGATCCCAAATGATGTTGCTACAGCTGGTATTTATCTATCTTATCTATCTTATCTATCTTATCTGTCTGTCTATCTTATCTGTCTGTCTGTCTGTCTGTCATTCTAAAACTGTAAAACTGTTTCTTTTTAATGGAGCACTCTAAAGATTTTCTACATGGAAGTGAAACTCTCAGGTATGTCTGGCTTTGTCCCGGTCACATGGTTAACCTTGATGATTTGTGTTCCGCAGCTTGTTGCTAGTGTCCAAGTTCTTCGAGCATCAGCGTTTCACACAGGAGGAGGTCTCCTCCGAGGGAACCACCCCGGTGTCCGAGGCCTGCCCGTCACTCCCCCCCGTCTGACTCCAGCGGGTAAGTTCTCCAGCTTCTCACTCCTCTGAGGGACAGAAGTGAATGTTTAACCTGCTAACACAATGTGTAGCAAAATATTTCACTTTTGAGTTGAACAATTCTTTCACTTTCCTAAAAAGAGTAGGCCACTGATGCTTTTAATTGACACATTTACAACATTTTCTTCAGGTGGGCATTGCTCCAAACCCCAGGTGTACCAAGTTTTTCTCTATCAGTGCAGTGTTCTCACATTTCTTCCCCCTGTCCTCTGTGCCTGCCCAGGAACAAGTGGAGGAGTCATTCTAATACAGTTACACACCAAAGTTGGTCTGTACTTGCAGTTTAGTCCTTCCACGCTGCCACGTTTGCCAGATGATCTGGCAGCAGATCATACACCCCACCAGACTGCATTCACAAGATGTTAAAACTTGTTTAAATAAGTCTTCACCAGTACCATTCTCAATTAGACCATGTTTTCCTGAGCTGGTGATTGACGCAGCTAAAGAATGAGACATCTCACTTCTTCCTCATCTTTGTTGAGATGGGCTCATGCGGAATATTGATCCGATACTGAAACGGAGGTGATTTTGTAACGGCGGTTGCTTTTTTAATATCTTTTACTTCAGTCTCTCTCTCAAACTCAGCCCAGACTGAATGATGTCCGAGCTGCTTGAACAGAGACAGATGAAAAAGTATGAACAGGCGACATGCTTCCCCTCTGCTGGCCTGATGCTCGGCCTCCTGCCTCTCCAGATGAAAGCTGTCTGGCTGATTCTGGATAACCAATAAGAGATGGAGGGGCACTAGGCTCTGTCTCTCTCCCTCCATTCCACCTTCTGAGCAGAGGCTCAGTCAGTCAGCCTGGAGGCTGGCTGTGGTGTCATGTTGTGTTTTCTGTTTATGGGATGGGTGCCGTACTCCTGTTCTCGTGACTTTGTGTCATGTAGGTGTAGTTGTTTGGTTGTGTTAGGGTGGAGGGCTGGTCCCCAGCTCTGACAGCCTTGTTGGGTTGGTCTGGGAGGCTGCCCATCAATGTGTTTGATTGTTTTGGGGTTTAGGTATGGTAACTAGAGATGCACAATATTGGAGTTTTTGCCGATATCTGATGTGCCGATATTTTACAACTCATTTGGCCGAAAACCAATATCGATACCGATATATAAATATATACTGTTTTTTCCCCCACACCTTATTGCAGGGATCATCAAGTCTCTTCTGTAGTGGAATTAACATATTATTATTCATACTCTAATTGGGTTGGCCCACCGGTAAATGCAGACATAAAATACAAAGCTTAAAATTATGAAATGTTCATTCCTTATTCAAAATGAGAAAAAGATTTAATAAAAATTAAATTCTTTTAAACAGCAGCTGGACCTGGTTGTTTGTGACCTCATTAGGTGTACCTCCTGAAGGGGTCATAACACAAGCCAGTGTCCCTTTTTTAAAGTATTTTTTTGGCCTTTATATGGCTTTATTTTGTAGGATAGCTGAAGATATGATAGGAAACGGAATGAGAGAGAGAGGGGGAGTGACACGCAGCAAAGGGTCCCAGGCCGGTGTCTTTCACCTCAACACAAGTCACAGCATCGCGCCTGACAAGGGGTGCAAATTTCCTGTCCTCCCAGTGTTGTGTTTCCACCACAGCTGATCAGAGATGGTGCTAATACACACTGTGACTACTGCAGAGTCATCTGACCTGGATATGAATGCACATTGTACCCTTTAAAAGTGAAGACAAAACCAGATGTTGGTGGGTCCAGTGTGAAAGGGATAGAAATGTATTTCTCCAGTGTTTTTTAACAGCCCAGCGGACGGTCAGGAGCCTGCTCACTGAACACCGTCCAAAGTAGCTGCTGTTTTGTTGTTTTGAGATTTAATGTGCATAAATGAGTAGAAATGTCTCCTACATGTACCAAAAAATCTGTTTTGACTAATTTCCACAAACAAATCTAATCTCTTCAGGTCTATGTGCCACCCCACTGTGTCCCCGTCCAAGTCCATACCCATCCCGCCCAGCTTCCGGCCCAACGAGGAGGACCACCGCAACCAGTTTGGCCAGCGGGACCGTTCGTCATCCGCCCCCAATGTCCATATCAACACCATCGAACCCGTCAACATTGATGTGAGTATGCTCTCACTACCATTTTTACCCTCACTGACAATGCAGGAAAACTCAAATATGGTTGAAACACTGTATTTCTTAGAATAGCAGAATAATACAAGGTCGGCACCACCACCGAGGCTGTCACTGTCCAGACACAGACTGTCAGGACAGCAGGATGGTAGAGAACAGACAAGAATCAGCACAGACACAGACACAAAGGTCCACACACACTCAAAGTGTTCAGACCAGCCTGGACTGGTATCTGCACGCAGCTGGCTAGGTAGCGTTAGCTGACTGGCTACATGGCAGGGACCGACTCAGGGAACAGAATCTGAACTTGACTGTCTAGACTTTACCTCACAGAGATGAAACCTTCCCAACATCCGACGAGAGCCCAGATCGGTTTCTTTTCTGTTCATATGGCCCTGAAATAAATACACGATACTTAAGTGCATCTCTGCCATGATGACATTCCTGATGATGTGACAAATACTGAAAACTGTTCATGGTTTAGAATTCACAATAGTTGTTGAGCTGTTCGCTGGGTTTCTGGCTCTCCTCGGACTCACCCGGGGGCTTCTGCCTGAGCTGGTGAGGTAACTTATTGCCCCCCTCTGTGGTTGGTCTTTCTTGCACTTCTTCCATATCACCATGGTTTGTTGTACATCTGATCTGTTGGAACCAAACCACTTCCACACACCCTTTAAAGAACTAACTCTCCACCATGGAGCTTGTAGCAACGTTACTGTGGCGCTCAGCCATGCTTGTTGTTGCTGTGTTTAACATGATGACATCATTACATCATCAAGTCAGATATCATCATTATCACAATATGAATTAGTTTAACCGGTTCTTTAAGGGCGCTTTCACACCTGAAAGTCCGGACCAAGTCTCACGTTTGTTTCATGTGGTTAGTTTTGGTTTCACACTAAAATTATGCAAACTTAAGAACTTTACGTGACGTATCTACATCCTGTCGACATCACCCACGAGGGCTTCCCTGTTCTCCCTGTTTGATCAATGGCCAAAATCTCCGGTGGGAAATAAATGCCAGATGAATAAATTCAGTGACAGCATATTGAATAACCAAGGCTGATGTTGTGCAGCATATTAGATATGTTATCAAGACAGCTTCAATATTAGTTTTATAATAATAAGTTTGGTTTTGCCACCACTGATGAGACATTTAGTGTTCAGTCATGTGAAGCATTTATTTTCTCTCACTGCACAAGTGCTTCATCCCAGCTGGCACGCTGCCAGTCATTTATGTCAGAAAAATGTATATTGACACGAGATTCTGCACTCCACATTTTTCTAGTAGTCTAGTAGACTCACATAGAAATATACTCAACTCTTCAGTGCAAATCGCGGAGCAGCGTTGCTCATAAACTGTTCTGTTCCGGGCAGTTCTGCTCCTCCTCTGCTTGTTTCTAATCACACACCGAGCTGATCTTGAAATGAACCTCCTGAATTTATAACACATGGCTTTTATGTGTTCCTGCTTAAGCGGGACACTGCATCTTCTGCAAGAATAACGTGAAAAGGATCTTAGACCTGTGCGATGAGCTGTGGGGAGGGGTCTGCAGAATCATCAGCTCTGACACAGTCACAAACAGCAGCGACACTGTTTCTAACAGATGAGTAGTGCGTTACCTTGCCGCTTGTGGCACATGAAGAAAATGGAACAGATGCGGAAACATCTGCGAGCCAGCAGCAGAGCTTTTTTTTCAGACAACCCAACTGGTTCTGGGCGCCGACAGAGGCCTGACAGCACGTATGTGCGGTGCCAGGCCACTTAAAGCCCTGAGGCAGGCGCACCACGCACACCATCAGGGCCTATACAACATCCTGCTATGGACAGGACTACTCCTGCAGGTCAAAGCAACATTCTAACATCCCGTATTTTGTGCTAAAGTCAGAACTTTACAAAATCATGTTTTCACACTAGAAGTGAACCGAACCATGGTTCAGTTTGATCCAGACCGAGACCACCTCTCTCGGTTCGGCTGTTTGGTGCTGACTGTTCTCTGGAGGAGGTTTTACGCCTGTAAATTTGGTTCGTATCAAACTAAAAAGTCGGCCGGTCCAGACCAGATGAGGTAGGTGTGAGAACACCCTCAGTACTTTCAGTGTTGGTTCTGTGGACATGGATTCTCTCTGCGACAGCAGTTCCCAAGAGTGCTGCAGCTGTAAACTTTTGGGTAAACTGTGCGATGTTGTTAATGGTGTTTGTGAAATGTGTATCTACATTATTAAGTTTCCTTCATCCTTCCTTTCAGGACCTGATTCGAGATCATGGCTTACCGAGGTCAGACGGAGGTAAGGATCAGAGGAGACACTTCTGCCTCATTCTGTGTTTTTTTTTTTGTTTTTTTTCCACCATCCTGCGTCTGCGTGCTCTTGGTCTTTTGTGTGTGTGTGAAGTTCAGACCCATGAAGTTGAGTCAGTTCTGTTTAGTTCTGCACCCCAGCAGTCACTGAGAGCAGGAGGTGAGGACACATATGTCTTCAGATCTGTGGGTCAGGGTTTCTGGAAGAGCCAAGCCTTCACTTCAACAGACCTCATTCTCTTGTTTCTTTCTTTGAGTAGTCCTACTACTTGGAGGAATATGTAGCTAATTCATTTTTGAGCTTCATTAAAAAAGTTTAGTGGAAATAAAACCATCAAGCTGTTTGTAAATCGGAGGCCTGTTGTGGTCTCATGAAACAACTGCAGTGCAGAAACAGGGTATCAGCTGCTAATTCAAAGACTTGAGTTAAATAGGTGATGTGAATTCAAAATAGAGCATCATTTGACATTAAACTTACTTACGTGTCCACAGTCATCAGCATCTCAAGGGATTTTAGTTGGTTTCCTTGCTGAGCAACACTGTTCATTTTTGATATATGGGTGGCGGCCCACAAAATAGTTTTTACATTTCCGTTTGTGTATGAATTAAACATAAAGGTAAAACTTGTCAATCTGTTTTTCCATTAGTACCACTGATGCTCCTTACTGAAAGTTTCGGGAGCACCAGCACAAAATTTAGTAGCACCACTTAAGATAAATCCTTTACAGTTTCCAGAAATAATAATGTTCTGTTTTATGTTCAAGAAAAAAGTCACAAAATGAAATAGTAGTCATGTTCCATGACTTTTTAAAAGGAGGCTGTAGCACCTCCTAAAACCAGACACAATTATACAAACCATCAATTGATAACAAAAAGTCAAACTCTATACATAGTGTTTAAACAATAGTGTTTCCACCTCTCTGACTAGGTAACAGACATGACGGTCAACTGACCCTCAAGAGAGTTCATAAGGTCACTGCCATTAATGCTGTGTACAGTGACACTTGTGGGCAATTTCTATAATGGGATGTGTGATTTGGTTAAAGCTCTTGAATATCAAACAGATCTGACAACTAGAGAATGCTCTAAAATAAAAAGGTTGGGCACAGTAGCCTTTTAATTTAACAGCTGTAATAAAACAAATAGTGTGAACTGCTCTGGTGGCCACGGTTACCAACAGAAACACAGCTCCTCGTGTTGCAGATGATGAACATTTTTAAGTGATAATGATGAGGATGAGTTTAAAAACGAATCACGGGGGCATATTTGCAAGTTGCACTGATGCTTCTCGTGATAAAATGTAGGCGCACAAAATGCAGCTAAAGGTCGCACTGTGGAGCCTCTGTTGATCTGTGTGTTCTTAGCTTTGGATAGAGCCAGGTTAGCTTTGTTTGATGGCAAACAGATGTGAGATTCATATGTATCTTATCATCTCACTTCTGGAAAGAAAACCAATAAATGTTGACAATGAAATGTATTTGTATATCCTAAAGTTAAATTTGGGAGTGTGAACCCTGCAGAGACCCTGACAAACAGAGCTAAACATGCTAAAAATGACTCTCCACCCAGAAGCTCAGCTGTAGCCATGGACAGTAGTTAGTTGGAGGTGAGAGGGGCAGGGTGAGTAGCAGTGATGGTCTGTCTGTTTCTCTTTGCCCTGCAGCCCCCCCCGACCCACCCCGCCCGCTGCTTGAGGAAGCACCGAACACGGACCTCAAGCCCCCTCCTATACTCCTACCCCAATGACATAGTGTTTGATTTTGAGCCCGAGCCTGTTTTCCGAGGTAGTTAGGCCTCTGTTTGTTCCTGTGTCCTTCACCCCCCCACCACCTCCCCCACTCCCCACACACCACCCCCAGCCCTGTGTCACATCCACTGTGTGTCCCCCTCTTTCACTCTCTCTCTCCCCTCTATGTCCACACATGCTCGCTCTATCACACACCTGACGTACAGCTCGCAGGTCACCCAGGGATCTCACCGCTATTCTGATCACACACAACTCTCCATATGGGTGGTGGTTTGATTCCCGTAATGCTCCTTTTGATCAAGTAATATTAACTATAGTGAATTAGAAATCAATAACTGCACTTGCTCTTTAAAGTTCAATATCTACGGTAGTGTGAAAGCACACACATAAATATTTAGATTGCTGCTTGGATTCAAAAGAGAACAACGTGGCTTAAGATGAGATGTATCTTTATTGATCCCCTGGAGGAGAAATTCACTTCAGGTATTTAAAGTGTAAGTTTATCAGAAACATATTCACTTACTGGATCTACCTTCTACCCAAGAAATATTTCCAATTAAACTCTAGCTTTCAGATGCTATTGCAATTAAGCTGGATTTCACTGAAAAGGGGGTTTTCAAGTAGGTTTCCTATCCTAGAATGTGTGAAGTCGGATAAATATGATGGCAAACATGGTTTTCCTTGTTCTTTAAATTGATTTTGGTCATAAACTCACTTCTGGCAATTTTGAGCGTTTCTAAGCCAGAGAAGCGTCTTTTTCCACTTTGAAATAGATCAAGCTGGATTTCACTGAAAACGGGTTTTTCAAATAAGTTTTATGCCTTGGAATGTTTCAAGTAGGATAAATATGATGGCAAACATGGTTTTCCTTGTTCTTTAATTCGATTTTGGTCATAAATTCCCTTCTTGCAATTTTGAGCTTTTCTCAGTGAGAGAAGCCTCTTTTCGCCCTCAGAAATAGTTCAAGCTGGATTTCACTGAAAAGGGGATTTTCAAGTAGGTTTCTTATCCTAGACTGTGTGAAGTCTGATAAATATGATGGATTCTTTTTGATATATAGTGTATTCTGTATCTACAAAATAATCAAATATGTAAAAAAAACAAAAACAAACTGCAGTCCTGTTCTGACATTCGCTCCCCAACCAAAGGAAAAGTCACACACTGACACACTAGCATTTCATTGGATCGCCTTTAGCTTTGATTATGGCACACATTCACCGTGGCATTGTTTGATTAGCAAATGCAATGTCACAGCATTTATTTCCATCCAGATTTGCGCTATTTTTTTCACCAAGATCTTGTATTGATGATGGGAGAGTTGGACCACTGCGTAAAGCCTTCCCAGCACATCCCAAAGATTCTCAATGGGGTTCAGGTCTGGACTCTGTGGTGGCCAATCCATGTTTGAAAAATGTTTGTCTCATGCTCCCTGAACCACTCTTTCACAATCTGAGACCGATGAATCGTGGCATTGTCATCTTAGAATATGCCCGTGCCATCAGGGAAGAAAAAATCCATTGATGGAGAAACCTGGTCATTCAGTATATTCAGGCAGTCAGCTGACCTCATTTTTTGGGCACTTAACGCTGCTGAATTAGACCTGACCAACTGAATCAACCCCAGATCATAACACTGCCCCCACAGGCTTGTACAGTAGGCACAAGGCATGATGGGTGCATCACTTCTTTTCTCTTTTCTTACTCTAATGGGTCCATCACTCTGGAACAGGGTAAATCTGGACTCATCAGACCACATGACCTTTTCCCATCGCTCCAGACTCCAATCTTTATGCCTCCTAGCTGAAGCTTTTTTTTTCCGATTAGCCTCACTGATAAGGCTACACAGCTGTTTAGTCCCAATCCCTTGAGTTCTCTTCACATTGTGCTCTTACTTTCACTATTAAACTCAGCCGTGAGTTCTACTGTTGATTTTTTACCATTTGATTTCACCAAACCTTTAAGTGAACTCCGATCATGATCATTCAAGATTTTGTTTCTGACCAGATTTCTTCCTCGAAGATGATGGTTCACCACTATCCTTCCAGGTTTTAATAATGCGTTGGACAATTCTTAACCCAGTTTTAGCAATTGCAGTTATCTCCTTAGTTGTTTTCTTTGCTTGATACAGGCCAATAATTTGACCCTTCTAAAACAGAGTTGCACCTTTTCCACGACCACAGGATGTGTGTTCCTACATGGTTGTTTAAGAAATGAGAAGCTACTATAACAAAACTCTTATATTACAGTACGCCAACAGTTTCAGAAAACATAAGCACTAATGGTAAAATTATAATGCTGAAGCTAGATGGCTAGTTGTAGCCAATTCCCAGGGCGCTGAAAAGGATAAACTGACTTTATTCACGGAGGGTAGTGAGCCAGTGTTAGCTTAAAAACATTACCAGCGCTATTTAAACGGTCTTAAGCGCATGGCTCACATGCGTTTATAGTGTGTCCAACTCCCATTTGCTAGTTAAATGGCAGGTAATCTGGGCGCAAGGTAAGGCGCACAGTGGAAAAGGGTTGTATTTAGACTCTCTTAATTAGTCATGAGTGTGTTTTTCAGACCAATCTGAGTGTCTTCTCCCATTGGCCAGGTGTGCCAGGTAAATATATATATATATATATATATATATATATATATATATATATATATATTTAAGTACTACATTTAAATAACTGAACATTTATGAGGATAAAGTTGCTGATTGTGCCAGGCCTATTGGTCTTATTGTAAACTGTCAGGTTCCTATTTGATCAGCAATATAAAATTCTATCAGTAGTCAATAACGGTGGACTTTGGAAGTGTAGATTATTAAACCATTAATTGCCATCCAACCAAGCGCCCTCACTTCTCCTCTGCATGTGACCAAACACACACACAACTGATACAGATGCCTCAATCCCCGTCCTCACCCAAACGTCCTCTTTCTTTACTCTTTGCTTTCTCTCAGTTTCTCTTTTTTTTTTTTTAAACCACTGTGTCTTATCTTCTCACCTGTCCTCTATTGTTTCCCTTCTTTTCATTCCCGACCCCCTTCCAGGCTCAACCACAGGGCTGTCAGCCACGCCTCCTGCCTCTTTACCTGGCTCTCTGACGAATGTCAAGGTTCCACAAAAGTCGCCATGCCAACAGAGGGAGCGCAAGTCTTCATCCTCATCTGAGGACCGCAATAAAATGGTGAGAGGTTGAGACAGGAGATAGGATTTTTCTGAAGGTCACCGTCTGTGTGATTGTGCTGACTGAGTGTCCTGTGTGACAGAAAACCCTGGGGAGAAGGGACTCCAGTGATGACTGGGAAATCCCTGAGGGTCAGATCACTCTGGGTCAGAGGATAGGTTCCGGATCCTTTGGAACTGTCTACAAGGGAAAGTGGCATGGTAAGACCAACCTCTAGGCATCAACTCATCAATCATATCAATTATTATGATAATTGTTTATTTAAATCAGCAAAGCCAGGTTAGACTCGGCTATATTACTTTCATATGACAAGACAGTCAGATGTCAAATTTGACTTTATTTTAGAACGATGTGAAAGGTGGGCTTGTTCTGTTTCAGGACTTACAAACTGACAGGGGTCTGAGGCTGTCCCGCACTCCCCACCTCTAACATTATTCAGCATATGCAGCTTTCTCATTTCAAGGAAATTGAATCGAACGCAACTGGATTTGGTTTTGTCTTTGAAGACTAGTCCCAGCCTAGTCAGGCGAGCAGGAACTGATGAAGCCTCTTGGATGAGAGGTGAAACGTCTTCAAAGACAAAAACCAAATCCAGTTGTGTTCGATTCAATTTCCTTGAGATAACTATGACCTGGATGAATGAGAATATTCACAAGCTTTCTCATTGGTGAAACGTGATGTGGTTTCCATGGATCCTTCAAAAGCCTTTCAAATATTTCAAGTTGTTTTTGTGTTTGTTTTTCA
Source organism: Lagodon rhomboides (assembly GCA_039737535.1). NCBI lineage: Eukaryota > Metazoa > Chordata > Actinopteri > Spariformes > Sparidae > Lagodon > Lagodon rhomboides. The sequence goes on from CM077805.1 coordinate 23,214,096, forward strand.
TTTAAGGTTTAAAAAATTGTAAAATGTCCAGAAAAAGCAATTCAAAGTGAACTTAAGAGGTATCTCTACATTTGAAACAGCTCAGTAGCGCCTCACATTCAGTAACAAAGCCCTGTGCAGCACACAGTGGAACAATTTGTAGCAATTTAAATGTATTAATCACTTTCTTACTGGCCATATGTAAGTGGGTTGTAACATATGTAAGTGGGTTGTAACATTATTTAAAAAAATGAGACTTTCCCAGTCTCTCTACACGTGCCTTCGGACGATTTGTTTCAGTTGTTTAATGCTGCGGGACTGTGGATTTCTTTGTGAACGACTTACGAAGAAATCAGATTTTCTGCGTCAGTCCAAAGGATGTGACTTCATTCCCATCCTCGAGCGCCTCGTCTCAGTCCCTCTCTACGCTTCGCTAACAGAAAGTAACAGTGGCCTAACCTAACATAAACTAAAGACCCACTTTCAGCACAGCTTCCACTGAGTCTCTTTACACACATGTATTTGACTGCCGTGTCTCCTCTCAGGTGACGTGGCAGTGAAGATGTTGAACGTCACTGCTCCGACACCACAACAGCTTCAGGCCTTCAAAAATGAAGTGGGAGTCCTCAGGTAACGTCTGCCGCCTGCTCTTTAATGAAGGCAAAATATGTGCTTCATCTTTTAAAATGCACTACAAATGATCATTTTATTCAACAAAACTCTACCGTTGTGTGTTTGCACCAGGAAAACGCGTCATGTGAACATCCTGCTGTTCATGGGCTACACCACCAAGCCTCAGCTGGCCATTGTGACCCAGTGGTGCGAAGGCTCCAGCCTGTACCACCACCTGCACATCATCGAGACCAAGTTTGAGATGATCAAGCTGATCGACATCGCCCGTCAGACTGCTCAGGGCATGGAGTGAGTCCCACAGACACAAAAGCAGTCAGACTTCACTTCATGTGTTGCTGGCTGAATAACTTTACACTTTTCCTCCGCAGTTACCTTCACGCCAAATCAATCATCCACAGAGATCTGAAGAGCAACAGTATCCTTTTGAAACACTCGACCTGATGATGTCACAATATATATAATGTCATTATTTTTTTATTTAATTGTTGTATTTTAGTTGTTTCACACTAATTTAAACTACACCTTTATATGTAATTGAAATAAAACACAATTCTTTTTTTTTTTTAAAAAGCAAGTTGACTTTTATTTTGAAGCAGACTATTTTTCAGTTAGCACCGCTGTCATTTGTCAAAAATGCATTTAAAGAGCGAAACAGCAGTCATCTTCAGCATTTCTAGACAGTGGAATCATTTCAAATATGTCTGGGAGTCGTTGTATTCAGTCTGTGGGAGGATTGAACAAGAAGTTTGATGAAGAGCTGCAGGCAACAGGCTGCACAGCTCCAACTTCTCAGTTGGGTAACAACTCCTTTCCCCTCATTGACGGTATCAGGTTCTCTGTGATCACAGAGTTTAAATACGACTTATGCCAAAACAGCGATATTGCTTTTCACTTTGACAGCAAATTCATCACCATCGTCATGTCAGCCAGCTCTCTTTACTCTCTCACACTAATAGTAAAATGTGACTCTGCTGCTGGTCCTGCTGTTGCAGGAGTAGATGCCTCTGGCAGTTTGTAATCGAAGCGTACTAATTTTTCTAAAAGCGAAACAATGATGGGGATGGAGGGCGTGTTATGTAAACTGTGTAAACCTGACCACTGTGTAACACCTGGAACACCGACCACCACGGCAAGCCTAATGCCAGATTTAAAGAAGTTATTTGTAAGGAAAAAAGATCGGCACTGTTATAAACTAATGTGCATACAGATGTTTGTGTTTCCTTTTGTTAAATAACACAAAAACACGAGCAGCTAACAGTAGAGTAGAGTAGGAAAACTGTTAAAAACTAATCATATAAAAATGTATACAAACTGCTGTCTGCATCTATATGATGGAAAAAAAAAACAATTATTTTCAGAAATATTGCACTTTCTTGTAACACTTGCGTGCTGAAGTGGCTCTCCTATGAGACGACACTACCAGCAGTGGCTCCCAGCTCATGTGAGATGAGACCCCTGGCTTCAGAGCAGGAGAAGTGTTTCCTTGACTGCGTTCCTTCCAGATATTTTCCTCCACGAGGATCTGACGGTGAAGATTGGTGATTTCGGTCTGGCTACAGTCAAGTCCCGCTGGAGTGGCTCTCACCAGTTCGAACAGCTGTCTGGTTCCATACTGTGGATGGTCAGTGTTCCTCTCCCTCCAGTGATACTGCCATAAGTTTTCATTTGACCAGTTTTGCATTTCCTGTTTCCTGAACAAATATTGATTATTTCCAAATGAATGTGAAATGGGTGTGAGCTGCGAGTGTGCAGCCGTCTGACAGTGTAACCTGTTCTCCTTCAGGCACCAGAGGTGATCCGGCTGCAGGACAAGAATCCCTACAGCTTCCAGTCCGATGTGTACGCCTTCGGCATCGTGCTGTACGAGCTCATGTCAGGAGCACTTCCCTACTCCAACATCAACAACAGAGACCAGGTGAGAGGGCTCCATACGTCTCACCAGCTGTAGGTCCATCAACAATATTTATTCTGTCTGATTGAAATCATTCTGACTAGAGATTCCAATTCAACCATTTACATGGCCGCCAAATAAAGTGATCCGGTCAGAAGTGTTCACATGAGGGATAACCCATATTGTTTTTTCAGAGCCAATCATGATTATAAGTAACTGAGGATAACTGATATTTGGAACTTAACTACATATATAGTAAAAATGAACATCTAGAATGACGGGTGATGGAAAGTACAATTTACTCGAGTAGTGTACTTAAATTTAAATGATAGATACTTTACTGGAGTATTATCATTTTCTGTTACTTTATATGTCCTTTCCACTACATTTATTTGATAACTTGAGTTACTAGTTACTTTTACTTTGATAATTACCTATGAGACTCATAACTAATCAGATAGTATTGTGACCACAGTCAGAAAAAAGATGCAGCATCAGAAACAAAGTAGCGCATTTTAAAAATGTATTTATTTTATCAGCAGTTGGACACTTAAAAAAATGCTGAATATCTGCACTGCCAGGCCCAAACAATGTGAACATCCCTGGTTTCCATGTCCCAAAGCATTTCATCAGAACTTTTTTGAGCATGTGCAAAGTGGTTCCATCCGCTGTGAGGCGACAAGCGTTCATACAATTTTTGAGATGGACCCAAATGTTGTCCTGGGGGGAAATATCTGCATTTCCAGTTTGGTGGATTCCAGCTTCATTCATCTCTTCAGACACGTGTATGAAAGCTTGTTTGCTTGTATTTTAGTTTTTTGTTAGAGATCTTGAAAGAAAGCAAAACAGACAAAGTTGTGTCGTCCCCAGACCAGTTCTGTCCCTCCTGGAAGCAACATCGACCCCCCAACCCCAAACCACCAGTGAGAATCAGATTAAGCGTTTTAACGAGTTAATATTTCCCCATTTGAACAGATTATCAGAAGTTTACACCACCCGTCTGGATCTGATTTAGAAAATTCATTCAGATTGGGCCAGATTGGATCGGTCTCTTCAGATTGAGGTAGTCACATGAGGCATTTGTATTCTGACTGGGCTATTATTCTGATTATTAGTGTACTATTAGGGTCTGTGTAAAGGCAGCTATCGACACCTTATTTCAATAATTTAATAAACTTAAATACGGTGTTATTTTTTGATAGCAGTCAGAATCCAGCTCTGTAGGTCTGTGGCTCCACATGTACCAACCCCCCTTCACACATGGTTAACTCTGCAAACCAAAATAACCCCAGTGAGCAGAGAAATAGGAACCCCGGCCCTGTAGGCCACATAAACAGCTGCATGCAACAGCAACTTCGGGGTTTCCCAGATAAAGAAATAGGTCCTCCACCCACCCAGTGAGTTTTCTCTTTGAATTTGTGTTTGAGTGGATCCATCATGCATCGTCAGAAAAGATCAGACATCCGTTAACTTCAGTTATATTTATTAATGTAAAAAACTGAAATTGGTTTATTCATTTCCTGTCTGAGGATGAGCTCTTCAGATGGATATCAATAGCATGTACAGCGGGGTCAAATCATCTTCTTACTGACTCAACTATGGGATGTGACCATCTTTGTGTGTTACTAGATTTGAAAGGTTGTCTGAAGAAAAGGTTTGAGTAAAGATACTCTTGTTCATTGATAAGCACTTGTTAATCTACAGCATGGGTGTTTCATTTAGTCGGTTTTCCTTTTCAGCTATTTCAACGCTGAATAAAATTGGTGTTTGATGCAATGTATGTGGCGAACTTTGAATTATTAAACAGGCTACACGAGCTAAACAAGAGCAAATAGTGTAAGTAAATATCTCTGCCAGGCTTAATACATCAGGTCAGGTGAAGGGAAACCACAGAGGCACTGCAGAGCTGCAATCAGCATGTCTTTAAATCTAGTCAACTCCTCCAGTATTATTGTCATTTAATTGATCTAAAATACCGCTTTTCCTTTCCTTTGTTTAAATTTCTTTGTTTTATCTGTAAAGGACTGCATGTTCTTAAGTGTACCAACAGGGCAGGTTCTTATAATGAGCTTTAACACAATCCCAGACTCAGTATCCATAGTGAGACACGAAACAAACGGAATGAGAGAGAGCTTTAGATTATTTGCATAACCCTTCAATACCATGTTCTGGTCGTCTAGAGGAAGGGAGGGACAACGACAGGAAGGGACGGCAGATTTATTTGGTGTCTTCAACAGGGAGAAGGTGCCCTTCAGTTGAACTACGCCACTTTTCTTGCCTCCTCCTGTCGAAAACATTCTTGGCTGAATTTCGGACCACGAAGCCATCGAGGCTGTCGTCATCTGAAAACGATAAACACAAGCCAATCAAAGGCAGATTAGGGCGGGTCTTGGAAGAAAACCAATGTGATCCATAACAATGCACACAAACTACACTGCTACGTTCACGCTGTAACGTTAATGTGAACTTCATTCTCACCATCACACATACGCAAACGCTCTCTCTCTCTCTCTCTCTCTCTCTCTCTCTCTCTCTCTCTCTCTCTCTCTCTCTCAAACTCTGCATGGAGTTATTTCTGGAAGGAGTTGGCTACTTGTTAGTTTAAAAAACATTGTAAACATATAGATTTTTTTAAATTCCATGGTACTTTGGCCTAGCTGACTGCTGGTGTTGCAATAAACTGACAGAAACCCAGATTATGTGTGTGTTACGTCTCTGTCGGAGGAAATGGAGAGTGAGACACAAAGAAGTATCTGTATATCGCTAGTGCTGAAAATGTTGTGAATACTACAACATGTTACCAGTCTGTTTGTCCCTGCAGCCACATATCACAGTGACACATTTCTTCCCATAGATCATCTTCATGGTGGGTCGAGGCTACCTGTCCCCCGACCTCAGCAAGGTGCGCAGCAACTGTCCGAAGGCCATGAAGAGACTGATGGCTGACTGTCTGAAGAAGAAGAGAGAGGAGCGACCGCTCTTCCCTCAGGTGAGACAAATCAATGCTGATACTATTTATTTCATTGGGAGGCAATATATGAATATTATTTGTGGACTTGTTCCAACAGTACAACACAGTCGTACACCAATCATCTGCTCTTACTCTCTTTATAACCAGAATAGTGTTTGCTTTTACTAATTATTTTTCATTTCTTCATTCTTTCATTTGGTGTTGAGCTACAGTCCATAAAACACAGGCGTTATTCCACAGAGGTGAAGCATTCCAACCCTGACAGGGAAGGATTCCTGTGAAAGGGTTTAGTTTTAATGATGTAGCTAACCCTGTAGGGCCTGTATTAGTGATTGATTATTATTATATGGATACTCTTTTATTTGAACTGCTATTATACTCAGTCAGTGCTGATTGCAGACTCTGTATTTGCTGCCACACTGTGTGATGTGGGCTGTGCAGACAGGTGGGATCTTTTGAAGGGTTTGGATTCGCCAAGTTGGATTTATTTTCTTTTTATCTGCTTTCTGTGAATTTTACAATGCATCTTTACTTGGTCATTACCTTACATGTTTTAATCAATAAAAAATAGATTGGCTTTTTCCACAAGATGGCCTCAGAGGTTTCCAAACTGCTGCAGGCAGCAATGACTCACCATTAACATGCTCCAAGCAGAGCACACAGCGTTGTTAATGGTTTGGTTTTGTTGTGTTCATTTGTGACTGGTTACCATACTGAGTTCGACTGGTGATCCTGTGGCTGTATTGTGTGTTTTGTTAGATCTTAGCGTCCATCGAGCTGTTGGCTCGCTCATTACCCAAAATCCACCGCAGCGCCTCGGAGCCTTCGTTAAACCGAGCCGGCTTTCAGACGGAGGATTTCAGTTTGTACGCCTGCGCCTCACCCAAAACCCCGATCCAGGCCGGTGGCTATGGTGAGCTCATCCTCACACACACACAAATCAATCTCAGCAGCAGTTGCCTCATTACACAAATATGTCTTTGTATGAAAGATGTAAACTTAAACTCATACACACAAACATTTGCTACAGTTAGGATTGTAAGTATTTGTTGTAGAAAACTGCATCACATTTCCAGAGGTTTCTACTTTTTCTGTTTTAATAAACATGAATTGTTGTATTCCTGTGTTCACACTGAGCAGTAGTGTCCCGTGGTTGTCTGGATGCCTATTTATCCACTTTTCCATATTGATGGTAATTAAAAACAAAAGGACAAAAGATGCATCCTGAAGTTTTAGTGATTGAAAATGATGATTATTCTCGGCACAACTCCAATGAAAGCTTCTGAGACGTTGTTTTGTAGCTTCTCAATCATTTAGGTTCTCATAAACCAAAATAAATGTAACGAGAAGCTTGTTGAAGCTATGTTCTCCTGATTAATAAAATGTTGTAAAATAATATAAAAAAAAAACATTAAAAATGTAATCAGTGTTGAATTAGGTGTATAGATGATTTGGCTAAATCTGATGCAGAGATATTCATCACAAACGTTATTAAAGGGATAGTTCAGATTTTTTGATGCAGTATTGTCCGAGGTAATTATCTACAGTCACTGTATTATACAGTAAATGTATAGCAAGCTAGCAATGTACTGGTCTACACTGGGTCAGCAGCAAGACATGTTTAAGCGATGGAAAAAAAGAAAAGCCCTTCCAAAAAAAAATTCACTATCAGTGGACGAGTACTTTATATTCTGGATGTTTTCACTGCTTCACCCTGCCGTCACACAGCCCAGTCCTTTGGCACAACATTTTCTCAGCTGTAAACAACACTGAGACAATCCTCTGTTTGCAGCAACCTTTTTTGTAAAGAAATGTAGTTTCCACGAGGTTCCTCTCTCTCTCCACAAGTTCCTCACCCATATTCTGTGGTTCATAGCTGTGTCGTCTTGTCTCCGCAGTGAACGGCATTAAGTCGTTGCTATCACAGTCACTCATTTGATTTTCCTGTACTTGTTGTCTTTTACATAAACTGCTGAAATCCGGACCCAGGCAGCCGATCTGCAACTAAATAGATTGCAAGGCACACGTAGGATTTCAAAGTTCTATGGTTGAGAATAATATAGTGCCAAAGGAAAGTTCTGTGTGCAGAGGACAGAGTGAGTCACACATGTGCAAATCACAAGCAAGTCCTCACCTTCAAGCTGCAAGCAGGTGCCAGATTACTGTGGAGAGACTCGAGCAAATCAAGTCAAGTCATTGTTCAGGTCAAGCAATTAACAAGTCCAGTCAGTTTTCCCATTTTTATTCCGTGGTCTTTAAAAGTTTAGTTTTATTTTCAATGTAACTCAAACTGTTGCAGCCTGCCTACAACCTGAACATCTTACTGAGAACTGACACTGGATAGATCTGTCCTACAGTGTAAACACTGTGTTCATATCCAACAATTTATTTTGTAGATAATGTTCACTAAAGGCATCACTGTTCTTACATCGGCACTGTATATTAACACTCATACCTTCAGCTGCCAACTGAACGGCTGCAGACACTGTATGTACCGTACAGTGTATACATTTGACTCTGTTCGTAATGTATATGCTAGTCATACTGTATTTATCTTAGCTCATTCATATATACACATCACTATTGCCTACTGTAGCTATTGCACATGCAGTATACAGTATATCTTAGGGTATTCATTTCACTCTTTTCATACAATGAATACTGTATTTATCTTTGTGTGTTCATACATACCTCTTGTTATAGAGGCCTGTCTGTGTCTATGCATGTGTACATTGCTCAGTATTTAGCATCTAACCAGAAGTGCAAAAAAAGCAGCCAAAGTACATTTTGTTGCCTCAGCACTTGTACTCTGTGCTATGACAATAAAGTTGAATCTAATCTTATCTACAGTGAACAAAAATGGAGAGTGCATCACAAGACTTGGACACAGAAACAAGATTCATCATGATGACATACTATTACTAGTTTATTTTCTTATAAACAAACAGAACAGTTTTATATTACCAAAACAGGGATATATATTTCACCCAAACCACAGAATCGGTCTTCACCATACACTCAACAACTGCTTTCTACAGTGCAACATGCTGGTCACATAATTCAAATGAAAGGTTTATAAAGGTGCCACTTAAAACAGCAGAGCAGGGAGTACACAGGCCTGTCATGAGAAGACTAATGTTACATCGGTAACCATTTAATCATGGTTACGTAGCTGTGTAAGCCAGTAATGTGGCCACGTAGTTTAACTGGTTATATGACCCCAAACCAGTCTCTAGATTATCTTTTACAATTAAGTCTTGCATATCTTTAACTTAACATTAGCTTACTAGCTAATGCTTGAGCAGATGGTAAGTTGGCATTCAGCATTAGCATTGACAAACCTTTCTTAGTGGGTTTTGTGTTGATGGATGAAGTTGTTGATACTATGGTGGTCGGTCGTGTCACCAGCAGTGACAGACTAGTGACCTGCAGGATTGAGCGATATCCCAAATTTCTCCCTCTGCAGCAAAATATACCACCCTTTTAAATAACAACATAATATTAAATGGGAACTTTTGAATTAGATATATAGTAAGTGTAATATAGTATAATATATGAAGTGCAGCTAGTCTGTCACTGGTTCCCTTTTCCCTCAATTCGAGAGGGTCAACCAGGTAAAAAGTAACGCTATAATAAAGTAAAATACAGTCAGAGCAGTTCCTCTCAGTACAGAATCACAAAGTTAGTCGATATTCGATTATGTGAAAAATATTGGTTGTGAGGGCAAATATTGCAGCATTCAATAATATCCAATATTGGCCCGAGCCTTGTGACCTTGCACACCATGTTACCATCATCGAGTCATGTGACTCTAGTCCCCTGCCTCTGACTGTTTGAGGAATGGCCAAAGTGCTAAAAAATATTATCAATATAGCCAACTGATTTTGAATTTCTTAGGTGGACCTTTTGTTCAGGTGGCTAAATTATGTTTTCCTGCTGACCCCACGATAGCAGTACTTTGCTGGCTTTCTGCGCCGGTTCTCCTGCTGCATCTCTGAACAGGACGCATGCCAACGGCCACCTACTGTACTGTAATACACTGAACAAAAAACTCTGCATCTGCAAAAGCTGCATCCTGAAAGAAGAGTCAGTGTTGGACTTAGACTGCTCATGTGACACAAACACGACTCCAGATCAATGCCAATGCTGCAGTATGTATGTAAGACGTATCTGTAATAGGCAACTGTTGGTGTTAATATTTCATTTTTTTAATCCCTAACTTTACGTGTATTAAGACACACACAATGTTGTCACTAATGCCATTCCATAGGGAGGAGATGGCAAGGCTGTTTTGTAAAGACATTTCTGCTTAAGTATTCCTCTAAAGTCCTCTCTCACCACTGTTTTTTTGAATTGGTTGAGTTCAACCATAATAATAAACAGCTCAACCTGATAATTGACCACTACGGCTTGACATAACTAATTTTATCCATATTTGTATTATTTTTCAGGGGAGTTTTCGGCATTTAAGTAAGTGCTGCTGATCCCACCAGTCCATCACTCGTCACTTCTCAAAAGTCTCGTGTCCATGCGGTGGATTCATTCATTACTGAAAAAACAAATAGTCTCAAAGAATGTGCTTTTTTTCTTCGTCTGTCAACCCTGAAGAAGGCAGCCTCATTGGAGTCCCTCCGACAAAAAGCTATCCAGCAGGCAAACAACCACAGTGACAGACAAAACTGAATTAGGGAAACTATAGAAAATTAAAAAGTTAAAAAATAAACTTGAATGACACAAAAGGAATTAAAAAAAACGACATACGAAGATATCCATAACAAAAGAGTTTGAGGAGGAGACCACAAACTCACAGGTTGACTTGCCTGCTGGAGGGAAAAGATGAAGGCTAAACGAAGGAGAGACAGAGGTGAAACGTCAAGAGAAGTCGAGACTTTGGGCACCACTTGTCCCTTTATTTCCTGTGCGGGTGAGGAGGGAGGCTGGTTAACCAGCCAGGCCGCTGAACTTCACTTTGAGCAATGGCAGAGCGGGGCCTGTGGAGGAAAGGGAGGTCTCCCATCTGGTTAGCCTGTTCCTGAGATTAGCTGGAGGTCACACAGCAGGATTGGATCCCGAAGGAAGATGACTTGAAAGACAGATCTATTTTTATTTTTATTTGTTTCTCATGTTTTAGATTTTAGCCAGCCATCGCTAGGAATGCTGAGCGTTTTTTTGTCATTCGTTTCGTTTGCAGCACAGGCCTTTGCTTTTTTGTCTTTTTGGGCTTAATGCTGACCAAATACTGCAAAATACTGTATTTTGCCCTCTTGCTTGCACCCAACAAATTCAATAGCCAGGATGAAATGGCGACAGCTTTTAATCCACTGAAAGATTTTGCTCCACCGCTTCAAAAATGTCAGGAAAAGCAGGAGAAGCAGTTGTTTCTGTAGATCTCCTGCATTGTTCCGCCAACAAAAGGAGCTGTTCTCTGTGAGGAAAAATGCCAGTTTGTTTGCTGATGGAAGCTACACGAGATCGGTTTCATATTCAATTTAAAAGGCCTGGTCATAGCCAACAATTGAGATATATATTGATTAAGTGAGCTTTGGAGGTGTTGGAAAAATTTTGGTCCCAAGACACTCTACCTTTTCAAAGGAGTTTTCAAAGCAGCAGAAGCGGTTCTATCCATAGAAGACCGGTAGAAAAGCCTGGAGGCTGACATGTTCTGCTGACCACAGGAGTTGTTCATAGGGAGGAAAATTGCAGATTTGTTTGGAGGTTTTGAGGTTTCTTATCCTGTTTAAAGAGCCTGGTAAAAGCCAAGCTGCTGCCCAGCATTTACACTGAGTTAAGGAGTGTGTACAGTACTTGTGGCTTGTAGCTTCCAAGTTGTTACACAGCATCTTTGCAACAAAGCTTATCCAAGTGCATGTCGCCTGTTGTTTTTTTGTTTTTTTTATTATTATCATGTGGCTTTCATATTGCACTCAGCTTATAATACTTGTTGCAGCTGCTGACTTGCGGGCTGCAGTGTTACCTGCTGAAAAGACCGGCAATCCTCTGGTTCTGAGTTCTGTTAGTCTTGAAAATGTTCTTTCAATCACACCTTTTATTTTCTCTACACACATGCACCTGTACTTTTTTTCATTCCAGTGTGTTAAGGGTTGTAGGTGTTATTACAGGTTTTTGGTTTTTTTTATTGTCTATGTTTGCCTTTTTCTGTACAGGCAGGCCTGCAGATATTAACTTATTTATGTGATTTTTTTTGTTTTGTTTTATGGATTTATTTTCAGAACCGCTTTATTTGAAGGTATCAGTCTTTCTTTTGACGCATAGTTGTTTTGATCTTTGTGATTCGTGTACTTGCACTTTGTAGAGATGGATGGAAGCAAATGAGCGACTTGCCTTTTTTTATTGAAGAATAAATCATGACATACAGAGCTGATGACCCAAAATTCAATTTCCAATGCATGAGTCATCTGCATGGGCCAAACTGTGAATATTTTGCTGGGAAGGCTCAGTTGTCGTCTAAGGACTGTCTTTGACGAAGCCTCCAGCAGCCGAGTATGTCACCATACCTACAGTGATGAGCTGAGCAAACGAGAATACTGGCCTGAAAAATGGTTGTTGTGGAGGTAGAGCACACAGCTGAACACTGACAGGCTGGTTCTTCGCATTCTTTAAGAATCATGTACGCATTTCCATTATTAACTAACCCCCAGGCACCCCCCCCACAGCAAGATTATTATATATTTTGTTGCCTACTTTTTATCAAACACTCTATGTAAGAAAATGCACTTATTTTTCTTCGTACCCATCAGTCCCATATTTGTGTGTCCAGGACAGAGAAAGGGCTGCAACAAGCTTAGCACAACTGTTAGCCCTGACCCAGGACAGCCTTATTACTCATCATGGTTGTGGATCACCACTCCCTGCAATTTGGACATTTCAGTCACTGTGCAAAGCTCTTAAACTCTGTTATAAGAAGCATGTTGAATACATAAAGTAAGATCAAACTTTCTGATGCCACCAGTTAAAAACTTATTTCTTTATTTGTCACTGAATTTCAGAAAGACTTAGTGTTGTGTATCACCTCCTTTTGCTTTAATCACAGCATGGACTCCACAGATGTGTCTAAAACCTGCTGACTCATGTTATCCCAGCATGATTTGACAGTGTGCCATAAAGCTTCTTGTGATGTCACAGAGCGCTTGCCTTTCTCAGTCTTCAAGTGCCCCCATACATGTTTAATGGGGTTGAGGTCAGGTGACTGTGGAGAAAGTCCATGACAGCCGGGACTAGTTGGTCTTCTTTGGTTTTCAAGTAGTTCTTACAAAGTTTTTAATTGCATTACATTAAAACAAATGGGAGTATTTTGACTAGTGGTCTCAGATGTCTTGACCCTACTGTATCCAAACTGTTAAGAAAGTCTTTGTAGCAATTTACAAGGTGAGAACAACTGTTAGGTGGGTGCACATTGACAACCTCCAAGTCGGTAGTAAATGAGAGCAAAAAACCTTGGGCTCCATCGTTTGTAAGGAATTTTCTGCTACTTTTCACTCACCCAGCTTTTTTCCCCACCTCAAAATGGCCAAAAAGATGGGCACCCGTCCAGTGAGTTTTTTTTTTAACATTCTTCCCATAACAAATTTTATGAGCTGTTCAGTGATCACCTGTAATGTCTCTAGCCCTGGGTCAGGGCAAATTTGTTAACCTAGTTCCATCAAAACTGAAAAAAATACACCCTCAGACAGCTCCAAATTACTAGATCGAAAGTGTTTCTGGACTGGATGCACACATTTTTTTTTCATGTTAACATCACATTACCCAGGTTAAGACTGCAGACAAAAACATGTCCCAGTGTGATTAATATTTGAAGAGTTACAACTCTCTGAGAAGCCTGGCATCTACTGGTGAAAGCAAGGTACATGAAGTCCATCTGCTATTGGGTGGTTTATGGTGATGTCGTTCTGTAGATACAGTGCACTTCATTTGGCCTTGTGTGTGCAACATGTTGCGTACTAGCGAGGGTGGCGCAATGTTTATTACAACTTGGGTCTTGGTAGTTTTAGTCACATCCCTGTTAATAAAGTCACAGTAGTTGTGTAACATTGTAGGGCTGTTATTTTATTTTGAAAGCTCATGAGGAAAAAAGTGTTTGATTTGGAATCCTGTACCCAATAAATTCAAAGGTAGAAAACGTACTGTCCATCTGGCCTTTGGTAATATATTGTTTTTCTTCGGTAGGTCGATTTTAGAGAAAACTAGCGAGCTACAGTCATACTCTGGACAAACAGCACAGGTGCAAAAAACAAACTTCAATAACTTTTTAGGCGGGGGTTACATAAACTTATTTGGAGGAACACTAATATTACCAGAGTGTCTATTGTACTCTACTTTGACCAGACCCACAACTTCCAATAAATGCTTACCTTGTTATGTGTTCAACAGGTTACCCTGCTGAATAATGCATGTTGACAGCATGATTTTCATGCTGGTCCATGTGGGGTTTTTATCAGCAGTGTAGCTACGACAGATTAGTCTGTATTATGGAGAATTAACACAGCTTTAAACCTGCAGTAACCACATGGTTAGCAGGTAGGGCCACTTCAGGGCAGCTGAACCAAGTTGTCAACACAACATTGACATATCACTTTTTAAGTTGATACAGCAAACTTGCTAGTATACTCATCAATGTATATTGGTTTGTTAGAAAAATTCTATCAATTAAATAATAGCCATTGTTTCAGTAGTAATGTTTGCCTGTGTTGACAATTTGGTGGGTGGCATTGTGCTTGGTCTTCTTATAACACGTGCCTTCTTATGTGTCAGATGCTGTGGACTACTTGTTGAGCACAAACTGGTGTTTGTTGGGTTTCCATGTGCGCTCTCACAGAAACGGCTGATATCACCTGACACTTGGGACCAGCCAATAGCAAACAGTATGTACTTCAGTACATGGTTTCACCTGTAGATTTTAAGGGAAAGAGGGCACTGCAGAGTTTGTTTTTTTATTATTCCGCTATCATCTGTCCATTACCACTTGACTCCCACATAGTTGGCCGGTTAGGGTTATAATGTTATATGGTGACAATTTAGGCCTTGTATTAAATATAACATATCGCCCAGTCATGTAACCCCTCTGATGTGACCACAGATTCACAAAACATCTAAGGAAACCTGAGCTGACCTTTTTTAGTGATGTTTTTTGAAAGAGATTTGAACTTGTTTGGTTTGTGAAGGCGTTACAAAATTCTTAAGTTTGAAGATAATGAAGATGCTTCATCATTAGTACAAAATACTGGCCCAATTATGTTGGTTAAAGAAAAGGTCAGATATAGAGAATCTGACAATGAAGTCAGAGTTCTGACTATTTGTTGCCTTTATGACACAGCCAGACAGACGGGGACAATAAACACGAGTAGAGTAAACGGGAAAGTGTAATGCAACAAACTTTGTGCTGAAGAAACAGGCCATGGATGTTGCAGTTTAACCCAATCACTGGAATAAATGTTAGCAATTTACATTTCTGCAAACCACAATATGCTGAAACTCAACATGTACTTTTCTTTTAGTTTTTAATTGTATATTGTGACAAAGCTGTGCTTATGGTCTGGTTAGGTTTAGTTAAAAAACCACTTGGTTTGGGTAAGGAGAGATCATGTTTTGGCTTAACATACGTACTTTAGTTGCCACAAACATGGCTGGAGATGTCCCGGGGTCACCTTAAAAATACCCAGTCACCCTTAGATATATTGAAACACAGGCGCGAACTGTAGTCACTGGCTTGGCAGCCTTCTACGCAACCCACATATCTGTGGTTTGCAGAAATATTAAGTGTCAGTATTTTATCCTGGCGACTGAGCTGTGCAGTTACATGATATATAATCTTAAACCACTAGCCCACCAGGGGACAGTTAATATATGCTTGCCCACTAATCTGCCTGTTCAGCACGTTATCTTCACACAGTTGGAAGTGTAGATGTTCAAGCCTGTAATTATTCTGAGCATACCAAGGAGCTTTTGTCCATATTGGCTTAAATGTTGAGTATGACTGTTAATGCTGACCTTGGATAGAGCAGTTGACAAAACAATCTCAAATCCAGGTGGACTTACTTGCTTGTTCTAGAGCTTATAATTTTGGCAACTGCTGTTTCCAAAGTGAAGAATGAACAGTCAAGGTCAACCTATAGGCCCACACACCCCTATAGTCCTTGAGGTACATGGATCATGGACAAGAAAATACAATCGTTTGTCAACTATTTCCCAGGAAATCCTCACTAGATGTAGAACATGTCCTCTTCCACAGGCATCAGTATCATCATTCAGATAGCAGTGGTGGTTGTCTGCTGTACAGGGATCTGCTGTTGCTCACTGTTCACATGACTGGACCTGAGGAGGTCAACAGTAACATCTCTCATAGCGCTGTATCTACTGTCCTTCGAGATCTTTATTTTCTATGAGAGTATTATCACAACTTCTACCTGCCAGACCTTCAGAATCTGCAGGAGTAAACACTAAGCTCCGTCAGTCTCTGCTCTCCACCACCACCCATCTTTGATCTCACCACACGTCTCACCACGCTGTCCCTCATCTTTATCCAAAACCTTATGTTCAGCCTTTCTCTTCTTTCGTTTTCCTTCTAAACATTCCTTTACTCTCCTTTGCCTGCACCTTAAACCCAACAATTCCTTTCAACTGAGAACTATAATGAAAAAAGAGTTTGTTTTTTTTTCACCTGTAAATAGTTGTACAAAAGAAAATACTGTCAGTTTGCTAGGAGGCATGGGGACTACAAATGTAACAAATTATAAAATGTTCAAAATAAAGAGACAAAGATTAAAAGACATTTTGATAGGCAGACTTCTGAAACCAGTTGAGTGTAAAAATATTTAAGGCTGTATCATAAGGAGAAAGAGCTTAATGTATTTGTTGTGAATATGAAAAACTGATATATTAAAGAAGTGCATGAAAACTGTAGTTCTGCTCATGTGTCATTTGTATGGGGTTGTGTTGGAATTGTGGTGAATTTTATTTTGAAGCCCACATGGTGGCAGCATCTAACACTGTAATGGGCCCACAAACATTTGCTGCTGGAAGGACATGTAGAGCTTACAGCAGCAACACAGTCGAGATAGGTTCAACACATACTCAGCTTGATCTGTACATAAAGGTGATGGCTGACCTCACTGCTTCCCAGAGATCCAGTGTCACCTGTTGTCAGTCAGTTGTCAGATGCAAATGTGGAGGTACCCAAAAATGCAGTTCCTCCAAAACTGAGTCAGTGTTTACAGTCTGGCACAAAAAAAAGGTTTGGGTCAGACAACTTTTTCCTCGCTCATGACAGGAGATTGCTACCTCACTCTGAAAAAGAATGCATGGAGGAACTGCATTTTTGTATGATTAGGTGAAAAATGTCTTTCTATTCTTTCTGTTCTATTTCAACTTGTTGTGATGTGTAACAACTTTAATAACAAGTGGAATCCACAAATTAGTACTGCATGCAGGCTAAATGTATTCACTGGTATGGGAGACGAATGTAAACACAATCTTTCTGACGTTTTTTCATTTTTGAAATTGTAACCAAGTTATAACTGGCCTTGAGCTCCCCTACTTTAGTAGCTTCCTCTTTACTTTCATTTGTCCTCCTTTCATCTAAGAAGCCACTGATTTATCACTGCTGAGGAATGCTGAGTGACAGTTAAGGAACAGAATTGCCAGTAAGTTGCATCAGGATTTGCTCTGTGACAAAGAACTCATCTCCAAGGTGTTAACTTAACTGAATTTTCTTCAACACTGTCAGAGACCCTCTGGTAACACAAGTTGTGGAAAATGTAACTGGCTTGTTAAATAAAGTCAGTGCAGCAGTTTAAAGTACTGTTACATGTTGAACATATGCTCTGTATATCTGCACTGTAAAAAAAACAAAAGATCATTTCAAGAAGCTTTATCAACATCTTCTGGTCTCGTCAGTCTTTAAAGTAGTTCATCCACTGTGGGGTTTGACTTGATTTGACTTGACTTATCAAATACTGACGCTTTGGTGGCCAGCCCAACCTAACAACCCAAGTGATATTAGCAAAGACTATCTATGACAGTAGAACAAGTATTTAGACTACAGATACATGACTTGTGTTAAATGGGGAAAGAAAATTTAAAAAATGAAGTCAAGCTAAACTTAACTTGCGATTTTCATAATATGCATTATTCATATGCACCTAAATGTGACTATATTTTCCAAAACCATAATGGAAGCTATTGTACTGACAGTGGAACTTAAGTGTCACAAACATGGAGGATTCACTTGATTAAAATCAAAGGAGAAGATAAGAGCCTATCGGGGTACTACCTTCGTGTCTCTGCCCCTTTGGATGAAACAGTCCCTTTAATTTGACTGCAGGAAATGCAAATTATGTGGTCAATACCAATTTAAGCATTAAAAGAAAGAAGGGAGGCAAACAATTACGATATGTTGTTATCAATACACGATCGGCATAATTGGAAAATAAATAAAGATATCTGGGTTGATGAGTGTCCCTTCCGTCTGCCTCATAGTGGACTAACACACTGATCAGGCATAACATGACCACGTGACTAATATTGTGTTGGTCCCCCTTTTGCTGCCAAAACAGCCCTGACCTGTCAAGGCATGGACTCCACTAGACCCCTGAAGGTGTGCTATGGTATCTGGCACCAAGATGTTAGCAGTAGATCCTTCAAGTCCTGTAAGTTGCGAAGTGGGGCCTCCATGGATCGGACTTGTTTGTCCAGCACATCCCACAGATGACACACATGCATCAATGAGCGTGGCCACCCATGAACCTATCGCCAGTTCACCACTGTTCCGTCCTTGGAACACTTTTGATAGATACTGACCACTGCAGACCTGGAACACCCCACAAGAGCTGCAGTTTTGGAGATGCTGATTGGTGTAGAACTACCTTTAGCTTTTTCTTACTTTTTCCTGTCTTTAATACACTTTATTTCGCTGTTTTGGTATTTTGTCCAATGCAACACTATTGTCAACTCATAACATTGCTGTGGTGAAGCAGAATAACTGTCTCCATTTTAATAGTGACCAAATTCATTATTGGAAAATAGGTCAGCACAATTTATATGATTATTAACATAACACTCTCCGCCTCATCGGTCTTTCGAGTGGTCATACTGTTAAATCAAACTCCATTCTAAAAGCAGATATATTAAAGTAAGAACATACTTTTACACTGTAAAAAACTGTAGTGACACCATCACAAGGACTCTTTTCTGAATTGCTTGTGAAAAAACCTTTAGACATTTTTTTTCTGCCATACCCTGTAGGAACTTTGACAAGCTTCATAAAAACAATTATGCAGATTTTACTGTGCTTTAACATTTATTGTTTATAGTCACTTATTATGGAAACTACTTCCAGTCTTGGCACTTTGTCAAGCTAAACATGTCTAAGACAAAATTCTAAAATAAAAATACTTGGTTTTGTTGTTAAAAGAATGTTTATACACTGCCTGACTGACTAAAAGCTGTTTCCTACAATGCTTCAGCCTTGTGGTCAGAAGAAAAGCTTTTAGCTTTTGTAGAGAAATACTGTCAGTCTTTATAACCCTACAACTGTCGCTCCCTGATACCTGCTGCCAGAGCTCATGGCAGAAAAGCCGCCATATATCAGGCAGCCCAGCACAGTGTACAGTGATCTGTGGATGTGAGGCCAGTGAACAGCACAGTGATGTCCAAATGGTGGAAGTTTCCTCCTCTCTCTCGTCACGGAGGGAAAGATCTGTAAGCATTCAAAGAAGCCTGGGAAGACAATAAATCGCTCAAGAAAGTCAATGCCTGAGGGCCTGAGCAGCAAAGAACGCACTGTGAATGGCATAAATGATGAAGGACAGGGAGATGCTGGTGCATAAAGAAAAGGTGGAGAAACAAAGAGAGAGAGTTGGTGAGAGAAAATGTAGAGTATGTTACAGGAAATGAAATGAATGAGTTCAGACAGATTTTTATTCTCACAATTTCAATTTAGTAAGCTGCGTTTCTAGGGCCAAATGTATAAACCATTTGTGACTACACAGAGGCAGTGTCCAGGGGTGCTACCACTACTCACCTTCAGTGTAGCATGGCAAACCTCACAGCAAGATGGTGCAGTCAATAGTGTATACCCGTGTGTTTACTCATGTGCAAAAAGTGAAGGGACATCACCACGGTGCCGAGCCTCCCAACAATATGGCACTCTGCTTAGGAAAATAACTAAACAAATGATCAGAAAACAACAACCAGTTGGTCTTACCAAATTCAACCTTAAATGTAACGAAAGAAAATTTACCTAAACACAGGAAAACAAACAATAGTTCAAACAAACACTTATAAATCACTAAACTAAAGGCAAAACACAAAAATCAACTAAACATAAAAGGGCAAAACAGCAGTGTTATTGTGCAGGTTAACCTGAAAAAGGGGAACTAACAATAACTAGGCTCACTGCATGTTAAAATAAATTTTAATAACCAAGCCTACTCACCACTCATGCACCAGACATAAATACAGAAAGCATTCTGGTATGTGGCAAACAGGGATTCCTCACATGGACAGCCACTTCAAACAAAGACAGTCCACTATAATATACACATGTCAGTGGGAATATGCATTTAAAGAATAGGTTTTTTTCCACATACCTGGGACACCAAACACTGCCAGCCACAGAAAAGACAGAGGGCAGGAAGCAGAGGCAGAACAATGGTACACAGGTAATACGGGAATTTGTTGGGGGAGGAGCTGAGTCAAGGCTGCATTCACCAGCACTACACCTTGCTCTGTACTAGGGGAGTAAAAGCCCACCACAATCTACCCCCCGGTTTCTAAATCGGTGTCCCGATAATTAACCTCACTGCCAGAGCCTGAAAATAACGGAATTGTTAGGCACAAGTACCTGAGAGTTTGTAGCCCCTATTACTTTACTCCTTGCTGCCTGAGGTAGGTGATGAAGGTTTGGGTGTCTCCCTGCATTTACATTTACATTTAGGGCATTCAGCAGACGCTTTTGTCCAAAGCCACTTACAAGTGGTTACTCCCAGGTATGCCTCACTGTTGGCTAGGGGCACATCAGCTGTACCTGGTAGTGGACTGTAGGAGCCCATGCCCATGCATCTGGATTTCACAAACATCTAATGTCTAATTACTAATCCCCCCTTTCATTCCCAAGCTTCAGGAGAGGCGCCTCGAAGTCTCATCCCTACATCTGGCTAAAGGAGTACGATGTCGTCTTGCAATAAAACCTTCAAGACAAACACTTTCTTAAGTTATTTACGATGATGAACTGATGGTGAACTAACACCACTTGGTACCCCCATTTTCAGACAGACACCCTCCATCCTCTCAGGAATCCACTTTCAGAGCTCCAACAGGACAGATGATCTGTTTCTTCAAAAGATGTCATGATTAACCTATCTGCAATTGTAAATCAAGAGTGTTTTCCCTCTCGTCTTGCTTCGACAGGGAGATGGTGTATCTGGTTTCTTCCTTCCCCCATTGTCAAGTCATTATTTACGACATGCTTTTCTGTGTTCTGTGTGTTAAAGGGTGAGACTTGGATGGATCAGACTTCAAGGAGAACTTTTAAGACTTCTTATTTCCCACTAAATGTTTCTAAACATGTTTGTGTTAATAAGTATTGATGTTGAACAGGAAAGAAATGTATTCGTTCTCCGTTCTACTGCATATTCAAGTGTTTTATTTTAATCACGATATCTCTTTCTTAAACTTTAAATTATTTCGTCCCTGCCATGTTATTTCACGTAGGCATAATCCACATATTAAGCCATGGTGAAATTCTGGGAAAGGTGAAACACGATCTTGAAACATTAAAACTATAGTTTCTTTAAATTAAGTTTTGTTAGTTTAGACTTAGGCTACAATGTGGTCTAAGGCGTGAACCTATCACTCCTCCCTCCCAGGGAGCCTAATAAAACAGAGAGACATGTTCCCTCTCACCCTCTCTCTTACCGCTCTCCTCTCTTACTCTTCCTGCCGACGCTCTTGCCAACACTCTTCTCTCTTTCCTGTCCTCTTCTCTTTTCTCAATTCTTTTAAGTATTTTTACTTTTAAAACTCTAGCAGAACGAAGTTCTGTTTGTTTTTGATTTTGTTTAATATATATTGTTAAGTATCACCGCCTGACTCAGAGGAAGTGAATTCAATTTA
The DNA here is from genome assembly GCA_039737535.1 of Lagodon rhomboides. Taxonomy (NCBI): domain Eukaryota; kingdom Metazoa; phylum Chordata; class Actinopteri; order Spariformes; family Sparidae; genus Lagodon; species Lagodon rhomboides. The sequence continues at coordinate 23,235,698 of CM077805.1, forward strand.
ATTCATCCTCTACTGAGTAACTATACAGAGAAGATCCACCAGACCAGCGTTCATCTTCCAGTTTTTCTTAGTCAAGCTAGTGACTTAGATACAAATCCGACCTTAAGATCGACCACTCGAAGAAACTAAGAAGAATCTTTATTAGCATCATCATTGATGAAGACGTTGCAGAAATTGACTGCTTCAGAAACCGTGGAAAAGGTTTCCAACGAAAGAGACATTGTTGCCAAGCCAGACCGGCTTTGACCCCCAACGCTGTCAAGCGGACATCCCGCTGGGCCATGGACCAAGAGTGTCATCAGCTGAGTACCGGACGAGCCACAACTTCCCTCGGGTTACTGGACCGACCCTGCAGACGCAGTCGATCAAAGAGCACCCGAGGAGACCAAGGCCCAGACGTCCTGATTCCCAGACTCCCAGGCTGAACATCTCCATACAGCTGGATTCACACACGTGAGATATGAGTTGGTGTCTTAGGTTATGATTTCTAGGTTCTGATCTTCTATCTTTTGATCTTAAAAGAAATTCCGGTCTCATTAGTAAAAATTACTCTCTTAATATTTAAAGACTTTCACCCAACCCGCAATTTCACCATCTGCACATTAGTCACATTTTCTATTTTCTGTTATTGTTTGTCTAAATTACCATTTCATTTATTTACCCTGAACTATTAGTTAATAAACATATATAATTGTATGTCGTTGTCTGTGCAAGTTTAATTTAAAGGTGGAGAACCATGGAACTGTGAAAAAGAACTTACTGCTTTAGAACATGAGATTGAACTGAATTATGAATTATGAAATATGAAATTGAATATGTCAATTTAAATTGATTAGGACTGTTATAAACTAAACGTTTAGTCCAGATTTGAGTAATTTCCTCCGGATTATTCAAACAGATCAAACAACGGAGGTGGTGCCCCCTTTTACGAGTGTATAATTGATCCCAGTGATTAATTACGTTTATTAAAGTAGTGTTTCTCCTACAGGACTCACCTGATGCTGGCTTGCAGAGGGTGATGCCCTTACCTCTGGCCGTGTTGATGGAAGGGAGGCATGAGCTGGTAGACTTGGTTGGATGCTTACTGGTGCAGGAGTAGGTTCAGAGACCAGTGCAAACCATTCACCATCCTGTGGAGACTCATCCACTGGCGGGGTTTCCCTCTCCTGTGGAGGGGTTTTTCTCTCATGTGGTGGGTCACTAGAGGGACAGTCAATCAAATCATCCAATTTACTTTTAAGTGACGATCGATGGACATGTTTTATTTAATGAGGGTTGTTTACATTTAAAAATCTGATTCTATATGCTGAACATGTACATGAAAATGTAAACAGACATTAAGTCACTGAGACAGACAGTTTTGATTTGATGGCTTTAACCATTATTTATCCAGCAGAAGCTGGCTGAGCTCTCTGCTCTTTTCTGTTGTCCTGCCTCACATTCATACTGTCGTAGAAAGATAAACTCCTCACTTCCTCCACAAGCTTCTACTGTTGGCTTCTTACAAGGGCACCTCCATTGTAGATGAAGGAGGGGAGAGAAGATGATTAATCCACCTTCCCCCACCCATATTTTCCTGACAGATGTTTCATACTGCTGCACTGTATGGGAGGATTAGGATCTTATAGCTATTACAAGCTGTCACATAAATAAAAGTATCCATATTGTAACCATGGTGATGATCATTGGGAGATAAGTGTGAGAGACAGGCAGCCTCTGTGATTTTATGAAAGGTTGTAAATGTGTTTAATGGTGTGCATTATCATATTTCACAGGTGTAGACAGTCTGAACACTGCTGGTAAATTGAGACAGAGTCAGGTCATGGTGTAATGCTCTACACCTCTATATAGACAAAAATGTTACACCTATATCTGTCCCCTTTTATCTACTGCAGCCTTATCTGCTGAGCCACAGAAGCCTGTGTGTGTGCACTGTGATCTCACCACAACCACAAGTGAACTCAGTTACACGCTTATGTCAGTAATTACTTGTGTCCGACCAGTATTCAATACAGATGAATGAATCTGACTGGTTGTGAAATAAATTTCTCCCAGATTGCATTTTCAGTCATTTGGCTTGGCGCACATGAACTCTTCACAGCAGAGCAGCTGATGATGTGACGCTGTTATTTCTTTACTCGCTGTTCACGTGACTGTTTACTGCGAGACCTCCGCGGAATGACGTTGGTAGCCTACAAGTATAAACTGTGCTGTGTGTGAGGGATAGCCTTATCCCCTACACACATGAAGCAGCCGGGAAGCCGGCTCGCTGTGTGTAGAGACACACAAGCGGCGAGTCTGAAAGGCACAGGCGAAAGCAAAGACGGCATATTGGGGGACAAAAACATCGTCTCTGATATGGGACTGCTGCGTGTTAGCAACTAATGTTACTACACAGACACAAACAAACCGTTAGCCTGTGGCTACAGCCAGCTGCTAACGTCACCTCCTGGATAACAGGTTGGGCTTGTCCCATATATAAAGGGACATATTTCTAACTATTCGGTTTCAGACTAAAGGACCGTGGAAAATGCGCAGTCTGTAACTATTCAGTGTTACACAGCAGTGGACTAAGCTACATGTTAGCAGCTAACGCTACTTTGCACGTTAGGTCACTCAGAGTCCTCAGTGATCTGATATGATTTTCAAATCAAGCTCTAAACGTGACCTGTAATGTTTCCTTACCTGGTCACTAGGAAATGAGCCATGTCAGCATCTGTTTTCAGTCCCAAGTCAAGTTGAAGCTGCCTCCATGAGTCGAACGCGTATGCGATGTTTATTCACCCGGCTCTGGTCGTAATTCCATTTCGACTCTCGACTTGCTGCTGATAAAACCTTTGTTTTCTTCTTAGTATGACTTTTTAGTGGACTTTGTGTGGTGATGGGTTGTTTCCTGGCCGTAGAAGAATCCATTACTACCCAAACTAATTTGGGGTTGGGTCCACCGCGCTTGTCTTCTTCCTGTATCCAAGCCATTGCTACGTCACTTCTGCAGGACTGCGCGGGAAATTCGGACCAGGAATTGCAGTACATTATGCAGCACACAACCTGTTCAAGGCAATGGAGAGATATGTGGGTGGGCTCATTCTTTTTGGTTTTGAACGCTTCATCACCCATTAGCATTAAAAAACTTAAAATGCATGTTTATTTTTTCACAAATCCTGCCTCAAGTCCCTTTAAAGATGGAAAGCTCTCTAAATTCTGTATTCTATTATGTTGGATCTACTACTTTGCTGGCCCCAATTCTGGTGCCCTATCAAATAATGTTCATTCAGAGGCTTGCAACCTTGGTGTTAAATTTGACTCAGATTTGTCCTTTGATGCTTAGGTGACTTTTCACTTTACCTTATTTCAATTTCACCTTAATTTTATCATGAATATCATTGTAAAATATTATTAAAATATTAAACATTATTTACAAAAATCCAACATACCGGTACATACAAACAGAAGAACAGCTTTGCAAACACAGTGGCTTCTTAAGAAAAACAACCACATGCTTCCTTCACCACATTCCTAATGATGTCATCAAATTCATCAGTAGATACTTTATAAATGTGTCTGATTTGAAATCTCTATGTAGGTAATTCCATGAACAATGTACAGTATGAAAATGCAGTTTTTCCCAAACCTGTCAAAACAGTACATTAAAGAGCAACCACTTGGAGGAGGGTAGCAGGTAATACAGAGGCCTGAGACAGAATACAGAGGTAAGTTGGTAGTTTACCCAATATTGCGGTATAGATGAAAATATTAGTGCTGTCTGTGAGTGGTTGATGAAGTCCAACCCACCAAATTATGATGAATGCAATGGTGAGTTAGGTACTACGCTGTTGAAATCAAATGTAAGATGCATGGCGCACTGAGTCAGGGCTCAATAAAATTGAGGAAGCTACATGCATACAGTCTGTCACAGTAGTCAATCACAGGCAGAAATGTAGCTCCAGGTTTTTTCTTGTCATTGAAAGTATCTTCACTTTGAGTTTCATAACTTGATTAGCAACATATATAACAAATAAAAGCTTGTCGTCTATCCTTATACCCAAGCACTTGTCTGAGTGCCCCTTTCAGTGGATTTACCATCACATGTGAAAATGCTAAAATCATCAAGAAACTGTAAGCAAGCTTTAGAGAAGATCATTAACTTTGCAATTTTGCTTTGCACAGCTGAGACAGCAAACTAAGATCAGGTCATTTATTTCCTCTGACGACTTCCAAAAGGTCATCCAGGCTTTGATCTCTTCTACACTGAGTTTAAAGGTTACAAGGTAAATTTATATCATTTTTGTAAAACACAAGGGTTTAAAAAACAAAACTGTGTGCTACATCTGTTGTATAAAATGGAGTGTTGATGATTGAGGAGTCTCACAGCCTGGGGAATGCAGCTGCTCCTTAGTCTCCACTGATAAGTGGGCATCAGATGTTTGAGAAAATTAAAGGAAAACGCCACCGTTTTTCCACCTGGGAGCACTTCATCGTCGGCGCAGTAATATCATCACTCCTATGATATTACTGCGCCGACGTCGAAGTGCTCCCAGGTGTTATTCCGCCATACATTATAGTTATCCTTTTTATCCACTTTGAAAATTGGCATGTTTCATTTGGTGTAACCATACTTGGGTCATATAACTACTCACGTAACTGTACTAAAATAGGGAAAACATGGAAGTGCTTGGTCGCTTCTAACTTCACCCCCGTTTGAATCCTAAGGATTGTACTGGGCCAAGCTACATGCTAGCAAAGTAGCGCTGCGCGCCGGAGCGATTGAGTGCACGGACGAAGGCACGAAGAAGTGTCAACTCATCTAACATCAGGGAATAACATAGTTCAGTATGGAAAAACGGTGGCGTTTTCCTTTAAGGAATACACTGTTTTTATCCTCTGTCCATTTCTTTCCATTTTCATATGCCTTCCTGCATTGTCTTTTTATACACCTCAATTATCCATTCAACAATGTGAAAGAAGAAAACTTTGACTTTTTGTATCTGACTGGGACTACAGAATCTAAAATATGTATGGCAAGAGTTATGAAAATAACTGACAAGCTCCTCAATGGTGAGGCCCTAGAATTCAGTGGTATTCAGAAATGTTTTTAGAGAGTAAAGCTTCTGAGAACTGAGAAACAGTAAATTAATTTAGGGGGTAGGAGCCAATCAGGGTGGAGGATTTGGTGTCAGAAGAGAGGACAAGAACTGGAAGCGCATGATCAGAGATGGCATAATTAACCAAATCTACATCTTTCAGAAACAATAGGAGAGCGCTGGAATACTTTCACATTTTAGGTAAGATTAGAAGTGTACAAGGAGGAAGACAGGCAAGAAACATGGAAAAAATCAACTAGAACTCCGTCATATTATAACATAATAAGTGATGAAAGTTCTGAAGATTCCTGAATAAGTAAGCTACAAACTACAGGCAACAAATATAAAATGGGAGGCCAGCTCCTCAGCTTGTCAATTTTGCTGGTGGAAAATATTGTTGGTGATGATAAAATCCATCCATCCATCCATCCATTGTTGTTTTCTATGATCCAGGGGTGGGGTCATGATGGGAGCAGGCTCAGTAGGGTATTCCAGACTTCCCTCACCCTAGCACTTTCCAGCTCCTCCTGGGGGATCCTAAGGCGTTCCCAGGCCAGATGAGATAAGTAATCCAGTGACTTTTTGGTCTCGCCCAGGGTCTCGTCCTGTCTGCCCAACCTCCAAAGAGAGGCACCCATGAGCCATCCTAACCAGATGCCTGAATGACCTCTGCTTCTCAAGGGTAGGCCATTTACTGATACCCCAGCCTAATATTGGCAGATATGCAGCCACCCTACATAGGAAACTAATTTTGGTTGGAACGTTGTTCGACTGGTAAATTAAAAGCTTTGCTTAATTTGAGTAAAAGAAATAAAAAATGATTTAACAGCAACTATGGAAGAGGTGGTTTAACTGTGATGAAACTGTTTCTGTGTAGACTGTGCAGGTTTTTCGTGTTGCACACTGTCACTGAAGAGACTGAATAAGTATATCAGCCTGCAGGCCTGCTTGGGCTTAAGTGTCTCATCGATAGGCATTCTAAATCATTTCTACTTAAAGTCCTAGCTGACTTACACACCCTTTTAGGTTTGTTGGAAATGTGTTCAATTTAGCCATAATATCGACAGATGTTATCACTGATCTGAAGATGGCTAACGGACACTAATGACTTAAACAACAGTGTGATTAGTGTGTTGATGATTTTGACACTGACAGTGGTAATGATTGCTGTTTGTTTGATACAGTATGCTTGATGTTTTAAAGGAACAAACTTATGGACCTTCATAAGAGTTCATAAATGCATTATCCCCAAGGCTCCTGCAAACAGACATTTTTAGAAGTTGCCTTGTTAGGGGACTGACTGTTTTAAGTGGCAGCCACAAAGGAATATAATAAGCCACTATCAGCTGTGTGCAGCTTTACAACACAGTTTTCCTAAGTTCTCAATGATTTCATAATTCCTGCCTGCATATCACTAGACATTCTGGATTTGTTTTTAGCTTATCTTGCCTTCACATATTTCACTCAAAATATGCACTCTGGAACTAGCTAGGACAACCTTCCAAGGAAAAAAAGCTATTACCGCTTCCTGTCACCGCTTCCTGTTACGCACATCAGGACTTCCATGAGATCGAAACCTGTTGTTACTGTGTCTCTCTCCTTCTCCGTCTATCTTAGCTGTTTATTCTTCTTGATTTCTTATTCTTCATAGTCGTTTTGGGTTTCAACCGTAGCTAACGCTTTACTTTATAACTTGTACGTATTTTTGTCGAATTGAGCTTCTTTTACCCAGCTTCTTCAAACTAGCCATCTCACTGTTATTTGTTTTCTGTCTTCCTTCCACCGCAGTCAACACAGCCTCGATAAACAAGTGCTATGATGGCCTGTGCTGACTGTTCCGCAGTTATTGATAGGATGTCTCCATTAGAGAGACGTGTCCATGAGCTAGAGCAGCTTCTTTCAGCTAGAAACACGGGCACTGCAGTGTTAGCCCCGGGCCTGATAGCAGGCCTGCTGGCCATGGCACTAGCCCAGTCTCGTCGGCAGCTGTTGTGGAGTTTGTCCCTGCTCAGTCGCAGCGGGGGAGAGGGCGCAGGAGCAGGTCATCGGTTGTGTGGCCTGGTCAGGAGTCACCCCTCCCGACTGCTAACCAGTTTTCTGTCCTGGCTAGCCCTGTTGGTAGTCAGGCTGGCTCGCCTGCCTCCCCAGCCCCCACTGACGGGGCTAAACTCCACACACTAATGATAGGGGACTCTATTACCTGCAATGTTAAGTTAGCGTCATCAGCCACTGTTTACTGTTTAACTGGGGTTAGAGCTTCCAACATAGAGGCTAATCTTAGGGTGCTGGCATCACGCAGGGAGAAACAGGGAACTCAGGCACACAGCACCACAAGCTACAGCAACATTGTAATTCATGCTGGCGCCAATAATATTCGTCGGAAGCAGGCTGAGATTGCAAAAGATAGCCTAGCCAGGACTTTTCAGGCTGCAAGAAAGATGTGTCGGCATCGAGTAATTGTCTCTGGTCCCTTACCCCAGCGGGGTAATGATGAGATGTACAATAGGCTTACAGCTATGAACCGCTGGCTGGCGCGTCACTGTAGGGAGCAGGGATACAGGTTCGTGGATAACTGGCTCTCTTTCTGGGGTCACCCCCACCTGCTGAGAGCAGACGGCCTTCATCCTACTGGAGTCGGCGCTGCTGTTTTGTCTAGCAATATAGACAGGTGTTTGAAGCAGGTTTGACACTAGGGATGTAGCACTCGGCAGGTCGCAGGTGGCTAGAGAGCCTGCTAGTGTTACTGTTAGTGCTGGTATGGAGTCTACTAGCCTAGCTAATATGGTTAGTCAGGGACATACTGCAGAGTACCAGACTTAGCCTAGTTTAACATCAGGGGCGCAGATGGGATTTTTGAACTGGGGGGGACCAAGCTGTCAGCAAATTATTTCAATTCAATACGTTATTTTTGTGTAATTTGGGCTTTAACTAGCGCTCAAGTAGTTACTTTCGTAATAGCCTTTGGGCCAATGGTTTGCACTTAAAAGCCATTGGAGAATTCTTATTTGAAATCATGGATAAACAACAATGAACATTGTAGGAGCCATTTCTTTCTGCAATACAAATTTATGCCAGCGGGTGGTGGGGTGTTTCTTTTTTTTTTGTTATAAAGGTGGGAACTTGTGTCACTGGGCAGGTGTTGCTGGACGGAAGAGCACACAGTTTTTCAACCGCTTTACGATGTGCTTTAGCACCGCTATCTCCGTCACTAATGTATTGCTGTGGTTGTACTTGATCTTTCTATGAACATTGTAAAGAAGTAAAAAAGGTCACGTTAAGCAAACAAAGTGTGGACTGGACTGCATTGGACGGTGCCAGTAAGTGTATCCCGCGCGTTGATAAGTTTAGCCTGTCCTGCAGCCCCTCAGTGGCTTCAAGCTGGGGCTTAGCCACTACAAACATGTTAAACAAAGGCCTACCTGATCAACACTAACCATACATGATGAAACTGTTATTTGTTATCACCCACCAAAACTTCATGCCTTTAAATGCAAAATATGTTTTATTTAAACATTTGTGTATGAACTCAGAAGTGTAAACAACAACATATTTACATAAATAACAATAAGTATGTATACTGTAAATGAAATTCACATTTTAAATGATAATAATTTGAACTGAAATCACCCACTCTGTCGGTCTGATCACCGCAACAGGCACAGGCGCAGCTACCAGTTCCTCTTTAGGACCCTGGGGAGTGGGAGTCGTGCCTTATGGTGTGTTCAATTTGCACTGAAAGTCGGAACTTGGAGCTCGGAACAACGTAACCCCAAAGTTGAGTGCTCCCAGCGCTTCCCAGCCGTACAAACGTACAACAAAACATGTAACTACTGTTTACGTGAGGAGCAGATAGCATGAATTCTATGTCGGGCTGGTGAGATTAATCCGACTCTCCGAGTTGGAGATCCGACTTCACGGGGGTTCTGATTAAAATTCTGACTTGGAGCACAGAAATTACGACATTCGTGTACAACTGGAACACACCATTAGTCGTAGCACACAAACGCCGGGCTCTCAATGTGCGCTGCAATGTAATTTAGTCTAACTAACGGAACATTAATCCTGTTTTACCGGCGATGTTTGTCGCTTTATGTAGGGACAGTGGGGGGGGACGGATCGGGGTCACTATGAATCTGAGGGGGTCATTTCCCCCCCCGTCCCTAGTGCCATCTGCGCGCATGTTTAACATTAAGACTGTCACCTTCCCTCACCACTTTTTCATTGAACCATCACCTAAAAGTGTAAATCATAATAATCTCATCTTAATCTCCACCTCTGACAGTGGGGAAATGTCTCAGCAAGCACCTTACACAGTCTTACATAATAAAATACCAAAGCTATTGCTATCCAATTCCTAAATTATCTACCATAAGCTCCATTGAACAACCGGTTGCTGGAAACTGCAGCTCCAATGAGCTTAAAACCCTCAAATTTGGCTTTATTAATATTAGATCATTGTCAACCAAAGCCCTACTAATTAACGATTTGATCACTGAGCATAAGCTGGACATGATGGGTTTATGTGAAACATGGCTGAAACATAATACTTTTCTGCAATAAAATGAAGCCTCCCCTCCTGACTATAACTATACCCATATTGCTCGGGCCTCTAAACAGGGGAGAGGAGTTGCTCTTATCTATTTTCAGTTTAAGCTCCAACCAGGATATTAAATTTACTTCATTTGAGGCTCTGGTTTTAAAACCATCTTCATCAAATAGTAACAGCCTTGTCCAGGGAACAGGTTTTCACCTGATGGTACTGTACAGACCTCCAGGGCCTTACTCCAAATTCCTAGAAGAATTCAGTGAATTAATTGCAGATCTTGTGACCCGTTCAGATAAGATCCTTATCATTGGGGATTTCATTATCCACTTAAATAAGCCCTCTGACCCTCTAAGGAAAGCTTTTTTGAGACTTCTCGATATTTCCAATTGTATTCAGCTTATCCATGAACCTACTCATTCCAGTGGTAACACTCTAGATTTGATAATTTCTCATGGACTACATGTGTCAGCCCTGAACGTCGCTCCAGTCTCCTCTGCTGTGTCGGACCACTGTCTCATTACATTTGAAGCGTCATTAGCCTGTCCCTCTGCCCGTGACACAAATGTTTTACTTCTCGTCATATTAGCCCGGCAATCATAGCGACGCTCAGTGATAAACTGCCGGAGGTCCTGGCTCCTTTTGCAACTGTGACTAAACCTGTGGAAAGATTCACAAATGAAGTTAACTCAGTACTTGTTTCTCTCCTCGATTCTACGGCACCTGTCTCTACCAAGACAAGACGACCAAAGAAATCTAATCCCTGGTTTACTGGTGAAACCCGCGATCTCAAGCAGGCCTGTAGGAAAATGGAGCGAGCATGGCGCAAATCTAAACTTGACGTTTTTTATGTTGCTCGGAGGGACAGTGTTCTTAATTATGAGCGTGCTCTTAATATTGCTAGAACAGCATATTTCTCTGGCCTAATAAGCAATAATAAACACAATCCTAGATTTCTCTTCAATACCGTGTCTAAACTTACTCAAAAACCACAGTCTGTGAGCTGTGCACCCTTTAGTGCAAATGATTTCTTAGATTTCTTTTGCAATAAAATTGATGAGATCAGAATCAAAATTAACTCATCATCACTGGCTTCCTCGTCAAAGTTTGTTATTAGGCATCTGTCTGCCGATTCGCAGTTAGTCTCAACTCTAAACACTTTTGAAAATATCTCCCTTGAGATATTGTCTAAAATTGTCTCATCCTTAAAGCCAACTACTTACGTCCTTGACCCATTTCCGGCAAAACTGTTTAAAGAACTATGGCCAGCACTGGGACCTACAATGTTAAAATATAATAAATATAATAAATATAATAAAATATTGTTAACTTATCACTTATGACTGGTCTAGTTTTAAGTTTGCTGTGGTAAAGCCTCTACTTTAGAAGCCACACCTCGACCCAGGATCTCTAAATAATCATAGACCAGTATCAAACCTTCCCTTCTTCGCTAAAGTCTTAGACAGAGTTGTGTCCCAGCAACTTTCAGGATACCTACTTAATAATAATCTCCTGGAACCTTTTCAAGCAGCGTTCAGAGCCTGTCACTCCACTGAAACAGCACTTACTAAAATGGTAAATTTTACTCACTTTAGACTCTAACTCTACCTCAGCGCTTCTGTTACTGGATCTCAGTGCTGCATTTGATACCATTGATCATGGCATATTGTTAGACCGACTTAATAGTCAATTTGGCCTCTCTGGCCTGACTCTAGCTTGGCTAAAATCGTACCTGTCCGAAAGAACACAATGTGTTTCTTACAATAGTACTTCATCAATTTTTACTGATGTTAAGTATGGAGTTCCCCAGGGCTCTTTTCTGGGCCTTTTGCTCTTCTCTTTATATATTTCACCTCTCGGTCAAATAATTCAGAGTTATGGAATAAATTTCCACTGCTATGTGGACGACACTCAGCTGTATGTGCACATAAAAGCTGATGATAAATCTCAAATCACAAAATTAGAAACCTGCTTACTCGCGGTAAAGAAATGGATGTCTGAAAACTTCCTGCTCCTAAACTCCGATAAAACTGAGATTCTGGTCATCGCCCCCACTAGACAGAGACACCATGTTGATCAGGTGACTGTAACTCTGGACAACTGTGTTATTTCTCAAAGTTCAACTGTAAAGAATCTCGGTGTTATTTTTGATTCTACCCTCTCCTTCGATCAGCACATCAAACAAATTACCAAGATCGCTTTCTACCACCTGCGCAATATAGCTAAAATTAGGTCCTTCGTGTCCACAGCGGATACAGAGATCCTGATTCACGCCTTTGTTTCTTAGGATGGATTACTGCAATGCCTTATTTTCGGGTCTCCCGCTTTAGAGCACCAAAAGTCTTCAGATGGTTCAGAATGCTGCAGCTAGAGTCAAAGAAAATTTGATCATATTACACCAATCCTAGCCTCACTGCACTGGCTCCCAATACATATAAGATCAGACTTTAAGGTGCTGCTGATGACATACAAAACTGTACACGGTCTTGCCCCGTCGTACATGTCAGATCTCATTACACCATATATTCCTTCTCGGGCATTACGCTCTCAAAATTCTGGGCTCCTGGTGGTTCCCAGAGTCCAGAAGGTCAGCTGGCTGCAGGGCTTTTTCCTATTGGGCTCCCTTCCTCTGGAATAACCTCCCAGCTGACATCAGACAATCTGGCTCTGTTGACGCCTTTTAATCTAAACTCAAAACTCACGTCTTTGACTTAGCTTCCTCCCCTCTTTCAATCAGGCTTCCTTCAGTTGGACCATGAGCCCCTGGGAACATCAACCTCTCCTGGCTACTGCTGCCTCGAAATACTGACGGATCAGGATCGCCACACCTTGCGCCCCACCACAGTGCTCTCCTCTGTTTCACTATCTCCTCATATTTATAATTCTGTAATTCTTGATGCCTCCTCACTCTGATCTCTCTGTCTATTACTAATTATCTTGTGTGGCCTGCCCTCTTCCAGGTCACCTGTGTGGACAGGAGGTTGTATGGCTCGGGTACCACTTGGTGATGCCTCGGCCTGCTCAGTCGTCTCCTGGAACCACTCACTTTACATTAAATTTGTATCAGTAGTATCTGTATTTGTATCATGTAACTTGTTATCTGTGATTGTTGCTCTTTCTGTGCACGCGACATCTATTGCACGTCTGTCCGTCCTGGAAGAGGGATCCCTCCTCTGTGGCTCTTCCTGAGGTTTCTTCCATTGTTTTTTTTACCCTGTTAAAAGGTTGTTTTTTTTCCCATCAACATGGCAAGTTTTTCCTCACTCGATCGAGGGTCTAAGGACAGAGGATGTTGTTCACTGTACAGATTGTAAAGCCCATTGAGGCAATGTGATTGTAATTTTGAGCTATATAAATAAAATGATTTGATTTTGATTTGATTCTATTTTTAACAAGCTACTTCAGCTGTCTTGTTTCCATGGTCATTCTGTACAAGTGGACAATGATTGCTACATTAAAAGTGGTTAACAAACCCTTGTGAGGTCCAATGCTTTGCATGAGGCTGACCAGAGAACACCTGTTCTTGAGTACACAAGAATATAATTTGACCAAATGCTAAAAATCAAATAAGTGAAAATAAGTGACATGATCTGCCAATGAGAGTAAATCTTTTCCTATACATACCAATGCTTCAAGACTTAATCATGCCTATTTCTGAAAATGAACACTATTTTCTTTTTTCAAATGTCTTTCTTAACAAAAGGGAAATTATTTCATGCCAATGGAAGAATTGTAAGGTTTCTAATAAAGGGGTGGCCAAGCTTTTTCCCTAGGAGATCTAAAACTTAAACTTGTTGGTGCACCATGGGCCAAAAGCAAGCAAAAATTCTGGTGATTTAATTCTGTTTTCTCCTGTGTGTATGACTTGAGAACAGTAAAAAAAACATCTTTTACCAAGATAATCTTTCTTAGTTCCTGAAAGTTTTTCTTTCAATTGCTTCTCAGGGCTTCCATAGGTATAGATAGATAGATAGATAGATAGATAGATAGATAGATAGATAGATAGATAGATAGATAGATAGATAGATAGATAGATAGATAGATCATTTTATTAATCCCCAGGGGGATTAATAAATCAGGGAAATTATTAATCATAGCAGCCGGTACATTCAAGTACAAATAAAATCAAAATATAAGGGCAAATATTGAAGCAATAACAAATAAAGTACAATATATATATACAATATGCAACAAAAACAATAAGGTACTATTTACAATAAAATGGTTAAGTAGTTATGAAATAAAATAAAATATAGAGGTAAATAAAATAAAATACTGAGGTAAGTGGAACACAAGGCACAAATAATAATATAAAGCACAAAAGTTATGTGTATGTTTTGTGTTTTGTGAGCGTTGTAAAGTCTGATGGCACCAGGTAGGAATGATTTTCTGTGCCATTCCTTTAGGCAGTGGGGTTGAATCTTCTTTTTCTGCTGAAGCTACTCTTAAGCTTGTCCAGAGTTTTGTGGAGGGGGTGAGAGGTTGTCCATGATTGCCAACAGTTTTGCCAGCATCCTGTCCTCCACCACCTCCTCCAGGATGACAAGCTCCTCCAACAGACCCTGCTTCCTTAATGAGTTTATTCAGTCTGCTTGTGTCCTTCGCTTTGATGCCTGCACCCCAGGACACCACAGCGAAGAAGATGGTGCTCGCAACAACAGACTGATAAAACATCTGGAGCATCCGGTTGCAGACACTGAAGGACCTGAGCCTCCTCAGGAAGTAAAGCCGGCTCAGGCCCTTCTTGTAGACTGCCTCTGTATCTGTAGTCCACTGCAGTTTATTGTCCAGCACCACATCCAGGTATCTGTATGAATCCACAATGTCAACGTCTGTCCCACCAATGCAGACTGGAGAGGGCGGGACCTTGTTCCTTCTGAAGTCCACCACCATCTCTTTCGTCTTTGCTACGTTCAGCTGCAAGTGGTTCTCCCCACACCACTTTACAAAATTGCAGACCAGGTCTCTGTACTCATCCACCCTCTACATGCCCCACAATGGCCATGTCATCAGAGAATTTCTGCAGATGACACAACTCACTGTGGTACTTAAAGTCTGCAGTGTAGGTGGTGAAGAGGAAGGGAGACAGCACAGTTCCCTGGGGGGCACCGATGTGGCCGATCAGACAGTCAGACACACAGTTCTGTAATCTCACATACTGCGGTCTGCCTGTCAGATAGTCATCGACCCATGTGACGAGGGGAGAATCCACCTGCATGTTCTCCAGTTTAGTCTTAAGCAGCCTGGGCTGGATGGTGTTGAAGGCGCTGGAGAAGTCGAAGAACATGACACGGACCAAGGTGTTGGGTGGTCTATCAAGGGAGGAGTAGGCTTTGTGTCCTGGAGTGGCTGCTGCTGGGGTGGGGGAGCTGGAGTCAAACCTGTTGAAAAATTGGTTGAACTTGTTTGCTCGTTGTTCATTACCCTCAGCTGCTCCTCCACCTCTCCTCTGGAAGCCGGTAATCTCTCTCATTCCACTCCACACGTCTCTGGTGTCGTTGTTCTCGAGTTTGTACTCCAGTTTTCTCCTGTAGTTGTCCTTACTCTCCCTGATGCTATGTTTTAGTTCTCCTTGAACAAGCTTGAGCTCTGCTCAGTCCCCTGACCAAAAGGCCCTCTTTTTCTCATTGAGTGGGGCCTTTAGGTTGTTGGCAACCCAGGGTTTGTTGTTTGGGTCGCAGCGGGCCTCTTTAGTGGGGATGGTGTTTTCCATGCAGAACCCAGTGTATTCAGAGAGGGCAATCAGTTAGGCCATCAACATCTTCGCTGTGTGGTTTGTACAGTGCATCCCAGTCATTGGCTTCCAGGGCACACTGCAGTGATTCCATGGCCTCGGGAGACCATTTTCTCACAGTCCTCACTGTAACTGGTTGCTGCTGAACCACAGGCTTGTACGATGGTGAGAGCAATGTGGGGTTGTGGTCTGACCTGCCCAAGGGGGGAGGGGAGTGGAGCTGTATGCATCTTTAACATTTGCATACAGCAGATCTATTGTCTTATTTTCCCTTTTTGTGCATTTGACAGACTGGTGAAACGTTGGGAGTGTGGATGAGAGAGAGACGTGGATGAAGCCACCTGTGATGATGATGAATGCTCCGGGGTGTTTCATCTGAAGTCCCGCGGTTGCAGCGTGGGTGACGTCACACAGGGCTTCGGCGTTCCCAGATGGTGGAATGTAAACAGTAATGGCAATGACACTTGTAAACTCCCATGGCAAATAATATGGACAAAGTCCGATGCTATATAACACCTATATGTCATATCAAATAACTTGTTGATTGATTTTTCATTCAAAAGGATTGGTTACTACACCTTTAACCTGTCAGAGCCCCTGTGACCTTTGAATATTGCAATCAATATGAATATTTACAAAGCAATATCAAAATAGAAATAAAGGTTCAATAATGTTTTGGAACAAGCTGATGTAAAATGTATCCTGGCACCTCATCTGTGTGAAAAAATGATTTGTCTTTCTGAACAAATAGAATCTTTCCTAAGAATTGGATGTGGTGGATGCTGCTGTCTTTACTCCAGAAGGTTAATAAAGATCACTCTCTATTCAGCACTTTGAGTTCCGGCTGCTAAAGTAAGCCAAAACCCAAATGTTGTGTACACCAAATTCCCCAAAGGCAACCCTTAAAGCCCTGCCTCTCCCTCTCAGAAATCAATACAGGCATTTGTTCTCAGATGTCTTCATCGTAACATGTCTTTGCATGCTTAATGAACTTTCCCCGTTCACTGTCCAAGACTTTATTGATCCTCAAAATGGCTAGTATTCAGCAAAGATCTCCATCCAGTCTGGATAGAGCTAAAGCAGAGAGCTCCATAGATCAAGAGGACAGACAGAGTGCATTATGCTTCTCTTTGGGAGCTGGACTGTTGCAGTCACTTTTCAGCGGCTGACTATTTATCCACTGCCGTCTGCAGACAGCTGGTTAAGAGAGGTGAAAAGGGGAAGCATAGTGAATCTTAATCTAATTAAATGCAGAGAGCTGGTGGGAAAGTCTCTATCAGCTGTGGACTTTCTCCCCAGATCTCTCTCTGCTGATACCAGTGAATAATGAGCTCAAGGTCAGCAGTCACAGAGTAATGCTTGGATTGGAACACACAACATAACACAATCAGAATAACAAGAACAAACTTCCAGTACACAAATACAGACAATACTAAAGTAGAGATAAGAAGAGAAGCATTTCGTGAAGAAAATGTGATTGCTTTGAACAATGATGCTGACTGGCATAATTTTGCATGACTTCACATCACATGAAAACCTACTGACTTTGATATATTGAGTTATATGGGAATGGATGGAGACTTTAAAACATTTCAGCATCACTACAGTATATATTTTGTGAAGTATGTGTGTTGTCACCTTCATTCACAGTTGATCAATGTGTAATACTGCAGGTACTGAGTCATGAATACAGAGAAACTAATGGTGGAGGGGAGAAATAAGGAGAAACCACACTAAAGTCACTGATTAGCACTGATTCACTAAGCTGAACAGCCATCAGTGATTGATTGGACTGATTCTACATGCTCAACAGATTCTACACGCTCAATCAGCCAAATAATCACCAACAAGGGCCGGCTGACGCCAGCAGTGTGGGTCACACCAGAACAACAAGGGTCAAAGACGCTGACTAAATTGGCTGACTGTCAAGCTGATTGTAAATAAAAAGTAAATAAAAACAGGATCCAATTGCTTGCAAACAAACAGTGGTGATCCTCACCCAATCCTTGCTTGTAAGCGACAAGCCTTCCGAGGATGCCCCTTTCATACCTAATCATGAAACTATCACCTGTTGCTGTACCAACTAAACTTTTTACCTGTGATATCTTCCAAAGTGTTTTGGAGCATTGCACAACTTCCCCAGTCTTTTGTGGACTCTGTTGCAGCATGCAGTCCCACTGACACCCTGACATTCAGCCGGAACCAGCTCCAACCCCCTGATCCAAAGCCGCCCTTTAGCAAATGATTACATTCTGTATAACTGATATCTGATTTTTTTATAGCACCCATCTATAAATATTACTCATGCTTGAAGTGGGCCGGTACTCACCGGTACACAGTGACAACATTTTACTTTGTGGTGTACTGTGACTTTATCTTGCTATTTCCACTTCCCATATACTTATCTTTTATGCCCTCTATCACTCTGGGGAGATACAGGAGGCAAAAGTACCCCTAAGTGGCTGATCACATCGAGGCACACACTGACCTCCAGATAAGTGGATTCCTGCTCTACCTCCTGAGCTACAGCCATCATGCCCATGTGGGCCCATATGTGTCAAATGTAGGCAAGAAATAAGGTTGGCAAGTGTATTTGTCCACGGCTTTAATGGTGGCCCCATCTATATTTGCCTGCATAGGCTTTAAGTAGATTTGGAAAAATACTGTGCATGGCCATCCTTAAAGTGACTGACTCCTTACATCACCAGTGAGGCCAGGAATGTTGTTTTGGACATAATCCTGGTAACAATATGGACAGGGGTAAGGAGTTATGCCTTGTTTTTGTGTTTCTTATGTTACCAACCCCCCCTTGTCTTGGAACCCCAAAAGGTAATTACTGTCAGGCAGAGGGGAACCCTCTGGGCCTTCTAGGTATTCAGTGAAGGCCTAAGTAAGTGAGTTGGGGGCGGGATCATTTCACAGCATCTTCCGGGCATTCGCGAATACCCAGCATATTCACCATAGATATTCACCTGACTTCGTGAGTTTACCCATGGTTCATAGCGGTAGTCGGTTATGCTCTTCCAGTTGAACTCTGTGTTTACGCTAGCGTGGCTGTCATGCTCGCTCTAAAAAACCGGCTTTTAATAAAAATAAAGCGACAAACTGGACAAAAATCGGAGGGGGATACACAGTACGGATGAAAAAGTCGTGAGGACCGTTCTGTATCAGTGCCTCACCCGTCAGTTCTCACGGAGTTGGCAGATGATGAAGCAATGGCCCGGAGTTAGCTAACGTTAGATCGACATGGTTAATTATCTTGTATTTTCTGAAGGTGTTGACGGCGAAGAATTACGCAATTACAAAAGCACCGAAGCATACAACTACCTGCACAGTAACAAAATAGGGAAAGTACTGTTGAAGAAACACAGCGAGTTTATATTTCTGAAGGCAGCAGTAGAGCCCAGCCAGAGCACCAATCAGGCTAAACATACAGCGTGGCTAATGCTTATATTAATAAATAATAACATAATAGTTCCGTGGGATTTTTATCGACAAGGTGGAAGAAGCAAACATACACTCTCTTTGGGGGGTATTTTGTCGTTTCTCTTTACTTAGTTGAGTGCTTCTTGCCATAATATGGATTAGAATAGTAGTCAAATAGGGCTATTCCCTGTATAGAACTGCGTACCAACACTACCTCTGCACAACACAACTGATGGTCTCAAACACATTAAGAAGGCAAGAAATAACACAAATTAACTCTTGGCAAGACACACCTGTTAATTAAAAACCATTCCCGGTGACTAGTGCATGAATCTGACTGAGAGAATACCAAGAGTGTGCAAAGTTGTCATCAAAGCAAAAGGTGGCTACTTTGAAGAATCTAAAATATAAAACATATTCTGGATTGTTTAACACTTTTTTGTTTACTACAAAATTCCATAAGGGTTCCTTCATAGTTTACATGTCTTCAGTATTAATCTACAATGTAGAGAAAATAATAAAAATAAAGAAAAACCACTGAATGAGAAGGTGTGTCCAAACTTTTGACTGGTACTGTATATGTGAAATAAGTCAATATGATTTGCTTGAGCTCATCTTCTGTTTTTTCAAAATGGTGGGAATTGCAAATGTGTTTTTTGTTTCCAATATTCTTCAAATTATAAAACAAATTACCCTCTATCATCACCAAATTCTGCCTTGTAATATACTTTTTGTGGAAAAGAATGACCCTGATGTCCACTACAAGAGACAGGTTATTAACAAATCAATAACGTTTTTGAGAAAATAATCTTGGTAATGCGTTTATTACATCCCAATTAATTAAATTATGTACAAAAAAAAATCTAATTATTAAAACCTTTTTTTCTTCCCGGTCTCAGGCGGATATGCTGACCTTGCATGTCACATGTAGGGCTCTGGCTATTATTTTTATTGCTTTGTTTGATTGTTTATTGCCAACTGTGGCCCGATGGTCCGAGTGAAGGCCCAGGGTCCAGGGCCACGGTTCGCCACTGCTGTCAGGTGTGTTGATGTATAGACTCCAGATGTGGGTGTAAGTTTGGGTTGTGTGCATGTATATAAGAAAATCCACAAGAGGATGTTTTGCACCTTCAGGCAGAAACATTGCATGTTGATGGTTGAAGTTCCCACTTGTAAGTGTTGAATAAAGAAAGACTACTCTCTTCTGTGATCAGTCCTCAGGTCACAAGAAATTGCCAAGAGAGAATTAATTGATATCCTCCCCGAGCTGTATTTGTTTTCGAAAAGTGTACTGAGAATCAACTCTTTATTTTCCTGGCAACACATACACTTTGAATCCGTCAGCAGTCAGTCGCAGGCAGGAGGGAAAGATATGATTGTCAGTGGAGACCAGAAGACAAACTTGGGACTTGACTTGGAAGTTGTTGGTGTAGATGTGGGACATGGCTTAGAACTTGTTGGTATTGCCATGAGGCAAGAAAAGTTGGGACTGGGTTTGGGACACCTTCCTTTTTACTTGGGACATGGCTTGGGACCTGAGTTGTTGCTTGTAGTCTTGTCTTGGGGCTTGAGTTTGGACTTGTTGGTACTGATGTGGGACTTAATTTGGGACTTCAAAGACTTGAGACTTACTTGTAATAGCAAAACAATCATTCAGTTAGGAAAGGACCAATCAATGGCTTTTACATTTTTTTATTTTCGCCAGACCTCTTTCAATGCAATTTAAGTTTAAACTCCCCTTGTGAGGGTGTCTACCAGTAAAATATCATGGTCTTAATCTGCTGAGGAAAACTTTCCCGCATGCCAGCCTAATAAAATGGTTGTCCCTCCAGCAGACTGACAGGTATTTCTCTCCACATTAACATGGCCCAACAACTCCCATCTGTCTACTTTGAGGCAGCTGTGGCAGCCATTTAATGGCTCTGGTTGCTGAGTGTTTGGTGGAGGAGGGTGATCAGTTTCAGAAACACTGGGGTAAAGTTGCTCTGGGCTGCACTAAAGCATATGTAACTGTTTGCACTGAGAAAGGGTCATTACTATGAGACTGGGGCCTCTGCTCCGAACCCTCTGTTCCTTCTATCTGTATGAGAGCTTGGTAAAGCAATTACTGATGGACTCCCAGAACAAGGTATTAGGAGGTCCAAGCAAAT
Organism: Lagodon rhomboides; assembly: GCA_039737535.1. Classification (NCBI taxonomy): domain Eukaryota; kingdom Metazoa; phylum Chordata; class Actinopteri; order Spariformes; family Sparidae; genus Lagodon; species Lagodon rhomboides. The sequence continues at coordinate 23,256,632 of CM077805.1, forward strand.
TGATTATGTGCCTTACATAATGTAATGTAGCTGAAATGATGACTGTCTGGAGACTGTGAGGACAGTGAGTGAGCAGAAGCTAGCTCTAGAAATGGTAATTAGTTCATATTTTGTTGGCCCAGAAACACTAACATCAGTGATACAGAACCATGCTACTGGCAGTTTAGGCTCTTAACCATCTGAATCACTGATTATCTGATTACCAGTACATGGAAGGTTGCTGGTTCCAATCTCCGGCTCTCCTGGCTGCATGTTGAAGCATTCTTGAGCAAGATACTAAACCCCAAATTGCTCCTGCTGAGCAGGTTGGCACCTTGCATGTTAGTCCTTACCTTCAGTGTATGAATGTGTGTGGAAAAACGCTAAAGAAATGCAAGTCCATTTAACTAGTCGAATCGAAGCAGTGGTTGACCCATAGCCTAATAGATAGCAGTAGCAATGTGTGAATTTACTACAGTTGTTAATATGGCAGAAATAAGATCCAAACAGATTTAAAATCTGCTGTATTTTAACATTGACGCCTTTTCAAGTACAAATCATGACATTTTACTGGATCAGATTGTGAGCTTATAGCCACGTTGCTATGTCTAGGCAACATCATGATACACAGTCGGAATGAAATTCACCTTTACTTGGGGCAACGTCCCATCACAAGGGAAGCAATACATGTCATGTTTTTATGCATTTCAAATCGCACTTTGTCTCACCTCAAAAAAGACATGAAATTATTAGATATTTAAATTAATTAAAATTTTGTACAGTGTTCAATCAATAAATCTAAAACCTTGTGAATGTCCAATAATTTTGCAGTTCAGTGCCTTCCTTTTTACAGTATTTGTGCATGGTTAAGATTAGGTCAAGTGATTCAGTTAAAGCTGCTATAAGAGTTAGTAAACACAGTTACAGAATGTTTGGTTAGTAACCCATGTTATGTTTTCTCAAAAGAGAAAATATATTTTCTGGTATACTTGCCCACACTCTGCTCTTGAATGTGTAGGGGGCAGGTTCAGGGAGCTGAAGCATACAGCCAGGGAACTCAGGTGGAAAGCCCAGGGTCAGAACTGATTGGCAAAACAGGTCAGAGCCCACAACAGCAGGTCCGGGGGATGGTCGGAAGCCATGGCTGAAGAGTAGCACAGGTCTGGTTGACCAGGAGGCCAGCAGTGTAGGCAGAACCCCTCTAGATACCCCTCTGGAGGCCAACAACCTGGATGGAGACCAGCCAGTGACAGGACAGCAGGGCTAGTCAGCTGGGGTTCTGGCTGGGTGACAGTGAAGGCTGCTGACTGATGGTCTGGGAGGTCTGGCCGATGGAGGACTGAAGACCAGGATCAGGTCTGGAGAGGTGTCGACGAGCCAGGGCAAGGCAAGATGTCAGCCAACCCAGGAAGACGCTCTTGACCAGATGAGGTGGCAGCAGACCCAGGCGGAGGCTCAGGACTAGGAGGTGTGTCAGCAGAGGAACTGAAGTATTGGCTGGGACCACCCGTTGCTGGAACTGGAGAAGTGTGTGCCCTTGATGCCAGAACTGGACTGGACACAGCAGCAGCAGCAGCAGCAGCAGCAGCAGTTTCCCTCTGATCTGACAGTTTCTATTAGAATAAAATAATTGAGCAGCACAGCTAAAAGCTATGGAAAATCACTCTTGTGTTTTTCTATAATCTCCACTGAATGGTTACCTTGGAAACAGAAGAAAGAGCTACTTATTCAGCTGCTCATCCAAGGTCATGTTATTTAAAAACCATCCAGTTATGTGCATTTAGTGAGGTTAAGTGCGTGCTCCTATAAATGCAGCTTAATGATGCTAATCATTCTGTTTATACTGTACTGTGTGGCAGTACTCACTAAGAGCAATCATGTTCTGTGATGGTCTCAGACAGTCTGCAAAAATACAGAAAGATACTCTCTTCTTTTTCTCACTTCTTTTTCCATCTCCTCTCTGGGGTAGGATGTCTCAGAGGAAATATCAGCTTGACTACTGTAGTGGTACTCAATATAGACATACAAATTGTCATGTAAAACAACATTATTATTATCATTATTATTATTATTATTATTATTATTATTATTATTATATTTTCGTTGTTAGGGCCATTTAGACAATCCTGCAGAATTTTTCAACAAGATCATTGGACTATTTGGATTTATTCATACATAGCATTTTTTAAATACATAGGCTTACAGACCCTAAGGGACACAGCACAGCCCACTAGCTTCAGCACTGTAGTACTCCACTACAGGTGATTCTAAAAGTCAGGGTTTTGGAATGGAATGTTTGAAAAGTCTACCTGCATTCCAGGACAGATGTCATTAGGCACTGAAAAGGATTTTATAGTATTTGTAAGCCTGTATCTGCTTCCTTTTCTCTCATAGCTTTTCACCCCCTCCTTTGCTTTTTCACATTTTTCATCTGATCTCACTGTTGCTGATGCACGTCTCTAGATTGATAAAGCAACAGGGGGCAAGCAAGACCATTGGGCAAACAAATTTCCCAGCATGCCTTCCTTAGAGGACAGCCTAGGTCTATACATAGTTTTTTTTAAAATTTTATTTTACATCTGAGAAATTACTGCTGGTGAGGGAATTGTAGATCTAGCAGCCCCTTTCACATAGGAAAAGACGCATTAACGGCGCAGCGGCGTTTCGCCAATTCTCCGCCAATGATGATTCACACAGAGGAAGCATCTCCGCCTTAAAGACGAACCGCTGTGTAATTCACACAGAAACCCGGTGCTGCGGCTCCTAAAGAGGCGTGATGGTACACGTCATGATGAGGACGTCTGTGTGTTTACAAGGTGTTCCCCGGTGTCCCCCTGTTAATCTAAACCTGCTGACTTTTTATAATCTTATGGATGCTGTTATAATCAGGGTGTGCCCCACACGTTGGCCTTGATGGCCCATGAAAAAAAATCATTGTATGGCCACAGTGGCCTTTGTGCCCCTGGCTCTGTCCAAGTTCCACGTAAAAAGCACCAGTGCAGCGTAGTGGGCTTGCCTTGAATAGAACTTAAGTGAGTTCGCGGTTCGCGCAGGTGGAGTGTCATTATCGCATCGGTGATCTCATGTTAAAGCCTCTCAAACAGCAGCAGCATCTCAAAGCGAAAGAACGACACTCACAGCACAGGTGCACAAGCGAGCTCAGCCGGTTTTGATATGATACGTGACTTATGTGACAGGATTTAGTTCGGTAAAGTTGGAAATATATTCACAGATTCGAACTTCCCACATCAATAACCCATAAGCGAATCACTGTTAAAACACAAACGACGACTCTTAACTACCGTAGTACGGTAGACAACGAGCTACAAGCGTATTTTCATCAAAACGAGCGATCCTCCGGGCTGGACACATAACACTGGTCTCTGTGGTCAGCTGTCTGTGAGACGAGGGCGCAGGGACCGTCTACAAAGTGCAACACCCAAAAGAGATAGGGCCTACTATAAAAATATTCAATAACTTCACTATTATTCAGTGTAGTGTCACCAAAATCACCCCACACCTATGGTCTTCTGCTGGTTATTCTACAACTGTAGATGTGCTTTGGCATAATTTTGGGGGATTTCTGGATATTTATCTGGGAGAAATATTCAATAACTTCAGTAATATTCAGTGTAGCGTCTCCAAAATCACCTAACCCTACTTAAAAAAGACAAAAAAAACAAAAAAAAAGTTTGCTAATGTAACATTAACTTGATATTGGTATCAAATTTTTTTTTAATACATAATCCATGTCTTATTATAAATTAGGATGATATGTATCAATCTGAAAGGTAAAACCATCGGATTTTACTCAATGGCCTTTGTGCCCTGTCATGTGGCCTTGGTGCCCCTAAAAAAAAAATAAAAAATTAAGGCCAAATGGCCTTGCCCCTAAAATGACAAAATTCCCACCCTGGTTATAATGTGTAGTGATTGAGATCCTGACCCACCAAACATCCTAGAAAGTGACAAAGTTACATTTTTCGCGCTGAATTACATAATTAAATAATCGCCATCAGTAAACTGGACGCTGTCTGACTCTGTCACTCGCGGGACGGTGGCTGTTTTCTGGGGGAAAGTTCACTGAAGTCTCAGTCGGGAGGACTGACTGTCACAGAGATTTATTTTCATCACAAACACTTGCTGAGTTAAAGTTTTTTGCCGGTAACAGACACTTTTTTTCGGGCAGAAATGTGACGAAGAGTCGGTAGAACAGACAGGAGGACAGACAGCAGGACAGACTCTTCTCTACGTATATCTGCGGTATTTTTTTCCTCATATAAGTTACCAAAGACAGTTACAGTTATTATGTTACTTTTGTTTGGTCATGTAACGTTGCTTTGTGGGACATTTCTCTGTATTAAGTTGAGTGAGGGACCTGTGTAGTTAACCAACCGTCCGATTGAGACACCCTCAATAAGCACAGCCGGTGTATCCATTCACACAATGGTTCGGTTCGCCAATAATGCGGCTCTGATACTACCTCGCATCCAAACGCCAGTGTGAATGGGGCTACTGTTAGGCATTCTGTGGGGAAGGTTAGCATTAATATTTAATCTTGTGTAGATACTTTTTGGGTAAATTGTTGTGCAACTGAGTGTTAACAGGCAGTTTGGCCCAAGTCAGCCGTGACCAATAGGCCTGATTTCAGGGTGGAGCTAAGCCTGCATGAGGTAAATCTAGCACATATGGGCTAGTCACTACAGCATCAGGACAGCCGAAGGAAGACTGCTGAACAAAGACTTAGGGAGTCTCTCTGCGGGAGTCCATCGAGGAAGTCAAAGTAACTCGCTATCCACCGTCGACTGTAGCCATGAATTCTACCCAATCCCAGTCAGGACATCAAACCAGGCTCGAGGCTCTAGGCTGTAACCCAGCCAATCTCTGCTATCCAACTTTCTCTCCTGGTACTGAACTTGAAGTACTAGGGGGGCTATGGAACTGCCAGTCTGCAGTCAAGAAGGCGGATACCATTTCAGCCTGTGCCTCCCTGCAGACTCTCCACTTCCTGGCCCTTACTGAGACCTGGATCACTGGCCTCCTCGTCTCCCCCATGTGGTCCTACTGGGTCTTTCCCCTGGACCACCTACCCATATCTGCTTTTGAATTATATGCTGTCTCTGTCTCTGTCTCTGGATTTATCACCCTCCCGGTCCTCTCTGTGACTTCTTTAATGAGATAGACGCCCTCCTAAGCTGCTCCCCTGACGTTAGCACACCACTTGTTGTCCTGGGTGACTTCAACATCCCCCCAGAGCAGCTGCGCTCACCTGAATTCATCGATGACTTCTCCACATTTGACCTCACGCTCTACCCCTCTCCACCGACCCACCTGGCCGGAAACTGGTCCTATAGTACCTCGGCACTGTCCGTTACCCCGCTCACAGTGTCTGACCATCACACTGTCACTTTCTCTCTCCCCTTAAAATTCACCACCTCCCTCGCCTCTACACCTCACACAGTCACCACCCGCCGCAATCTGAAATCCCTCTCTCCCTCCGCTCTCTCCTCTACTGTTCTTTCCTCACTACCATCCACAGACTAATCCACTCTAATGTCTGCTGAGGAAGCCTCCTCCACTCTGCTATCCTCCCTCTCCTCCTCTTTAGACGCTCTCTGTCCCCTCACCTCCTGACCGGCACGATCTTCTCCCCCGCCTCCCTGGCTGTTTGAATCTCTGCGAACCAATAGATCTGTGCTACGAGCAGCAGAGAGAAAATGGAGAAAATCACATCATCCTGATGACCTTGCTCACTACCACCACCTCCTCTCTCACTTCACCTCAACGGTATCAGCTGCCAAATCTGCCTTCTACCTGTCAAAGATCAACTCCTCTGCCTCCAACCCCAGGAAACTATTCTCCTTATTCTCTTCTCTCCTCACCCCTCCTACCCCTCCCCTTCTTTCCTCCCTCACTGCTGACTATTTTGCAACTTACTTTACCAAGAAAGTAAAAGACATGAGCTCCTCATTTACTCCTATGCCCATCCAGAAAACACCTCCTCTGACCCTCACCTCTGATGGCCTTACCTGCTTCAGCCCTCTCTCCTCTGAAGATGTTCTCACACTAGTGACGTCTAACCGTGCCACCACCTGTTCCCTGGACCCGATTCCCTCCCCCCTTATTCATAACATCTCTCATGACGTCCTGCCATTTCTAAAACCAAAAAAACACTCCTAAAGTAACCCAACCTAGACTCAGCTGACATCTGAAACTACAGACCTGTATCTCTTCTTTCATTCCTCTCTAAAATCTGAGCTGGAGAGTTGCTTTTTTTGGTCTGTATGTCTGGGTTTTCATTGGCCTGTTTGTGATCAAATAACCTTATTGGATAACAAAAATGCAGTCACCAACACATGCCTAAGCTTGGTAAAATAATAATAAAGAAATGCAGCATAAAATCTAAGAAAAGATGAAAAAGAAAGTAAAAATATGTGGAAACAAATTTTTCATAAAAAATGCATTTAGTACACATTATTCTTAACACATTATTACTAAATTACACATCCTACATAAGTGAATTATGAATTGATCTTTGGTAGCTTTCAATACATTATGCCACTTCCTCTTTGAACTGAGGTCGCTAAGATAAGGTAAGTTATCAGCGGCTGCCATACATGAATGAAACTGGTCTCATTTTTGTTTTGGTGTCGAGTTCACTTTTCATGGGAAGTCCTCTGAAAATTTCTCTATGCTTTTGCTGGATGGAGGTTTTTCTTGGATCCAAATAAATCATATTTTCTTACTGAGAAAATAATTTTATTTAGCTATCTATATCTATGTGTATTCATACGTATGTCAGCCCTTAGAAAAACTTGCCAGGATCTTTACAGATATTACATTTCAGAACTGAAAATTCTTATAGTAATAGTTCTTTTGCTATACAAGACCAGAACTGAGTTATTTTAGAACAGTCCCAGAAACAGTGCATGTAAGTTCCAGTTAACACTTTACATTTCATACACAAAGAAGATCTGCTGGGATCAGTTTTGTTTCGTTTTTAAGGTGTTGTCTGTGTAGAATTTGATGCTGCATTTCCTTAAATCTATTACAAAGAAAAAAACATGTGAGAAACTAAGATACACTCTCTCCAAATGTCCTTTCAACAAACCATTTAAAGGTCCTTTTCCCAGTGTTCCACCACCCTATCTAAATATGTTTTAAGTTACTCAGAAAATTGTCATAAGAATATGAAATAACACCTTTATTTCTTGTGAAATGGATAATCTATTCTTCAAAAGGCTCAAGTATGTTCTTACCCCGAGGTAATTGCAGTAATTGGAGTAGTTGTAATTAAGTACTTGAACACTTGTAACGATGCCCCCCCTTTGTCATTCATTTGATGGTTGAGGCCAGGCTGCTGTCCTTCTTCACAGATTTATAATAGAACTACATAACAGATGCAAAGATGGAGCCTATCTAGGCCAGTGAGAATCACTCGGCTGGTGCATACAGCAGATATGTTTCTGGGTTTCCTACTGGCCTAGTGGTGCTTCCTGCCCGACCCATAGACTTCAAAGTCTTCAGTGACTTGTTTTGAATTTTTGACCCCCGGTAAGCTAGCTAACCATAAAAAAATCCAAAAAAAGAAAAGTCTCTCACAAAAAATTTTAACGTTTAACGCTTCATGGACAGATTAATTTGCTTTCACTGCTGACGAAGTTGGTTTGCCTGTATGCAACAAAAATAACAAAATAAAAAATAAAACAAACAATCAAATGTTGAAAGACATTTCCAGACTAAACACACAGCCTTTGCTGAAAAATATCCAGCTGGAGATGAAAGAAAAAGAGCAGTTTCAGAACTCCTGCTGAAAGCTTATCAGAGCAGAATTACTTGGTGGTATAAATTCAAGTACTTCTGCTAGTACTCTCCCCCGGTTAGAATTTATGGGTGCACTTAACTCACCAACTCAGATTCTTTACTGCCACACACGGATGATTTACCTGCAGACAGAATTATGATTAAAAGCTACATACAAACTATTGCATGGCTGTGGGACTAATGATTTATTAAACACTTTAAATTCTTGTGGTCAGGCTCCTTTTTTCACTTGTTTTGAGAACCTGTTCAATGTCGGAAACAAATCAGCATCATAAGGAATGATACATCAACAGCGACTAGATTGGAACACTTGTAGGCAGATCATTAAGGGATCACTGAGCGATAAAGTAGTCAGGTTGTAATTCTTCATGTGTCATATTTAAAATTGGGGAAATTTTATAATTCCATTCAAATTTAGTAAGTGAAAATAGGAATCCATATCAAATTGATGTGTGTAACTGATGACTATGACAATTTGCACAGACATTTTAGAACCACGGTGTCATGTTCTTGTTTGGTTTTCTGTAATTTCCTTTATTCCTTTACAAGTTTTATTTTGTAATTGTGCCCTATGTGTCGTGTGTTGCTTTTCATTTCGTCCTATTGTGTGATTTTGTCTCCTGTTTTCTTGCAGTCCTCACCAGTCTGCTTTCCCTCCACACCTGCTCTGCATCTCCCCCTTTAGCCTTTCCCTCGTTCCAGTATCTTCAGCTTTTCCACCCTATCAGCCCCTTCCTGTTTCTAGTGTTTTTGTGTTCATTTACCTCACTTGTGTTTCTGACTCACTCCACCTGGGGTCCATTCCAGAAAGCGGGTTTTGTGAAAACTCTGAGTTTGTTAACCCTGAGATGAGGGAAACTCTGAGTTTTCAGTTCCAGAAAGAGAGGTAACTTAACCTCTGGGTCTGTTACTGCGGTAACTTACTCTGTGAACCTAACCTGCTAGCTGGCAGGTTTTATTAAATAAACTCTGAGTTTATTCCTGTCTCCTCCCTCCTGCTGAGCTGTTAGACATGGGGTGTCCGTTTGTAAGAAATCCCGTGGATATTGAAGCGGAATTAATCCGCATAGCCTTGCGTCGGGAGAGAGTTTTTAGACCCCGTATTGATATACTGTCATTGCCAGATGAATATTTAATAGAGTGGTACCGTTTTTCATCTCGCTCAATCATTTATCTCTGCAACATTCTCCGGCCATACATTTGCAATGTCACACACCGCGGACGTGCTCTCAGTCCAGAGCAAATTCTCTGCGCTGCTCTCCGTTTTTTTTGCAAACGGCAGTTTCCTCTATAATATTGGCGACGCAGAGCATTTGGGGAAAGCGACAGTCTGTAGAGCAGTAAGAAAAGTGTCACTCGCACTTAAACGCTTGTTCCACATGTTTGTGGTGTTCCCTGGGCACAAACCAATAAGGACTATTAAAGAGGAATTCCACCGGATTGCAGGTGACTGACAGCAATAATTCTGTTGAAGTTAAATTTTAAATTATGTTCTGTTAATGACATTCTGCTGTAACCTCTGACTTGGATCAGTAATTCGGTTTTATTTTATAGGGCTTCCTAATGTGATCGGGTGCATTGATGGCACTGACATTCCCATCACTGCTCCTTCACAAAATAAAGGAGACTATGTAAATAGGAAGTCTTTCCACAGCATTAATGTGCAGGTACATTGATTACTGTCTTAAAGTAACAGACACTATACATCATAATACACTGCAACTAACATATTTCATTATCTGCACTGTCAAAATCATATGTGATGCAGCTTCCTTAATCACAAATGTTGAAGCCAAATGGCCTGGCTCTGTGCACGACTCACGGATCTATCGTGAATGTACCCTGAGCAACAGATTTGCACATGGTAGGTAAAGCTTGGGTCAAATATCCATTGTCTCTGTATTTTCACACACTCAAAATGTATTCACTAATTACAGGAGACTTTGATGGCTACCTGCTGGGTGACAGAGGGTACCCATGCCTGCCCTCACTGATGACCCCTTACCCTGATCCAGAGCCAGGCCCCCAACAGCGGTTTAATGTGGCCCACTGCAGGACTAGAGCACGGGTTGAAATGACAATAGGCATTCTAAAAGCCCGGTTCCAGTGCCTGCGTAAACTCAGGGTAACCCCAGAGAGGGCTTGTGACATTATAGTGGCATGTGTTGTTCTCCATAATATTGCCACAATAAGAGGAGAGCAACACCCTGCCATACAAATGAATGACCTCGAGGAAGACCGTCCAGTCAATGTTGCAGATGTCCCGGATGGAAGAACTGTCCGGGACATACTGTGCTACAACCATTTTTAACCCACTGTCAAATAAAGATAAGGACAAATCATTCAGATTTCACTTCTTCTTTATTTCCTACAAATACAAAAGCAACAGTCAGTATTCATATGCCCATATTGTTCCATTAATCAACATATGTCACCTGTGACTATGCACCCACCTGTAATTTATGTTCCAATATTTCTATTTCCAGATCTGCTTTCCTGATCTGTCGCTCCAAATAAACCATTTCTCTGTCTGTTTTCGCCATCTTTTTTTATCAGATGCATTTTGTATAATTCTTTAACTGGTAACTGTAAACATAAAGATGGCACTAAATTCTACAATTCTACATGCAGTATTAACCTAGTATATTTACTGAACGTCTCACTGTGTTAATCTGTGCTGCAGAGGTTGATGGACCCTCCTCCTGATGGCCAGATGCACTCTGTTAAAAAGAATAAGTAATAATGTGCAGGTTGTTCATTCTTTCATTATGTATTGACATCACTTCAGTGTACATGTCAAACTCCAACTTCCACACAAGAATGTAAAAAAATGTGAATAGGAGAGAACTATCAGTGGCTACCATATATAGTCTTAGGATGTATAGAGTCTACCTCTGTAGGCCTCTCCGAATCCCTCTCTGTGGCAGCAGACACTGTGTCTTCATCATCATCATCATCATCATCATCATCATCATCATCATCATCATCATCATCACCACCACCATCCTGATGAAGGAGACAAGCATTATCTTTCAATTGCATATGGCAACATCTGTAGAGTATTGAGTACTTACAACTGCAGGGTGTCCCTAAATAGACTGCATCCTGGTTCAACCAGACAGATAACACCATCAGTAACTGTTGGGAAAAATGAAACACCAAAAACAGTTATGACAAAAACTAAAAATGACATATAATTATAAATTATATTATATACACATACAACTTATGTAGGCAGTTGTGTCCTGTGGGGTGAGCGCCTCAGATGAGCTCCCTCTGGAGATGCCTTCAGCCACTGGTCTTCCAGTGTTCTGGCTCAGGGCCAGCTCTTCAGCGGCTGTTAAAGGTAGTTGAGGTGGCCCTCCACCTGTTTTGCGGGCCTCTGCCTTCTTTCTGTTGGCTGAGTAAATCTCACCTGTTAATCTACTAAACTGGATACAGCTACTACACGTTGAAAGATACATATGTAACTTTGTTTAATATGTCAAATATGATTAGCCTACAATCAAAGTGAGTTACAATCAAGGGCTATGGGTATAAGCAAATTATGCCTCACCTGTTTGAATTATGTTTTTGTATTTCATTTTCAGTTGCTGCCAAGTGCGCTTTACGACTGTGAGATTGCACCTAAATGACAATAAAATTTCATTCAATACCTGAACATCACTGTTTTCACCTGTAGCCTAATATTGTAAGACAGTGTGGTTAAATGTTACATGAATACTTCAATAACTTACGCATTGACTCGGGCAGCAATTGCCTCCCACGCCGACTGTCTCTCCTTTGCTGCTGCAGCTGTGTTGCTTTTTTTAGTAAATATGTGCTCATACTCACCGTATGCACGCACTAGTATTTCCAGTTTGAGCGGGGTGAAATATGATGAGCGCTTTTTGCCTTCAGTCGCCATAGTAACTCGTAGTATCGGTGCTCCATTGATGATGGCTTTTTATTGTCGTCATGCACGCGCTTACCTCAAGGTGAACATACTCAGAGTTGATTGAACCAATGCAAATCTGCTGTTCTGGAACCGAAAACTCAGAGTTTCCCATCTCGGGGTAAGTCAACTCAGAGCTCAGGATTAAACTCAGAGTTTGTTGAACCTCCTTTCTGGAATACCCCCCAGCACTTCAGAATCAGAAATTCCTTTATTAGTCCTGCAAACAGGACAGTAGCCAAAGGACAGGACTCAGTTTTTTTTTTTGTATTTAAGCTGTGTAATTGTGAAGCTGTGTGTTTCACCTGAGCCTTTTTCCTCCAGTGTCTCCCCGTGTTTGCCCCATGGTATGTGTTTGGCTTTAAACTTGCTCAAAAATGCTTTGGCTAAGCAAAAAAATACATGCAACAGAAAATCAATGCTTTATATTGTTGTCTGTAAAGCAACCAAGATTCAAATGAAGGAAAAAAACAACAACAAAAAAAACAGGATACACCGTCACTTTTATTCTTTAAATACCTCCTCAGTTTTGCTTTAATATTAAATATTTTCACAGGTTTTTTTCCCCCATGTAGAAAACAATGATTGGTTAATCCAATGTTTTGGTACATGGCCAAAAGTATGTTGTCCCATGTAGCGGACCCAGCGCAGCATATTATGTTACATTCCACAACAAGGTCATCTTATACTGCTTTTCCGCCAAAATCAGCATGTCAGGCCGGGCTCAAGGCAGGACTAAGATGCAGAGCAAGTGTTCTCAAAAGTCACTTTTATTTCAGACTCAGCAGCAAGAGAAAATCCTTGAACAGAGTGAAAAAAAGGCGCTATGAAAACTACTAGGGCTAAGCTGAAACTAATAAAATAAAAGTCACTCCAAAAGGAGGAAACCACTGAGTTCCTAACTACACTGACAAATAAACTAATCTATCCATAACTAAGAATCAAAGGGAACGATCAATCCTAACTAGGGTGAAAAATCAAATAAACAATCTAACAAACAAAAGGTGCTCTAAAAGGGAGGAAACAAATCTGGTAAGAAAATACAGAAACTAAGAAACACTCCGAAAAAACTGAAGCTAAATGAAATCTAAATCTAAATGAACACAAAATCACTCCAAACGGAGGAAAACAAAACAGCCATCTATAAACTGACAAACTAATGAACTAGCGCTAAGCTATGAAGTTACAAAGAAAAATCACTCTTACGAGGAAAAACTCAAGACGGCGACGCAAGGCAAAAAAAAGAGTTACTTTTCAAAATAAAACAAGGAATAATGAGACCAAAACACAAAATAAGACAAGACCTCACCGCGGTGTGACACAGCGGGTCCAAACAGGTTTTTTAAACAAGGGTCAACCCGCTAAAATTCACCTATTTACTATTTTATAGGCCAGGCAGCCGGTCTGTGATTCTCATCTGAAGCATTCAGTTGAACACTTCACTGACGTCATGTTTCACGTCACAAATGCGCCGGAAACAGCTGTAACAGAAGAGAAAACAAAAATAGACCCATTCTGAAAGAAGCATCTGTAAAATGGTGGATGGATTCTTCTGAGCACCACAACCTCCACGAAATGACTTATTTCACTATCATAATTATAATTATAACCGAAAGTTAGCCGCCATGGTTGGCAGGTGTTTTCACAGCCAGGAAGTCAAGCTTTGTTGGCTTCAAAACACCACTGAGGAGGTTTCATAGGAATGAACGGGGCTCTGCCCCCAACACGGTGTCCTGTAAACGTCCCTAAATAGACTGCATCCCAAATTCCTTCCTTATTTATGCGCCGACACCGGGTGTTGATAATGGTGTTGACAGGGGGAAATTTTGCATGTTCACCCAGGTCTTATGTTTGGATCAAAGCTGAGCTGAGGTGATAAAAACCTGTGTCCACTGCAGAGCCAATTGAACCAGGTGTAAATGCAGACTTTATACATTCCCATTGCACACAAAAGCCCAATATTAGTGGGTTTAAGTGAGATTTTTGACCGGTCGAAAAGGGGTATTAGGTACACTCAAACAAATTATGATGTTATCCAGGATGTAGAGTTTGCCCGCTCCCAAGGATGGAAGAGCTCAACATCTCAAGCTGATTAATAAGAGGACTGTTGAGATTACCTGGGGCCGAAAGGACAAATGACACCCACAGGACGGAGATAGGATCTGTTCTACAGTTTGGGAATAATCAGACCGCATCTTTGATTGTGATTGTTTGTTTACACATCAAACAGATTGTATAGGTAACCCTTCGGTGTGAAATCAATGTCTGTAACAGCTCTGACACACACACACACACACACACACACACACACACACATGGATTCTGAAAACCCCTTTCTCAACTTTGAGAAAATCTGCCTCGGTTCCAAGTTGACTGAACGTTAAATGTTTCTACCTTTGCAGCACCCTTTAAAATCAGTATGAAGTATATGTTTTATTCATTTGCTCATTACATTAACTCAAAATTCTTGTTCAAGGTAAACAAAGTGCCATTGTTCTCACACTTTTCAAGCCAAGTTATTCATTGTAATGTTTTTATTGCATTTCTAACATGTGACAATACTGCCATGTACTGACCATGTACGGGTAATTACTTCTATGCAGATAGACTGAACCACAACATATCTTATTACAATTACTGAAGGTCGTAGAATCCCGATTGATTTAGCTATATAGTTGGGAACTATTTACCCTTTTGTTTAACAAAATGCATGCAGTTAACGTTCATATAATTTCCTGAACAAGAGAAAACACCACCCAGAGTTGGCTGTGAAGAGGTTCCATCCATTGCCTCAATTGCTTTGGTTCCAACTGAGCTCTCAACTCCTGCCCAGCCTTCACAGTTCAAAGTAGGCTGAACCATCTTCCCAAACTGCTCATGACTGGGTTGATGTCAGAATAATATAATTATAAGAATAAATTCATTGACAATAATCAACCTCCAAATGTTGCATCTTCCTTCAGTACTAGTTAGAAGAATCTGTATTGAACAGATTATTTCCTCCACCATCGCCCATTCATCATTCAATTCAAGGTAAATTCTCATGTCTGATCATCATTTTCATTCAGACCCAGTCGTTGTTATGTGTATTCCTTTGGAGTGGAGAACAGAGATCAGTTTTATCAAAGAGTCACACTTTTACATATTTGATAACTTAAGAATGTGCTGATTTTGGTCAGGGCTCTGTGAAGGCCAGTCGAGTTCTTCCACAGACAAACTTGGAAAATCACAGAGCTGGCTTTGTGTCAAGCTCAAACAGGAAAGGGATAGACTCAAACACAAATTTAAAAGAGCACAATTGTCTTGTGTGCTGCAGCATTGAGATTTCTGTGGATCCCCAACAGCCATCTACACCTAAGTGACCCAGACAAGGGACAAAAATATGACAATAATATCATTTTGGCCATATAATGTATTCATGTCTGCATGATACCAGTAGGGGGTGCTGCCACATCATAACCAAATACTATATGAGAAGTTCTGTGATGGGAAGACAAATTTGAGCTAATAACCAGAGCTCATTGAAAAAATCTAAAATTGACATACACATATTTTGTTAATAGTCCAAACTGCACAAATAAGAGGTTCTAATGAAGTGACTTTCAACCCAGCAGTAGGAGTGATACTCACTACTTCACTTTACTGAGAAACTGCCTGAATAATTGCTGTGGAGCATAAATGTTGCACAGTGCAGAAAGAACAATAATGGAGTGGGGGTTGTGTAAACAAGTGTGTTCAGGCGCAGCTGGAACACTTAATTCATTCCCTTTAACACATCTCCATTCACACTCCATCAGCTTAATGCATTTCTCTACAGAGATGGAAACAACTTAATTAAATGTCTGTCACTCTGCTCAGATGCTGGAGTATGACCTGAGGAGGTGTAAAAACCTGACAATGTGGGGGGTGAGGAATGATTAAAACTGTGAGAACCAAATGTCCTCATGAAAATATGTTTTCATTCCTTATTACTTAACAGACAGAGTTTAAGTTTAGAATTGAGAACTGCAAATACAGTATTACTGAAGATGCAGAGCCACTGTTCAGAACCAGCCAGGTCTGGAGGAGAGAGTCAGGTGCAGAGCCACACCTTCTGTAGGAAGAAAACCCAGAGTCACAACAGATTCTGCTCTGATTTGGAGCTGTTTACTGATGGGAGAAGAGCTCAGAAATTACTTTTTAACTTTTTGGATTAAAAAGTGGATTTATGTTCATTCCCCGGGCCAATCATCAATTATCGTTTTGTTTATTGTTCATTCTGTGAGCCATGAGTGAATCAGTGAATCATGAGTGAATTAGGTGTGCACAGGTGGATACAAGTACATTTGCTATTTACACAATGTTGGCGCTGGGCATGACAATCAGAAGAAGAAAGAAGAATCTTTATTTTGTCACTTATCTTTACATGCGACATGCAAACACACCCGAGATTAGTCCTCTGCACTTAACCCATCACTAGCTGCACATTGTACACACACACACACTGCAAACTAGGAGCAGTGGGCTGCCATGTCAGGCGCCCGAGGAGCACCTGGGTGTAAAAACTGTGCACATGGGGGTTTCAGTGCCTTGCTCAAGAGAACCTCGATAGTAACCCAGGAAGTGTACTGGCACCTCTTCAGCTACCAGTCCACTTCCATATTGTGGTCCGTAGCTGGTCTTGAACCGGCCACCCTCCGGTCCACCAAGCTAAGTCTCTACCAACTGAGTTACTGCCGCCCACATGACAATGACTGTGTCAGTCTGAAACTAGCAATGACATAAGCTTTGCGCTGTGCGCTGCATAGCAGTTTTGCGCTGTGTGCCACTTTGCGCTGAAATAAAGTCCATAGCCATTAAGACTCAGTAGTTTGCAGTCAGTGAAATTTCACCCACCCATTTGTCTTGGTTAAGAACAGGGTGCATTATTCTTTATTTTGTTTCATACAAACTGTCATCATAAATAAATCTGCAGAGATACTTTGAGAAAATTGTTCTTTTCAACTTTTACATAGACATCCTCAAGGCTTAAATTTTTAACCCCATGCAGAACTAGATCAATGTATGGAACAATAAGTTATAGACCAATGGTGGCATGGCACTCATTACCTTTTTTGGCGGTAAAACAGTAGTAACCCTTTTAAACACTGCATGGATTTCAGCTGCTAAGGGTCTCTCAGTCAAAGCAAAACAGAACACAAGTTGCGTGGAATCATTACAATTTTAATCACGATACTTTGTCACATTTGCCATTGTAGTTTATTCTGTAGCGATGGTGTGAAGAAGATGGAGGTGTCTCCGTTGACACTGACTTAGTTGTATATAAAAAGGTTTATTACAAAAAATACAGCATCTGTACAAGCACCTAAAATTGCCTGTGAGAGGATCCGAAGCCAATGTGGATCTCTCCCGATCTCCACACAGACCACACTTCTTATAGTCAATGCCTTAACAATTCCCAAGGCACAGAGCCAACCTACCATTACCTCATCTTTATCTAAACCAGGATATAGCATATGGTTTAAATTTGTGAAACTCTGAAAAACAAGTCTGAAGGGGCCCATCTCCCTAAGGGACCTAACCTTTGACTTGAGGCCCCACAACCTAGAACTTATCTTCAAAACATGTACTTCAAAGTATCAGAAAATTGACCTCATATTCTCCACAAAAACATATTTGAAATAATATCAGAAATTACACCACACCATCCTCCTTCCTCACTCTGACTCTCTCCTGGAAGTTATACGTCAGGCGACCAAATTAAATACATCATTACCCGTAAAAATAATTTCCTTGGATGTATCTTGCTTTATTGATTATGTTTGGTCTGTAAGAGGTTATATAATCATGTCAAGCCACATATATTTAGGTAAACAGGTTTTCAAATTATTGTGTTGTTTGATCTCACTGTCTACAATCAGTATGGAGGTCAGCTATGTGGTTTTTTAGACAGTATTTTAGACACATTGGCCCTCATTTATCAATCTTAGACGTAGAAACGTAGAAATCAGCACATATCCGAGCGCAGAAATCATCTTACATTAGAGATAAATCGCTCACTTATAGTAATAAACAACACTTTAAAAGAGATAAACGAAAACCTGAAACGTGCGTCACATGAATAAAATGTTTGACTAAACGTTGTGCATTGTCTGTTTCCCTGTATTGAATAGTTGCCAAACATACGTATTTAACACTTTACATTTTAGAAGCTGTTATGTGTGGCCAGGTAGTGGAGGTGTTGCACACCTGGGAGTGTGTTTTCTTTTCTTTTGGGGGCTGCTCTTCTCCCTCTTGTCCTTCCTCCTTGTTCCTTCCTCCACAGGTGACAGTCAATCTGGCAATCAGGGAGGGGTTAAAGGAGGAGGAGGAGGGAGGCCAGCTCTCTCACTCTGGGGCAGCAACAGCAGGGGAAGGTTTGCTTTTTCTTTTGAGCGGAGCTAACCCTTCTTCTTTTTATGCTCGGTCTGTGATGTTGGAGTTGCTTATTGGGGTCAAGCAGTAAAACTGCGTGACACACTATTCTACGTTTTCTTATTATTATTCCTCTGCCATTGAAGTCTATGGCAGCCCATAGAACGCCTTGGTAAAAAGTGCTGAAATTTGGCTGAAAGTTTCGGACCACTGTACTGACCACTCACACTCATTTATGGACCTCTAAACCCAGCCGTCTAGCGCCACCAACGGGTCAAAATTTGGCCGAAAATTGAACCGCTTGGTCGAAAGTTATGAAATTCAGCACACAGATTTGGGACTGTCACATGATCACTCTCACCAATTTACAGAACTTTATGCCCAACTCTCTAGCGCCACCAATGGGTGAAAGTTGGACATGCATTCCTGACGTGGACCTTGACTCGTGCATCTGATTTTCACAAGTGACCCGAGTTCAATGATCCATGGCCCGTCACTTTCGGCCATGTTGGACCTCTACCATATTGGATTATGTCAGAAAGCTTTAAAAATCTTCATGGGTCACAAAGTTCGCTGGATTCGCTCGAAACTTGACACAGATGATCTTCAGACCAAGCTGCACAAAAGTTCTTTCAAAGATTTTTCAATTTCAAGTTTATTCTCCCGTGAGAGGCAATCGAAAATGGCGGCAAAGCCGCCAAACAGGAAGTGGGCTATCGTCTCACTGATGCTATGACTTAGGGTAACCAAACTTGGTACCTGGAGTCAAGACACTGTCCCAATCACTCACACCAATTTTCAGGCCTTTGCATTGAACGCTCTGTCTATGTTTGACATGCATTTATGCTTGTAAATTCTTTGAAATGCATGCTGCTTACAATGCTTACAGCTCTTTGCTGCATAACTTTCTAATCACTCACATCAATTTGTGTGCCAATGCATTGAACGCTCTAGCGCCACCATCAGTTCAATGTTGGACATGCATATGTTTGTAAATTCTTTAAAATGCGTACTTGCTCACAAGTCTGCACTGCATAACTTGCACAGTTGCGTCCCAGCTTGACCCCCCTCATTGCTGCTTGCAGCTATATTTTTAGTTTGTTATTTTAGTTTGAGTTGGAGACCACCGGTAGTCCTGTTTGGCGCTTTGTATTAGGTTAGACCTGGGTTTTTTTCTAGTTAGTGGGGAGGTGCAGGGTGCGACGGCCCACAGCGTGGCTAGCCCTGTGTTTTCCCCTCTTTTGTTTCTTTTTTTCATGTGTGTGAGTTGAACTTTTTCCTTTTTCTTCTCTTCCCCAGACTTTATCAATAAAGAAACCTTGTTTTTGCAAACTTTGAAACTTTCGTGTGGTGTCCCTTATATGTTGTGGTCTCATTGAGCCAACTTTGAGTTTAAGGTCTCATATTATACTGTTTTTCATCAATTTCACACAGCTGTCAGAGGTCCAACAACACTGTATTGGAAATGTATTGCCCCAAACCATCCGTGGTCCTGAATTTCAGCTGTCTAAAAGCCGCTCATATGAGCTCTGCTGAGAGCAGGCTGTTTCTGTGCCTGCACCTTTAAATGCTAATGAGCTCCGTCTGTCATCGCCTGCCCTGCCTGCTACACGTCCCTCTCAGGGAGACGATGCTGTTTACGCTAGCGGTAGCATGCGCTAATGTTTGGATGTATCGCTATGGCTCGCTTAGATTCTGTCGTTCAACCATACCAGTTTGACCCAGAATCGAACCCAGAAGGAGAGGCTCCTGAAGAAATACGGACACAACCACCCGGCTCGCATTCCCCACTGACCTGCAACAGGTAACATCTAAAAATAGCTAGCGAAAGCTGTGTTTGTCTTCAGCACAGTCTCCAAACTCTTGGACACTGTTTGCATAGTCCCTGTCTCCAGTCTGCACATGTTTCCAGACTTTTACTGTGACAACCAAGCTCCCTCGTAATATTATTAACATTAAACTCGCTTCAAACGGCATTGCATAGCGGACCAAGGTGGAGCTAACTAGTTAGCCAACTTCAAGCTGACTTCACTATACTCGTCGGCAACTGTAAATACTATCAAACGTGGCGACACTTACCTGTGGCTCGGGTGCAGTTGCTGGGTCCCGTATGATTGGGACTGATCATCTCAAGGAAATTGAATCGAACACAACTGGATTTGGTTTTTGTCTCGAAGACATTTCACCTCTCATCCAAGAGGCTTCATCATGATGAAGCCTCTCGGATAGCGAGAGCCATCTGAGAGGCTTCAAACATGATGATTGCATTCGATTCAATTTCCTTGAGATAACTATGACCTGGATGAATGAGAATATTCACAGAATTGGGACTGATCCTTTTACGAGGGTCAGTGTCGAGGCAAAGTCAGCTTTTTACTGACCCTCGTTACTGAAGCAGTCCGATGTGAAGTGGTTAGCACACACAAACAAACTTACAGGAACCGTAGCCGGCACGCTGTCATTAAAAATGAAACGCAACCACTGTCTCTTGTGTTCTTCTGTAGCTGGGACAGAATATAGGCACTTATGTTGATTTTTACAACCAACAACAGAGTAACTTGCGTGTCTAGCTCTGAGCGACGACACACCGAACTTCACCTCCGGGATGAACGCCCCCCTCTCGATATCTCCTATCATCGCACTGAGGAGGCCGGCTTATGAAAATCTCTCCTGACGTTATGTAACGACAAGAGCTGAATCAGAACAGCCTGTAGGAGCGCCGTTTTACCAGTGGGTGGGCTGCAGAGACTATGCAGGACTCGTTTGCTTGCATCATTCTGGGAGTTGGTAGTCTCAGGGAGGACCAGTTTATATATGTAGAGACCAGAGAAAACGTGTTTCATAATATGGGACCTTTAATTATTAATTTAACTTTATGAGGCCTTAACAGAGGCGATGAATGAGGTCCTGTCTCCTTGTGTAGCCTCCAGTTGGGGCTCTGCTGGCCAGGCTCTCTGGGCATAGGTTCATCTGGCTGCACCGGAACATCAAATGGCAACTTGTTTTGCACAATATTGTGCAGAACCCCACAGGCTAAAATGATGTTGCAGACTTTCTCTGGCGTGTACAATAGGGTTCCCCCCATGGATCCTAGACAGAGCCATCTGCCCTTAAAGGGATATTCCGGTGTAAATTTAATCCATGGTCTAACACATCTTGACACCGAGTAAGACTCCCCCTCGAGAGGTCAAGTTTGCTGACCGCTAGCTTAGCTAGTTTTAGCAACCTCAGAAAAGACCGCACGATAACAATACACTGCCGCTTATGTCTCCACTTAGAAACCGCCATCAAAAAGCCACAAATAATGGTCAGAACAGCACCAAACTTCAGCAACAGTACATGTACAGTCCCAGCACACAGTACGAAGCATCAAACATCTGCTAGCTTAGCCGGATTTGTATTAAAAACACAGCTCAACTCTCCGTGCTCCTCCAGCAGCCTGCCTGTCTTTGGAAGCCCCTACGAGTCGATTACCGAGTGCAGTAGATTTCCGCAGTTCAAGGGTGAAAATGTGTGATTATTACTCCATGGCATGCTCAGTTCTTATTATCGAGAGCTGACAGGGAAAATAAGGGAAGTAATGGAGTAATAATCATATATTTTCATCCTTCAGCTGAGGAAATCTACTGCACTCGGTTATCGACTCGTCGGGGCTTCCAAAGACAGGCAGGCTGCTGGAGGAGCACGGAGAGTTGAGTTGTGTTTTTAATACAAATCCGGCTAAGCTAGCAGATGTTTGATGCTTCGTACTGTGTGCTGGGACTGTACATGTACTGTTGCTGAAGTTTGGTGCTGTTCTGACCATTATTTGTGGCTTTTTGATGGCGGTTTCTAAGTGGAGACATAAGCGGCAGTGTATTGTTTTCGTGCGGTCTTTTCTGAGGTTGCTAAAACTAGCTAAGCTAGCGGTCAGCAAACTTGACCTCTCGAGGGGGAGTCTTACTCGGTGTCAAGATGTGTTAGACCATGGATTAAATTTACACCGGAATATCCCTTTAAGCAACCTGATGCAGCGCTCCTCCGTGGCCCGTGTACGTAAATGCGCATGGTTGAATCTGCGCTCCTGCTCTGTTGCAGGGTTTGCCAGAGGAGTTACCAGGTATTCCTGGCAGGGATAACCTTTGTCATCTAGCACATGAATCATTGCATGTATTGCTTGTAATTATGTCACCTGCCTCAAAATCTTTCTCAAAATGAAAAAGAAATAATATTGCACCAATAAACTGTTAACCCTGTTAACTGCAAACTATTTGAAACTAGTAGTCTACCTTTAATGTCAGGGATATATGGTCTATATGGTAACAATTCTCGGACTCCGCCAGATTTACTATGCTGCACCGCAAATCAACACTGACTTGAAAACTTGCGTACACGAGTTGAGACTTGATGTGAGATTTGATCGTAGCCCCCCTCACATCCAAATTGATAAATGCCGAACTCTGCGTGGAAATTACCATACGCCCAGTTTTCTGTCATACGTTCGTTTAAGAAATGAGGGCCATTATGTGGACCTATGGACTGCTGCTGTTGTTACAGTGACTTATGGCTATGAATGTTGTTAAAGACGTAAAATCCACAGAGACTACTTTTAGATTATGTGCACACTAGTGTAGCAGTGTGTACTTTGTGGACTGTAACCATCTATATCAAGAAGAGGCACTCTGATTTTGCATGCATTCTCATTTTATTTACTGTTGACTGGGTGTGTACCTGTGTTTTTTTTACCTGTGTCACTTGTTGTGAGTGATACAGCAGCATGGTCAGAGGCCCTATGCTTCTTGACACCGAAGGTACCCTCGTCACTTTTTGAAGTGCCCCTCTAGTGCAGTAATATAAAGAGCGAGAGAAAAGTCCAAGCCAGATACCAAGATATCATAGTTAGAAGTTTAAAGGGATAGTTCAGGTGTTTTGGAGTGGGGTCATATAAAGTACATATCTATAGTCGGTCTGTGCCCTACCGTAATTGCTGTTCAGCGCAGCCTCAGTTAGGAGAAGCAGAGAGCCGCTCCAGCCCAGACGCTCAGCTTTGTACTGCAGTGAACGGAGACCAGATGCAAAGTAAATTTTAACCACCTAAAACAAGGCCCACCTAAAAAAATCTATATCAGTTAAGTGTACGTTGTATAGAGAAAATTCACTGCTTTACATCGCCGTCAGAACACTCGTTCTTTTGGTACTACATTTTCTCAACCGTAGAACCTCCGTATCCCTATGCATTAGTGCTGGGCCTCGCACTGTATTTTGGCGCTCGCAGATCACCTGTTTGGGTCTCATAGGGATATGGAGGTTCTACGGTTGAGAAAATGTTGTGCCAAAAGTTTTAAAGTAATATAACTTTATAAAGAACTTTTTCAGTCTATCTGATTATTTAGTCAGGTTTTAGCAATACTGCCGAGACCATCGAATGTTGTGAAAGCCTTTGAGCATTTAAGATTTGTACATCAGCTAGTCAAAAGCCATTGCATTTACAAACTGCATCAGAACATTTTAATCGAGAAACAAACATAAAAATATGTGCATGTTCCCTTGATCCTATCCCAACTTCTCTTTTTAAAACAATTTTTAACTCGGTATCCGAAGACGTACTAGCCATTGTAAACCACTCCCTGCTGCTGTCAAACGCCCACCTGCAGCAGGTTTGCAATCAGCACCTGCTGATAAAGCCCGGCTCTCCACACTGCCGGCTGCCAGTTGATTTCATCAGTTTGATGTGGTACATGGCTCCAGTTAGATCATCAGTTTTTATGACTCCTACTTCTTTGGTTTTGCTCTCTTGGAGATCTAAAATTTTCTCATGTTCTCTCTACAACCAGTGTTGCCATCAAACCTTTACTGATCTTTGCGAGTTGCAGCATCTTCTCAGGGAGTCGATAGAACTGGTGATGTATTATGATGTTGTGACCAGGAAAGTTGGCAGTTTGGTTCATCCTTGTGTCTGTCATGTTCCACACTGTTGAAAAGGTCATAGCATGCATTCGCAGTTTGGTTGATGTCAGTGCCTTGGGACACTTTGCACCACGTGCGTTTGCAAAGCCATGCATGCAGTCTGAACCATGGAAATGTGACATAGCTGCAGGTCTTGCAATGATAACAATTGCCTTCAAGATCCCCGCAAGCCTCTCTCTGCTGAACAGGGATTTCCAATGCACATGCAGCATTTTTGGAGTCAGAAGAATTAGAACCAGTCTCCCTTGCTTTCCTCTGATGACAATCCTTGAGAAATGTCTGCAGAGCTTTTTTCCACCTCAAGACAGTCATGGGGATCAGATGCGTCCCATGCCACCTCTCCTTCCCTGCCCCTGTTGAATAGGATGGTCTGTGTTAAACAGACGTTTGCCAAGTCTATCCAGGCCTTTGTGGAAGGATGTTCAGACAGTGCACCACTGCATCCATCTTGCATTTGATTAACAAACCCATGCATTTTTTGAATGTCTTCAGTAAAGGGAATTAGAGTCGGTGCTTTCCACTTGGCTTAAACGATGTTCTTCCACTGGATGCGTGTGCATTGCTTTCTGGCACGTTTTTTTTTTTGTGCTGAATTTGTCAACAGGGCTGGTAGTAGTTGTGGCTGAAGGGCCCAGATGCACAGACAGCAGATCAAGGGATTCAAAAAAGGTTTTTTATTCTTCCGAGATCAAAAAAGGCAACATGAACTTGGCATAGCATAACTACACAAACAAGAACAGTGACAGGGCAGACAAGACGTGGAACAGAAGAACTACAAAATAAAACAGGAAGTGACTTATCCTAAACACAACATGAAACTGAAACTTGACAGAATTCGGCTGAATTGCTGGATCGTGCTCCAGCATCCGTCAGGGTCCAGACTGCCAGAGCTCAGACGGAGCAGGTACGCAACGCAGCGTACCTGGTGGAAGTAAACACATAGGTTTCACTCTAGTCTATCAGCTCCGCTGCTCTGGCAGAGCCGTGACGGAGCGGAGCCGGACCACACACATATCTGGTGGAATCTAGCAGTCAGTGTCATTGCAGAAACCACTGCCTTCCACATTTCACTGTGCACACAAAATTCTGTGGCATGCCTCATAAGCTCTTGATTGTTAGATATTAGCGCCTGAGCTTTGATAAGCGTACTGACTTACAAGGGAGTTACCAAGTTTAGTTGCAAGTAATGGAATGGCAAAAGTGTTTGTGTTGCTCTCATAGGCACATGTCATTTTGACAGCTTTGACCACCTCTAGGTAATTCTTAGGATTAATAAAATACTCCATCTTTTTTATTGGAGTAACATTCCTGGCATTCCAGCAGTCATCCCAGTTGATGCATTTTTTCTTGGGTGAACTGCTGATTTTTTTTGTTGTCATTCCACCTCTATTGAGCACATGCTGTCCAAACTCAGTAATGACCCAGTCATTTATTATTTCTTTGGGATTCATAGCACTGACAACATTCCACAACTGCCTGCTCATATGTAAAGTCACAGGACCTATATATGTCCACAGAGCATGAACACAGTTCTTTCCAGGTTTTGGGTTGGCTGACCCAGGCTTGACTTTACAAATTCGCACACAAGAATCTTTCTTGTAAAAAGTCCTTGGCAGTTTGCACAGTGCATGAAATCGGTTGCCTGCGCTGAAGTGAGCCCTTCCCTGACTCCATTACAGCAGCATTATGAGCATAGTTGCCTCTGCTACGAATATATTCTAGCTGTTGTTTTCTCTCTTTGGATCCCTTTGGAAAGCGGAGAGCTCTTGACACCTCCACTTCTTGGTATGCACTTTCAAGATGCCTTGCCATTTTGGCATATGGCTTACTACAATGCACACAGTGCAAGTGTCTCTTATTGTAGATTTTTTTGCCCTTTATTTTTTGGAAAGTACCAACAACTACGCTGTCATTTGGGTCCTGAATTGAGCAGGGTTCTTCTTCTACAGTGATGTCCAAGTCAGGTGTTGTGATGTCACATACAGTGGGACTCTGAACCAGCATTGGGATCAAGGCTAGCATCACTGTCCTCAGAATCCGAGATGATGTCTGGAAGATATTCTTCCCCCCTGACTGATGTAGTATCATATAGTTCTCCAGAGTCCTGCAGATGTGCCTTTCATCTAAAAATAAATAAATGCATCCACTTAGATAAATGTTCTTTAAACCAAACACAGTCCCAGTAAATCAAGTACATCAAGACAGGTTATGGAACAATTCTACAATGAAGAGTAAGAGCAACTGGAGTAAGAACAGCTTTTAACCCTCTGATACACAAGCTATGGAAACCCCCTCTAAGACCCAACATGGGTCAAAAATGACCCGTATTGACTTACAGTGTTATTCCATGCATGCATGAGTATTTCTTTGCTATATTTTGTGAAATTAACTTATTTCATCATTTAATATTCAAAATATTGATTAAATATCTTGTTTTTGATAACTATAAATTATTACTTTAGTTTCTCCTTTATTAATTAATTAACTAAAATGGCTTTTGTAATATTACATCAAGTTTACACACATGGGTCAAAACTAACCTGTGTATGCAAGTGTGATTTTCTTTTTTTAAACAAATGACATACTGTAATAATGATTGTTAAAAACATTATTTTAGCAATGATTTGAACCAAAGAATGACACAGTTAATATTTGAAATGTTTGTCACTTTGTCACACTCACACATAGCATACACCATCCAGATGATAACACTGATTTTGAACTGTTAGTGCATCTGCACTGTGGTGAATGCTTAACATATAAAAATGAATGAATAAAATAAAAGAAAACTGATCAAATTAACTCATATGATAAAGATGAAATCTAGTACAAGACTGTCGGGAAATATTCAATATTCATTATGAACTTACGTTTTACACATATTGAATCTTAAAATGTCCTAAAGCTTTGGCTTATTAGCTATTCCAATAATATTAATTCATTTCAATAGGCTTAAACATGAACTCATCCTTCGTGTTACACATACTGTATAGAATCTGAACTACAAGTATTCAGGGAACTACCAGTAACTGAACTATTCTGAATTATATCAACTAAGCGGTGCATGCGACATACCAGCTGGCCAGTTCTGATAATCATTAGATATTATATGGGGGGCCAAATAAAATCACACTGCAGGCCGGATTTGGGCCCTGGGTCTTGAGTTTGACAGCTATGATCTAGCGCCTGCATGCCTCACAAACGACAACGACATGTCTGTGCTCTTTGCACACAGAGCTGGTGCACTTGGAGCACCAGCTGCTAGCTTTTCTATCTTTGCTCACTGGACAGATTTTGCACTGCTTTTTTTTCACTTGGCCCTCCTGTGGCTAGGTGGTCTGTGGCTGGGGGGTGGCTGCCCTGGTTACCCCACATCTTCCCATTGCCTCCGTAATATGGGTATGGAGGTGGGAAGTGGCCTCCATATGCCTCCTCATATGTGGCATCACTAGCTCTTTGGCCAGCTCCTTTATAAAGAGCCGCCGAGCATTTGTCACACCACCCATGTAACCAGGGTGTTGGGCTGTGAAATTGGTGAATGCATTAAGGGTGGCAACATCCAGAACATTGTACCAGAGCACCATGGGCCACCTCCTTGTTTTTCGTTTGCAGGTGTATGTGCGAACCATCTGATCCATTGTGTCGACTCCAGATTTAGTGCAGTTGTAGTACTGGATCATTTCAGGCTTTTTCTTGACACTGTGGTCATCCACTGCAGTGTCATCATGCATGCTGCTTAGCAGCACAACAGCCTTACCCTGTTATCGGGACATAGCTCAGCATCATCAGGTTACCTCAAAACCCAAATTTGGAGCTGTACCTCTCTCTCAACTTGTTGGGCTTCATGACGGGTGGGATATCCGGTTTGTTCTGGCGGAGAGTCCCCACAAGCGTAAGGTTCTTCTCCAGCAGCTTCTCAGCCAAAGGAATGCTGGTAAAGAAGTTATCCATGGTTTTGTTACGACCTATGAACAGAACGAAAACAACGAATGGTCAATTTAGTCAACATGTAACTAAATTCTAACACTAAAATAAATGTATTATTGATTATTAGTACAGCATACTGCATTGTATTTTATTCTATTCTACGCTTATAAATCTATTTCTCACAATGGTAATATAAAATGAAATAGACACTATGCGAGAGTGGAAAAGTGATCTAGGTACTGTATTGTGTTAGAACTTCAAGAGTATAATCATTATATGTATACTCTGTATTCTATATTCACCTGTGTTTCTTATTTCGCTGGACAATTTTTTCGCCAAGGTTCCTCTGAACATCCTCTCCTGGCTGTCGCCCTGTATAGATTATGCCATCAAACGCATAAGGGACCCTTGCATCGCACATCCAAAAGATTTTGATCCCATACTTTGCTGGCTTGCTGGGCATGTATTGTAAGAACTTGCACCTTCAAGCTGAAGCACAGCATAGTTATTTTAGCAAGGCAAGCTGAAGCACAGCATAGTTATTTTAGCAAGGCAAGCTGAAGCACAGCATAGTTATTTTAGCAAGGCAAGCTGAAGCACAGCATAGTTAGCTTAGCAGGCAGCTGAAGCACAGCATAGTTATTTTAGCAAGCAAGCTGAAGCACAGCATAGTGACCTTAGTATGGATGCAGCAGGTTTGGCGTCAGGCTCTGTCTCATTAATCGTTCCCTGAATGATCTGAGCCAGACATTACAGGGAATGAAGCAGACCCCCACGATGGGATCATAGAGACAGAGCCCACAGGTGGATGCTGGGGAGGAGGTGGGTTGCAAACCTCAGCAGCAGCGAGATGAGCAAGCGGGCAGCAGCGAGGCAGCGGTAAAGAAGCGGCAGCGTAGCAGAGCAGCAGTGAAGCAGCATCCTAGCCAAGAACGAGCAGGTATCTGGAGGGTTTTTAAATAGCCCGCCCTATTAGGGTAGGGAGAGCATGTGATTGATCAGCTGATCATAGTGGGCGCAGTCTGAATTGGCTGCCTGAACTAGCTTTGCAGGCTTCGCATCATTTCAGTCAGACAACTCTGAAAGGGAACACAATTTTTATTATTGAAGCATATACAAGCTGAAATACGCATAGTTATCTTGAGCAGGGCAAGAAGCTGAAGCACAGTGTAGTTATATTAGCAAGCAAGCTGAAGCACAGCATAGTTATTTAGCAAGGCAAGCTGAAGCACAGCATAGTTATTTTAGCAAGGCAAGCTGAAGCACAGCATAGTTAGCTTAGCAGGCAGCTGAAGCACAGCATAGTGACCTTAGTATGGATGCAGCAGGTTTGGCGTCAGGCTCTGTCTCATTAATCGTTCCCTGAATGATCTGAGCCAGACATTACAGGGAATGAAGCAGACCCCCAAAACTGCAACCCCCAAAACGCGCTTGAGTTACAGAGCCTGAAGCTGCGAGCTGATAACGTCGGCGTTTGCCATGGACAGCGATTCCCCGTAGCTGGAGCCTGATGAGGAACAGAAGCAGAGATTATCATGACTGACCTTTTTAGAGAGACGAGCATGTGAAGCAGCAGAGCATTTATTAAAGCAGGTTACACGGCATGGGCACTCATGATTTTCTGAGCCTGCAGAATTTCATTTGTGTTGAAACGAATGTATCTGACATATGCAACCGAGGACCAGCGACCCAGAGACTTGAGGGAAGGAGTGGGCACAAGAAGTGCAGCAGTTGTAGCAGCCCCGATCCGGAGGGAGTGAGCAGTGTATACGTCTAGAGATAGCCCACAGCTTGAGCAGAGCTCCCGGAGCTTTGTTGAAAACCAGGTTCGGGTCATCGGCTTGCTGCCGTCGGTGACGAAAAGAGGGTCGCTGGGAGCAGGTGTGGGTCGGGTTCTCAGGTAGCACAGCATGGAGGCGAAAGGGCAAAAAGCAGAATTATTTCTTGCAATTACCACCGGAGTTCCTTTATGCATTTTGTCGGTTTTTGAATGTTTCAGATAAATAGTGAAGTGATCTGACGCTAGCTGCAAATCAGAAAAACAGAGGTCTAGCAGAGGGTTGAAAGTCAGAGATCTGGTGGTGAATTCCCCGCACCGCATGAACCCGAAGAAAGCCATAAGCAGAACAGCCTCTAGCAACTTATTTAAGTGAGGAGTAAACAGCCCTGATCTTAACTTGCATATCATCTTTTGCACCAAAGTGATGGTAAGAGGTAAGCGCTTATCATTGGCTTGGAGTTGTTCTTTTTTGAGACCGTTGAGAAGCAGACGAATGCAGGGATTCTTGAAGAGGCTACAGACTGAAGCATCTTGACAGCGGAGGTGAAACTGAATGCCGGCTAACAGTGCTTTAATTGACAGAGGCTGCAATTTGCGAGACTCGAAAGAGTGGACTATAAATGCACAGACCAGAGGAATATTGACGGGTAAGGGTGGGCAGGCAAATCGAGCACAGAAGGAGGAGAAAAACCACCAAGCTGAATAGTAGGCTTTTAATGTGTTTTTTGAGAGACCTTGCCTCATGTACTTGGCAGCAGATCTCAGCAGAGAGGACAGAGGGTCTTCACCTCCTAATCTAGGATGGTTTGGGAGAAGGAAGGGCAAGGCAGGCTGCTGGGCTTGGCTTTTGGGCACAGGGATTTGAATTTCTGTAATTTGAAACGAGAAAGAGCGTCAGCTACGCAGTTATCGTGGCCTGGAATGAAAACGGCGCGCATGATGAAGTTACCCGTGACGCATGACCAGGTGAGGTGTCTGAGGAATCGATTGATAGTGGGTTTGGAAGAGCGCCCCTTGTTGATCATGTTGACAGTAGCTTCGTTGTCACATAGTACTACGATCTGTTTGCTGGACCATTTACTGCCCCACAACAGGGAGGCTACCACTATTGGATACAGTTCGAACAAAGCAATAGAC
Organism: Lagodon rhomboides; assembly: GCA_039737535.1. Classification (NCBI taxonomy): domain Eukaryota; kingdom Metazoa; phylum Chordata; class Actinopteri; order Spariformes; family Sparidae; genus Lagodon; species Lagodon rhomboides. The sequence continues at coordinate 23,287,552 of CM077805.1, forward strand.
TTGCAGTCTGGAGGCAGATCGAGCATTTCCTTTGGCCAGGCTTCGGAAAACCATTCCCCTTGAAAAAACAAACCCGAAACCAACAGAGGGAGCGGCGTCTGTAAAGAACTCAAGTGAAGCAGAGGTTTCTGGAACGTCCTTATAGAAAAAGGAAATGCCGTTCCACTGCTCCAGGAAGAGGGCCCAGAAACGAATGTCGGACAGGCACCCTGAGTCTAACTTAACGCTATCTTGGAGATTTTTTACCGATTTAGCCAGGTTGAGCAGGCGGGACACAAACGCACGCCCTTGGGGAATAATCCTCATTGCAAAATTTAGATGGCCTAGCAGGGAGAGGAGCTCCCTTCTTGACACAGATGAGGCTGAGGCGAAAGATTTTAATATATGCCTAATACGGCACAGTTTGTCTTCGGGGAGAGAGGCTTGCATGAGAACGCTGTCTGAGATGATGCCTAGAAACTCGAGGCGCGTGCTGGGACCTACAGTTTTTTCCTCAGAAAGTGGCACTCCGAGAGATGAAAAAACTTCCCTCACGGTTGTGATGCTGCGAGCTGGGGGTGAAGCTGGGAAATCTACCACTAGAAAATCATCTAGCAGATGCAGAACGAAAGGCAGTTTATGAGTGTTATAGAGGATCCAGTATAAGGCCTCTGATAGTGTGTCAAATATGCGAGGGCTGCTGCGGCATCCAAAGGTTAGTCTGACAGCAAAATAAAACTTTGAGCGCCACTTTACGCCGAATAGGTGCCACTGGGAGGGATGGAGCGGCATGACTTTGAAAGCTGCTTTACCGAGCCAGGCACCTTGCCCTGCGGCTTTGATCATTTGAATCGCATTGTCGACTTTGGCGTAAAACAGGGAAAAAGGAGCTAAAGGAATGAGGCTGTTAATGCTGGGAACTGCCCCATTATGGGGGGCAGATAGATCAATGATTAGACGTTTTTTCCCTGAGTATTTTCGCGTTGCTACACCAATAGGACTTATCCTGAACAGGTTGAATGGAGATCTAGAAAATGGACCGATCATAAAACCTTTCCTGGTCATGACTTTGAGAGTAAATCGCAAACGACATCTGGCTCCTTCAGAGCCGACTGCAAATTTTTACAGACATAGGTGGACTTAGGAAACCAACACAGACCAGCGAGAAAACCTTGAACAAGCCCAGTTATGAGGTAATTAACAAAACTTCTGACAGGATGTTTTCTGAGAGCCTTGGAGAGAGCTGGGACGTTCACAGGCGTGGATGGATGCATCGACTTTATTTCTCGGATTTGGCCGGGCGCCCCCGTCTTGGGCACACAGACCTCGGGTGGCAGTCTGCGCACCAGCTGCAAATATGCAAATATTTACAATTTCGATATGAGCAAACATTTTCGTTGAAATTGATACAAATGGTTGTATTATTCCCAGGTAGATAGGGCACCTGAGGTCTGCGAGAGGCATGAGCTACAGCTGGGGGTCGAGGAGTGTTGCTCTGGAACGCAGACTTGGGACAGAGGTTGGTGCTGTGGCTGAATGAGCCGCACACGGAGCATGACACCACTTGGCGGCCGGTGAAATGCCTGCTGATCAAGGCAAGATCTACGATAGACCAGTCGATCCGCTGATTGAACTTTTGGATATACATTGCGGATTTGCTTGAGAAGCTTTTGTGATATTCATAGAAGAGAGTTCCTCCGTAGGACATGGCCAGGTCGGAAATGATAGCGAGGTAAGTGTCTAGTTCTTGTCTGCGCTCCGGATATATTTCGCAGATAGTGTCTCTGAAGACACTGAACGCAACATTAAATTCAGCCATGGTGAGGGCTTTGCATAGCCTGGGGTCATTGTCTTTAAGGAAGATGGAAAAATCCCCGCAATCGACCATTCTCCTATCAGACGATTCAGAGGCGCAAATGAGGATTTTAACCAGATTAACGTCTTGCCCTGATAGATAGAGAAAGAAAACAAAAGCATAGCATATGCCTATCATCAGCTTAATATCTGACTCATAAAGCAAAGAAAGGGAGATTATCTGTGCTTTACCTGAGATTATCTGGCTCCTGAGCGCATCAGGAATAGCTCCAGCTGGAGAGAGGAACGGGGCTCCTGTAGCTGGCGCAGGGACTGCAGTTCCCAGAGTCCTCCGGGGCAGCGAGAGAGGCTCCGCCGATGACGTTGATGGGTGCGCGTCTAATGCGGAAGTGGATGGGAGACCTGCGGGATAAGACTCAAGCACTACGAGGCGGTTATTCAAGCCAATGAGAGATGTTTTGATGTCAGACAAAGCCGACAACACTTCGGCGTTAGGCAGAGGAGCTGGCGGAGCGGGAGCAGGCGACTTATTCTTCTTCCTGGGCGGCTCGGCTGATTTCGCCCCGCGCTTTTTAGCCAGAGTTTTTCCCCTTTTCTTCGCGGCGGGAAGATCTGGCTACAGATCCTCGATTGCACTGGGGACATGATTGACAAGATGTTCAAACAGTTCATTATGACCGAGGCCGGGTGGGGCAGATACGCCGTTGGTGTACAGCGCTTCCAGAATCCGGACTACGGGCCATTCCTGGAGTTGCCGCTGCACCAGACGAGAGCTGCGGCGAGGAGGAGCCCGGGAGTTCTGGTCCCCGGAAGGAGATGATCCGTCCAGATCGGATTCTGGAACTTCCAGGGCCTGATCGGACATATCGCCTTCACATCCTGGCTCAGAGGAATCGGATGACATGCTCAGGATGAAGGTCAGAAGCACGATGTGTAGCACAAACCTCATGGGCAGCAGCAGCGAGATGAGCAAGCGGGCAGCAGCGAGGCAGCGGTAAAGAAGCGGCAGCGTAGCAGAGCAGCAGTGAAGCAGCATCCTAGCCAAGAACGAGCAGGTATCTGGAGGGTTTTTAAATAGCCCGCCCTATTAGGGTAGGGAGAGCATGTGATTGATCAGCTGATCATAGTGGGCGCAGTCTGAGTTGGCTGCCAGAACTAGCTTCGCAGGCTTCGCATCATTTATTTATTATTATGCATGTAGTTCCAGATTGACAAATGGGTTGAAAATAGTAGTGTATTTAAGACATGATAACATTACATACATGATCTGGCTACATCAGAATATTGGAGAAACATTATGATTTGATTATTAATAAAATACATTTGGAATTGGACCTTGTAAAATATGTGACATTACCGAGAAAAATTACTGAACAGGAAGGGCGCGAGAGATGGGTCACAATAAGAGAGAAGCTCGAGTGAGTTAGCAGGTATGCATTAGCTAATGTTAGCAATCATGATCTAGAATTGACCTAGCTAACACAAGCATTAGCTAGCTATAGTAGAATATGCTAATGTAATTATAAGCATATTTATCTTTCCCAACAGGGATAATGTTCATATGTTATGTGCAGTTATCTTTTGTCAAGATCTTTTTCATAGGTAATTGTAAAACAACACTTACATGAATCAGATGTGAAAACGCAGCGCAGGGTGGAATGTGAAAATTGTCCAGAGTTGTGGAATTGTCCAGTTGTTTTGACAAGTGAAAAGTTGTCCACAGTGAAAAATTTTCCTAACTGCATACATTTCATGAAGCAAAGGTTCCTATCAAATTCACACTTGCACGGGTCATTTCTGACCCATGTCCGTAAACTTGATGTAGTGATACAAAACCTAGCTTAGTTCCAAATATAGACAGAGAAAATGAAAAAAAAAAAAGATTTATGGCAATCAAAAACAAGATATTTAAGGAATACTTCGTAATATTAAATGATTAAATTAATAGATTTCCAAAAATAAAGCAAGGAAACACAGCCATGCATGAAATACCATATAAAATGAATACAGGTCATTTCTGACCCATGTTGTGCTTTAGTGGGATAGTTTTCCAAAAATGATTATTAAAAAACTAAAAAGTAAAGTAAAAATGAAAATAAGAATTTGTGATGATCTAAAACAAGTTACTTGAGGAATTCATGGAATTCTGAATGGTGAAATTAATCTATTGCAAAGATATTTACAATTAAAACTCTGTCGGGTCACTTTTGACCCATGTTGTGTATCAGAGGGTTAAGAGCTTACACTATTACAAAAAACTGACTTGAATCATTAAAAAAAAAAAAAAAAAGCAATTTTGAATTCCTATGAAAAGGTAAAACAAAGAAAGATTTTGTTGTGTACTGAAAGGCAGAGAGTGGAGTGCGGTAGCTCACGGTGGCAGCGGTGGTAGCGTGGCGAGATTAGACTCTGGTGGGCACAGGGTAAGGCTGTTGGCTGCAGAGGTGCGGAGAGCTGGGCGGCTGGAGCTGGAAACACTGGTAGTTGGTGTTGGGACCCTCACATGGATCTGATATCAGAGCAGCCTTAATTGCACTAACAAAGGAAAGTGCACTGACCCTAATGTCCAGTAGGTGGCGCCTGCCTGACACAGCCCACGACAGGTTTGGCAACTCCCATCTCCCACTGTCTGAGATCACACCTGAACGCCTCGTCAGTTCCGCAATGACCGGATGAACCGAGAAAAATAAGAGCGTGCCCATTTCATCGCCAGTCCCAGAGTTACGTGTTGCTGGAAGCTTCGGCTTTCGTCAGTGCAACTATTACTCAAAGGGAGCAACCAAGCGTTTGGATTTTTACCGCCAAAGACCGCAGTGTTTCACCTCGCTGGACGAGTCAAACTGCCCCGTGTTACCAAACAGCTCCGGATCCAGAATAGTAGCTGTACAACCAGCTGCTTTCATCGCCTGCAGAAGGAGGATTTTTCCCTCAGAAAACGTCCGTTTTCTCAATGCCCGTGTCGACCACGCTGTTTTTAACAGCCAACGCAGGACGCTACAACTGCCTTTAATCCACGCCGAGGAAGCGAGCTGGATTATTGAAGACGCTACTATAAGTGAGGCTTATTTAATTAGTGTCTGGGCAGATACTAGAAGTTAGCGTGTATTGTATGCTTGTGAGGTACAATGTTTGTGAGTTTGTGGACCGCTGAGTCCCCTTTTTAATGCTGTTAGTTTTACATTGTGAAACATTTGTTGCTTGCTTGCTTTCATTTCTGCTCATCACAAGCCGATCTGAGTCTCCACTTTGTGGAGAACAATGTGTTATTTAAGCCGCCGCTAAGGGCGTTGGCCCCTTTGTGTTTGTCTCTCTCTTTTCCCTCTCTTAACTAACCCACATGTACACTACACACACATTAGAGGTTACGCAGACACACGTGTAAATCTTATGAGTGACTTCTTGGCGATTTATGGTTAATAACCTAGCTATAACATTAAGTACGTGTGCTTTGTGGGAACCCCTTTCATATTTTATATAAACCTCATGCTAGCACTGCTATCTTTTCGAACAATATCTTGTGTGTGTATCCAAAAGTACACACAAAGCCAGCAGTGTTGTAACCATTGCTGTTGTTCAAATCCCGCGCGTGACTTCTCCAAGTCACGTCTGGCCAGTGTTGTAGTCCTTACACCGTGGCTTCCCCAAGTCATGGTCAGCCATTTTTGTAGTCCTTTCACGGAACACTCCGTGAAGTTACCTTCCAAGAGATCGTAATCGCCATTTTAGCTCTTCGCCATCTTGTGTCTGACTACCATTTCGGCTCTCTTTCTTTGTTACTCACACACACACATACCCGTTTTTAGCACCCCATGAGGTCCACTGACTGGAAGAGTCCTGGTGGGATCCACCCTTTCTGAGTGGTCTAGAGACTTGGTTTTAACTGCTAAATTTTTTTAAAAAATCTGTGAGGATGAAAATGACTTAAAGCATCAAAAACTCTCACATAAATTTTAAACCTGAATTTTGGCTCCAATGGGGACCAGTTGCTGGTCCCCATTGGTCCTCCAACCCCCCACCCCCACACACATCATGTCTATAAGCCTCACAGAGGTAGAGAAAAGCTAATTCTGGCCTTCAATAATCAATACTGACAGAAGTGGAAAAAAACAGCAGCTCTACTTAATTTTAAGTAAACGTTATCTCACACAAGACAAGCTTTTTGAGGTTTATCTTCCTTGATTTTATTAACCATGTTACTCACAGTAACCATAGTGACAGCCAACATCTGGTCACTTGCATTCACAGCTTATAATAGCTGAGATTCTTATAAACATGTGCATCATTAAAACATGCACAATCAGAAAATGTGCAAAACAAAACATTCTAGAATAAGTGCACTTCGTTTTTTAAATTCTTTTTGCACTTTCACGCTGAATGGCAGTGATTCGGTTTTTAACGTAGAACTTAACCGCAGTCCAGCTCCTGTTTCTCAGTGCCTCCGGGGAAGCCTTAATGCAGGCACAGCAGTCCGATTTGCCTGGTACTTTACCGGATTGGATGAAATCTGTAAGTGTCTTTTCCACAGCCCGGACTTCTCCAACTGACCAGCTCCTCTTCTTTGAGGTTCCTATGAAAGAAAAGAAAAAGAAAATCAGGAGTGGAGACAAGCGATTCAATTAGCAATTCGTAGTTATTCAGTTAAAATTTTCCTTGCCACTTTCACCAAGCGCAGCTCATGGTGGGATTTTTTGGAATGCCAAAGAATTTGGTCTCAACCTGCCCTATATGAAAAATGGCTGAAGGTAACTTCATTGTAATTTGGCGCTATATAAATTAAATTTCATTTGATTTGAAAAGTGATATTTTGATATCAAGACAAAGCCTTAGAAAAAAAAAGTATTTGTAATCTTTTTTTCTCATTATATTATTTGTACAGATTGGTGCAGTACCCCATTTTTTATGTATTTCATATTGTAGAAAAAACTGTGAATCTCCAGGATTACAAATTAATGTATTAAGTGTTGTGCTGTCTGCACTGACTGACTGACAACAGACTAAGACTAACTAATGAATGCATTTACAACAAGTCACCAGGTTATCTCCTGCTGTGAAGAGAGGTGCCGTCTCTCACTCATGTTGCCTGCAGTTGGTCAGTAACCAGATTTTTCTTCCCTTTTTCTAAAAATGAACGAAACTAAGTAAATCTAATAATAATAGTCATGCACAGTGTTTGAAATACCTCGTTTAGAGTCACTGTCATCACCGTCAGTCTCACCAGGTTTCTGTCTTCTCTTATATCTTGAGGATCCTGTTGATATAATGAATGATGGTGATTACTATTATTATTATTATTATTCGTATTATTATTTTTGTTAATACAAAATATGTCAGTTTCCTGTCAACACACCTTCACTGTCTGAATGAAAGCCATCTATAGTAAGACGAGTGTTACCACTATTGAGAGAAAACATTTCATAACTTGTGATAAGGATAACATGGAGTGTGTTATATACCTTTGAAGGTTTGAGGGTCTTCACTGTCATCATCAACAGGCTGCCGTCTTTTTCTAGAGCTCGAGGATGCTGTTAAAACAAGTAATAATTAGTATAGTTATACAGGATAATAACTGCTAACTGACAACACAATGCTGTCAGTCCTCTTTATTGGTAGTACTGAGCAAGAAGGAGAAGTACACAATCACATTTCTTAAAATTGCTAAAAAACTGCAAATTCTCTCCCTCATCTTGCAGCTTTGAAATAAAAGTGTAGGAGAAACACTACTTTGATAATCGTAGTTGTCTGCAAAAAATTTGTAGTTCTGACCTTCTGGAAGTGTGGAAGCAAGCTTCATCACAACATCACCTGACAATCCAAGTTCAGATTTGGCTCGTATTCTGTTGACACTGCCTTGTTAGACATCGAAGTCACACATCATGCCAGAGATTCCAGTTCTCACCCTAAATGTAAATTTAGATGGCTTAGCCTATGCTCTCAACTTATCATGCTAAATGAAATATGCATCTCAATCATTAGCCATTTAGTCACACAATACTGCCTTGCCAGCTTGTTATGCCCTCTACTTATCATGCTAAAAGAACTATGCATCCCAATCACCAGCTATAGAGTCACACAATACTGCCTTGACATGACAATACTGCTCGTTATGCTCTCTAATTAGCATACTAAAAGGAAAACATGTATACCCCCACTTACATCCACACCCCACATTCAGGAACATTTTCATCTTTCCCAGAACTGAATTGTCTGTTGATCCGCTTTGTGGACAAAGTCATGACATTTTAGGTCAGACTGATCAAATTAACTACATTTTTTAGAGATAAAACTTTTAAATCAGTCAAATTTGACCACAACACAACACAAAGGTAGTATGTATACTGTCCATGTATAAAGAAAACACTCAGTGGTGTAGTGGAGGGAACACAACCTGTCTGGGCCCACTGCAACAAGCCTGCTATTTTGGCTACCGCACTCACCCAATGTTGTAAAATTACAACAAATATATAACAAGCTCTAAATGAAATTTGATGAATCTATTCCACAATAACTTCATATGTACATGTTCTAGACATTGTAATAACAACAAAAAAAAATATAAAAGACATTTTTCTTACGTGAATCTGATGAATCCAGTCCAATGAAATAAAGAGATGTTGTTCGAAGGAAACCTTGAGAGGTTGTGTGAGTTCATGGCCATAAGGGCGGGACTTCTAAACAAATTTACTATCCAATAGCATTGTGAGACTGAACAATAGGACCCAATGACTATGTAAATGTGGTAGAAAATAAGATAAAATATAACAGATTGTTTTTTAGGATGGCTAAAGGTAACGTTGTAATTTTACAACAGTGGGTCTTACAGGGTTAAGTGTTGTGCTGTCTGCACTGACTGACTGACAACAGACTAAGACTAACTAATGAATGCATTTACAACAAGTCACCAGGTTATCTCCTGCTGTGAAGAGAGGTGCCGTCTCTCACTCATGTTGCCTGCAGTTGGTCAGTAACCAGATTTTTCTTCCCTTTTTCTAAAAATGAACGAAACTAAGTAAATCTAATAATAATAGTCATGCACAGTGTTTGAAGTACCTCGTTTAGAGTCACTGTCATCACCGTCAGTCTCACCAGGTTTCTGTCTTCTCTTATATCTTGAGGATCCTGTTGATATAATGAATGATGGTGATTACTATTATCATTATTATTCATATTATTATTTTTGTTAATACAAAATATGTCAGTTTCCTGTCAACACACCTTCACTGTCTGAATGAAAGCCATCTATAGTAAGACGAGTGTTACCACTATTGAGAGAAAACATTTCATAACTTGTGATAAGGATAACATGGAGTGTGTTATATACCTTTGAAGGTTTGAGGGTCTTCACTGTCATCATCAACAGGCTGCCGTCTTTTTCTAGAGCTCGAGGATGCTGTTAAAACAAGTAATAATTAGTATAGTTATACAGGATAATAACTGCTAACTGACAACACAATGCTGTCAGTCCTCTTTATTGGTAGTACTGAGCAAGAAGGAGAAGTACACAATCACATTTCTTAAAATTGCTAAAAAACTGCAAATTCTCTCCCTCATCTTGCAGCTTTGAAATAAAAGCATCACATGATTTTAAAATGTCCAGCTGCTTTCAGCCTGGAGTGTTCTACAGTGAGCTTGTTTTAATAGTACCTATTGTCTTTAGGTGTTTGTCCATGACTTTTCTTTTACACAAACAGGGCAAGCCTGTGAATATTCTCATTCATCCTCATTCATCCAGGTCATAGTTATCTCAAGGAAATTGAATCAAACGTCTGACTAGACTGGGCTAGTCAGACTAGTCCAGCCTAGTCAGACGAGCATGAACTGATGAAGCCTCTTGGATGAGAGGTGAAACATCTTCAAAGACATATAACCAAGTCCAGTTGTGTTCGATTCAATTTCCTTGAGGTTACAAACAGGGCAAGTGCTAATCAAGTGCCATTGCTCAGTTTTTGGGTTACCTTTAGTGGGACGTTCATCACTGCCAGGCTCATCAGAGTTTTGCTGTCCCCCTGTCAAAAGAATAACTTGTATAGAATAAAAGTATGGAAATTCAAAATGATTGTTGAAAAAGCTAAATTTGATTCCATATCCTCCTCTACTCAAGACCATAACTCAACTGCTGCACCACATGTGGTAGCTGGTAATTATGAAGTCCAGTCCACTATGGTCAGACACAGTGAACATATATGTTATCAGATAAAGCAGATATGAGGCTTCATGCAGTAATTCAGCTGCATGTAGCTCTTCCTTGTAGCTGAGACTCTAGCCGGGTGAAGCAGAGCCCAGCTGTACTGGCTGGTTGACAGACTAAAACAGAACTTAATTAATTCCACTTAAAGCAGTTGGTTATCAGCTGGTAGAATATTGAATGGTGGTATATTTTTTTCTTTTGTACAGACAGTAAACTAATATCTTCTGTGTGATAAATACCTGTTTCAGGTTCATCACTGTCTAACGTCACTGGCTGACGTCCTTTGTCAGAGCTCGAGGATGTTTCTAAAAGGAGGAATAATTAGTACATTAACACAAGATAGTAACTGTAACTGACAACAGACCATGACTAAAGAAAGCCACCTGTATTATAACATTTATGTGCTCGCTTTCGTTACAGTGGCAGGAGAATTCAGGCAGAGTGATGAGGGATGAGGAGAGAAGAGATGAGACAGAGGAGAGAGGAGCGAGGAGCGAGGAGCGAGACAACGCACTTTATGAATGTGCTGCTGCAGTGTTAGAACTGTTGAGTTGACTGTTTTAGCATGATTTCAGTGGTGTTTTATATTTGATTTTTAAAGAGGTATTAATGTCCTTTTGGTACGCTGACAGCTAGAGAGAAACTGTATTTCATTTGTTTTGTGTATGTAAATACACAAGAGTCATCTGATCATTAGAGTTTGTTTGACTAAAAGTACTAACAGAAAAGACTGTACATTATTAATCATTAATAGTTTGTTTTAACATTGCTAAAAGATGAAGTGAGCAGGAAGAATCTGCACCATGTTTTAATTTCAGCCTTTTTTGTAAAGACAGGTAAGTAACAAATAGGATGCACAATGGTAAGTGTGTAGAATACCTGCCACTGATATGTACTCAGATTGCTCTACTCTCTTAGATGTTTTAATAAAACAACAAGTAAATCATGATCTGTCTCTGTGTTCGTAAAAACAAAGAAAACATGAAAAAAGTTGCTTAAGTAGCAAATGATTGACCCTAATGCACACAACTGATGTGTAACCCACCCGATGAGCAAAAAGATGAGTCCCTGTCCATCTCTGTCTCTGACAGGTCACTGTCCACAGCGTCCAATACCTGTTCTGAACACCAGGAAAACAAAACAAAACAAAATATCATATGAGAAAAGGACATTTACTCATAAATTACACTAAATAAGATGTTAAGAGTAAGTTTTCTTTACCACTGGGATCAATCTGGATTTGATCCAAGCTCATTCCCTTGTAGTCTGACAGCCGGCCCTGTTCTAGGGCAATCAACACTTTACTGACTTTAGCCAACTCCAGTGTCCCTTCAGGTAGTCTGTAGTACTGTCTGTGGACCCGAATGTCATGGCCAAGAAAATTTGCCAGTGTGTCCATCTCATTATCCTTCAGGTTGAGAACTGTGGACAGCGTGGAGACCTGCTTTCTCAACTTGCTTGAGGACAGAGTTTCAGGATGCTTGGCCCCACATTCCTTTGCCATCTGTCTGATGGCATCTGATCCCCTTAAGTGACTCTCTGCTTCAGCTCTGGCAAAGAAATAAGGATTGTCATCAGGCACACCACAGGTCCGCCGATGTGCAACCAAGGCCTCCATTGATGACAGCATGTCCGGTGTTAGAAGGATCGGAACCTTCCTGTTTCTTTTCCCTCTTATTTCAATCCGTTCAAAATGTTGGCAAAGCTTTTGCTCCAACTCTGAAAGACCTACTGCCACATCTGAATGAACTTCTGAACTGTCTCTCAGGGTAAATGCACTAAGTGGCATCTTTGACACTTCACCCTCTCTTCTGCGGTTAAACGGGATCACCTCAGCAAGTGTTACAGTAGCCAGCTTGGTCCAGGTCTTCTTGTTTGGGTTATTCTTCAGATTCCTTTGGTATTCTTTGCACTTTTCAAGGTGCATGTGCATTTTCTTGACATCCTCAGTGAAAGGAAGGAGCTGAGGAGTGTTCCATTTCACCTCTTTCAAAGTTTGTAGGGCACGTGATGACACACACACATCCCATTTTTTCTCAAAAAGACCCCTGGTCCTGTTGAGGTTGTTGAAAAATTCTTCATTGTCAGACTCTGCCATCTGTGCCTCACACTCAAGAATATCTGCAATCTTCTTGAGACTATGACCCAGCTTCAGAGCCAGTGATGGAGTTTTGTAAGTGTTTTTGTCCTCATCAAAGCCAGCCACAGCTTTTACTGCTTCAATTACATAGTTAAAGTTTGAAGGCACATAAAAGTCCTTAATTCGTTTGAGTCTACCACCTGTCTGTGACTGCTGAACTAGTCGCCCAATTTCCCTCATTTTTTGTCTAATGTAGTCATGTTTGGTTTTGTCATGTCCATGCTTGGCATACAAATGTTCTCCAAGTTTCAAAATGGTTTTCTCTTTTTTGATTATGTTTGTGACTTCATCTTGATGCATGGCATTTGTTAGCTCCCAAACTTTTCGGCTAACACCATCTGGGACAGGCTGTGCATATGCACAGAGCGCCTGGATCCGACTTCTACCTGGCTTTGACGTGCTACATTTAAGTGAAAGCCTGCACCTGGACATGTGCCTTCATAATGATTTTCTTTTGAACAAAGCCTCACAGTTTATACAGTGCATGTAGTCACTTGCTTTCACTGGTTTTGCAGTTTGCTGACTTGGGATCAGTGTGCCACGACCAGTTTTTAGGACGTCATTGTTATGAGCACGGTTCCCTTTATTTCTGATGAGGTCAAAATGTAATTTTCTTTCCTTTGACTTCAAAGGAAAACTTAATGCTTTAGCTACAGCTGATTCACTGCTGTGTTTGCGGGTCAAATGTCTTGCCATTTTGTTGCAGTGCGTGGGACAGTACAAACAATAATGTTTCTTACTGTATACTCTGGCACCATTGGTCTTTTTTTGCAGTTTCATTACTGACACATTTTCCAGGGTTGTGTCATCACAGTTTTTGTTTCCTGTTCTTTTGTCTTCATCTGAAGACGTTCTGGGCCGTTTCTTTCTCTTGCATGTCCTCTGGGACGTCTTCTGCTTCACCACTGGAACCTTGCTCAGGGGACTGTCAGGTTCTTCTGCACTGCTTTCAGAGACAGAGGCTTTGGACGGAAAATATTCATCACCACTGCTTTCAACACAGCTCATAGAGTCATCAGATGCGTGTGATACCGTGGAGATCTGTTCAAGGTATTCTTTGGTCAGCTGAAAATGAAATGTACAAGAAGCGTATAGTTAAAAGAAGAAACACTAACCTGATTTAGAAATCTTAAATTGTCTTAAACCATGGCAACTTAACAGCCCTGTGTGATATACAGGATTAGAGTTAGGTTACAGCTACGCATTACAGCGAGTTATTTTAAGAGATACGAGGTTAATAGAGAGCCACAGAAGAACAGATGGATTCATTTTAAATCATTGTTAACTTGTGTCCTACTGATTTCAGAATGCAAACTTACAAATACACTGTCAGTTCTTGTTAGGGGGGGCACATCTGGCTCATCAGAACCAGAGTGTGAGGTTTCAAGGATGCATGTTTCAGCAGATTCTGAGCTTGATTCCTAGGAGAAAAAAACACAACATCTCACAAAGAGTATTTCCTAAAATCAATCCCCACTTCCGTAGTAATATAAGGTCGTATTCACACCTAAAGGTCCGTTTTCTGATTCGAACCAACGCAAGGATGAATTGTTTAGTTGGTTGCTAACGCTCTGCAATCAGATGGTCACACAGAAGACGTCAGGCACTACTGAGAGTTTTTTCTGTTGCTACACAAGCGGGACCAGTGAGGTAATTAGACAATAATAAGTTCACAATCACAAATGTGAAAATTACAAAGTTGGCTCATCATAAAAGCAGCTCTTGTTTACAGAATCTATGCATCTCCTTGAATGAATGAATACCCCAATACTGTAACTACATACACAAAAATAACAATAAATAAAAAGTTGCGACCCTTTCATCAAGAATAAACATTAGCCTACATATAAATATGAAACATTATCGACTTAATAACAACATATTTAACAATAAATTAGTGAACTAATGCACTAACGACGCGTAAAAAGGTGTGCTTCCTGGGATTGGTACGGATGGGGCTCACACCAGAAATAAACCACTCCAGAGTTCACTTGATAATGTTCATGAACACAGACTGTTCTTAGGTCAGGTTCACACCAGCCTTGTTTAGTCTGCTTGAACTGAACCTTGGAGCCTTTACCCCTTTGGTTCGGTTCGTTTGGGTCGGTGTGAACATCGGCCTCAAACTCTGGTGCGGACCAAACAAACGCTCTCCGGTCCACCTTGTAGGGGGGGTCTTGGTGTATAGTAAAGGTGTAGAAAAACACTATGGTGAATGTACAGTTGCGACTATTTTTGATAGTGTTTCTGTTTCTGTATGTCGGAATAACTTTGCTAAAACCATAACTCACTTTGACATAAACCTGCACATTATGAAAATTCAAAAGAGCTGCATACAATCAGATATCAGCCACATGCCATTTTAAGTTTGTGGATAGTCTAGTTTTCGCACAGCTGTTGAATTATTTAGTTTCAAACACTTACATCAAGTAGTGCTATCTCACTGTAGCTGTACACTTACTATCATGACTTTCCAAGTGACCCTACATTGTAACTGACTGGTAACAACAGGATGGAGTAAACCATTAGGAGGGGTGTCATATGGAACAAGTTAAAAGCAGTGTTTGACGCTTACCAAAATGTTAGAAGGTGGCTGCATCTCTGTTGAAAGTCCTGGCAGTAGTGAGGCCTCAAAGACAACAAAGACAGAACACATTTACTACAACTTTCCACAAAATGTTTAACGAAGAGCTGCAGAACCAGAGCACTAAACTCCTTCACACATATTTTTATTATTGATGCAAAACGATGCAAGGGAGTTTTAAAAAGAGTAAATCACATTATATGAGGACTGTGCAATATGACAAAAAACATGTATGCCTTAATAGGTCATTTCTAATCCAGATAACAGTACTGTAAATTCAATGAATACAAATATAAAAATTATATATTGCAGCCATATCTTTGCAGAGGCAAGTTTTTCCTCACCCGAACCGAGGGTCTAAGGTCAGAGGGTGTAAGGTCAGAGGGACTAAGGACAGAGGGACTAAGGTCAGAGGGACTAAGGACAGAGGGACTAAGGTCAGAGGGACTAAGGTCAGAGGGTGTAAGGTCAGAGGGACTAAGGTCAGAGGGTCTAAGGACAGAGGGTCTAAGGTCAGAGGTACTAAGGTCAGAGGGTCTAAGGACAGAGGGACTAAGGACAGAGGGACTAAGGTCAGAGGGTGTCACTCCCTGTGAATTGGGCTATACAAATAAAATTTGATTTGATTTGATTTGTGATGTAAATTGCAACTCAGATTAGGGCATTCAAAATCCCTGCTATTCTTACCAGATCCTCCATGTTTCATCAAAAATAGATAAGAGTATTGCATTCTTAGTATTGTATCACAACTTGTATTACCTCTGTTTGGCACTCTCTCAGGTGACGTAAGCCTGTCTTTAAGCCTGTCTTTATCCTCGTGAATTGTCTACTCCGTCTGCATGATGTTAAACACAAACAAGTTCACCTAGCTGATATAATATTTGACCTATAAATGCATGACTTTAAAAATTCTTTCAAAGATGTCTATCATTTCTTAACTAAACATTGTCAATAAAATCTCATAATTGTTATGTCTATTAGGAAAATCAAGTCCATGTTTAAACTAAAAAATAAAATAAAAAATAGGAAAAACTTTACTTATAAATGTGTTAGAGACGAACTGGCTTAAATCACAATCATGAAGCTTTTACGTGGCTGAACAACGATAATTAAGATGTTGTCACTCATTTCAACTAGCTGCTTTTTTAGGTGTGTTAAGCTTTTAGGCTCCCAGTTAACTTAAGAACATGATATCAGTTGAACATTACATTAACATGTTGCACATCTGGAGAAGCCTCTGGAAGCATATAGTGGACTTAATTGAAATGAAAATGTAAACTTGAATGTGGAAAATTATAATGCTATTGTGGAATTAAATTCTCATTTTCAAGTCTACATTTTCATTTGGATTAAGTCCTCTATATGCTTCCATAGCTGAACATTAGCATCACTTTCCACCTTCTGCAACAGGTCTGCAAAGTGAAGTCAAAGACATGCGACATGTAGCTCTCTGCTAACATTAGCAACAACAGGACAGTGACAGGCGAGCTAATGTTAGCATTAGCAACACTGCTGGAAAAAAAAACCTGCTTCTGACACAGACAACATAAAAAGTTACTCATGACAGGACACAAAAAGCCTAAAAAAAACCTAATTATCAACCTAAAATTAGTTTTTAGTACTTACTTAGTTTTCATCTCGTCTTCCTTCGTTGTCGCTCGTGGTTGTCGCTCGTGTCTCTCCTCGCGCTGTCCATCACTTTCCCGACTGACCGTGAGGGGGGCGTGTCCTTTCACGTCATCATTAGGTGGCGGGAGTGAGGGAGTGATGGTCACTGCGGGGACCGCTAGATTCAGGAAAGGTGTGGATCTGCTGCAGCGCTGATTCAGCGCAGACACACACCTTTCCTGACTGTAATGGTCCCCGCCGCTACCATCATAGACATAGACAGGGGCGTCGCTAGGAGAGCAAAACATCCGGGGCTTTAGCCCTGCAAAGTAATCTGATTACTGTTTACTTGTTTTTGAAAGTAACTTGGTTAGATTACAAGTTACTTTATTAGTTACACTCAGCAGCTGCCGACAACACCCCGTCAACTCAACATACAAAGGACCACGGGTTTTGCCAATACTCACTTTATTGGGAGTGCATTTCCAACAGTAACGCAGCTCGGCAGTGATACTGATAGGAATTATGGCAGAAACGAGGGCGAGTCAGCCGTGTTTAAGGGCAGCATTTCCTCTACAACATACCGCCTGACCAACTTCTTCAACTCTCCCCAGCTTACTTGTTTTGCACCGAAGTCCAGCTCTTGTTGTTTGGGCGGTGAGAGACCTCCTGCAGTCGAGGCCCTGGCTCTCTGATTTTCTCATCTTTAGCTGACAGGAACTCAAAATAATGAGCTAGAAAACGCGCATCTCTCTCCTCCCTCCATGTTGTTTGTGTTTGTGTCGCTGCGTGCTGTTACACGTGAGTTGTCCTCATGCTGAAAACGTGACTTGTAGCACGTGACATCACTCCCCGAGATATAAAGCAAAAATGTATATTTTTACTAAGGAAAATGACAAAAAATAGTAGTAACGCACAGTGACTTGAATAAGTAACTTTTAACCCGATTACTTTTGTCGTAATATTAATGCGCTAGATTACTCGTTACTGAAAACAGTGGTCAGAAGTGGTTACTAAGTAATGCGTTACCGGCATCACTGCCCGCAGATAGAGTGTTTTTTATAACGGGGGTCCGGGGGTTTCTCCGCCGGGAAATTTTGAAAATTGGGCTGTTAAAGATGCAATTTCAAGTGGTTTGAGAAGGACATGAAGGACAATCGTTGGGGTCCTCATCGTCATATTTTAATGACAGATAAAGCTAATTTCCCCTCACTATAGGCCTACTAAACAGCAGGCTGATAGACGGGCTCTGGTAATATCAGATACATTTCCCGGAATGCCCAGGTCTAACGACGCGCCTGGACATAGACAGTACATATACAGTCTATGTCTATGGCTACCATCCCCGCCGCCACCCTGACATCCTTTACTGTTTGTCAACCGTCAGTTAGACGTAATGACGCTATTTCCTGTTGCTGTTCCTTCACAATAAAAGTATTACTTTCGTGAATGAATGAGATGCTTTTAATGTGAAGAGGGTTATAACCAGGTGTACCACAGGTGTGAACCTATTCCACTGTTCGATCAGCTAATCAGTTTGAACATTGTAGCAGATCTGTGTTGTTGGGTTTTGTCGCTTGTTCTTGTACGTAGTGTTTATGTTTATATTACTTCTTCTTCTTACTTTTATTGTTTAAATCTACCTCAGAGCAAACCAAAAGAGAGAAAAAAAAATAAAACAGACTAAATAAGACAAAAAATCATAACATAAAATATGAGTTTGCAGGATGAAATAGTGATTTGTATTACAATCAGTAAAAGGACATAGAGTGCGAATGAAAGATTAAAATTGAACGCTTTAAAAGAGCTCAATTATAAGCACATGAGATTTCAAAATGTTTACAGTTGGGGCTGATTTCAGCTCTGCTGGTAGTTTGTTCCAGTTGTGTGCAGCATAACAGCTAAATGCTGCTTCACCGTGTCTGGTTTTAACTCTGTGCTCCATCCATAGATCTCAGAGTTCTACTGGGTTTATACTCTACTAACAAGTCATTCATGTATTCTAGACCTAAACCATTCAGTGATTTGTAAACCAGTAGCAGAACTTTAAAATCTATTATGTAGCTGACTGGGAGCCAATGTAGAGACTTGAGAACTGGAGTGAAATGCTCTGATCTTTTTGTTCTGGTTAAAACTCGAGCTGCAGCGTTCTCATTGAGCCAGTCCAGTCAAACGGCCGTTACAGTACTCAAGTCTACTAGAGATGAAAGCATGAATCAGCTTCTCCTGATCTGTTTGGGACATAAAGCCCTTAATTCTGGATATGTTCCTAAGCTGATAGGTGGCTGTTTTGGTGATTGATTTGATATGACTGTTGAAGGTCAGATCTGAGTCTATCATCACGCCAAGGTTTCGGACTTGGTCTTGAATTGTTAAATATAGTGACTCAAGGTGTTTACTAATGGCAATCTTCTTCTCTTTATTGCCAGAAACAACAACCTCAGTTTTGTCCTGATTTAATTGAAAGAAGTTTTGGTTAAGACTGCTGGCTTGACATATATGGCAGACAAAAGCTACTATGCTAAGTTGTCAGCAACATTCAACAACCACTCAAGTAATAGAACTCAGGCTTCGGGCTTCCTTCCATAATGTTGCTTGTTGCACACCAGCACAGGATAACACAGTTAGATATTACATGTAAATGAGGTTGATAACTTGGCTGACTTTAAGTGAGCTTGAAGTCCCTCGTGTTGATGCTCAGAAACATGAAGCTTTCTGGTCCCTCTTCTGCTGAAATAGCTTATTGATGTCCTTTTAGGATCATTTTTTGTGTTTGTCACAAATTATATTTTTACAAATTTTACATTTTATTGAGCTTATGTTAAGTCTTTTAACTTGTGATTTTGATTAGGCTTTTGAATTATTTTTCATATATTATTATGTATGAAAACAAAGCAAAATCAATATTAATCAGAAAAAAACAGACTGGACAATTATTACTCTTAAATTAATTATTTATATTGGCTTATTATATTCACCATTTTATATTATTCTTTATATATAGTCTATTCTATAAATGATCTACAGATACATATTTCTTATATTATACGTATCAGGCTGTCTGTCTGCCTGTCTGTCGTCATGTCGTCACTAGTCTTGGTCAATCTGATTGGTTGGAGCTTCAGTTTTCATTCACTAACTCAATCCTCACACTACGTGTTTGTCTCGTCTCCTCCACACTGTAACTCTGCATCATATTTTAGGAATTAATAAGCAGTTCACGTTACGAGTCAAATCATGGATCAGCTTTGTTCGATTAAACCACAACTTGGTCAGTTTACACTACTGACAACTTATTAGCAAGTTAGAGAAAACTGGACATGTCCCCTCATCCTAAAGTGTGACATCATTCATTAGAGCTAAGGTGAGTGAGTGTGTTGTTAGTGTTGTCGCCGCTTGCAACTACTTTTTTGTAGCTTCTGCAAACAGGGCTGCTAACTTCAACCACACTGTCCCTCTGCATTCTTATAGAAGACAAAATATGCCCAGACTTCAGACAGAAAAATGTTCAGAGGGCAGCGACTGTCCTCCCTCCCACGTTGCACGCTGCGGCTGTTTAGGAGACTTGGATAAAGTCTCTCACGAGTTTTCCACTCCATGATTATCAACCATGGTTAGCATGGTAATTAAAACTTTACCATCAGGAAGTTTACCGTGGTTTACCGTGACACCTGTAACTGATACATCCCCACTCAGCAATTACATGTTGCAGAGAAGATCTCATGAAATAGTTGACTAGTGAAGCCAAAAAATTACCATCGCCTTTTAGACATTTGTATGAAGTTTATCATAATTAGAGTCCAAGTGAATGCTTATGCCAAATTTGAAAGAATTCTCTAAAGGCTCTCCTGAGATAGCAGAATCACAACAATGAGACTGACCTTTGACCTTTTGGATATGAAATGTCATCACTTTATATTTTTACCTAATTGGACATTTGTGAAGTTTTGCCGTAATTAGCATATGAATTCTTGAGAATTATGGCCTGATACGTGTTATGTGAGGTCACCTTGACCTTGACCTTTGACCTTTGACCATCAAAATCTAATCAGTTCATCTTTGAGTCCAAGTGAATGCCCTTGCCAAATTTGAAGGAATTCTCTAAAAGCTTTCCTGAGATAGCAGGCTTTCAAGTATGAGACTGACCTTTGGCCTTTTGGAGTTAAAATGTCACCATGTTACCTAATTGGGCATTTTTGCGAAGTTTTGTTATAATTAGCACATGAATTCTGGAGTTATGGACTGACACATGTTTAGTGAGGTCACTTTGACCTTAACCTTTGACCTTTGACCACCTTTTATTTATTTCTAAATGTGTATGTGCAGGTATGTTTTTATACTTTTACATGCAAACAGCTAACAAAAAGAATCAGACTGCTTTCAAAGTAAGTTATAGTGATTAAATTGCTTCCCTTATTGATTTTAGACAAAATAATTTCATAATATCAAAATTTGATCACTTAAAATTGCATTAATCTGAATGAAATATGAAGTTTTTTGATGTACACACTTACACACTTTGTCAGGAAAATGGCCCCACCGTGCAAACTTACACACTTGCAATACCATCTATGACCACTGGGACGCACACACACACACACACACACCCCCGTCATGAAAACTAACTTCATGGGGTCCATTTTTTTTTTCAAGAAAACTTCACTAGGCCAATCAGGAGGCTGTTTTCTATTGATTGCAAAGCTTGTGCCTGTGGGGACCGAGTTTTGGACCCCACGGTTTGACAGTTTTGGACAGTTTGGAAAACTGGACCCCACCGGGTGAGTGAAAAGTCAGGTTTTGGTCCCCATCAGGATAGAAAAACGCACACACACACACACACACACACACACACTACATGCTTGTTCGTTTGTGCTTGAGTTCGTTTGTTTAGTTTCATAGTTAGCTGTTTTAGTCAAGTGATGGATTTTGTCCAATGAAAGTATTATTGATTTAATCAAGGTGCTTATGTTAATAAATTCTATTACATTGTACATAGCAGTTTTCTGTGATTATTTTGTGCATATGTTTATGATGTTTTCTGGTTGTGATGGTCAGTGCTCGGATTCATTTCCTTCACTGTTCCTTTAATTGTAAATATTTCACAAATATCTACATTTAAAGTGAACCCTTCTTTGAGACTATTTTGGTCTGGTTATTGGTCCCTGATTTCAGGGTGGTGCCCCGTTTTAATGATTTCATCATAATTTACATTTAATTGTATTGATTTAATTTTAATAATTATTATCAGTAATTATTCATTACTAATAACCACACCTGTCCTACCATCGATTACCAACATTGGTGTGCAGGTGAATTCTGAAGGCAAAGAAAACACAAGAAAGATCTCCAAGAGAGAAACATGAAAACACCAGAAGTCTTACTAACTGACGGTATAGCAGGATCTATGTACCACATATAACTGACAAAATCATCTGGCAGCAGGTAGTGTGGAGAGTAGGGCTTTATCAGCAGGCACTGATTGCCAACCTGCTGCAGGTGAGCAGTGTCAGCAGCTCAAATGAGTGGAAAGCTCTGCCCAGCCTCTCAATGCACCTCTGCAAGCACATCAGAAAAAAAAAACACACACCAAGCACAACATATCCACCACAGAATGTGACAGATCACGACAAAAGGACATAACTCTATAGTTAAAAACATGCTAACACACCAGACTTCAGAGGAAAAACCAAACAAAATATCAAATTCTACTGTATATTTTCCTACAAATCCAAATTGTACTTGCTTAAAGAGAACAGCAGCAAAAGAATACTCACAGAGACTCCAGAAGTAAACACTGAGTATGAATGTAATGTCGATAAGTGTCCTGTGGACAGAAAGGAACTTATCTGTGTCTCTGTCACGATAGCATGGTGGGAGCCTGTGACAGGAGAAACATCCCTTGTAGATGTGGTCATCTGCAATGATTTGATGAAAGAAACAGTTAAAAATATGTGAAGCAACTGGTCAAGGAAAATGTCTGTAAAAGTTCAGATACGTCTTAAATGTCTCTTAATCATCTGCCTTATGGGTGCTTTACATTACACTGTTTGGCAGGCCTGATTCACAATAGATTTCCCTCATAATGACCTTACTTGTTGTATTTACTTGCTTAAAGGTACACACGGCAGCAAAAGAAGACTCACAGAGACTCCAGAAGTAAACACTGAGTTGATAGGTGTCCTGTGGACACTAGGGAACGTCATCCATCTGTATCTCTGTCCTGATAGCGTGGTGGGAGCTTGTGACAGGAGGAACATCCCTTGTAGATGGTCATCTGCAATGATTTGATGGAAGAAATTAAATTAATTACATTAATAGGTAAAACAATTGGTCAATTTGATGTAAACACTGCAAAATATTCAGTTGGAGTACAAAGTTTGTACTCATACACCAGAGTAAAAGTGCACTGTGGGGATGTCGTGCATGTCCCCGAATAGAGCGATATTTTGGTCAAAGGAAAATGTTCACATCTTTCTTTCCTAAATGTCCCAAATACGTGAAAACATTTATCACAAACAGAGATTAATAACATTTGATTTAGTTTCCAAAGAAGATACTTTCAACCACCATGTTGGTCTGAGACATTATTAACACTACACACTTAAACACTGTGCAGTTGTGACACATACTTGCAATTGCCATGGGCAGTCGTCTCCTCCATAGTCATATGTAATTTCTTCACCTTCCTTCATTTCTTTTTTAGAGCAAAAAGACAAATGTGTGGTCCTTCCACGTCAATTTTTTTCATCCTAGAGTTTGGGTGTCTGTGTTCGTCATTAACTGAATGCCAAAATGAACTGTCTTCTCTGGAGACATCAATACTTAAAAAGGACAAAAACAAGAAAAGGGAGGGGAAAATGTTACATAAATGAAATCATCCAGGTCATATACAAATATATGTTTGAATTTTGATATATTTCAAAATGTATTTAATTTACTTTATATAACTATAAAGCCATATAGTTTAGGTATAACTTAAAATCTTACCACCATGTTTTCCCTCTCCACTTGAATGCAACCAAAGATGTAGAACATGAGAGGTGGTAAGAGCTTCTTCTCCTCTGGGCTTCAGCATCATCGATCACATCTCCCATGTATTCAACAACAAAGTCTCCTTTGCAGAATGAACCTCGGGTGAATAAACCACGTCCTGTAAGAAAAAATGAAGACAAAGACAAGGAAACCAAGTCGTGTTAGTGGTGTGCTCATGCCCTGTCTTTATACTGTCAAACTCTAGAAAATGCAGGTGCTCTTGAAGAAAAGGGTCAACATGAGAAAAAAGTCACTTCAGGCACACTGATAAAAATACGGGGCTTGATCTACTTAAAAAAAGTAAGGCAACTTTTGCATCATTTTATCCCGTAAATCAAACAAGAGTAGTCTTTGTTTGTACAACATTAATTTTGCAAGTAAAGTCAAAAGGGCTTGTTTACCTTGTTTAACAATAGTTCCAGACGTGTTGTAATATTTCATAAAAATGTAAACTGAGGAAGCGTGGTAGGAAACCTGAGAAGATGCAATGTAAAACCAACAACTGTAAACCTTGACAAGTGGGAGCTCACTCAAAACCTCAAAGTCTGTATGGCTCTATTGCATATAAACTGACCTTGAGATCATGGACTTTGGAGGACACCTTTTGGTTGACATCCTCCAGCTCTAGGAAGATCTTCTGGAAAACCTCAAAGGTGTATTTCAGTTTGTTAGGGTACCTTAGTTCCAAGGCATAGATAAGGCCAGGCAGGTACAAGCATGTGCCACATCAGGGATACCAAAAATGACCTCTGCTCCCTCAATGGCTATTCCAGCTTGCTTGAGGAGATCTTCATCTCTGCCTTTGCTGACCACGAAGATGTTGAGGACATGTGTAGTAAGGGCCTCTTGGACCGTCGCAGCATCGTCATCATCAAAAACCTGTAAAATATACCAGAAAGAATAAAACCCTCTTGTATGCCAATGTGAATGATGCATACAGTATAGCTCTCTTGGCACTCTTTCTCCCTGCATGAGAGATCACATTGATATGATTTGGTTGCTTTGGTAGTTCTGAGCAGTTTTGTAGCTTCATAAGACTGTCTATGGGTATCACAGATTTAAATTTAATGCAATTGAAGGCTATTTTAAGTAAATTTAAGACCTATTGGCTAAATCGTGTCATTCAATTTGCTAGTTTAATTTCCAATTAATGCCAATCTTCAAAATCCCATAAAATAATCTAATTAAAATGGAGAAACATCATGAGATACAGAAAAAAATAATTACAGAGACACAGAGCAACAAAAAAAGAATAGAGAACACTAAGGCTACACTGAAAGCAACACTTAAAGGGATATTCTGGCGTAAATTTAATCCAGGGTCTAACACACAATAACAATACCAGTGTTTCCCCTACCATTGTAGGCCAAAGAGATCAGAAAAAAAAAAAAATCGTCATCAGCAATTTTGCAGGAGTTTACTACAAAAACACAATCAATCAATCAGGAGCATTTCTGTGCAGCGACACGTGCACGTGAGTCAACCTATGGTCAACCTGCTTCGTTGCCTAGTAACGATGCAAGCACCGTTGCTGAGAGTGCGAGCATAGCTGGCAAACTATGGCGCCGCCGAAAAAAAAAAAAATACCGCGGGCGACAGACAAATTAATATAACTAAATTCTTCTGCCAGACTCCGGAGCCAATGAAAATTGATGAGGCAACTCTAAAAAAAAATACAGATGCAGGTGAGACGGAAGAAAGGGGGGCAGATTGCAGTGGAGAGGGGGGCTGCGTGAGTACCGTTACCGTCGCTGATACCGGTCCGACTGACGACCCTCGTCCAATGGGTGACCCCAGTCCAACTGCCGACGCCGTTCCGACCGGTGACCCCGGGTCCGGTCCGACTGGTAACCCAGTCAAAAAAAATGCAGCTAAATACAGGACATCTGGCTGGGATCCTGAATGGCTTAGTAACCATAAATACAGCCCTTGGTTGTACCACACTCCCCATGGTCAGTTTAAAATTAGTTATTTAGCTTATATTTTTGTTCTGATTGAGCTCCTATTTTTTTGTAAGCAATAATAATAAAAACAACACAGACAATAGTTTTCCACTAGAACCGCTGGGGTCATTTTCCCCCAAGCATTATCAAATGTATGCAACTCTGTTATAATAAAACAAATAACTAAAATGTTTAATGTTTGTTCAGTGTTTAAATCATTTATAACTGATATACTCTCAATTATGTGTAGGGATGTTTTGTCGCATGCCGTCAGCATAAGCTGCCCGTTAAAAGAGGACCATCCCAGAGGGTTTTCATTGAGATCCCCTCTGACATGTACAGAAAAGATGTGCTTGATGCTCATATGGGGTCAGACCACCATGCTGCAACCTTTCAGGCCCATGCAACCTTGATTAAAGGTTAGAATAAGCCTAATGATTTCATTAAAGTGATATAATTCAGCAGTATAGGGTGACAATGATTTTAAAAGTAAATCTTTGTTATTGCTGCATTTCACAGGTCACACTGTCACAGCAGTCTTTGAGCCAGTGTTGAGGATTGAACATGAGGCTGTGGTGGGTGGTTTCAAATGCCTTTACTGGCTGGTGAAGCATGAGATTGCCCACCACACCAACTACCCAGCTCTACTTGAGCTTGCTGAGCTCCTGGGTTGTGATTATTTTGCCAAACTTAAGGTAACACATCATGCTCATTAACATCTAAAGCAACTCTGTCAATCATCCTTCATAAAAAATCACATCTGATAGTAACTGTTTGTGTGTACTTTTTCAAAGATTGGAAAATCAACCAACTACAGGTCCCATCGAATGGTCGATGAAATGCTTGATATACTAGCCAGTGTTATCGAAGCACCCATCCTGGAAGACATCACAAATTCTCAGGCTGTTGGACTTGAAATAGATGAGAGTACAGATGTTGCTGTTATTAAACAGCTGGATGTGCATGTTAGGTAAAGAAATATTTTTATTTGCACACAAAACATGGATTAACTTGGCTTGATATCTTATAAATATCATGTCACTAATATTAAATCACAAGCTATTCAATTAATATCTGTCAATTATTCAAATAACTTTCTTTCAGATACCTTGATAAAGAGGGAGCTCTTTTCAGTCAGTTTTTGGACTTGGTTCCACTTCCTGATGGGAAGGCCAGCACAATTGTGACTGCCATCCGTAAGATCATCATCCAAAAGGGCATTCCCCAGGAGAAGACCCAGGAGGTCTTGGGACAGATGGTGCAGCAGTGATGACAGGTAAATTTACTGCATCCTTCTGTCCACCAAAGTGCATTGTGCTGTAATTTATTGCATTTGTTCAATTAAACTTTCTTTCCTTTTCACTTGTATTTTTATATTATATATGAATAGGGAGTCAAAATGATGTGGCAAAACAACTCTGTGACACTATGCCATGGCTAGTTACAGTGCACTGTGCTGCCCACCATTTGGCCCTGGTCTGTAAAACTGCTTCAGAGACAACACCCTACATGAAGACCTTCAGGGATCACCTGCAGCAACTTCTCTATTTTAGCAACAGTGCTAATAGAACAGCAGTCCTAAAGGCAGCAGCCACAGCCTTGGGCATCTGTGATCTGAAGGTGAAGGTAAAACAAACCTTGTCTTTTACCCCAGGAGAATTAGAGATCACAAACATTTACATTTAGGGTTGACTGTGCTTTCTGCTAGAAATGTATTAATTATTTCTCCACAACAATTTCTAGGATGTGAAAGACACCCGCTGGCTTTCTCAGCACCTGGCAGTAGCCAACCTAAGGAGGAATCTCCATGCAGTGCTTACAGCTCTGGCAGAGGAGGTGGAGCACAACAAGTGTCCTGTGGCAAAAGGACTTTACTCCTTTTGTACCCCCGGATGCCCACAGCCTTCGCCTGCGCCTATGCCGCTGGACCCCAGAGGCTCACAGCCTTCATAGACTTGTAACGTTCTTTGTTTTTGTCCCCCCTCCAGACCCCCTTCTCCTGTTTTTGTTTGGACTTTTTAAGGACATTAAGGGACGTCTGGGATCCGTCCCTTGAGGGGGGTGCTCTGTGAAGTTTCTGTTTCATGTTGTGTTTAGGTTAAGTCACTTCCTGTTTTATTTTGTAGTTCTTGTGTTCCACATTTTGTCTTACCTGTCACTGTTCTGTTTGTGTTTGTTAGTAGTTATGCCATGCCAAGTTCATGTTGCCTTTTTTGATCTTGGAAGAATAAAAAACCTTTTTTGAATCCCTGCAACCTTGATCTGCTGTCTGTGCATCTGGGTCCTTCAGCCACGACTACTACCAGCCCTGTTGACAAATTCAGCACAGAAAAAAAAACGTGGCGGAAAGCAATGCACACGCATCCAGTGGAAGAACATCGTTTAAGCCAAGTGGAAAGCACCGACTCTAATTCCCTTTACTGAAGACATTCAAAAATGCATGGGTTTGTTAATCAAATGCAAGATGAATGCAGTGGTGCACTGTCTGAACATCCTTCCACAAAGGCCTGGATAGACTTGGCAAACGTCTGTTTAACACAGACCATCCTATTCAACAGGGGCAGGGAAGGAGAGGTGGCATGGGACGCATCTGATCCCCATGACTGTCTTGAGGTTGAAAAAAGCTCTGCAGACATTTCTCAAGGATTGTCATCAGAGGAAAGCAAGGGAGACTGGTTCTAATTCTTCTGACTCCAAAAATGCTCTGTGCATTGGAAATCCCTGTTCAGCAGAGAGAGGCTTGTGGGGTTCTTGAAGGCAATTGTTATGTTTGCAAGACCTGCAGCTATGTCACATTTCCATGGTTCAGACTGCATGCATGGCTTTGCAAACGCATGTGGTGCAAAGTGTCCCAAGGCATTGACATCAACCAAACTGCGAATGCATGCTATGACCTTTTCACCGGGCCTGAAAAAAATTCTAGGGGAAACACTGAATACACTGCAGCTTATGCCTCCACCAAGAAACCTCCATCAAAAAGCCACTCATAGCCATAAGCTGCTGGAGGAGAGCGGTGAGTTGTGCTGTCTTTTCAATAGAAATCCAGCAAAGCTAGCAGATGTTTGATGCTTTGTATTATGTGCTGGGACTGTACATGTACTGTTGCTGAAGTTTGGTGCTGTTCTGCACTGTGCTGTGCTGCATAAGCTGCAGTGTATTGTTATTGTGCAGTCTTTTCTGAAGTTGCTACAACTAGATAAGCTAGCGTTCGGCAAACTTGATCTCTAGAGGGAAGTCTTACTCGGTGTCACGGTGTGTTAGACCATTGATTAAATTTACACCGGAATATCCCTTTAAGTGGTCATGCATTTTGAAAGGAATGTTCCACAGGTAATCACGTTAAAATCTTATCCTTAAGTTTTATCAGGTAGGAATACTGTTCATCCCCACCCCACCACAGGTAATCAGGTAAGTTTATCTTTTATTCTGACAGTCTCATCAGGTTTTTTCCACAGGTAATCGGAGAGGTTTCATCAGGTAATCATCTTCATATGTTACACTTAAAATGTACAACACACCTGGGAAAGCTCAAACAGGGCAGGCCATCGAGCTTGGAAGTCAGTCACAGCTGGTTTATTGAGGATTACATCATTTCGACGCAGTGAAAAGGTTTTCGCCATCTTCTCATTGATGATTTTGGTGTTGTCCTTCTTCTTGTGTTCATAGAGAAGCTCTATTCTCTCCTTTTCAAGGGTTTCATCAGTTTCACCTTGAGGATGAGGTGGGAGATAGTTCACCTCAGATTTCTTTGCTTTTTTCAAGATTTTAGTTGGAGGTCCATCTGCAGCGGATTTTCTCTTGAGACAGTTTACATTTAGTTCTGGTAATCCAGGGTACTTCAACTTTGCTCTAAAATTGCCAACCTTGTATTTCAGGCTGTTCTGCCATCCATATATACCACTGGATGACACTGGGTCCCTCAAACAGGGATGTTTTATGACCAAGGCCTCAGCAACCTGCTCCCTTTGTGCTCGTGAGGGATAAGCAGTGTAGACACAGATACTGTCTGCAAGTTAGTCTACAATGTTGGGTTTTACTGAAGGATTGGTGAGCAGGGTTCTGTCCTTTCTGTAAGCTTCATTTGCAGCCTGTAGAATGAGCTCTGTGTCAAAGGAGAAGGCAGGTATGTTAAACTGAGCTGGCCAAGGTGAAGAACGCAGAGAGGAGGTGCTCTCTTGAGAAGACTGAATTATGGTCTCTGGAGAAGACAGAAGTATGGTATCATCGGAATGATGGGAGAAACTGGAACGGACATTTTCTGATGACTCAGTGCAACTGCTATCAAAGCTCTCCTGGAGTCCTTTAGCATTCAAAGAATTCTTAAATGTTAGTCTGATCACTGGTGCAGTAAGAACCACCTTGATGGTGTCTTTGTCCTTTACTTCATTCATTTCAAGAAGAGTAAAAAATTGACCATCAAAATCCTGGTCCTGGAACTGTAAACTAAAATCTCCTTCAATTGCAAATGTCTCCTTTACAATATGCTTCAATTCATCCACAGTCTGCCGGATTCCTGAGGGCAAGGGAAGCTTGCGAATTTCGTCTTGCAGCATGACTCGAAGTCTGGCAGACATGTTGATTATTCTATAGGAAGGCAAAAGAGAGGAGACAGAAAAAGGAAAAAAGAGAGGTTCTGTTGAATTCAGTTACATCCTATAACAAAGAGATGACTAAAAGCTTCTATGTTAACCCTCGTATTACGTTCGGGCAGAGAATGGGGGAAACATACAGGCAGTACATGATGGTCATGGTCAGGAGTCAAACCAGTGATATCCTGCACAAGGGCCAGAGTCCATATGGGATGCGCTCTGTGACCACTCACCCACCAGAACACCACCTCCACCACCACTTTGTTTTATAATTTCACATTTTCAGACTCGATTGTTACTCAATTGAAAATTATTTGAAATACAGTGAACCCTCGTTTATTGCGGGGGTTACGTTCCAAAAAGAACCCGCGATAGGCGAAATCCGTGAAGTAGAAACCTTTATTTTTTTACAGTTATTATACAATGAAATACTCCATAAAACATTGAAAGCAAGGAACAAAACCTTTTTACAGGCCCAAGCATTTGTTTAACAAATAAAAGTACTGTATAAACGTTTTTGTTTTTTTTTGTTTTTTTACAAATAACTACTGTACTGTAAAATAATATAGTTATAAATAAATAAATAATAATTTTAATCATCAATACGAGCTGAAGGGTTAATATTGCGGGGATCAGCACCGCCCCACCGTGACGGATTGGAACGGGAGAAAATGAAAAATGATTATGAAAAAAAATACAAAGTACAGTAGGACAAATAGTGACTCACGTGTACAGTACAGTATTTCACTGCTCTTCTGACTGAGCCGCTGCATCCTGACTCCGCTCTGTGGCGTTTTTTTCTTCTAAAGCCTGCGGTGCAGGTGTGTTTTTTGGAGAGAAGAACATAGTTATCGGTAGTTGTTGTCGCTGTTTTACGTACGTGTACATATTAAACCATAACGTTATTGACACACAGGTAGAGAAGACGCGGAGAGACTGTTTAGCCAATCAGAATGCAGAACACAATGCATGATGCAAATCCGTGAAGCAGCGAGACCATGAAAAGTGAACCGCGTTATAGCGAGGGTTCACTGTACTAACTAATGACAGTGAATTGAATCATCAGGAACAACTGAAAACATGTCAATATATACTGTATTTAATTACCTAATCTTGAATGGGAATGTGACGCTTCAAAGTGACAAATCGCCTTTGCTCAAAAGTGTATGCTGCAAGAGGGAAGAAGTCTGTTAATTCCTGTTGCTCGAGGATTGTCACTTGTCTGGTGGATTCCAATTCAAAAGCTCTAAGGTGCTCCCAGTACCAATAATGAAGACACTTGGCTGCAAATGCAAGCTGGCCACGCACAATGAGGATAAGATTTAGTTCAACAAAGTCAGGAAGCCCACCAGTTGATCCGTACGGCAAGATCATTCCCACTGAGTAAGCGGTGCCATAGCAGGTCACTTTATTGGCCACCTGAATACACGTCTCTCCAGGAAATTTTCTTTGCACTGCTTCCTGTATGTTTTCCTTGAGGACATCCACAGGCACTGTGGACAGATTTGAGACACTGAGAGCAGGTTTGAGTATGTTTGTGCCATGCAAATGGTAAGCCAGCATGAACTGATGTTTTACAGCCAGAGACAGTAAAATGTTTCGAAAACAGCTGGTATGTCAAACAAGTCGCTTAAAAAAGCTATGTTTTGCTTCGAAGCGCATTGTCCACAGAGCTACAAGCGGTCCAAAAGCCTTGATTAGTTCTGGATAATGTTCCAGAAAATGGTGTTTTGGCCGAAGTTTTACTTCTGGGAAAACCTGAAGGTATCTGTGCCTGTGCTCTGATATTTTAGTGTCAAGGTCTTTAATTGTGTCCTCTGTGTGGAATGGAGAAACAACTAGTTCAACGATGTCTTTCAGGTCCATGAGGAGATGCCATGCTGGTTCGTTCTCTGGCACCTTGAAACCAATGATAAGCGGAAGCAGACGCAACAGGCTCCAATTTTCATGAGCGTTTCCACCCACGCTCTTTTGGGTGGCAAAGTTCAGCGTGACAGGCTGCGGGCTGTCAGCTTTGTCAGTCCACTTGTAGGGGAACTGTCTGATTAGATCATTGAGTTGAAATAAACTGAAGTATTTTTTCTTAATCAGAACATTAAGGCACAAAGCCAACTCCAGAGGTACTATTCCCTCGAACAGGTCATGGAGCAGGTCTGGTGGATACCCTGATAAAACATGAAAATACTGCAGTTTATTAGTTAAGGCACACTGCCTTTTCACACCAAAGCAGAGAGTGGGACTTTCGGAGGCTGTTTGAACATGAAACGCATGTCCTGCTTTGTTCTGGCTCGGAAGGATCCAGTTCTTACTTCTTTTTTGTTAATCTCAGAGAGCTGTCCCAAACAAAACCTGCAAACATGAGATCCAGAAAAACTTTCCACAAAGCCACCAATTGAATGGGCACCTAAATTGTCAGCTACTACACTAACTATTGTGCCTTTGATTTTCTTCCCAAGCGCAGGAATAAAGAGCCCTTCTTCTTCCAACTGGACAAGGTCTTTCAACAGTGGCTCAAGCACTGCTTCATAACCGTATTTCTTGACATCCACAGCCTTGCAAAGCACAGCTAAATAAATTGTCTTCAGTGTAGAGCGAAACTGTGGTGGAATATTTGCCAACACCCAATACACTGCCGTAATCTTGTGCTTTTTGCGGGATGTTCCCAGGGGATTGCACACCTCAAAATCGTCAACGTAGAGAAGGAGAGGAAGAGTTATGTTTTCAGTGGCAAAAAAATGCATTTTCTTTAAAATGTGTTCCATCATGAAATGACTCGTATCTGCCCTTGTGAGTAGTGTATGAAGAGTTGAAAGCCTTCTCCTGGATGTCATTCAGGCTTAATATCTGGGACAATGACTGAAGAATGGGAACATATTGGAACGTTCGACCTTCCTTCTTGTCCAGAATGTATTCAACAGGCTGAACTACATGACATGTCTTCTTAAAGAACTCCTGTCTTTTGAAAGTTGTAGCTAGAGGACCATCAGCTCTTAAAGCTGTGCTAATTGGGTTTGACTCACTCAACTGTTTGACTAAATCAGAGACTACTGAGTTATCAAGCACACAGCCATGTTTTCTTAAACATGAGTTCACAGTTTTTCTGATGCCAGGACCTGACACCACAGAGGATAAAAACTGGAGCACAGCTACTACTTCGGTAATGCACTTGCTTGGCACATTGTCAGTGCTCTCTAATTTCAATAAAAGGTGGCCCAACTTCAGTTCAATTTCTTCTTCTTTCAATTCGTCAGGTTCATACTCTCCTGAACAGTCATATGCCTCAGAGCAATGTCCTTCAGCAATATCATCTGTGATATTTGACTGATCTGTATACTTGTGTACAATTTCGGCACGGAAGTCATTCGAAGAATGTGCTATGTGTTTTCGGGATCTGTGTGATGCAAAGGTTCCAAACACATTTGTATAAAAATCACATTCTCTGAAGAACTCTGAACACAGTGCACAGTTTGATTTTTCCTAAGATTAACTGCAAGATGTTGAAAAAAATCCTTCTCAGTTGAAAAACTAGAACTGCAAAGTTCACATTTGAAACAAATCACTTCTGGTGTTGACTTTTTAGTTGGATGTTTCCTTGACAAATGTGATTTGTGGGTATTCCAGGTTTTGAAGGAGCAGGGGCAATCGGCATGTAAACAGGGAAGAAATTCGCTGTGGTCGTGCCTTAACCTGTAGTGTCTCAAAAGTTCATTGGTTTCAGGGGCAACAAAGGTACAAATCTTGCAAATCAATCCCATTAAGAATAAAAATCCATTCAGACCACGACGGGAGGAGCAAAAGGGGCGGTCTCTTTTGAGGAGGTTAGGTCAGAAGTCTGCTGGGAGATTCAGTGTGATGGTCAGGGGTTCCGCTTCTGTTTAGCACAGATTATAACACAATTATCAGTCAAATATTACAGATTATATTGTAGAAGCTCATTGTTCAGGACCATATGACTGTACAGGAAAGAAATTGAAGAATTTAAAGAAACTGAACTTAGGCCACCTTTAATCTGGTAATCAGGTCAATGTATCTTTTATTCTGACAGTTTCATCTAGAGAAAATACTGTTAATTTGTCCACAGGTAATCAGGTATGTTTGTCTTTTATTCTGACAGCCTCATCGCTTACTTTTGCTACATTTTAGACTGGGCTGTCATCACAATTTTTTCAGTGAAAGACGAGAATCTCTTCCCCCAAAATGATAACTTTTTGTCTGGTCCATAAACTAACTGAAATAATCAACATTTGCCCACTTTCCCCACAGCAATTGCAATTTTTTTTACATACCTTCATCCAGTGTGCTTGACACGATTAATCACCTGGTAAGGATACAATGACATAGTTAGTAACAGACCACTAAAGAAAACAAAATCATAGTAAATAATGTATCTATTAAATTATGTTAAGAATAAAACAACCAAGCATAACATAAACCGAAATTTGCAATATATAGGAGCGTATGTAGCTATGTGTGTGGTGTCAAACTAAGGAAAACAAACAAAATCAACAACAACAACAACAACAACAAACAGGGCTTTATGTAAACAACAAGGACCTTCACAATGAATTTCAGACCAACTACCTTAGCTAACTTACAGCATTTTATCGAGCTGGAATATACTCTTTGTCTTTCGTTTGGGTGGCAATGCTTGGTATGGGCATTTAGCTGAGTTTCTCCCCGTCATTTTGGTATGCTACATATTGTGATTGGTGCTACCTAATGAACACAGAGATTGTCTATGCCCCCTGTACAGTGGGCTCTCGAATTTGGGAACTCTGACGTCGGCGTTGTCTATCACCTGGGCTCGCTCTGCCCGCTGCTGCGGTTGGCAGAGCGAGCCCAGGTGATAGACAACGCCGACGTCAGAGTTCCCCCTGCAGTTTTTGGTCCCCTACGACCCAGACACACACGGCCGACTTACAGCTGAAACCCCTCGCTAACGGCAAACACCACTGCATGCACCTGGCGCCGTCTGATTAACGTTACGCGGAAGAAGAAAACACATCCCTGCTTACTTTAAATTACAGTCAACATCAGGTTCTAATTACATTTAAAGCAAGCATGTTAAAACTTGCTAACATTGTTAGTTTTAAGTTAACGTTACACAAGAAGTCTTTTGAAGCCACTTGCTATTGTTAATTACAAATTACATCAAGAGCCTCGAGTTATTTTACTAATTCATTTCGACAACAATATAAAATCTGAAAGACTGCAGTAATTAAGCAACTATACCACTAACATTTCCTCAATTCTTACCTTCAAGTTCACTCTCGAACTTTTCCTTTTGGCGCAAATACCCTTAATACCCAGAAGGGTACGGTGGCTGACAAGGGTCAAACGGACGGCCACCGTACAGAAGTACCCAGAATGCACCACACGGGGCGCAGTTGGAGCAGAGTAAATACAACGAGCAAATAGTGTGTTGTGTGGATCTGCATAAGAAGATTTGTTGAGCCAC
The DNA here is from genome assembly GCA_039737535.1 of Lagodon rhomboides. Lineage (NCBI taxonomy): Eukaryota > Metazoa > Chordata > Actinopteri > Spariformes > Sparidae > Lagodon > Lagodon rhomboides. The sequence goes on from CM077805.1 coordinate 23,322,885, forward strand.
TTACATACGGCTTGTTAGGGGAAAAAATCAAAATGATTTGTGTTTTGAACAAATGTAGACTAATTCACAACTTGATATATTCATGTTAAGAGACAAACTTTGTTTTTTATTGTTATTATTACAGGCTTAATTATGTTACAAATACATATTCTTATATACACTTTTTTCAGTGCACTCATGCATGGAGCAGGAACAAACATACTTGAATTGGATTAAAAGGCCTTTGTTCAAAATATGGCTACTTACGGAACAATACAACACTGACCTGTTTCAACAAAGAAGGCATTCATCAGGGTACAAAATGGTGAACAAAGAGCAAACATTTTCATAAACATGGCAAGTGGTGTCACCTCATCCTGATTGATTGATAGGAATAAAGGATCAGCTACAGGGCTGCCAAGTTTCAGAAAATGACAAGAGTGAGACTTTAGTGTCATGATGCGTTCGGCGAAAAAAATTTGGCCTTTTTTAACGTCTATTTATACCTTAAGACTGATGTCGTCTCCTCCATGCCAGCTGCTCTCCCTGCACTGTGGCCTCCTAATGCTAGTCTTAATTAACTAGAAATTAGAAATGAAAATTGTAACAAAAATTTTGACAAAACACATTTATTTGACAATATTTCATTTCAAATGTTTAGCTGGGTACATGTCGAATGTTGTAAGCGTTTGTTGCAGATTTTGATGCCTTGAAGACAGAGGCAGGGGGCTCCCACTTGAAACATTGTGGCTCGAGGCTCACCATCTTCACTGTCATGATGGATGACAGAGTTCCCTCAAGAGCCAAACTGTTTCTGGTTTTTGTTTTGTTCAGGCCAACCACGGAGAAAAGTCGCTCTGCATCTGCATTTGAATGAGGAAGGACCAAGACCAACTTGGCAATACGGGACAGCCTGCCAAATCTGCTCATACCGGTCACCTTTGAAAAATGTACATAGGAAGCCTAATTACTCTCAAGTATTTTTGTGTAGTATTAAGTTGATTATGTCAATGGGTATTCCCATGAGTACAGAATAATTCTTACCTTATTCTTCATTGATGCCATGTTCCCCCAAAAGCTCTCAAAGTCAAACATTGCTGGGTCTTCGGGCATGGCAATGTCCATGGACTGGTAGTCCAGAAACTCCTCACTCAGTTTGTCATGCTCCTCAGGTCCATTGTATGGGAGAAGTTATTGTATATATACATATATACATATTTACATATTTAACATATTTAATTGTTGTTTTCTCAAAATTAGGCTCTAGGTGTTTTCAGGCCAGGATAGTGGGGATAATGATTATATCCAATCAGGGCAGCAATGATTACTATCAGAATAGAAGTTTAACACCAGAAATTAAGTTTTATCCAGTATCACTTACAGCACCTTTAAGGATAACAGACTGTTGTTTACATTTAATATAATAATAATAATAATAATAATAATAATAATAATAATAATAATAATAATAATAATAATAATAATATAATTTTATTTATAAAGCGCTTTACATCAAAGTGCTGTACAACACATGAAAAAAAATAAAATAAAAAAATAAAATAAAATAATAATAAATAAAAGCAGTTCAACACCAAAAATACAAAACACACTTAAAAAGGTAATACACAATTAAAAACATGACATTATTGAATAAACCTAAGAGTGATAAACAACAGAAAATAAATGAGTCTTAAGACTTGTTGTAAAAACCTCGATTGAACTAGTCTATCTGATATGTAACGGGAGGTTGTTCCAAAGTGTCGGTGCTCTGTAGGAGAAAGCCCGCTCACCAACCATCTTCTTTACGACCTTCGGGACGCACAGATAAACACTGTCCTGGGAGTGTAGAGACCGTGTGGGCACATACACATTGACTAAGTCACATAGATAAGAAGGGGCCAAGCCATTTAAAATTTTTAAAAGTTAATAAAAGCACCTTAAAATCTGCTCTAACCTGGATAGGGAGCCAATGAAGAGAGGCCAGCACTGGTGTAATGTGCTCATACCTGGATGAGCCAGTCAGAATACGGGCTGCAGTGTTCTGAACCATTTATAACCCGTGAAGACTTTTCTTGGGCAGCCCTGATAGGAGGACATTACAATAATCGAGCCTGGATGTGACAAAACCATGAATGAGGATTTCGGCATCTTTCATAGATAGGATTCGTCTGATTTTCATGATATTCCTTAGGTGAAAAAATGCCACACGTGTCACCTCTTTTATATGGATGTCAAATGAAAGGGTCTGATCCAAGGCAACACCAAGATTCTTGACACTGTCTTTGGTGTGTATGGTGTGATTGTCGAGGGAAAGATTAAAACTGTCAAACTGTTGTCTGTGAATAGATGGTCCAATGGTTATCATCTCAGTTTTAGCTGAGTTTAGTAGAAGGAAGTTAGTCGATAGCCATGACCTCACTGCAGTCAGACAAGATGTAAATTTATCAAAGTCTGACAATCTTCCTGCAACCACTGGCATATAAATTTGCACATCATCAGCATAACAGTGAAAGGCAATCCCAAAAGAACGCAGGATCTGACCAAGTGGTGCTAGGTATAATGAAAATAGTAGTGGCCCCAGGACAGAGCCCTGTGGAACCCCATAGCTAACAGGACAGGAATCAGAAAAAGTATTATTATAAAAGACGCGCTGGGATCTCCCTAACAGGTAAGATCTCAGCCATGAAAGTACCTGGCCAGAAATGCCAAAGTAATTTTTCAGCCTATCCAACAAAATACAGTGATCCACTGTGTCGAATGCAGCGCTAAGGTCTAACAGTAGAAGGACAGACGTTGAGCCTGAGTCCATAGATAACAACAGGTCATTAACAACTTTTGTAAGAGCTGTTTCGGTGGAATGTTTGGCACGGAAAGCGGACTGTAATGGTTCAAATAAATCATTTGTTGATAGGAATTTTACAAGCTGGGCTGAAACCACTTTCTCCAAGATTTTTGATAAAAAGGCTAAGTTCGAGACAGGTCTGTAATTCACTAGAGAGTTAGCATCGAGATGTGGTTTCTTTAGCAATGGTTTGACCACAGCAGCCTTAAGGCATTCAGGGAAAACCCCTGAGGAGAGAGAGAGGTTAGCGATGGATAGTACATATGGACCTAGTAATGACCAGAGTTCCTTAAAAACCCAGGCTGGCAGAGGGTCAAGGGAGCAGGTCGTACTTTTAGCAACCTTAACAATATCACTTAGCACAGCAAAGGAAGTAGGCTCAAACTGACAGAGGGCTTGTTCAGTAAAAAAGGGCATTGTGGTGGCAATGTTTAGTCCACTGGGTTGGTATATGTTAGATCTGATGTCCTCAACTTTATGATTAAAGAACTGCATAAAGTCCTGAGCAGAAAGATCAGAACTGATAGTTGGCAGATTACTGTTTGTCAGTCGGGATACTGTAACAAAAAGAATCCTAGGATTGTGCTTGTTTATCGTAATTAAGTTGGAGTAGTAGGCTGACTTTGCAGCGGACATCTTGGATTGGTAGGTGGTCAGACTGTCATGCCATATTTGATAGTGAACTTCAAGCCTGGAACTGCGCCACTGTCGCTCGTTCTTCCTACAGCTCTTTCTGTGGAGTAAGAGGGCGTCAGTTAGCCAGGGCATAGGATTTTTCGGATGACCCTTCCGAGTCTATGGTTATGATTGGCCCCAAAAAACTAACTTGCTGATTTGCAATTCTTTGAACTCAAATGGACGTCTCACAGTGTTATGTCCTATTAACCTGAAGTGTAGTTGTGTATGGTCTATGTGGTAAGTCTTTCTGTCAAATAACTCATGCCAGATTTTAATGCTCTTGTCTTACAGCTTATGTCCTGAGATGTGCTACTCTACCTGGTTGGGAACAACCAGATGAGCAACACATTTTTCCTATGGGTGCCTACATTCTAATATGCCATTATTAAAATATTAAAATAATATTTAATGGCACAGCAATTACATTGCCCGGAATTCCGGTGCCTGAGTTTCAGGACTGGCTAGTCACTTTCACCATGAATATGGAGAGCGAGGAAGGCAAGAGTGGAGTTTCAAGGTGAGACTGTTCATAACAAAACATTGACATGATGACCAATACAGGCAGATGACAGAGGAAGAATAGGCCGCTCTTTTTGGCGGAGGGAACCACGGGGCTCCCTGCGACGCGGCCGGTCCCCTGCCTCAGCCCAGCTCCCCAGTCCAAGCTGCCACAGTCCTCGCCACAGCCCACGCTGCTGGAGCAGCTCAGTGCTCCTGAGCCGGAGCTGCCGGAGCAGCTCAGTGCCCCCGAGCCGGAGCTGGAGCAGCCGGAGCTGCCGGGTGTTTTAGCGGTCAAGCCTGTTTTCACTCCTCGGGTGGCGGCCGTCCGACACCGGTGCTTGCACCTCCGCCACCGGCCTCCGGTATCAGCGTACATATTGTCCAATATGAAAACCTTATATTTAAATATAGCTGCAAGCAGCAATGAGGGGGTCAAGCTGGGCCGCAACTAGAAATGAGTTTTTATCAATAGTAAGCAATAAAACAACCAAGGAGGGACAACCCAATTAATCTAACAATAAATTAACACATTTCAACAAACAAGAACAAAATCGAAATTCAGAATTTCAAAGTCCATTAGATAAATCACATCAAAAACAAAAGCGCATTCACCATGAGAAAAATGTCCAAGTGAATGGTTATACGTTCAGTCCAAGTTCATTAGTCCAAGCAGCTGAGTGAGTGTGAGAAGGTGAGGGTGAGGGTGTGTGTGTGAGGTGTAAAGTGTGTGTGTGGGGGGGAATGAAAAAATCCAGTTCAGTTTGAATGTATGAGATGTTTGCAGGTGGATGAGGGCCGGTAGGGAATATGGAGAGAATTGAGCAGGATTTCACTGAAAATTTGACAGTAGGGTTGAAAGGGGTTGGAGAAGCCTGGAGAGCCAAAAGGCTGAGACCACTTATCTGCCGGATGATCGGCTAACGGAGTCACTTCAGGCCTCCAAGTGCCGCGAACCAACGTTGCCGCCGTCTGTTCCTCACACTCCTGGGGTAGCCGTTTTCCATCAACTTTCACACTTTCCTTGGGTCAGATTACTTTGGTTCCTTCCTGCTCTCACTCTTCCCTCTCTCCTCCATGCAGCCTTTGTCACTGTCAGCGTCTCGCTCCCATCCCCCCACTCAGGTGCATTTGATTACTCTCTAGTGAGTTTCAAGCCCCTTCCCTTACCTCTGAGGAGGGCCTGCAGTGAGTGTCCTTTCCGCCACAGTGCAAGTTATACAGCGCAGACTTGTGAGCAAAGTAAGCAGTACACATTTTAGAGGATTTACAAACATATGCATGTCCAACATTGAACTGGTGGAGGCGCTAGAGCCTTCAATGCAGAGGCACAAAAATGATGTGAGTGATTAGAAAGTTATGCAGCAAAGAGCTGCAAGCATTGTAAGCTGTACGCACTTTAATGAACTTAAAATCAAATACGCATGTCCAATATTGAACTGATGGTGGCGCTAGAGCGTTCAATGCATTGGCACGCAAATTGATGTGAGTGATTGTGACGTTATGCAGCACAGAGTTGTAAGCAAAGTAAGCAGCATGCATTTCAAAGAATTTACAAGCATAAATGCATGTCAAACATTGAACTAGTGGTGGCGCTAGAGCGTTCAATGCATAGAATCACTATGGGGTATCACAGTTATGCAGCGCAGACTTGCGCAGTTTTACTGCTTGACCCCGAATTAGGGGGTCAAACAGTAAAACTGTGCCAGTTATGCAGCGCAGACTTGTGAGCAAAGTAAGCAGTACGCATTTTAAAGAATTTACAAGCATAAATGCATGTCAAACATTGAACTAGTGGTGGCGCTAGAGCGTTCAATGCAAAGGCCTGAAAATTGGTGTGAGTGATTGCGACAGTGTCTTGACTCCAGTTACCAAGTTTGGTTACGCTAAGTCATAGCATCGGTGAGACGACAGCCCACTTCCTGTTTGGCGACTTCGCCGCCATTTTCGATTGCCTCTCACGGGAGAATAAACTTGAAATTGAAAATTCTTTGAAATAACTTTTGTGCGTTTTTGTCTGAAGATCATCTGTGTCAAGTTTCGAGCGAATCAAACAAACTTTGTGACCCATGACGATTTTTAAAGCTTTCTGACATAATCCAATATGGCGGAGGTCCAACATGGCTGAAAGTGACGTGCCATAGATCATTGAACTCGGGTTGATTCAAGGATCAGAACGCTACCTCACTTGTGAAAATCAGATTCACGAGTCAAGATCTACGTCAGAAATGCATTTCCAACTTTCACACATTGGTGGCGCTACAGCGTTGGGCAAAAAGTTCTGTAAATTGGTGAGAGTGATCATGGGACAGTCCCAAATCTGTGCACTGAATTTCATAACGTTCGACCAAGCGGTTCAATTTTCGACCAAATTTTGACCCGTTGGTGGCGCTAGACGGCTGGATGAAGAGGTCCGTAAATGAGTGTGAGTGCTCAGTACAGTGCTCCGAAACTTTCAGCCAAATTTCAGCACTTTTTACCAAGGCGTTCTATGGGCTGCCATAGACTTCAATGGCAGAGGAAGTATAATAATAAATAATAACTAGAACAACTTGCTCTGAAGCACTTCAATAATTTTCACATTGCAGTATTCATTTCCCACAGCTTTTTAATAAAAGTATTACATTTGGGGAAACCAATTTTTGTTTTATTAAACTATTAACCCTCTGGGTCAATGACTGCATTAAGACGACGGAGCAGGCAGTGCAGCTCCTCATTGAGCTGTGAGGACCTGAGGGAGGCCTGAGCCTGAGGCATTGCCTGCATTAAAATGTAAATAGTTACATATAACTTTGTAAATTTCAAAAACATATGTTTACGCAAATTTAGCAAACAACAAATTAAATTTGCATTCTAAGTAATAAAAATGGTTCGTTAAACATATTTGTGGTTTTCACAATAAAAAAATAACTTTTTCCTACTCAGATTTTATGATTTTTCTGTGATTTTTAGGTCACAACTCCTTTCTCTAATGTTTTATTTGTCACACCGCGGTGAGGTCTTGTTTTATTTTGTGTTCTGGTCTCGTCATTGCTTTTATTTTGAAAAGTAACTCTCCTCTCGTTTCAGGTCACTTGCCCTGTGTGTCACCTGTCTGAGTGTCTCCCCTAATTACCGATTGTGTTCACCTGGTGCTCCCTTTCCCCATGTGTTAAATAGTCTGCGTCTCCCTTGTCTTGTGCCAGTGTGTCGTTTATCGTCTCGCCAGCATTACCACAGTTCTTGCCATCGCCACACTCATCTGCCTTGCTTCGTCTTCAAGTGTGTTCTCCTCGTAAGAGTGATTTTCTTTTGTAAATTTTTACAGCTTAGCTGCTTCCTTAGTTTGTTAGTTGTTAGATAGCCTTTTGTTTTTCCTCCTTCAGAGTGATTTTGAGTTATTTAGTATTTTTTCCCTTAGATAGTTCCTCCAGTTTACAGAGTGATTTTTAGTTTAGTCTTTTTCCCTGTTAGTTTCCTCCCTTTTGGAGCGCATTTTGTTTATTAGTATTTTATTTTGTCCCTTTTTTCCCCTTTCCTTGTCAGGTTGTTTTTCCTTATCCCTTAGGATAGAATTGCCCCGTGATTCAGGTTAGTCAGGAGTTTTGTGAATTTCCCTCTTTTCAGGGAATTTTAGTTTTAGGTCTTCTAGACTGGTAATTTTCATAGCCCTTTTGTTTCCTCTGTTCGGGGATTACCTCTTGCTGACTAAGTACTCAAATAAAGTGCTTTCTGACAAACTATCTCTGCGCCTGAGTCCTGCTTCGAGCCCGGCCTGACATTATTTTGTGTTTTAATTATGCATTCTTCTTCCTTCACCAGAATGGCAACTCCTGCAAAACGAAAAAAAGTTGAATCAGTTGAAGGATACGTTCACAACACATCAGACCTCATCATAAGCCAGAAAAAAAAACACTCAATATTTCACCTGCACACTACAACAAGAACACACTACAACCCGGATCGTCTGCTTCTCCCCACACATCCACAACCTCCACAGCCAGTTCCTCACCTTTCAGAAAGAAAGGTAATTCAGCTCTCTTTATTATTGATAATTCTAAGCCAAACAACACTTTTGAACCTCATTATCACAGATTTTCATGAAATTTGGTCTACTTGTATATGGTAAGATAAAAGCATAAAACTAAAATTGCATGCGTCTTTGATCAATAGCCTATCTTAAGTAATTCTACCATTAAGTAAAATTCCAGCCTTATTAGACACACACATGATATTTTTGGAAAATGTGCATCCAAGATGTTCTTTTTAGTAAAAGTTGGGGAAAAGATATTATTAGATATTATAAGAATTATTAGAAGTTATATATTTTTTTTCTTATTGATTCTCTCAACAGAACCGGCATCACAATCAAAAATCACCAACTCAGATCATCATGGCAAGAATATGGGAAAAACGACGTCATCAACAACTTCACCAAAGTCATCACCTCCGACCTTCACTTCATTCATAATCCACTGCCACTTCCCTCCATACCCGAAAAAACACTAAAAGAAATCCTGGAGTCACCCCACCAATTTCAAAAAGTAAGATTTATTCCAAATCATTTACACACCAACATAAAATTGATATGAAAAACAAGATTTCAAACATTTGAGTTTGACAATCCTTCTGTTTCATAGACACAACAACACATGTTTCAACACACATCAAATAATTTGGAATGAAAATATAAAGCCAAATGAATAACTCATTTCTACCACAACTATATAAATAATCACAGTAATAACATCGTATTTTGAATCACAGCTACCATTACAAGACCACTCTAACCATTTTCAACCCATAGCTCTACTGTTCAAAGTTACAAAGTACTGATGGAAAAGAAGTGCAGTGTAAAATATGCAGTTTAACAAATTGCAACAGGGGTTACACTGCACTTCATTGTGTTGATACATTTCAGCAAAAATCCTTTTTTTTACTAGCATTACATTTAAAATTATACATTTAACTTAAATTGTTACTGATTAATTTCATAATATAATAAACTAACCCTTATGTTTTCTTTGAAAACCAAGGAAACATTACCCATAAAACACATCAATAGCTTCAAATGCTGTATTTACCTGTTGGCATAACTACAGATAAGGAAATCCACTCACCAAATCACTCACTTGTTTAGAAATTCCCCTTTAACAGTTTTATACCACATAAAACTCACTATGCAGTTGCCAACATGCATAATCATTTGACTTCTATTTGCTAACTTTCTGTTCTCTTTCTGTTCTTATTTTTAGGTCAACGTCACAATCAAAATAATTTGCACCCTGGATTCAACCACCGCACCAACAGCCCACACCAGCCAACAACCCACAACACGCACATCATACGACGTTGCTGACACCACATCCACACTATCACTTTCCACCTGGAACAGAACACCACTTTTGCTCAACACCTGGTACCACATCACTAACTGCACAGTAAAGGTATTTCGGCAATGCATCACTCTAAACACAACCACCCAAACACAGATTTCACCATCACTAGATTTAGGACCCACCAAAACACCCGAACATCCCCTCACAACCACAACAACCGACACCATAATGGGTGCAAATGTGACAACACACATAGTCTGCCCCAATCACCACAAAATCACCACCTGCATCACAAGCACCCCCCTCATTCACTGCAAAGATTGCAACACTCACTTCAAATCAAAATTCACCACCAACGAATTCCACACCACCATCACTACACCCAATCACACATACACAATTAATCACGACATCATCACAAATGCAATTAAAATGGACAAACAGGACACTTCAGACACCCTTCTCAGGAAAATCCTTTCTTTTGACACCGTCACAATCAGACAATATCTCATGAACATCACCCACATTTCTTTTGCCTGCAATGATTCAGACTCGGACTCGGACCTTCCACTCACACAAGACACTTACACTGACAAAGTACACACTGACTAAGAATTTTTTGACAGAGATCTTTGAGTTGTTGTTTTTTTTTGTTTGTTTTTTTATAAATCAATTGTTTGATTTATGTTTCTTTTTATTTATACTTCTGTATCTTCTGTGTTCAAAATTAAAATATATTTCTTAAAATATATTACATGTCTATTTCTTCCAAACATCACCAATCACTTAATTGCATCTTAAAGGTTACTACATATTGTATTTTTGTATCAAGGCAGTGCAGAGATATTTTGAGGGTCAGGGCTGCACTTTCAAATGTGTGGTACAAGGAACAAGATTTTTTAAGTGTGTGATTTTATTATTACACTGTGAACAGGTTCCTATCTTTCAAACAGCCTATGTAAATGATTTTAGCAGACAAATAACTTGTCTGTCAATCTTTTGGTAAAAGCATCCTTTCCTGACTTTGCTTACAACTCTACGTCAGAAATGCATTTCCAACTTTCACACATTGGTGGAGCTAGAGCGTTGGGCAAAAAGTTCTGTAAATTGGTGAGAGTGATCATGGGACAGTCCCAAATCTGTGCACTGAATTTCATAACGTTTGACCAAGCGGTTCAATTTTCGACCAAATTTTGACCCGTTGGTGGCGCTAGACGACTGGATGTAGAGGTCCGTGAATGAGTGTGAGTGCTCTGTACAATGCTCCGAAACTTTCAGCCAAATTTCAGCACTTTTTACCAAGGCGTTCTATGGGCTGCCATAGACTTCAATGGCAGAAGAAGAAGAAGAAGAAGAAGAAGAAGAAGAAGAAGAAGAAGAAGAAGAAGAAGAAGAAGAAGAAGAAGAAGAAGAAGAAGAAGAAGAAGAAGAAGAAGAAGAAGAAGAATCCCTATGGGTGTCTCGCAGTTTCACTGCTTGACCCCCAAAAACCACAAATACAGAATGGAGACAGTCACTCCAGAGTGTGTTTCAACTGATAAAAACGGATAAAACAGCTGGTGTCAGGAAATGCTACCTCACTAGTGGTTAAACTATAAACCAGCACAAAACATAACATAAGCCACCATGTTCTGAACAGACACACTAATAATTAGGGTTGTCACAATTCTCCAAATCCTCAATTCGATTACAATTTCGACTCTAAGGTCATGGTTCGATTCAATTCTCAATTTTTGCATTTATTTTCTTAAAGCACAGGTTGCTATGCCATTTTTAGACTAGTCTTTTATGCAATATAATATCTGACCTTTGTTCGCAATTTACCACACTACATTGTCAAATTTGTGGGGGGTTGTATATCATGTGAGGGGGTTCAAGTTCTGTCGATGGGTCTCCTTCATCTGCAGCTGCCGTTGTTGTAAGAGTGGCGTAGCCCCTTTCAGGAATACGGCGGTGTGTGAGTTGGCAAGCGAGAGTGAGGCAGCGTGCGTACGTGCAGACAGTGAATGAATGGGAGAGGAAGGAGAAGCGAAAGGAGTCGCAGTGGTAGCGACAGCAATAAAGTGTATAATATAGGCTGCAGTTTGGCTGTGAATAAAGGTGACGGCTCCTCCAGATACAGCAAAGCTCCCTGGTCTTATTTCCCAACCAGCTTAACACGTGAAAGGGGGTTCACCCCAAAGGGAAACAGAAACTTCGGCCCTGGAGGAAATCATCTCCCCTGTGCTTCTCGACCACGGTCCGGGAGCCGAACAGGAATGGTGCAACATCATGCCATTGTTTGACTGGCTGTGGCTAATAGCTACTGGCTTAGCTAGTAGCTAAGTTAGAGGAGGTTGACTTGCAACACTTCAACACGTGTGTGGTTTTTTCCATTTGGCAAGCCGACCGGACGTGACATGGGGGCGTGGCAGCATCGACGATTCCATTTTTTAATTCGAAGTTCGAGATTGTGACTTAATTTCGGTCGATTTCGATTTAAAATCGAAATTGTGACACTCTTACTAATAACACTTACAAAAAGTAACATTTAGTTTTAGAACATAAATAGAAAACTTAATTAATATTAAACTGTGAGAAAAAACTCATCTCTGAAAAAACTTGAACATTACTGAAAATAAGCATGTTGCATCTGCTACAGGTTTTATTCCGCCCTCCGTTCGGCATCATACCATGAATGTATAAAGAGAACCCCAGCAGGAACGTTTCAGAAGCGGAGCCTTTTGCCTGCCCGACTTTATTGATTTGGTAATCTGGAATCTGCGCAGGGTGTTTTACCGGATGCTCTATGCCGTTCCTGGGTCTCTGGCTTCCTGTCGGCGCGATCTCCTCCGTGCAGCCTGTTGCGGCTTTCGTCAAAAATAGAGCAGGCAGCCAGATTGCAAAGCAGCCGTGCCCGGCTTGACTTCACTGTGCGCCGGAGCTGATCGTGGCCGTTTGTGATTTGTAACGCATCTGCTACTAGGGGATGGAGAGTGATGGCAGGTTAACAAGGGGGATGCTTTTTGGTAATTTTGCTAACAAGAGGGACAGCATCCCCCTCAAATCGGCTACTGGATGCAGGCGATATGTCGATACCATTGACCATTATTACAGCATTGCTAGTGGCACAGCAACAAAAGCTGATTTTGAGGTGCCCATTGTCCAACTGTCTGAGTCATGTAATGAAGAACATGTGCAGAAAGTAGTAAGCATAACCTATTATTACTACAATCTTTTGTAGCCTACATACAGTAAGTAAATAGCAAAATATTTTTGGTGAAACTCAACGCACAACTCACAGTTAAGAAGTGATGAATCTGCCTTCATGTGTATGGGAAAAACATAAAACAGCAAGTCGACAGTCTTTCTTTCTTAACATAACCTTTCACTTTTGACTCAAATTTATGCAAAGAGCTGAGTGGTGTCAAGTTTCTGTTTCATGTTTTGATTTTGTTAGGTCACTTCTTGTTTTATTTTTAAGTCCATGTGTTCCTTGTCTTGTCCTTTCTGTTACTGTTCAGTTTGATTACCTGCACCTGTCCTCTTTTGTCTCACCTGTGTCTTGTTCCCTTGTTTGTGTCTTGTCATTTAAGTCCTGGGTTTTTGTTCAGTCTTTGTCGGTTCATTGTTTGTAGTGTATGTATGTGTGTATTGTATTATCATGCCTTGCCACACTCTTGATGCTTTGGATTTTTTCAAGATCTTTGAGTTAATTAAATATTTTTGAATCCCTGCAACCACAGTCTGCTGTCTATGCATCTGGGTCCTTCAGCCAAGTCAACTTCCACCCTTTTTGACAAGTGGTAGCCAACACATCTGCGTACTATTGATATTAACACTGGTGGGAACTGGTCTTCCCCATACAGATACATTAGAGGGTTCTTGTTTGAGTTCCTTTAGGATTCCCATATCTGAGCTCTCCCGGTAAAATGCATACAATGATGTTATAAATAACCACTTGACCTGCATGTGTTACATAAAAGACACACAGGGTTATGGTACGAATAGTATATTATAGTTTAATGCTGCCAGGCTACATAAACATATTTCCTTACATTACATGAAAATAATGAAACTTTTTCATTTTTAAAACCCACAGTGCATCGAACCACTACCACCTGGCCATGCACATTATTGGACTGCTCATAACTGCAAGTGCTTCGTAAGACTTGGATGACATGGTTCAAAGTTGTTTTCAAGTCCATCCAGTGGGGCCAATGATGAAAAACATTTCAACAACCTGCAGTCATGGCTGAAAAGAACAGGAATTCAGTTGGATTAGACAGCCAAGTCCCAACTAAGTACTGAGGACTTAAAGGTAAATGCCATTTATGGTAAAGTCAGAACATTTATATTGTCATTCACACACATTTATAGAATATTATATTTAGATCAAGGGGGCTGTCTGGTGGTATTCGATGGTACTGTTATATTAAAAAAAACATGTAAAGGCTACAATTGCATCAAATGTCAATTCTGTATAACTTTTGGAGCAACATCATGCCACTGAGCCCTGATGTCCAAACCCAAGACCTCACAGAATTCCATTTGTATACAGTTTGCAGCCTGTGCATTTCCTTCTCACTGATTATCAGTTAGAAATATACACAGGGTGGCAATCATTGACTTTTAATGAGAATATACAGAGAAAGACCTAACAGCATGATAAAACAAATCAATAAAGCAACAACACAGAGATGTATAAACTATATAAACTCCACAGTGGATGCAACCACAAACCAATAATTCAAAGCAAAGAGAGCTCTCACCCTAATATAACCAGCCCACTCAGCATCTGTGTCCCACTGCACTCAAACTGATCTGGAAGGGGCTGTTCAAACACAGTGACAGAAGGCAGCAAAAAGTCCTTACACCTCACTTAAAAGGTAGAAGTTCCTCAGCCGTGTAGCTAATGTAGAAATCACTGCTGACTGGTCCACCACAACACCATGTGTTTGTATTATTTTGGTCACTGAGAGTAATGGCAGGGAGGTGCATTAAACCACTGATACATTACATGTAAAATCCATCACTTTTAACATGGAAGTCCAGTCAGTGTTGACGCAGGAGCACTAATGTAGTCAACTGAAGCAAGAAATCCCTAATTGCTCCTATACTGATCAATGAAACTGAGTGCTCCTGCTGGAAATGCTGCATCTGATCTTTCTGCATTTGGTATGTCATTGAGGAAGAAATACACGCTATTTCTGCTTGGATTTCTAGTCTTGTCCTCTGAGTAGCCAGGTGCTAGATGAGTATTTTGGTCACCTAACTCTACATTCTGGCCAACAAAGTAATAACTATAGGATCAGGTGGTGACACATGTCAACATAGACGAAGGTTCCAAAAGCTCCCGTGCAATGCATCCTGGTTAATGTAGGCACTGCATGGGTCCATAAACTGGAGAACTCATCTTTCGCTGTCAATATAGCAGAAATTAGGATTGTTTTTCAAGTTACCATCGACACTGACTGAACATCCACAAGAAAAAGTGGTGGATTTCTTTGAACTGTGCCCAGGTACATAAGGCTAACCTTAACCCACAATGACATCTTCAATCATTTTAGTGCATTATCGAGCATTTTTGGACTTCTCACAAATCGTTAGGCACAGATAAGACTGCACCCCTTGCAACCCCTGACACTCAAATTTAACATGTTTGTTTTCCATTATGTCAAAAAAGTGCATGGTGTCACCAATCTGGATGTGAGGTTCCACACACACACACACACACACACACACACACACACACACACACACACCTCCTTTACTACTGCAGCTGCTGATTCACTTGTTTCATTTTAACAGTTTCTCATGACTATTGTATTTGATGGTTTTTTTAAACCCTCACTCTCCTTTCCTGACACTGAGAAGCTCGTCCACGCCTTTGTCTCCTCTGGTACTGGTGCCACTGGATATGGATGGGGAGCCCAACCTTTATTAATCTAATGGCCTCATGGAGTACATCACCAAGTACCTGCTTCCCTATGCAGGACTGTGGACCGGGATAATGCTTGTTTACTTACAATGATTTATTTTTTTTATTTAGTTGCATCCTGTTTCCAGATTCCTAAAAAAATTCAGCAAATAAAAACATGTGATGTTCTGAGAAAGGAACCACACAATCTCAGAGGACAACAAGATGCAGGGAATCATGGAGAAGAGCCAATGGGACCTTTCCGTCCAGACCGGCTCACCCGATTGGACGATTTTGTGGTGCGATACCAACCTACCCACACTGCACTGCTGAAGGAATATGAAGATTCAAATATATTAATAGAAAGGTTTTCTTTTAATGATGTAATTGAAGATGTGATAGGCCAAACCTTGAGGAGCTGTGGTCAAGTGTCAAATGTGCTTGATAATTAACAATAAAGTTACACTAATCCTAAAGTATTTCCTTAAAGATTTGGACCCTTGTTTTACCTTTTGGTGAGTCCATGAGTCAACAAGTCTGATATTAATTAAAGCTGACAGCATCTTTGAACCTGTGCAATAATTGTACATCAACAAAATTCATCTGGCTGTCCTTTTTACAGGAATTGATGTCTCTATACAATGTGAAGTCTAAATTTACACAAAGGGTACACGTTACCTGTGCTTCAATTTGCCCACACACAGTTTGGCACATAGATGCCATGATTGGCTGAAAATGTCTCTGAACATTCTGCTATTGGGAACTATCCTTACAGCAGTGCCTCAGGGCTCAATTAATGAAAAATAATCACTCACAAACTCATTGTCACCATAAACCTATGACTTTGAAGATTGAAAAGATTAATACGTTAATGTTATATGACAAACCGTAATTACTTTGCCGAGCAGGTACAATTCGCAATGACTGCTTCCATTAATACATCTTTATGCAGAGTGGAAGAAGGAAAATGGAAAGAACGCCAGCAGAAAGAGAGGGGGAGATAGTAACCGCAATCCGCAAGCCATTCCCCTTCCAAAGATCCACACAGAGCTAACAGTGATGACTGAAAAAAATCACGTCCCCCAAAAAAGAAAGACAGTCAGTTGTACATTTACCTAAAATAATTGAATTTCACATTTTGGTACGGCCTGCAGCCCTCAGAATAATTTGCGCAGCCCCCAAACGAGACATGAAATGCATGCATTCTATTGTTATCATTCCATTTAAATACCTTCTCTATCAATACCATACTTGGAACGAACTCTTCCAGTACTGCATCAAACTGCAACCCTATAGCAAGCATCTGTCAGATTTGGAATGGCTACTTTTAGAAAGATAATGGTTGCATGGCAACTTGTAAGTGTCGCAGGGATTATGATCTGTCATCAGCGCTAGTATACTATATTTAGCTGGACAAATCCGGTGTTTAACGTGAAACAGACATTGAAAAGCCATCACAAGTTCATGTGTTCTCATTAGGGCCATCAATCATATGATGGCTCACTAAATTGGCATTCAGTCAGAGGTTTTCATAGAGGGAGTCGGACATTCCCAGGGGGGCTAAAAGTATTTTCAGTGCAGGCTCTTTGAATGGAACTTTAAAATTACATCAGGTATCAGAAGGATGCAGAGAACAGTCTAAATGCGTATGATTTGGTTTACAGAAAGTATAGTAGTATTGGGGGATATGGCTGTTTTTCCACTTTCCTTGTGTGAAAAAATAATAAATGCCTTTGGAAAGACTTTTATGTATTTTGTGTAGTCTGAAGTTATGTCAAACAGTGCTATTAGCCTTTATTGGCTCAGAGGTGTGTGTGTGTGTGTCTGTGTGTCTGTGTGTCTGTCTGTGTCTCTGTCTGTGTCTCTGTCTGTGTGTGTCTGTGTCTGTCTATTGGATCAAATAACATAATCATGGTCCTGCAGGCATCCAGGAATTAAGCAAAAATAAGCAAGTACACCAAGAGACTTTTTCCAAGCTTTGGCTGAGAGCAGGCCCACAGTCTCAGACTTCAAAAACCCCTGCACTCTGTAAACGTTGAGAATCCCACCTTTAGTGTATTTCAAAAGCATTATTTACATTCACCTGAATATTATGCTACCCCGTTATTTGAGAAGTAATCCATGCAATGGAAAAAAGGAAGCACCATTAAATGAGGTGACCTAATGTTTTTTTTTTTTTTGATGAACACTATCAGTAGGTTGATTCCTCTAATGGGTCCCCTTGGAACACATACTCAAAAGTCTTCCCAGGATGCAATTGTTACCAATGCAGGAAACCTAAATTGTAAAAAAAAAAAAAAAAAAAAAAAAATACTCCACACAGTGGACCCACAACTTCAGCCAAAACCAACCACAGCAATGGTTTCAACAGCAGAAAAGAAACTGAGGCAAGCAGTGTGGAGCATTTTGAAAACCGTTTTCATTCTGTTGCCATTCCAGCCCTGAGTCCTGAGATTTTCAACGTCCCTCTGAAACCATGCTGTGAAACCATTGTAAGAACTATCAAAGAGTTCTATGGACAAGGACAATCACCAGGTACACCTGGGGGGACAAGCCAGCTCATGACGACACATTAGAAATGAGTCATCTAGACCACTAGAGAGCATGGTCTAATATTTCAAAAAGATACATTTTACACTAAAGTTCCCACAAAACAATAGGAATTTCTTATATTCAGCTCCGTGAATCCCGCACTCTTCCCAAAAGTCAGTTTTTTTAGACTAAAAAGGGTTTGTAATACAACAGAAACTTTTATCGACAAAGCTGGTGACATGAAAGTGAGATTTGTCCAGCATGGGTATCTTATTGACTGGATTGAAGGGGCTTATGAGACTGCATTAAGAGAACCCGCTTCTCAGTGGCCTGTATTACCTCCTATTCTCCTCAATCACATGTCATTAAACAGTTTTATTTTTTTTTAAACATTGGCATATTTTAAAATCTGATCCTGAACTAGCCAAAACTTTCAAAGAGATGCCCCTTTTTGTTTCAGAATGGGGAAAAAAAATGAAAAGATCTGTTTGTTCACGCCAATTTTGCACGCCATAAACCCACACAGCCGATAAAACACGCTAAGAAGCCCTTTACCCAACGGGAGCTACCGTTGTGGGAGCTGCGCACAGTGCAAGAACACTCACAAAACCTATAGCTTTTCTCACCCCCCCTCACAAGTGTGCCTCCATGCACGTTGTGTACACACTCCGTTGTCCATGTGGATTAATGTACATGGGTAAAACCACTAGGGAGTCGAAGCAACGCATAAGTGAACATGAAAGCTCCATACGTAGAAATGGCGATAAGCTCCTTCAATCCAGTCAATAAGATACCTACACTGGACAAATCTCGCTTTCATGTCTTCAGCTTTGTTAATAAAGCTTCTGTTGTATTACAAACCCTTTTGAGTCTGAAAAACTGACTTTTGGGAAGAGTGCAGAATTCACAGAACTGAATATAAGAAATTCCTATTGTTTTGTGTGAACTTTAGTGTAAAATGTACCTTTTTTAAATATTAGACCATGCTCTTTAGTGGTCTAGATGACTTATTTCTAATGTGATGTCATGAGCTGGCCTGTCCCGTAATCTTTGAGATGTACCTGTTTTTCTAGCCAGTTCCCACGGTACATTTCTCTGAAGCGCTAACCTACTTTTGTATTACATTTATACTATATGCATTTCAAATGCAAACTCAGTAATGGAGAGTGTGTGCCCAGAGAATGGCTCTGTTATTCACCATCAGCAGGTAGTGTGTTTTGTTTTGCATGCAAAATATTTAAAGAGGCTCCTACTTTGATCTGTTGCTGTTCTTTGCTTATGCTGTTATTAGTTATTATCAATGTTTGTAGACAGGTGATGGATGGTGATGTTTTTCATAATATTGTTTGAAATCATACTTTCACACATTTTGGTTTTATTATCGCCATAAGTTGCTTTTTGTAGTTGTTGAATAAAGTGTCTTGTGTTTATGCTCAAGTGGGCTCAGTGATATGTTAATAACAATATTGTTGTGTTTTCTGGCTCAAAGAGAGAAAACTCACTGTTGTATGTCTCGAAGGAAACTCTATAAATCGAGGCAGTGGTGTTGGAAAAAGAGTTAAAAAGTAAGTGTTTTTGATTTATTTTAACATTGTGATCGCATGATTCAGATATTATCCTATTGCAGTGATCTGCTAATCAACACCACTGACGGAAAGAGAACCTTAATAGTGCTGTGACTCAAAATCTGCGTCAACAACAAGCGTGTCCAGACATGTGCATCACTTCTAAGGGTCCTCTGGAAACACTTCCATTGTGTTGCAGTCCATTTCCAGCCCGTTTTTCTAATGTGTTGCGGTCTTTGCAGTGCTTTTTCGAAATGCTGCGCATGTATTGTCAAATTGATGAGGATGTTTTCTTAATTTGCTTGTGTTTTCTCTTTTTGCATGTGTTTTCTTAATTTGCAGTGCTGTGAGCTCTCAGGGCCACTGTACCCCAGTCAGAGCTTGCGAATGTAGCCCGGTACCAAGGGCCCATTTTGATAATTGACCAAAAGACAGGTGACTGTGTGAAGTTGATTGATGCTGCCTGTCAGTGAAAGAGGGATTACTGTACTGGATAACTTATGTTCCTTAACCTTGCAAATGAGCCGCTCAATCTGGACTCTCAGTCTGGCAATAGATTGCGTCTTCCTGACCTCTGGCCCAGACAGGGTCCCCTTCTGGAACTGCTACTTCCGCAACCCGACTTCGGATCAGTGTTTGAAGATGGATGGATGGACGGATGGACAGATGAATTTGTGGAAGAATAACTCCCAAAGTTTATACACAGGGATCTGTTAATGAATGTTAAATAATGTGTCTCAGCAGAGAGCTTAATTTCAGAGATAAATCGGGAATTATGAAACCAAAAAGACAATATTAGGATTTAAAAACTAAGCAAGAAATACAAAAGCCAGTAAACAGTGTGGGTGAAAGCCAGATAAACCAAACAAACACGGGAAATGTAACAGTTATGGTAGCCACAAAGACAAAATCCACAGAAAAGCCAATTATCACCAATTATCAGTAATGCATGTCCAAAAATACTGAGATTACACACGGGTTTACCACTCTGCCAAATTCTAACAACAGACATGTAGTAAGTGATTTATGAGGCAAGGGTGCCAAGACAGCAGGGCCTTATTTCAGAGAACAGGATAAGTGCAAATTCTGAGTTAGTTAAGCCTGAGATGAGGGAAACTCTGAGAAAGAGAGATAACTTAAACTCTGGGTCAGTTAATCTGGTCGCTGCCATTTTTTTCATTAACAATCTCAGAGTTTCTGTGTGACTCCTACCCTCTTGCTGAGCCTGAAGCAGCTGTCTGACACACCAGTTTCATTTCCTCATTCATAAAGCACATACCAGATTACTTCATTTGCAGAAGCTTACATTTTTTTTCAAACTTCAAATCCTGGTTGGATATTACTTTCTTACACAAGGACTTTAACATGAGTATTTATGATCGATCTGTCATCATTGTAAGCACACAGACAGCAATGTCATCGTGGCTTCATCCTCATTCAGAATAAAATCTATAAATCATCCTTCTTTCTAACGCTATGACCGCGTGTACATGAAGGCAGCTGTCAGTCTGTCCCTGTGCTTTTACTTAACATTACAGAAGTAATCATTGTTTGATTTATATAATAAATAATTGATCAATGATCAATCATTGTCATTGATTGCACAGGTGGAGCATTCCTATCATAGTCATCATATCATGTTGGAGATGATATTTGTGCGTGATGATGACTGTGGTGCATCTGGTTATAAATTTACACACGTTGAAATATGGAATGCTGTCGAGCACATTTTTTAAAAATAAAATAGATTTACAGTAAGTTTGAACCTGATAATGACAAAATCATTATTACTGTGTTGGACTCAGACTGTACAAGTACTGTATGTATAAGTAAACTGTGCCTCTTACTTGTTTGATCCATATTGTCATCTTCAGTTGCTGTCACTTGTATTTGGTCCGTGTCAGATTACAGCTGTTCAATATATGTAAAAATCAAATGCAACTGTAGGATTTCAGCACATTCAAGAAATTGATGTCAGGTAAATGATCAATAAGTGAAGTACTCTAAATACAATTTCAACGTGTTAACTTCTCTTAACTTCTCTCCACACTTTTTTTAAAGATAAATGTCATGGTTTGCATCAGCTCACATTCATATGTTAAACTCTGTATTAAATTGGAGGCTTTGTCTTTGATTTCCTTGTTGCCATGGTAAATCATAGTATTCGAGATACATTGCTGATGGCTTTCATGCACACAATTATCTCAGAGTGAACATACTCAGAGTTGATTGAACTAATGTTGTTCTGAAACCAACATGTCAAAGTTTCTGATCTCAGGCTCAGGCAACTCAGGGGTCGGTATGAGGCTCAGTTTGTTTAGCTTGCTTTCTGAAGTAGGGCCCTGGTGAAAGGCAAATGGGTGATTAGCTGAGGAGTAGTTGAGATTAACAGACTTGAATGCAGTCTAACTGAAAGTGTTATAGGCTAGTTGTTGAGCTAATGTGGAATCTGGGCTGAAAGTGAATTTTACACAAAACTGTTGTTGGTTTGATAAAAGTGTATATTTCTAATTACATTTTAGTATTTGATTCAGCAAATAACCATGTCATGTGTTTTGTGACCAAGCCTCCTGGACCTGGGCCTAACAAATTGGGTGGGTTTTTCCTCCTTTTTTCAGGGTTGGCGGGTGGTAAGAATAATGTATTGACTTTATTTTTATTGCCTTTAAACTTTGGGGTAGTAGTATTTGTATTTACCTATGCTGGTGGTCTGTAAGGGGGAGGGGTTAGGAGTTGAGTATTTAGATACAACATACTGTCTGTTACGACCCAGAAAGAAAGCTTGTGGCCCAAAGAGGTCGAACATAATTACACAAGTCACCAAGTCCAAAATAGAAGAATTTTATTTCAGCAGACAGAACATGACCATCAATCAAAAGTTAAACTTAACTAATCCAAAAGCCTCCCCAACTAACTACAAACTGAAAGGCTGGCAAAAAAGAACAAAAGAAGGGAAGCCATCTTGGTCCAGCCCTACAGGGCCGTCGGAACCAGGCTCTTCCCTCTACCCTAATTAAACATTCCCCAAGCTAAACCCTACAACAGAAATGGCACCACAAAACTGAACCAACGAACCCACCAGAAAAGGCAAAGGAACAAACAACCAAAGCTACATGTGGCCAGTCTGAACTACTGCTGCTACTCTGCCAGGAATGGCAAAGAGAGACCAAACTTGAGTCCCCTCCCCCTATTTATTGACTCCTCAATCAGCCTGAGCAGCCTCACCTGGAGAGAGTAAGAAAAACAGACCATGAGTCATTAGCCCCATTCACGCTGCCCTTTGAGTGCAGGGATCCTGTGCCAATAACACTACATGTGGCCATACTACTACTACTACTACTACTACTGCTGCTTCTGCTGCTGCTGCTGCTGGTGCTGCTATGCCAGAAATGGAAAAGAGAGACCCAACTTATTTCTTCTTCTTCTTTTGGTGTTTTATGGCGGTTGGGTCAGAGTGTGGGTCAAAATGGTATAATACGACTACTGGGAGAGGATCAATGAAATAAATAAACAAGGGGAAAAAAATAATAAAATAAAAACATATATTCTTTTAATAAGTCTGGTCTTTTCTAAAAAAAAATATATATATATATTGCCCTGTACCCCACGTGCCCTGAATTCAGTTGTAATATTTCTGTAAAACTAAATTTGATTTGCTCCCTACTGAGTCTGGCTTTTAGAATCCTCCTTTGCCACTGATACTTAGGACAATTTATAATTACATGCTCAACTGTTTCTTGATAATTACACTGTTCCACATACCAGTTTCATGTTTCCCAACTACTTTCATCGTATTGTTGAGTCCAGTGTGCCCAAATCTCATTCTTGATATTATATCTTCTTCTTTTTTACTTGTACTATTTTTTTCTCATCCTTCCTACCTCCCTTTGGATGGTGTAGAACACTCTACCTTGATTTTTTTACTTGTTCCAATCCTCCTGCCGATTCTTTTTAATTTCTACTTTGATTATGCTTTTAACTTCAGTCTTGCTATAGTTTATGTCATATTTACTTCTACTTTTTTTGTTGCATCTTTTGCATATTTGTCTGCCATTTCATTTCCATCTACACCTATATGGGCTGGAATCCAAGTGAACTTCACATTTAATCCTGCTTTGGTAATAAATAAATAAATAAATAAATAAATAAATAAATAAAAATTTCCACCAGAAAATCTTGTCTTGTTTCTGATTGCATGTTTTTCAGTAAGGATGACAAGGTTACACATACTGAAACATTTGTGTGCACGTGTGTTCTGATCCATACAAAAAGTTGACAGCATCTCCTCTCACTGGCTAAAGCTTGGTCTTCGCTTCCCGATCCATCATCGACTCAGCCATCAGGAAGATGTAGGCAACTTAAGCTTACCCAGAGGATATCCTGGATCACGTCTTTGAACAGTACAGACTTACCAATCATCGTTCCCGCTAGTGAGTGTCAATCAGCCATCTGCAAAAGATCATGGCTAAAATCCTGTAATGTGAATTTGGCAGTAGATGAAACTACCTCGTCGTCGCCTGTAGGACAGTTTTAGTCCTATTCTTCCAGCTGTAACAAAAAATAAAAATAGAAGTTTGAATTAAATATCTTATAGCGAGTACAAGGCTTTAGTGTTTCAATCCATCTTTGATGTAATATGATCAGTATAAAGGAGCACAAGTTTTTGACATTACCTAAATGTGCATCTCAGTAGAGCACAGTTGTCATTTAATTATCATCTCTTTTGTCCAAAATAAAAATACAATCAGGTAAAGTATGGAATAAACTGCAATCAATTCAGTCTTGTGGGTAGCATCTTAAGATTTTAAAATGTGAAATAAATGTTAAAACTGTCAACATATGAAATGAGCTGGATATGTGAAAGAAGTTTAAAAAGAGACGTCGGATCCTTATTTTTACCAGAATATTGAGAAGCATAGAACAAGGAAAGACCACATGCTAATCCCAGTTAAAGCCAGTTATACAGAAAGGAGCACTTTATTCTCTTTGGTTCCATTTCAGTTTTTCATTATCTCAGTCACTTGTCTTAACCTTTGTTTGAGTGTGACAGAGCACCCTCAGTGCTGCTTTTCACACTTCCACCAGCTGGTTGGAGAGGCTCTACATTATCCAGTAAAGTGGTTGTTTCACACCAACAGCATGAGCCCTGCTGGCCTGCACACCTCCACCACTGAGTACTTGTTCTCCATTCAGCTCCTCTTTAATTAAAACCTTCCAGGAGGGCCAACATGATTATTTATAACACACTGCGGTGGTGCTGTTTTAAGCAATGTATTTCTAATTAAGATTGCTACAGACTACATGAATGATGCAGTGACTTTTAGATCTATAATTCACTGTAGATCACGTTCCCCACTCCAGGAAACATAGGTCTATGTTCCGAGGATACCTACCTTTGCAGTAAAGGCCGTGGGCAGGAGCTCTCTCTTAGGGGCCATCCACACAGAAACCCTTTTTTGTGTAAACGCACATGTTTTGCATGGTTTTGGACGATCGTCCACATGGATCCTGTAAACGCAGTGCCTGTTTTTTTTTTAAACCTGGTCTCAGGGTGAAAAAATTGCGTTTTCATGTGGACGGCGAATCCACATACTATGCGTATTAGTGACGACATCGCCCCACCCCTCGACCTCTAGCCTTCGACCTCTGAACCCCGCAATGTCTCATAACAACAACAACAATGGCAGACTACATGCTTATGTGCGTGCTGCAGACGATATTGAGCCTATGAGGGTTACTAGGGCAAAATATTCTGCTCTTCTGCCACTACGCTGAGCAAAAAAGGATTATGGACAACCGACTAGCCATTTTCGTCTTCTTGTTGTGTTCGGTTTCTCCTTCTACTGTCTGCTTGTATACAGTGCTAAAGCTTTATGCGCATGCTCCGTCTCTTCTTCTCCGTTTTTTGGTGAATTTCAAGCGCCACCTATAGGCCTGGAATATGAACTACAGCGTATTGAGTCATTTACAATCCGTGTGGACGCAAATATTCTTGAAACGATGCCAAGGAAAAAAAGATAATTTTGGTACATGTGGACGAGGCCTTAGTAAGTTAAAATGAGCGCAGTGAACTTTTCTAACTCACCACCTGTTTTGTCTTTGGATGAAATTAATGGAACAGCTCAACATATCAAACCAATGTAATAATTTCCCCTTTATTCACTTTATGTCAACTGTATATTACATTTCCAAACTTGATGCTAACCTCACACAAGAACACTAAACTCCAGAGCCTTACCTGCAATTTCCCTCTAAAGGCAGCCCGATAATTAGACTGAATAATCATTATATTTTACTTAATTCATTGAGCCTGACAAGATGTTCATGTTAGGTCAGCATTTTTCTGTATTTCTATTATGTAGTGGGCAGGAAAGCTGAAGTTGTTGAAATTGATATAAGTTGATTATAAGTTTCAAGGATTTTATTAAGGATACCTCGGGACAATTTCAAGCCGTGTTTGTGGCGACTAAAACTATATTTGTGACAGGAAGTCACAAACTCTTTTTTTATTGAAATACAGTGTTAATTAATTATGATCTGTTTGCAAGAGAGAAAGTGTGTGTACATGCAGTCAAACACCTAGACTATGTAACGGTTCAATGTATATCCATAATGTTTAAACAGGTGTTTGGAGAGTAGTTGATAAGTTGAGGTAGTTGATTGTTGATTCACCTTACAGGTAGTCAAATATTGATGCTTTGTGTTGGTCGGTTGGGCCACCATCTTACATATTGCACTTTGAAAAGTGAGCTGTCTGTTGGGAACTACCTTCATAATCA
The DNA here is from genome assembly GCA_039737535.1 of Lagodon rhomboides. Classification (NCBI taxonomy): domain Eukaryota; kingdom Metazoa; phylum Chordata; class Actinopteri; order Spariformes; family Sparidae; genus Lagodon; species Lagodon rhomboides. The sequence continues at coordinate 23,348,975 of CM077805.1, forward strand.
CATCCTTCTGCAGAAGGGTTAAAATCTCTAGAGATGCATGTCTGGAGAAAGGACGGGACTGGAGTCTTTGCATCCTTGGTTTATATATGGCAACGGGAACTCTGCTCAATGTGCGCTGAACACAATCTCAAATCAGGGATTGTTTAGCCTTATCCACCTTATTCTATCTTTGCACGTTGTGTACTAGCTAGATGTGGCTGTGTAATCTTTATCCATGTAGCGAATGTGGCTATTGTGACATGTTTTAATCAAATGTCCAACTGCCACTAAGACCATGCTATGGAAACTACATTGTCTACCAGGAGATTCATCTTTTGTTTCTCATTGGTTTTAGAAAGCCTTCATCTGGAGAAGAGTTAGGGTACCACATTGCATTGGAGCTATAGATGGGTCACACAAATAGTAGCTCCATGAGAATAGCATACTGACTATTTTAATCACAAGGGTTGATACTTCATTGTGCTTCAAGCTGTGGTGGATGGCAAGGGATTGTGCATAGAGAGAGAGAACATGAGGTTGATCAATATTCTCCTCCTGGTAAGACGACAAGGGGAGGACCCCCTCCAGAGTCCAGGCTCTGCTGTGGTTGATGTAGCAGGCCATCCAGCCTCAACTCTACCCAACCTCTCTCCAGGATTTGCCACCGAGTGTCTCCCTGAGCACAAACTGGGCTATGTGAAGGCTAGGGAATATATTTCTTAGCTGGGTCCCACCCTTGCCAACATTCAGGAGTGTGCTCACATCACTGCTTGTCTCCTGGGAAAGCAGGCCTCAGTACTGAGTTGTGAGCATTTAAGCTGCGCTGCTCCAGCAAGAACAGACTGCTACACTCGTTTGGACCCTTGAATTCATGCTTCCATAGGCAGATCAACCACTGCCTCACACGAGTTTTCAATATCCCCTAGTAAATGTGACATACCCAAACAATAAGGGTATTCATGATGACCGTCATGGGGGTCCATGACACCCTGGCAGAAACAAAACACGTCAGAAGCCATTACACTTCTCTGAGCAAAAAAACATCAGCATCAGCAATGCCCAGCATCTACAGATAGCCACTCAAAGCTGGTCACAATTACTTAGAACAAAATAAATGCACTTCAACTGAAAACACATGTAATGGGAAGGGCAATACAATCAGTACAAAACAACAAAATAATCAACTTAAATCCAAATATATTTCATATAAAGGGTGTATTTGCTTCTGTTTTATAATTTTTCAGAAGAAAATAAATAATCCCACCTGCCGCGCACAGTTTACTTTGCTCAAATTAATATAGAGGGAGTAATACGTAAAGTAGTACGTAATATTTATATTTGAACTTAACCATAATATACTGTGGGAAAAACAGTGTTAACCAAGCAATATGAGACAAACAGCACTTAACCAAAGCTGCAGGCTACGTTAATTGCACTGCATCAGGTGCAACTTTGTTGGTATTTTTACAATTTGTAGGTTTTGTATTTTGGACCCAAAAATGAACATCAAGACCGAGGAAAAGTTTAAAGAAATGTATTAGGTTGCTCAGGTGAATGGGTTGGAGAGAAAGGCTCAATGATGAGATTACAAAAATGAGTCAAGAAATTAAACTAAGTATCACGAAAGCAAACAATCACAAGAAGTAGCATGAGTTGTATAGCTATAAATACCATGGTGATCAGTAGAAACAATCTGGCGGCAAGTAGAGAGAAGACCAGCTTCAGGTGTGTGAGAGGCAGGAGCTCCAGCCAACCAGGGAAGCTACGCCCAGCCTACGCAAAAAAGCCCCTCAGAGAACACAGAACCAAACATAAGCACAAAAAACACCAAAAAAACCCACCACAATCATCACAGTTATATGGTCTCGAGGATGGGTAGATGATGGCATCATTCAAGGTAAAGACAACCGTGATGGTCTGAGTAGGGTCAAAATAGATCTGAAGTTACAAGCCAGGGAAGGGGCTGCGGACAGAACAAGTGATTTGTTGTAAAACCAAAGAAGAGAGGAGAGTCATGCTGTCGTTAGTCCCTGTAGAAACCAGACAGAGTGACTGTGACCCTGCATTGACTACAGAGGACTGAATGACATCACGATAAAGAATCGTTACCCACTGCCACTCATCTCCACAGCCTTTGAACTGCTCCAGGGGGCCACCATTTTCTCCAAGCTGGACTTACGCAATGCCTACCATCTCGTACGCATCAGAGAAGGAGATGAGTGGATGGCATTCAACACCACGACTGGACACTACGAATACCTCGTAATGCCGTTTGGCCTCACCAATGCCCCTGCCGTTTTCCAGGCACTGATAAACAATGTGCTCAGAGACATGCTCAACCGATATGTCTTCATTTATCTGGATGATATACTCATCTTCTCCCATTCCAAAGAGCAACACATTCATCACGTCCAGTCTGTCCTCCAGCATCTCTTGGCGAACTCCCTGTATGTAAAAGCGGAGAAATGTGAGTTCCATGTCCCCTCAGTATCCTTTCTGGGGAGCATTGTGGCACAAGGCAGCATTCAGATGGACCCAGCCAAGGTCTCAACTGTCACCTCCTGGCCTGTTCCTGAGAACCGCAAACAGCTTCAGCATTTCCTGGGGTTCGCCAACTTTTACCGCCGCTTCATCCGCAACTACAGTTCCGTGGAAGCCCCTCTCACCGCCCTGACCTCCTCCAAAGTTCCCTTCCAGTGGTCACCTCCAGCTGCTGCAGCCTTCCAGACCCTCAAAGACCGGTTCACCTCATCACCCATCCTCCAGGTGCCTGACTCTGAACACCAGTTTGTGGTCGAGGTGGACGCCTCAGATGTTGGGGTGGGGGCCGTCTTGTCGCAGCGCTCTGGCACTGACCAAAAGCTCCATCCCTGTGCCTTCTTCTCTCGATGCCTGTCCTCTGCTGAGAGAAACTACGACATTGGTAACAGGGAACTGCTGGTAATTAAGATGACCCTGGAAGAGTGGCGCCATTGGTTGGAGGGCACCAAGGAGCCTTTTCTTGTGTGGACTGACCACAAGAATTTGGAGTATACTCGCTCAGCTAAAAGACTGAACTCTCGCCAAGCCCGCTGGTCCCTGTTCTTTACCTGCTTCAATTTCACCCTCTCTTACCGTCCGGGGTCTCGCAATGCCAAGCCTGATGCCCTTTCCCGACAGTTCCAGAGGACAGAGGATTCTGCTGATAGACTTGAGCCCATCCTCCCTACGTCCTGCCTTGTTGCCACCTTGACCTGGGACATAGAGGAGAGAGTGAGAGCAGCCACAGAAGGACAGCCGGGTCCCAGCACCTGCCTGCCGAACTGCCTTTTCGTCCCTCCAGCCTTGAGGTCGGATGTGCTACTCTGGGCCCACTCCTCCAAGCTCTCCTGCCACCCTGGAGTTCTACAGACACGGCATGCACTCCTCCAACGTTTCTGGTGGCCCACCCTGCAGGAGGACGTCCAAGAATTCATCAAGGCCTGTCCCACTTGCAACCAACACAAGACCTCCTGCCGGCCTCCTGCCGGGCTGCTTCAACCCCTTCCTGTTCCTCACTGTCCATGGTCTCACATATCCCTGGAATTTGTTACTGGTCTCCCCGCCTCTGACGGGCACGCTGTCATCCTGACCATTGTGGACCGCTTCAGCAAGATGGTCCACTTTGTGCCTCTGCCCAAGCTCCCCACCGCTAAAGAGACAGCTCATCTGGTTCTGCTCCATGTATTCCATCTACATGGCCTCGCTGTTGATGTGGTGTCGGACCGTGGTCCCCAGTTTTCTTCTGTGTTTTGGAGGGAGTTCTGCAGTCTACTGGATGCTACCGCCAGTCTGTCCTCTGGATTCCACCCCCAGACCAATGGACAGACCGAGAGCATGAACCAGAAACTGGAAACAGCCCTGCGGTGCATGGCCACTCAGAACCCCTCTTCCTGGTCATCACAACTACTGTGGGCGAAATATACTCACAACTCCCTTGTCTGCTCTGCCACCGGCCTCTCTCCCTTTCAATGTGCATACAGCTATCAACCACCACTGTTCCCAGCCCAAGAGAAGGAGGTTTCCTGTCTGGCTGTCCAAGCCTTCATCCGTCGCTGCCGCAGAACATGGCTCCAAGCTCGCTCCACCCTCCTTCGTTCTGTGGGTCGCTATGCTGCCACGGCCAACCGCCGCCGTACCACTGCACCTGCCTACCAAGTGGGTCAGCAAGTGTGGCTCTCCACCCATGACTTACCTCTTCGGGTGTAGTCCAAGAAGATGGCACCAAAATTCATCGGGCCTTTCACTATCCAGAGGGTTATCAACCTAGTGGCAGTCCGGTTGAAGCTCCCACGTTCCATGAGAGTTCAACCAACCTTCTATGTCTCCAGGATTAAGCCAGTCCACAACAGTCCCTTGGTCCCTGCAACACCACCGCCTCCCCCTCCACGAATGGTCAATGGCGGTCCAGTGTATACTGTGCGTCACCTGCTTCGCTCTCGTCGGTGGGGTAGAGGTCTCCAGTACCTTGTAGACTGGGAGGGTTACGGTCCTGAAGAGAGGTCCTGGGTTCCTGCTCGTCATATTGTGGATCCCAACCTCGTGGCCACCTTTCACCAGCAGCACCCCGACCAGCCAGCCAATGAGTCTGCTCGTCGAGGGACCCGCATCTTGCCCCCACACGTCAGGTGTCAGGGAAACCCTCCTCCGGACCCCCTCCACCCACCCAGCAGAGGAGATGGCATTGTCTCTCTCCCATGAGATTTAGGCCCACCTCCGTTCCCCCTCCTCCCTCCCGACTTGATACCTTTTGGGATGTCAGGAGCCATCCCTTGAGGGGGGGGGGTTCTGTCACAATTCTGCTCTGCCTCTCTCCTGCTCTGCTGCTCATCCACAACCCCTCATCAGCCAACTGCTTCCACCTGCTGCCATCACCTGCTTACCATCTCCAATCAAACCAGTATATATGCAGCTTCACTCCACTCACTCTTTGCCAGATTGTCATCGTTCTCATGCCTGACTCTCCCGCATTGATTCCCGGACTGCTTACCTGTTATCGACCCGACCTGCCTCCGACCTCCGCTTCTCGTCTCTGCCCCGGTTAGGGTTGTCACGATACTAAAATTTTGAACTCGATACCGATACTCAGGAAAATATTCGATACTCGATACCATTTTCGATACCACAAGGATAAAAACAAAGACCCCCAAATTTAACAGAAATATTTTTATTAACAAGAAAAATGCAACATGTAAAAATTAACAGAAACACAGGTTAAATATTTATAATAAAAAACAGTTGTGCAAAAAGAAACTGCAACTATGATAACAAGTTTCAGGCCTGAGGTAGTGCAAAAAATAAACAGATGCTAGAGTCGGCTGTGTGTGTTGCTGTTTGGTTGCAGGTCAACTTTTCTCTGCTTCATTCTGGGTCTTCAAGAGAGAAAATAACACTTTTTAGTCACCAACATTTATGTAAACTTATTAACTCTATGCTTATTTATACTAACACTGTGTCAATTAACGTAATATGGGCATACTACGTGATATGGGCATACTACGTGCCTCAGCCTTTAATTGCTAGCTGCGGCTAATGGCTAATCATAACACGGCCAACATTAATGCGGGCCACCGGCCACGATAACATCAGTAATAGGTAAGTTTGAAACGAAAGACGCTAACCTGTCGAAATTCACTGTAAAGGCCAGGCTGTCGGTCCTCAAGATGTTTCGCCAAGTTTGAAGTAGCCTACTGCTTGACTTGGTCGCCGCCGCGGCCTTGTAGCAGTGTTTGCACACAGGCCTATCCGCGTCCTTCGGCTTTCCGTGCACGTCAGGCTCGAAGGCAAAATAGCTCCAAACAACACTTTTCCCTCTTTCATTTTCAACCAAACCTGGTTGGTTTGGACCTCCTGCAGCAACACTGGCCATCATGCTCTGTTGTTATTGTGCACGTCACGGTGAGGGGGAGGGGCCTGCTGCTGTGTGTGTGTGAAGGCAGAAAGTGAGAAGGACGCAGCGTCGGCAGCTCGGCGTCGGGGGTATCGATACTTTTGAAAATGAGTATTGTATCCGGATACAACGTTTTAGTATCGATACTTTTTTGAGTATCGATACTTTTGACAACCCTAGCCCCGGTAAACCCACCAGCCTTCTGTCCCCGACTACGAGTATTGCCTGCCTGTTTCCTGCTGCTCGTCTGCCTGTGGCTGGCTGGCACTCGGCCAGTTCCTGCTTTGCCGTGAGACCGACCTCGTCTGCTTCGCATTGCCAGCTCACCACCTCTGGTGCTGTCAGCCCTGCCGGCTCTGTTTCAAGGTCTGGATCCACATCCTGCCCTCGTCTGAGCAATCCCCACAAGAGACTTCCATCATCAGTGAGTGTGTGCCTTTTCCCTTCCCCCTCTCTCGTTGAGCCTTTTAAGAACTTTTGGACTATCATTCACTCACGAGTCTCCACTGATCCCTGCTTGCCCTGCTGGTCTAGTGGCAACATGCCTGCCTGGCATACGGGAGACCAGAGATCAAATCCCGCCATACTCACCTGCTCTGTTCTGTTGCTGTCTCAAGGAAATTGACTCGAACGCAACTGGATTTGGTTTTTGTCTTTGAAGACGTTTCACCTCTCATCCAAGAGGCTTCATCAGTTCATGCTCGCTTGACTAGGCTGGGACTAGTCCTGTCCGACTAGTCCCAGCCCAGCCTAGTGAAACGTCTTCAAAGACAAAAACCAAATCCAGTTGCGTTCGATTCAATTTCCTTGAGATAACTATGACCTGGATGAATGAGAATATTCACATGCTTCTGTTGCTGTGTTTGAACTTATTGAATAAAGACTGTTATTGCAAGAAACCTGGTTCATTTGTGCTGCAATTGGGTTCACTCTACACCTGTTACAGCCTGTGCCAGTAGCTGTGTGTTTCTACTTGGATCACCCCTGGGTGTTACATCAGTTTATAATATCCTACAGGTGCACCTTTCATTTTGGGCTTTTGTCACTTTTGCGGTCATTTTATTGTCACTATTTTCCCTGTATGCAGTTGCATAGCTGAGCTTAATTGCAGAATCTTTAGATTCAATCTACAGTGGAACTTGCAGCTGATAGAGGGATGGAAACTATTATTCGAAACATCCAAACATGGTATCCAGACACAAGTTGTCACGCTCTTAATCAGAAATGCAATTTTTAGTAAATTAATTCCTTCCCTCACTTTGTCACTGTTCCGTGTTAACTGCTTTGTATTAACAGCAGTCTGTACCTTACCAGAAAAACCACCATAAACTATTTAAGCGGCTCATTACGACCCATATGATGTTTCTTGTAAGGCTGTGACCTCTGGTGGCTGTAGTAATGATTATGGCTGCAAAGGAGGAATAGAGGAGAAGTAGTATAAAGAGAGAGATGTCTGTGTAAGGAGAAGGTAGGGGATGAATGGTCTGGTCAGGTTAAACAAGCACAAGACTTTCCCCTGTTCATGTCCAGTATAAACCAGAGGTCAGCGGGAAGTATGTTAAACTAACACAGTTAAGTTTACTTAAGTAACATAGGTATGCTCATTTTAACCCAAACCATGATGTTTTCCTAAACTTAATCAAGTACTTTTCTTGCCTAAATGGAACTTTGCTGCGACTGCACAACGTAGGTCCCAGCCCGTTCTACTCCCAACTTGTTAAACACAGCAACCATGTCAGTGGCCTTACACTCCTAAGTTTGATGCTGTAGTTACCTCTCTAGTATCACTTTTTGGAGCGGCCCTTGAGCACAGAAGTATAAAGAACGGTCAGGGTTTGTTTTGGATGGTTGTGACATTCCTTCCGAAGACCAGGGTTTGCTCCCATTTGTGACCAAGAGTCATAAGTGATTTGTTTTTAACTTATGTTACGTGTATAAGTTAAAGTACATGGGTCAGCTGAACAAAGGTTAGAGACTGTTTGTGGGCTGATTTATCATTACATTAAAAGCTGCTTCTCTTTAGAGCAGGGATGCCATAACTTTAAGAGCAGTGCAGGAGCACAGATTTCCCTTGAGACCATAGACATGCTAAAATGAAAGTAATTGGCTGGGCACACTGGATGTATAAATAAGATGACATGATTTTCCCTTTCCTCCGCTTAAGAGCAAGAAAGCCAGAGGGGGAACGAGAGGGAACGCGGGACAGAAAGTGGAAGACAGAGTGCACAGGAAAGGAACTGGCTCTCACTGATGTGTGTATTCTCTTCATTTCTGTGACCTATTTTACACATACAGACATTAAAACTGGAGTTAACATTGCATATAAGCGTATTAATAGGAGCTATTGGACTCCCTGTAAGATGGCCCGATTGAAAATACAGGACTCAGATATATGTTGGAGATGTGACGTGCAGAGGCACACTCATACATATTCTATATGAATGCCAGATGACATGGAACTTATGGTAAAATGTATTAACATTTCTAAATAATGTACTCTGGACAGAGTTACTACAGAGCCCTGCACTCTACATATTAGGTATATTAACAGAGGGGGTGGATCTATCAGCTCAACAGACTCTATGGTGCAGACTGGCCCTTTCCACAGGCTTCAGGATTGTACTAAGACACTGGAAAACAAAAAGCATCATCCCATTTAGTGAATGGTTAACAGAGATGACCAAGATAGCCAATTATGAACAGTTGAGCAACAAAAGATGTGTTTTGGAAAATTTGGGGGCCCTACATGAACACAGTGCTGAGTGACTAACTAGGATGAAGGGGACACTGTCATAACACTGTATGAGTGATTGAGATGGATGGATGTTGGAGATGCTTACCTGTGTCTAATTTTATTTTTTTTTTACTTTGTATTGTCTTATTTTTTAAATCTTCTATTATTTTTTTCATTATATATTTTTTATACATACACTGCCTATAAAAAGTATTCACCCCCTTGGCATTTTTTAAGTTTTGTTGCCTTACAACCTGGAATTAACATGGATTGTTTGAAGATTTGCATCATTTAATTTACAGAACATGCCCACAACTTTGAAGATGTTTTTTTTATTATTATCATGAAGCAAACAACAAATAGGACAAAATAACAGAAAAAGTCAATGTGCATAACTATTCACCCCACTAAAGTCAATATTTTGTAGAGCCACCTTTTGCGGCAATCACAGCTCCAAGTCGCTTTGGATAAGTCTCTATGAGCTTGCCACATCTTACCACTGGGATTTTTGCCCATTCCTCCTTGCAAAACTGCTCCAGCTCCTTCAAGTTGGATGTTTGCGCTTGTGAACAGTAGGGCTGTAATCAACCAAAGAAATTCTTGGTCGACTGAAACCCTGGAATTACGACCAAAAATCGAGTAATCGGTGGCAGGGGGGGATGCGGCGCACAAACTCGACTCTGACGGCGTTTTGCATCACGTGCATCTGGGCAACGATTACCGAAAATATACTGATATCAGCACAAGAAGGCAATTAAACAGAAAAAGCAATTCAGGGAAATTGTCTTTATTAAACATCAAAACAATAGCCTACAAACGGTGGGCACGGCGCAATTGCACATTAGGCAAAAAATAAAAAATAAAATAAAAAATGCCCAAATACAATAAATACAAATAAATGTGCACAACAATAAAAGAGAACCATAAAAGTTCGTTATTTGGCAATAAACTGAAACGAAATAAAGTGCATCACAATAACAAGGAAGGCTCACTCAGAACAAATACAAAAATAAATAAATAAAATGCTCAAATCCACAAGTATTTTCCTATTAAATGTGCAAAACTATTAAAATGTTATTAATGTCCAAAACGAAATAATGTAAAAACAATGAAATAAACAAATGGCTACTCACTCACGGAGAGTACAATCAGTGTCCACTGTCCACAAACTATCCACACTTTTCTGTGTTGTGTGCAAGAAACACAAGCATATAGACGTTCTTTGGAAGGAGACAGCTTCTTGATTTGTTGACAATAAATCCTGCCTTGGAGAAAATACGTTCAGAAGGTGTGGACGTTGCAGGGATACAGAGCAGTCGCTTTGCTACTCGGGCCAGGCTCAGGTATCTGTCTTGGTTTTTTTTCCACCACCCCAATGGTCCAGAGTCAACTTTGGTTTTGTCCTGAAGATAGTTTTTCATTTCTTCTATGCTTCCCCAACCTGATTCTGTAGAAACCAGTGCTTCCTCATCTCCGCACAACAGCATCGCAATCTCCTTCTCTTTGTCGGTTTTCAGTTTTTTTGACACATGTTGCTCCTCACCTCCAGGTTCACCTGTGGCTGCGCTGCGTGCACTCAGTCGGTCTGCCAGCTGTGCAACTTCTGTATAGGCCTCGTCTCGTTTCGCATCATCCAGAAAAGACAGCTGCTTAAAACGAGGGTCTACTACTGCAGCTGTGATGTATACAGTCATCATTCGGGTTTTAAACTCCCACCTGCTGTCAATTTCTTCGACCAGCTTGCTTTTCATTTTTTTGGTAATGGGGCTGTCATTATCCTTGATGGTCAGGTGACGTTTCTTTAAGTTTACGTTTACGTTTCTTTACCCAGCATGGGTACTGTTGCAGACAGGGACGCGTTGTCCTCTTCAGACAGCAGCTCCGTCAGGGTTGTCATGGGTTTCAGCACATTTTTAATGTCCTCTACCGCATTCAGGTGTGTTGTAGTGAGGTCCAGTGTACTGCTGTCGCTCTTCTTGGTGAAGTTTGGGTCAGACAGCACTGCGGTAATGGGCCAGCGTTGCTCCAGCAGTCGCTCCAACATTGAAAATGTTGAGTTCCAACGTGTGGACACATCCTGAATAAGTTCATGCTGAGGGACATTTTGCTGCTCCTGCTTCTGTTTTAGCCCAGTTTTTGCTTTGTGCCCCTTTTTAAAATGTGCCACAAGATGCCGTGCTGCAGCCATGGCGTGACAAATTGGCTCTTGTTTAAGCGCAGCATTAATGCAGAGCTGCAAAGTGTGCCCGGCGCACCTGACGCCCTGCATCTCCAGCCATTCAGGTGACTCCTTTAGTGTTTCCACACAGAGTGCCATATTAGCTGCGTTGTCACATACAACAGACACTCTTTTTTTCTTCTGTAATTTTAAAGGCATCAGCAACTTCAGATAGTCGCACAGCGATTTTTCTGCCTGTGTGTGCCTCTTCCATTTGTTTTGTCTCAAGCACAAGACTCTGTGCTTTCCAGTCTCCATCAATGAAATGGGCAGTCACTGTCATATAGGACTCCATTCGAAGAGACGTCCACATATCTGTGGTCAAGCTCAGTGCCTCGCTATGTTGTATTAACTCTAAAACTGTCTCTTTGAGTCCCTCGTATTTTGCAGTTAGTGCATGCATGATTGTCTGGCGTGCTGGCACTGAATATCCAGGTTCCAAAACTTTTAACAGGTTTTTAAAACCTTGGCCTTCCATGACACCAATGGGCCTCATATCCTGAGCAATAAAATTGACAATTCCTTCTGTGATATCATTTTTGCGTTTGGATGATAGAGGAGGCTTAACATCCAGCGTGGTCTGGGTGTATCTGAGGGATGCTGCTGTTGTTGCGGACGGGTGCGCCTGCAGTTATAAAACGAATAAACGATTATTAGACTAAAATAATGAAACATGTTTAATATGATATCAATAGCCTATAATATTGAAATATTACCGTTTTTAGATGATACGCCATGTTTGTAGTCGAGCTGTGATATGCAAACTGTTGTTTGCAAATTTTGCATTGAACTTTTTTCCCGTCATCTACTTTGACGAAGTTCTGCCATACTGCCGATGTTTTCGACATGTGTGGTTGAGGAGGACTCACTGTTATGAAACGCAAATCACCGGACGTTGAACAAAATTGACTTTCTTCTATCTTCCTGTCTCAAGTGGGTTGGGCTAATCCAAAATAGTGAAAACAGGGGGGGTGTTCTCTGAAGACAGGCAGTTACCTGTGAAACAGGGGTGCTCTGAAAACACCCCCATTAGCACTTGGTACTTTCCTCCTGATGAAATTAACCATAGACTGTATGAAATTAACACGGCAAAAAATCGACCAATCAGAATTTTGGTCGACCCAGAACGCATCGACCAATAAGTCGACCAGTCGACTTGGACTTCACAGCCCTAGTGAACAGCAATCGTTAAGTCTGACCACAGATTTTCTATTGGATTGAGGTCTGGGCTTTGACTAGACCATTCCAACACATTTACATGTTTCCCCTTAAACCACTCAAGTGTTGCTTTCGCGGTGTGTTTGGGGTCATTGTCCTGCTGGAAGGTGAACCTCCGTCCTAGCCTCAAATCATGCACAGGTTTTGCTCAAGATTATCCCTGTATTTAGCACCATCCATCTTTCCCTCAACTCTGACCAGTTTCCCAGTCCCTGCTGCTGAAAAACATCCCGTCAGCATGATGCTGCCACCACCATGTTTCACTGTGGGGATGGTGCTCTTTGGTGAGGTGATGTGTTGGGTTTGCACCAGACATAGTGTTTTCTTTGATGGCCGAAAAGTTAAATTTTAGTCTCATCAGACCAGAGAACCTTCCTCCATACATTTTGGGAGTCTCACACATGCCTTTTCACAAACTCAAAACGTGCCATACTGTTTTTTGCTGAAAGTAATGGCTTTCTTCTGGCCACTCTGCCATAAAGCCCAACTCTATGGAGCGTACGGCTTATTGTCGTCCTATGTACAGATACTCCAGTCTCTGCTGTGGAACTTTGCAGCTCCTCCAGGGTTACCTTAGGTCTCTGTGCTGCCTCTCTGATTAATGCCCTCCTTGCCTGGTCCGTGAATTTTGGTGGGCGGCCGTCTCCTGGCAGGTTTGCTGTTGTGCCATGTTCTTACCATTTGGTTATGATAGATTTGATGGTGCTCCTGGGGATCATCAAAGATTTGGATATTTTTTATAACCTAACCCTGACTTGCACTTATCAACAACATTGTCCCTTACTTGTTTGAAGAGTTCCTTGGTCTTCATGGCAGTGTTTGGTTAGTGGTGCCTCTTGCTTAGGTGTTGCAGCCTCTGGGGCCTTTCAAAAAAGCTGTGTATATGTACTGACAGATCATGTGACACAGATTGCATACAGGTGGACATCATTTCACTAATTAAGTGACTTCTGAAGGTTGCACCAGAGCTTTTTATGGGCTTCATAACAAAGGGGGTGAATACATATGCACGTGCCAATTTTCATTTTTTTATTTCTAAAAAATTGTTTTATGTATATATTTTTCTCATTTCACTTCACCAACTTAGACTGTTGTGTTCTGATCCATCACATAAAATTCAGATTAAAAAAAACATTGAACTAAAGCCTCTAATGTAACAAAATAGGTAAAAAGCCAAGGGGGGTGAATACTTTTTATAGGCAGTGTGTATATCTTCGTGGATGTCTGTGTTGTTTTAAATGTTAAATGCAAAAAGGCAATAAAAAGTGAATTAGGTGAAAAAAAAAAAAAAAAAAAACTTGAGTTAACTGGAGTCTTTCTACAGGTCGTTTCCAGGGCCAAGAATCACGTGTTGTGGTAGAAATAGGTGAGACTCCCAATCTCTAGATGAGGCGACACACCAGCCACACTTGACACAGGCATGAGAAGTGCATCTCAGCCGTCCTGTGTGAACGGCCTAACCTGTTAACATGGACACTGAAATCTAAAGCAAGAGGTAACACTACGTAGCAGCACTGCACACACATCCTGTGTGTCCAGCCTGTAAAGTGAGAGACCTCTGAGGTATGTATTTTTACCTATGTAGAAGAAGATATCCCTGAAATCATCAATGAAATACAACAGTAGTTAAAAGCGTCAGCAGATGATGCTTGTTGAGCAAGTTTGATGAATGATGATTTTGTATTCTTGCTGATGTTTGTAGATAGTAAAAACATGTTGAGTGTTTAATATCTCCACCACGCTGAGGAAAACACCGAACAACGGGGCAGTGTAAGTGGTGAGTAAGTACTCTTGTTGGTTAAAAAAATATAGTGATGTTTGCTGTTTCATTGTAATGTGAGTATTTTGTATGCTTGTGCCTAATTTAGAGGGGATATAATGTTGTATTGAGTTCCATGTGTGTGTATTTGCGTGTAGGCTACGGACTGGAGGGAAAGTTCTTTCGGACTCATTCAAGACTGGTTGTACTGTATATTTTCTGTAGTTTTGTCCATGAATGCACAGTACATTTCCACTGAAGTAATGCATTACTGTACAGTTACCAAAGAAGATATGTGGCTTAACAAATCTAAATATTTGTACTGTATTTTCATTTTCTGTATTTAGAGACAATTCACTACTGTTGTCTATTACACCCATTTTATTTACTGTTCTCTTTTTTGACTACTATTGCTATCTTATACATCAAGTCTCTTTTGCCTATCTTGGTCTAGGGATGTTGGATTCTCATGTGCAGAGTTCATGAGTTATTTCCTGTAGACATTGAGCTACTGTCCACTTTAAAGGTGCATGTACTGTTATTGTGTGCTCTGACACCCTTACTATCAGCACTACAGTAATAGAGCGAATATTTTGTAGTCTATATTACTGTAGACAGAAAGAGGCAAGATAACCATGCTGTACTGTTCATCTCTGATTTTCTACAATCCTCAACTTTATAACAACACTGTTCTTGCATATTTCAAGTGCAGTCGGGGAAGTAAAGGCCCATATAAAATTCTACTCTGTGTGCAGGCCCATCCTTAATGACAAAGCCACACAAATGACGTAACTTATATTAAGTGAGTTACATACTGACATCACTTACGTTACATTATGTGGTGTGAGTTGCGTAATTTATGCAACTTAAGTTACATAATTGAATGTAATTTATTTGATTTTAGGTGTAGATATAGCGTCATAGCTTGAAGCTTAAGGCTGTGGGTCAAGCTGCAGTAAATGACTACTGAGTTGGGAGTGAGAATGTGTTGAAGGTCCGATACACCTGTCTCTGGTACAAAGCAACGGTCGTGTTGTTTTGGATACGGTAATATATGTCGTTTTGGGAGTTGCTAGCAATTGAATCATTTGAGGTATGAGAATGTGTTACATTAATATAAATTTGGATTATTGTAAAAATAATAGCAGTTTGCATTAAGTTATATGATGTTGTAAGTGTAATATCTGGTGTAAAACCCATTGAATAAATCCTTCCTCTACAAGAGCCATTCAGTGTTTGTAATTTCATGATTGATACAGATCTGAGTGAATGAAACACTGTTTCAGCCAGAGCCGCTGGAGAGAAAGAGATTATTCACGGAGAGAGCTCCACCTTATTTTACAGCCAGCAGTGGCAAGGTGACTTTGCAGGGTTGACACCATATTGACACCTCACTGTAGATAACAGTTGAGAGGCACAAGATCCCTTCATCATGTTGCCTTGGCTATAATTTGTACCATGTCAGAGTGTCCCTGTGTGTTCTGCTCACACTCCTCCATAATTGTGTGTGAAATTAACTGAAAATCTATACGATTTCTTGGGAGAATCACTGCCACCCACATTACATTTCTTTCATCTTGTCCTGGTCACAGTTGGATTTTCCATTACATGCACTTCATCAATGTACATGTGTTGACATTCAGACCATGAGGCTGCCATCCTGCGGTCCTTACTCTTTTTGTTCTTATTATTGCTCTCATGAAGAGTTGATCTGATTGGTGTTGAAAATGATTATCATTGTATTATTAAGGTTAGTTGATGATGATGAATGGCTGAATTGTACGTACTGCAGTTTAACGTATCACTAACAATCTTCTTACAAGCATTCATGGAATTCACACCCAGATTGTGCCACATTCGTCTACCATTAAATTGCCTCACACGAAAACTGAAATTACTCTGTGTAATGCAATCAATTAGGGGATGCTCTTTGGAAATTGGAATGATACTTAGTGTTCACACAGGCTCTGCTTTACAGAGCTTTTTGTCCTGGTCTGTCTGTATTCCTTTTTACTGAAAACAATGTAATTGTACTGAAAGCCTTTATTTGATGTGAGGGGGACATTACTGTGAGGTATCTCTCTTCTATGAATGGATTCTCAGCCTTGGAGCCACTCACTGGTTCTGGGTTCTGATAATCTGCCCTGCTGCTGACTGCTGGACTGATGCCACAACAAATTTGTCTAAAACAATTCACTGGACCAACAGAAACTGGTAGTTACGTATATAGTGCTGAATGCTAAGCACGATCTCAGGCTCTGGCGTTCGTGGTGGATTTAAGATGGCATGTAACTAGGGATGGAAATCAAGATTCGGTTCTTCTTCAGAACCGGTGCCCAGTGAATTGATTCCTTGGAACCGTTATGACATCATGACGTCACACACTTGCTGTGTTGTTTTGGTTCAGAACGCAGCAAACATGGCATCAAGGCAGAAGCGCTCTAAAGTTTGGTTATAATTCACACGAAAAGACGACAATACGGTCACTTGCAACACTTGTAAAATTTCCATTTCATCAAAGGGGGGAGCTACCTCCAATATGCAGAAACATTTGGGCACACAGCATGTAATTCATTTGAAGGACTGTCGCGTGTTTGATACACTACTACTTAGCGACGCAAGTGAGTCAAGCAGCAGCGGAGCTAACGGGACACCATCTGCAGAAGGTAACTCTAAACAGGCCCTGTCTCCTTAGTTAATGTGAGCGCCATTTCATTGTGTAAACTTTTACAATACGAATTTTCACCATTGTCATTGTCCATCAAATTTAGATGATGATGACGGCCAGAGTCTGGCTGGCCCAGGCTGCAGCAAGTAGCTCTCGTGCACCTCTAGCTACTCCGTTCACAGAGGCAGGGAAGAATAAAATGACCGAGGCGAGGACAAACGAACATCACCGAGCAGTGACTAAGTTTTTGGTAAAGGGTTTGCACTGTTTGCCACAGTAGATGTCTCTGAATTCTGGTAGGTTAATTTGCTGTATGTTGTCCAGCATGTCTTTTCAAATGAAAATAAAAAATGCCAAAGTTGCATGTTTTTATGTCAGTATAGTTCTTTTTTATTAATTCCTAGTCCTACCATATATTTTCTGTAGGGAGATGATAAAGACTTTCAACCAAAAATACAATGCCCCAAACAGAGACAGTTTAACAATATCATCTGATTCCTGCTTGGTATGGGGTTGAAAAGAGCTATCTGATCACAGACCTGAAACATGTCTCAAATGCAGCCATCACAGCAGATGGTTGGACTCGTTTCAGTCAAGACCACTACCTCACCGTAACATTGCACTATGTCAGGGAAGGTCTTTGCTGTGTCTTCTGATCAGATATTAAAGCGAGTTAATACAAACAAACAAATTTGTACTTATTCCCTCACCCAATGAGAATCAATAAGGAATCGGATCAATAAGCAATATCAATAATGGAATCGGAATTGTTAAATTCCCATCCCTACATGTAACTGCGTGACTCATCCATAATCATGCAGACAAAGGCTCTGATTTTATCACAGACGGCAAAGTGCCTTCAGTAAGCCTAGCTGATACAGTGGCAGCAACTGGTCGGATTACCTCAGGACAACACTAAATTGGTACTGGTAATTCCACTTTGATCATTCTCTCATTATCCTAAAGCTAATGGCATGCCAGAAGAAGGAAACTTACCTTGGAGAATATTTTGCATACACAGTATGCAGCCAAATGAAAAAGAGCTCAGTAGGTAGACACTGAAAACAGCTCTGGACTGGATAAATAGCCTGTGCGACAAATGCCATATTTACAACCAAAAGCGTGGCTGTGCCGCTTAATAAATGTATGTGGGAGTTCATCTACAGCACTTGCCCATTTCTCAATGCATATTTATGTTCCCAGATGCATATTTCTCCAGCTGCATAGACTATCATGCATTCCATTACTACAAATTTGTATTCTGTTTTGCATGCTAATGCAGGTTTTGTGCAAATGTCAGATTGGTCTACGCTGCTGTATAATCCCTTTAATCGGCAAGTAATGACCTAATTAGTTCACTTTCAATCTGATCAATTTTAAGTGCTTCAAGATGCGGGTCATCCTCCCGTACTTGATGTTTTGGTTTTAAAAGAGAAGGCAAATTGGTTCTCTTGTTCATAATTCACTATGGTGATATGTTTGTAGCTCATACAGCTACATGCCTTCCAGGAGCATTTTTTTGCTGGGTGTTTAAATATGAATTGATGTGTGCATGCATACACAGCGTGTCACTTACTGTCTGGCAGCATCAATATTTGCCCACATACTTATAGGCCTATCAGCATTCCTATGCTGGAATAGTATTGGCCTGAATTTTTTTCGTGTCAGTCTGTTTGCAGCAATACAAGCACACTATTATTTAGGAATATGAGAATGTGATCACAATTTAAACTCTAAAATGAAATAAGGATTAAGTCCAAAAACAAGACTCTGACATATTAAAACTTGGTTTGGTAAGGTTGTAGAAACTAGCGAAAGCAAGCTTAATTGTAAAAGGATCCAACTGAAAAGGTCCCATCTGCTCCCTTCAGGCCTGAGCATATTTACATGCACACTAATACATCAGTCATTATCTGATTTATGGATTTACCAGATTATTCAAGTGGTCATGTAAACAGCCTAATGTGTTATAACATAATTCCCTGAAAGATTGCACTGCTGTGGTCAGACACCATTGTGACTACTCCACTCAGACTTTGTCAGAATTTGTTATTTACTTTTTTTACGTTTTATTGTGTACCTTCATCTCCCTGCTGTCTGCTCGAAATAGATGTGACCGCAGTACACTCCTGACCATTGCAACATTTTGTTTCTGAAGTTACACGCGATAATCACACCTGGCGGAAGGAGATCCTCTGGGACGCTGGCCCTAACATTGGAGGCAGTCCTCGGCGGAATTGCAGGAGGAAGAAACACCACGGAAAACGGGCCGGAGTACGAAACAGACAGCGAGCGAGTGCACACCGTCCACCCCTGCCCAGTGTCCTGCTGGCTAACATTCAATCTCTGGACAACAAGCTTGACGACATGAGGGCTTGGATTCGTTTCCAGAGGGACATACGGGACTGCAACATATTATGCCTCACCGGGACGTGCCTCTCCCCTGCGGTGCTAGACCACACCGCTCCACCAGCCGACTTTCGCTGTGTTTCGGATGGACAGGATGGAGGAATCGGGAAAATCTAAAGGTGGGGGGGTGTGTTTCATGACAACAACTCCCCCACCTTCCAACAACAACTGGTGTGACCATAGAAACTTCTCGGTGTTGTCTCGTTCCTGCTCGCCTAACCTGAACATCTAACGCTACTCTGTCGTTGTTTCTATTTGCCGCGGGAGTTCTTTTCGGTTCTCACTATCTGAGTTTATATTCCACCACATGTGGATACAGACAGGGCTCTTTCCACTCCACGACACCATCACCAAACATACCGCCAAATACCCAGACGCTGCACTCATTGTCGCTGGGGATTTTAACAAGGCAAACCTCACTCGGGTTTTGCCTAACCTGTTTCAACACATCTCATGTCCAACTAGGGGAAAGAACACTTTGGACAACTGCTACACACCATTTAAGGACAGTTACAAAGCATCATCTCTCCCGGCTTTTGGGAAGGCCGACCATGCAGCTATCTTCCTCACGCCGGTATACAAACAGAAGCTCCGGCAACGCGAGAAGTCAGATGCTGGTCAGCCCCAATCAGAGGCCACACTTCAGGACGCGCTAAGTGACGTTGACTGGGACATGTTCCGGTCGAGCTCTGATGATGTTGACATGTTTACGGAAGTGGTGATGTGCTTTATTTCCACACTGATAGATGATATCTGTCTCATGGTAACTGTGAAGGTTACAGGAACCATGGGTTAATTGGTCTGTCCGTAAGGCTTTGCACGGACGCACCGCCGTCTACAATGACAATCTCAGGTCCGGTGATATGTCAGCCTACAAAGTGTCATTCTACGAGCTCAGGCGAACAGTGAAAGTGGCTAAGAAGTGATACGGGGACAAAGTGGAGGCTGAGCTGTGGGACCACAACAGCAGAAGCATGTGGCAAGGACTTCGGACGATCATGGACTAACGAGGAGGTACGAACATCCTGGCAGTCGCGGACCCCTCACTGGTGGAGGTGTAACGCTCGGTCTAGGGAGCCGAGCCCAACATAAATAGCCAACACCCAACACGGTGTAAGTTCAGAAAAAAATACAATTTATTACAATCACACAACAGATAGAAAAGTGCAATTATGTACAGTGAATAGGTGCAGTATATTCAAGTGATGAAGCATGGCTTCAGGGTGAGCCCCGGCCTAAAACAACAAACAAAACACAGATTTAACTCAAGAGTCTGAAACTTCCTAATCCCTACAGAAAAGAAAAGAAACAAAAAGACAAGTGCTGATCCTAACTCCCCAACCTATTCAAAAAACAGGAGAAAACAGAAGTAAAGAAAAAGGCAGCTCAGCCCTACTGCTTCCATAAACACAAACACTTGCTCTGGTTTAACCCAGAGCACACGCACACTCACAAACACTCAAGCACTCAGGCCAGCAAACACACTTTAACTAGTCAAACACTAATATTCCACAGTACAATCTCACAGTTTCTAATCTAGGTAGATGCTTTCGCAATAGTGATCCACGCCGTTGTCTGGCATCACTGGCTTTTGTAGTCCCTGCTTCCTGTAGTGGTCAAATCCCTCGCTGCCACGCCTTCCTGTAGTGGTCAAATCCCTCGCTGCCACGCCAGGGATGAGGAGCCAATGAGGCACGAGAGCCACACGATCTTTGGTGAATCAAATCAAATCAAATTTTATTTATATAGCACCTTTCAAAACAAATAAATGCCGTTCAAAGTCCTTTACAATTTGATTGAAAAAGTATATATAAAAGTATAAAATAAAATTTAATAAAATAGAATAAAATCACTATGAGACTATAACATAAAAGCCAGATTAAAGAGATGGGTTTTTAGCCTACGTTTAAAAGTGTTAATGTTTGTAACTTTTCTCAGATCCTCCGGCAGGCTGTTCCACAGCTTTGGGGCATCGTGACTGAAAGCAGCATCACCTGAAGACAGGAGCGCTCACTCTGTGTGAAAGAAAACACACACCCTTATATGAAATGACGGCAGGAGCCATAACAGGAGGATTTAAACTCTTTCTACGCTTGCTTCGAGAACAGCAGCGTCAGTCTAGGGATCGGTATATCGGTATATACCAGTCTGTAGATCGGTATACTGTATGCCGCTTAGTGGCAATCGACATACCTTTAGCCACTTTTTGATATCGGCGGTACTGCAACTCATATCACCTCACTGGTGAAGAAGGCTAGGCAGCGCCTGTATCATCTCAGACATTTCTGGAAGCATCACCGTATGGTACAGCAACTGCAGCACCCAGGACCAGACATCTCTCCGTAGAGTGATCCAGTGTGCTGAGCTGTAAGACTACAACTGCATTGCCCTGCCTTCAGGACATTTACACAAGGCGGGGCAGGTCCAGAGCTACCAGGATCATGACGGACATTCACCACCCCAACCATGAACTGTTTGTGAAGCTGCCCTCTGGCAAGCATCCACGCAGTGTCATGGCCAGGACTGAGCATCTGAAGAGGAGCTTCTTCCCTCAGGCCATCTGGACAATAAACTCTTATAAACCAACCAACATAACACACACTCAGCACACACATGCATACACACCCTGCTACTTTGACTACTTCTTCTTTTTCTGTAAATACTTTTATCTTTGTCTCTTATTTATATTTATTTCTTGTTTATATATATATATATATATATATATCTATATATATATATATATATATATATATACACACACACACACACACGGACCCTTTCCAAAAAATTAGAATATCATGAAAAAGTTGTTTAATTTCCATAATTCCATTCAAAAAGTTAAACTTTTTATTGACTTATTTTATTGAAAGCAATTTCAAGGTCAACAACATAACATTTTTTTTTTTTTACAGTCTGCATGAGGTAAAAGGCTGCAGGGGGGCACCAAACAAGGCCAAGAGAGGTTCAGGAGAGATATTGGAATTATATGCTGTGCTAAGAGTTTTGAAGATTTCAGACCAGAATGTGGCAAGCCTGGGACAGAACCAAAACATATGGGAATGATCAGCTATTTGTTTATTTTTACATAATTTGGGCTTCCAGCTCATAAAACGCACGAAAACAGGAATTCAAAAAATTAGAATACTGTGAAAAAATCAGCCCAAATTTTGCAGGACATGAATGTTTTAAACTGAGTGTCACACACTAATCATCTACTAAACTCAAAGCACCTGCACAGGTTTCCCCAGGTGTCATTAAATTGCTTCAGTTTGGTTCAATTGACTCAGTTCGTTTCAATATGGGGAAGACTGCAGACATGACAACTGGCCAGAAGACCATCATTGATACCCTCCATAGGATGGGTAAGACACAAAAGTTCATAGCTAAGGGGGCTGGCTGTTCACAGAGTGCTGTGTCCAAGCATATCAATGGAAAGTCTAGTGGAAGGGCAAAATGTGGCAGGAGAAGATGCACCAGCAAAAGAGATGACCGTGGGCTTCAGCGGATTATCAAACAGAGAAGATTCAAGAATCTGGCAGAGATCCAGAAAGAGTGGAATGAGGCGGGAGTCACAGCTTCAAAAACCACCACATTCAGACGCATCCGGGAGATGGGCTACAACTGTCGGGTTCCTCGGGTCAAGCCACTTCTGAACCTGAGCCAACGTAGGAAGCATCTCAACTGGGCCAAGGAGAAGAAGGACTGGACTGTTGGCCAGTGGTCCAAGGTCCTCTTTTTCTGATGAAAGTAAAGTGTGCCTTTCATACGGGAATCAAGGTCCAAGGGTTTGGAGGAAGACGGGTGAGGAACAGAACCCAAGCTGCTTGAGGTCCAGTGTGAAATATCCACAGTCAGTCATGATTTGGGGTGCAATGTCCGGTGCAGGTGTTGGTAAACTCTGCTTTCTTAAATCCAAGGTCACTACAACAGTCTACCAGAATGTTTTAGAGGACTTCATGATTCCTTCTGCTGAGGATCTGTATGGAGATGCAGATTTCATCTTCCAGCAGGACCTGACCCCTGTCCATACCACCAGAAGCACCAGAACCTGGTTTGATGCCCATGCCATCACAGTGCTTGACTGGCCAGCCAACTCGCCGGACCTAAACCCAATTGAGAATCTATGGGGTATTCTCAAGAGGAAAATGAGGGGCACCAGACCCAACAATAAAGAAGAGATGACAGCAAGCATCAAGGAAATCTGGGCTTTCATAACTCCCAGGCAATGCCACAGACTGATTGCCTCAATGCCACGTTGCATCGAGGCAGTGATTAAGGCAAAGGGATTCCCAACCAAGTATTGAAGATTGACATAGTGTTCTGAAAGTACCATATTTTGATTGATTTTATGTGATCCTAATTTCTGTCTTTTTTTTTTCTGCAAAAACTGAGAAGTAAATGGTGATTTCTTCACAGTATTCAAATTTTTTGAATTCCTGTTTTCGTGGGTTTTATGAGCTGGAAGCCCAAATTATGTAAAAATAAACAAATAAATACTTGAAATCGTTTAAATTGTGGGCCCTGAATCTATAATTTATGAAAGTTTAACTTTTTGAATGGAATTATGGAAATTAATAAACTTTTATATAAATATAAAATATAAAAATATAAAATATATATATATATAAGCACTCTTCCTTATGTTTTCTCTGCCAAGGTAGTGACACAAGGAATTTTCTCCTCCCATTTTCATTAATAGTCTTCACTTGTACCCTTTCTATGCCAGACACACAGCCCAGCATCACATGTGTAATTGGTGATGATTCTGGCACGATCCACAGTCTCTGAAAGTTTAATCAGCAAAACTTTCTTCCTTTCCTGGAATAGCAGCTTAAAGGTGAGTAATTTTCCTCCCCCTTTACACTTTTATCCTCTGCCATTTGCCACATTGTTTCTTATCCCAGGTCAGAAGCCCAAGTTAGATTAAACTCTGTGAGTGTCTCGACTGCCGGGAATTGACATCCCGATATCCCTGGTCTTCCTTGCCAAATGACATTTCAGAAAACTTTATACACGAGGAAGACTGTGAAACTGTTGTTTCCAAGGTGAAAGATTAACTCAACCAAGATTCCCAGAGTGATCTTAAATGTATCAATACATTTATGACAAGGCTTCTGGTGCCAGGCTAGGCTCCAGCTCATCAAAGCTGCAGCACACAATAAGAAGGCGGTGGATCGACAATGCACCCCGGCTCCTGCTTTCCAGCCAAATGGTCTGGCTCTCTGCTCAGGACCTACCTCTCCGAGTCGAGTCCCGGAAGCTGGCTCTCTGATTGTAAGTCTCTTCCCCATCTCCAAGGTGGTCAACCCAGCAGCGGTCCAGCTAAGCATCCCACTTTCCACATATCCCTTGTCAAACCTGTCAAGAAAAGTCTAAGTTTTTTAAACTTTTAAACGTTTCCACTGGTTTCTACCTGTAAATCTTAAATATTTCTCAGCAAACTGCTTTTAATCATATGTATCCTGTTATGAAATGTTGTGATTGTGATCCTGACCCAACATGCACCGTGGAAAGTGACAAAGTGACATTGCTTTTTTGCTCTAAATGACATCACATAATCACCATCAGTAAATAGAGAACCCTGTCTGGCTCCCTCCCTCCCTGGATCCCTCACTTTCCCAGCTGTTTTCCAGAGAGAAGTTCACTGAAGACTCTGTAGGGAGGCCTCCACCTATTCTTCCACTTTCCAACTTGAACCAGTGTCTCATTTGAATAGTGTTCGTGTTTGGTGATGTACACCCGTGAATTGACAACAATCTGATCATTTGTAAATTTGTTAATAGCAAACTGTTGGGTAGCCCAGTAGGAGGGAGAAGCCTTTTTCTTTAACCCCTTTTCTCCTGTTTTTTCTCATTTAGGAATGAAGTAAGAATTTGTCTTTTTGTTAATATTTCTGATTTGTGCAAGTAAGGTAGGGAAACAGATTATTTTGTTTGTTGTGTGGGCTTTGTCTCAAATCAGATCAAATCAATTTTATTTATATAGCCCAAAATCACAATCACATTGCCTCGGTGGGCTTTACAATTTGTACAGTGAACGACATCCTCTGTATCGAGTGAGGAAAAACTTGCCATGTTGATGGAAAAAAAACCCTTTTAACAGGGTAAAAAAAAAAGGAACGGAAGAAACCTCAGGAAGAGCCACAGAGAAGGGATCCCTCTTCCAGGACGGACAGATGTGCAATAGATGTCGCATGTACAGAAAAGAGCAACAATCACAGATAACAAGTTACATTAACAGACCCCTCTGAAGCTAAATAAGAGGCTACTCTAAATATAAATTCCCTGTGACACTGGCTTTCTTAGGAGTGGAAAGAATGGGGAGAAGCTCATCATGTCATGTCTCTGGTTCCCCTAGACCAGGGGCGTAACAGTCACAGTTACTTTTCTTCATTAAATTGGAATTGATTAAATAGATTGTTTTCTATATAAGTTGTCAGAGACAGTAACTACAACACAATAGTGGAAGGTGATGAAGACATTGTGAGATCATGTTTTTTGCTTGAAATCACCGCCAGTAAACAACAGGAGCTGCCGGGCTGTTGCTGCTGGGGACAGACGCTGTTTTACAGGCGGAAGTGTGACGAAAAGTCAGAACAGAAAGCATGTCAACAACTTTCTACATGTAAATTCTGCATTTTTTTTCTCTTAAATTTATCGTTGTTTGGTCTTGTTACGTTGCTTTAGTGTGACATTTCTCTTTTGTTTTGAGCGTTATCCAGAGAAGGATCTGTTTAGTTGTCAGACTGTGAATGCCATCACAGTGTCACAGCCCTGTCCCGCGCTGCCGGCTTACATGTACACTGAGACGTCAGTTTACTTCTGCAGCTCTGCGGCTCAGAGATCAGGTGGAACAAAACGGTCTCCCATTCTGCCTCTGTAACTTTCATACAGATGGCAAGACAGAATAATGGTGCAATATTCCCACCTTGAAAAGGCAGTGTGAATGGCGCCACTGATGGCAGTTTCATCCGTGGTCATACATAACCTGGTTATCTACACTCAGCTGTGTCGGTTGTGAGAAGAGGCCACATAGAGGGAAATGCAGCCTGTGTAAGGGAGGCTGAGAGCAGATGGCAGACTGATTGAAAGGATTAGTACAAATTAGTGGGAGGCTGTTACCTATAAATGCATGAAAATATATCAAATAAATGAGAGGCAGGTGAAAGTACTAGGTATTAGGAAAACGTGTGTGTGTGTGTGTGTGTGTTTGTGCGTGTGCACAGCTGCCTTGGTGAACAAGGTGAATGCAGATATGGGTCAAGGGAGAGCAGATGATGTATTAACTGAAACAGGAAATGCACCTGCTTCTTCTGCAGTGTTGGGCCACAAATGCACCTTGAAGGCAGACAGCAGTGAAAACACCATCTGCCAGTCTCATCCTAAATACAAGCCAAGAAGTGAATGGATGCAATTTACCTTAAACGCAGCAGCAGAGTCAAGCGAAGAGCAGTATATTCTGGACACATAAGAGAACATCTTCAGTTATATGAACTATGAAAATTATTAGGCCAGTCACTTTTGCCACAGGCTGATTTATGGACTAATGGTTGGGTGATGAACTGTAAGTTTTATGAACTTATTCCATACAGACACATTCCATTTGAAGGAGGGGAGGCTGATATATTACTTGAGACCATGCTGAACAAGGTTGTAAATCACAAGACAATCATGAAAGCATCTTCTTGACATCCACAGCGAATAACAATATGCTCAGCGTCTGTTATTAGCATTACTCTAGTTGTGCTCCATATGTAGGTGAACAAAGTAAACGCCCTTTTCTAGGCTCTTTTTCTTAACTACCTAAATTACCTGAGTTACGATCCTAAATTGCTAATACAGTGTTAGATCACATTCCTCTGCGACAGGACACATATGAAAAATAGTTTAACACTGTGTGTGAGTGGAAGTAGAGATCAGTTGATGGGTGGGAGGATGTATAGCATTAATAGTTTCGCTTCCCAGTACATAGTACCAGTATTATTGAGTTGGTTGCTAAAAATATAAATCATTTACAGAGAAGCTACAGGTTCACACAAACAAAACCAGCTGATTCATGAGTGCATCTTTACCAACAGCTAATATTAAGCAACCAGCAAAGACACAACATATAATTAAGACAATAATGAAGTCAGTTGGATATGCTTTTTCTTTTCTTTTGGTGGAAACTGTCTCCCTACACCTGCAGCCCCGAGATCAAGCTAACATGTCTTGCACCTGTGGGTGTGAGTATTGTTTGTTTCAGTAATGTGAAAGCTGCATTGTTCTTGCAAAACTTTAATTAAGCATTGAGGAGGTCTACCCACCATTAAACTGTGGCTTTGTTACAGTGCCAAAGCAAATCAAATGAAATTGTATTGTCCTATACACAATCAGACAGGGTACAATGTATAGTGAAATTCTTAGGTCCCTAACTCCATAGCAATTCTCACAGGTTGATAAAAAAAATGATAATGATATACCTAAAATAAAAGAGATCCTTGCAGAAGATTAAATAAAACTAAAGTATATAAATTAGAGTTAAAAATGAATGTTTAAACAATATAGTCAGTAATGATTTTCAGGGTTGCTTGTGCATTTCAGATTTTTTCTTTTCATCTTATTGTGTATCGTAGGTGATATCAGAAAAAAAGATCATAGAAGTCATATTCTCTATATGTTTTTAAATTGTAGATTCACAGAGCACATTACAATACACACAGGCCTACATTTTCAACCCTTTTCAACCTTTCATCCTCCCTGTCTTCCCCACTCTCCCCTACTGGACTAACCCTCCTCTCCTCCCATCCGTTTTGCTCTTTTGTTAATACTTTTTTGTGTGTGTGTGTGTGTGTGTGTGTGTGTGTGCGTGTGGGTGTGTGTGTGTGTTACGGCCGCTGGCCTCTTCCGCTCTGTTTTCTCCCCTAGTACTGTCTGACAGATTTCCACCTGACGGACGAGGCCGACCGATCACCGTGCAGCGCTGGGGCGGAGTCTATAGAAGGGGGACCTGCGCTTCTCTCTCGCTCTCTCTCTCTTCGAAAATTCATTGATTGTGAGAACTGGCGTGTACGAGGTTGTATGCTTTGCCTCACGAAGGGGCACTCGGTCTGTGGGCCAGGGTACAGCTTCAAAACTGACTATGCTTACATTGCATGTGAGGACGTCTTATTGTTTAGGTTACGCTAGGCTTAGGGGGAGGCTGCCCTTGTATTTTTATTCTTTTGTCTAGATCACCCAGCTGAGGGGTTTCTTTGTTTTGGTGATTATAATTAATCGAAGATCTTGAATCTTTAGCTTTAGTTTTCTTTTTTCTTTCTTTTGGCAGCTCCCTCCCGGTCCACAGCTGTAGTGTTGCCTCGATTTATTGTGCTTTAACAAATAATAAAATAACAAATATCCCAACAACATCTGGGCTTATGTGCTTCCCTTTTCCCCGTCGAGCTGGGTTGTAACAGTGTGTGTGTGTTAAATCTGTTACTACAGCCATCTTCCACATTTCCAACTTGGTAGCTTTGGCTTTTTTTCTAGTGTACAGTTTGTTTGGTGCTAGCTACACTAGTACACATTTGAGCTGCGCAGTGAGAGTCAGACCTCTCTGGTCATCAGGTGGTAGTTTTCTAACTGGACTAGATCTTGATCAAGGGCCTCATTTGTACAACTGTGCAAGTTTCCAGATGTATAAAGTTTAATTAGTCTCAAACCCCAAGGACAAACAAACCAGATAAGTACATGTGGTATGATCTCACAGAACAGTATCTGCAAGCTGAAAAACATCCTATGAATGTAGCATCTCTGCTTTTTCAGTTCATCAGTTTGAACTTTTAGACATTGGAGGCTTGGATAGAATAAAGACTGCCGTTATCTTTGATTGACTGATAGGTTTGATCACTATAGTCGAAGACTGGCAGTTACCTGAGAAACCAGCCATTGTCATGCAGCCATCATGTTGGAGCAGGTAAGTCTGGCACTAAGTCAACATCTTTCAGAAATCCGATTATAATATTGTTTGAAAGGGTATTGATTTTTGTTTTTCTGTATGCAGTGTAGGCCTAATACTCTAAATACAAACTAAATAGTCTATTTGATGTTAGAGAAGCGAACATCAGTGACCAGTAAAAGGTTGGGAGACATCAGCTGTTGTCTACTCCATGAAGCCTGTGAATATTCTCATTCATCCAGGTCATAGTTATCTCAAGGAAATTGAATCGAACGCAACTGGATTTGGTTTTTGTCTTTGAAGACGTTTCATCTCTCATCCAAGAGGCTTCATCAGTTCCTGCTCGCTTGACTAGGCTGGGACTAGTCCAACTAGCCGGTGTGGAGGTCCAGCTATTTAACCTCTTAGGAGGTGGTCACAAGGCCACTGATGTCTATGGGTCGTGGAGCACATACGACCCATAGACATCAGTGGCCTTGTGACCGCCTCCTAAGAGGTCCCATCTTGTAACTAATGTTTAAAGACTTTATGTTCTTCGCTACACTACACACATTATACAAATATAATCTAGCCTTTCTTTGCCTATTTTTCACAAAACAAAAGCTGATCTTCGTTGCAGCTCTGCTTCAGAATGTTTACAAACTCTGAATCACTGAAATTGATCAAGTCTGATGAAACATTGATAACTGATCAGAAATATTTTTACAAAACCAAAACTGTATCTCTCAGAACATGACCTTCATTTCTGTTGGTTATTAACATACCTTTGTATGAGGAACACTGGCTGTATAAAGCAGTCAGACTTGTGAGGCGGTCTAATCTGGAACCCCAGCATTTTACTCTGACATCCAGAAAGCTTTTCATGACTTGCTGATTAGAAGCTGCTCAATGTGTTTTGCCACAGAAAAGGAAAAAGGACACTCACATTCAATAAAAGCAGGGATGCAAAATCAATAACTCATTGAATCAAAAGTCAATTTCCCTATTTTTTTTTAAGAGAAAGATAGCCGTTTGTATGTCAACAGTACACAGACTCACCCACATGTCTATAATTGATATACCACAATGCACTGGGGCGTGAATAGAATCTTCCGTCCACGGTCTTCTGTCTCACTCCTGGTGACTGTCTTATTCTAAACTCTATACCTCTACCTCTCACATGGATGTATATCACCATGATACAGTGCTGTGAGAGCACTGCATAGTCCAAGGCCTACATTTTACCCCCCACAGTACTCCCATGACTGATCTGTGCTCTGAAAGGGTTCTGTTGACCTTGACTTGTTGTGTTTGATTCAAGGTCAACAGAACCCTTTCAGAGCACAGATCAGTCTGTACAGGATCTGTACAGGTCCCCCACAGGGTTGTGTCAAATATCCAGCTGTGCTTACATTATACACAAATGCATGTAGGAACAGCCACGCTCGAAACCACATTTTTTAATTTTCAGACGATACCACTATCCTCTGTCTGCTGCATAAGGACACTAATCCTTCAGACTATTTCACTGAAATAGAGCTTTTTGTGCAGTGGTGTGACGCAGACATCTCATTATAAATGTCATAAAAAAATGATGAAATGGCTCTGGATCCTAGGTAAGTGAGGGACCGTAGTTCAGTGGTCATACATGACAAACCAATCAATGAGGTACGCTCCTATAAGTACCTTGACATCAACTTGGAAACCAGCTCCAGCTGGAAGGCCCATGTGGACAGTTTATGTTCTTGTTTACAACAGAGATTATACTTTGACATGGACTCAGGGTGTATGGAGCGGACTGGAAGATCATGGTTTATTCTACCAGGCTGTTCTAGAGAGCATTATGAGGTGTGTGACGTATGCATGCTATGCTTAACTTGTAGTTGAAAAACAAGCTCTCTCATCTGGTACAGACTGCCATGGAGGTTATTTGAATAAATGAATATCAGTCCCTTCAGTCAATATATGAACAGTCTGTTCTCAGTCAAGCACAGAAGATATTGTCTGACCTATCGCATATTCTCCATGCAAAGTATGAGCTCTTGGCCTCTGGCAGAAGATATAGAACATCCCAGTATAAACTTAACCATTATAAAGACTAATTTGTGCCTACCTAAAAAAGTTTTTCAATAATGCTGTTTGTGGCCACAGGGACTGTGCTATAGCTTACGGTGTTCTTATCATTACTGGTTGTGTAGTATGTGCAATTGGTGTAGTATGTGCAACATGTGTAATTGTGCAATATATGTAATTTGTGTGTCAACATTACCGATCCAAGATCAGTTTTTCAACGAACTATTATTTATTACACAGTGATAAATTACACAGTGTGTGTTTGTAACCGATCCGTGATCAGATATGTTGCATGTTCGAGTAGAGCAGGGAAAATAATTTTAAAACCAGCGTTTACAGAAAATTATTTTTATCTTATTTTATTTTAACTTATTGTAATTTATCACAATTTATTATCCTATCCTATTATCCTATTGTGTTTATTGGTTCATTGTGCCTTGGTTGTGCTTTTATTGTTTTGTACAGCACTTTGGGAACTTTGTGTTCATTTTAAAATTGTGCTATATAAATAAAGTGGATTGGATTGGATTGGAAAATGGAGAGCAGCAATAAACTGAGTGGGGCTGCCAAGTGAAAGAGAAAAAAAGGAAAAGGAGGAAAAAGAAGCGGCAGCCAAAAAAAAGGTACCGCTAATAAGCAGCTTTTTCAAAAAAGCTCGGGATGAAGAGGAAGAAGAGGAAGAAGATGTTAGCTTTGAAGCATCCACCGACAACAGTGAGCCTCAGCTAACAGTAGCCAGCTCCGACGAAATCGACAGGGCAGCACAACCACAGCAAGCAGAGGGCGAGCCATGGGGATCCATAACAGAGAGTGCCCGGGAGGAAATTTTGTGCAAAGGACTTGCAGCCTTTCAGCATGGGGCGGGAAAGTATCCTGCTTCCGCAGGGAGGAGAAGAGCGGAAACGCACGGTCTCTGACCAACAATGCTCTGACCCGACACCTCCACAATGGTGAACGTGTACCACGAGAATGGATCATTTATTCATCGTCTACCGGGGAAACCTACTGCTTTGCATGTAAAGTTTTCTCAACACACCACGGCACATTTATTGTCGGGTTTAGCGACTGGAAACACCCGGAGAGAATAACGGAGCATGAAATAAGTGGTGAGCACAGAAAATGCATGCTATCACTTACCTGTTGGAGTAAACATCTGGGCACTGTGGATGCTTCTCTTGGGAGACAGATTGCAGCGGAAGGTCAGTACTGGAAGGATGTATTAAAGCGTGTAGTTGCTGTCATTAAGTTTCTCAGTGAAAGGGGGCTCCCTTTCCGGGGAGATATTGAACATTTGGGATCCTCACACAATGGTAATTACCTGGGAATTCTCGAGCTGCTTGCACAATTTGATCCGTTTTTAATGGATCATTTTCAGAAGTACGGTCAGAAAGGTCGTGGCAGTACTTTGCATTTATCTTCAACTATCTGTGAGGAATTTATTGGCCTGATGGGTGAAAAAACAAAGCAAGCCATTGCTACAGAGCTCCAAAGAGCAAAATATTTCTCTGTGATAGTGGACTCTACACCTGACATGTCACACGTGGACCAGCAAACTTTTGTGTTCCGATTTGTGAGTGAGACAGGAAAAGTAGCTGAGCGCTTTATTGGATTTGAACCCACTAACAGTCACACAGGATCAAGTCTGGCTGACTGCGTGAACAAGATGGTCAGTGATTTGGGACTGGATCTCTCCAACTGTCGTGGACAAGCGTACGACAATGCATCAAACATGTCAGGGAAATATAATGGGCTGCAAGCTCAACTCAAGAAAAACAACCCACTGATTCATTACATTCCATGCGCGGCACATTCTTTGAACTTGGTTGGTGTGAATTGTGTGGAAAATTGCTGCCGGGAAGCAAGCCAGTTTTTTGACTTACTTCAAGCACTGTATGCCTTTTGCTCTGCTTCCACCCACAGAAGGAATAAGCTGTTCACAGGTAACATCACACTGACACTGAAATCACTCTCCAGCACAAGATGGAGCTGCCGCGGAGACTCCACAAGAGCTCTTCGTGAAAATTATGCTGAAATAAGAGGGGCTTTACAGATGTTAGCCTCTGACAATGAAGAGCGTCAGGACACAAGGCTGCTGCGCTGTGTAACAAGCTTAGGAAGCTGCAGACTGCGCTCATGGCCGTATTTTGGTACACTGTGCTGCAGGGCCGGCCCTAACCAATTTGGCACCCTAGGCAAGATCTTAGGTGGTGCCGGTGAAATGTCTGCTGATTAGGGAGAGGTCGACTACTGACCAGTCTAGCCGCTGGTTGAATTTCAGAATATACATGGCTGCTTTGGCGGAGAAGGATTTGTGGTATTCATAGAAGAGGGAACCACCGTATGAGAGAGCGAGGTCTGAAATAATGGCCAGATAGGTGTCAAGTTATTCCCTGCGTTGTGGATAAATTTCACAAATGGTGTCTCTAAAGACACCAAAAGCGACATTGAATTCCGCCAACGTTAGAGTCTTGGACAATCTAGGATCGCTATCCTTGAGGACTACAGAAAAATCCCCGCAATCCACGAATCTTTTGTCGGCAGATTCAGTACCACATAACAGAACCTTCACCAGATTTACATCATGGCCTGTCAAATGAGAGCAGAGCAGTTTTAAAAAATAATAATAATATATAATAATATAATAATATATATATATATATATACACGCACATTTATAATTAAGAATGCATAATCTAATATATATATATATATTTTTATATATATGTATTTATTTATTTATTTTTTTTTCTCTTTTATACTTACCATACTTTTTTTCTTCTTTTTTTTACATGTATATAATGCATACCTTCCTGTAAGACTCCCTGACCTTAAAACATCGATAGAACATTATGGCAAATAAATTATGGTCCCTTAATTAAAACGTATGCCCATGGATCCCCAGGCAATAATTATAAGAGTATGCATTACCTGATAAAATTTGGTTCCTGAGGGAATCAGGAAGTGCTGCTGCAGGAGGCAGGAACCGAGAACCCATGGTTGGAGCTGGAACTGCAGTTCCCAGAGTCCTATAGGGTGTGACGTCGGCGGGAAGCGGGGCAGCTTGAGCCAGGTCAGAGGTCGAAGCGGATGGGCCCGGGTTGTTTACAGTATGAGCAGAGGAAGATGCGGTTTCCAGGGAATGTATCCTGGCATTCATAACGTTGAGAGCTGATTTCATTTCAAGAAGAGATGAGAGGATGGCTGCATCATTAGAGGTGCCGGGTTGTGCTTGCTTCGGCCTTTTCTCCGGAATACTGACGCGGGTAGTGGTTGAGAAGCGGAGCGCCTCTTTGCCGCAGCTTTACCTTTGGAAGGAGGCGCGCTGTTAGGGGCACACGAGTCCAGCTCTTGGGTGTCGGCGGAGTTGTCTTGACTCAGGAGGAAATTGAAGAGTTCCTCGTGGTTAAGGCCGGATGGAACTGAGATGTTGCGGGCATACAACGCCTCCAGGATGCGGTGTACAGGCCAACCGGCAAGCCATTTGCCGGAGGTGCGGGAGCTACGGCGTAGGCGAGGAGTGTCCGATTCATTCCCGGAGTGAACCCCGGCAGACTGAGCCTGGGTTTCGGGAATGACCCCAAAGTCTTCCTCCGAGGACGGAGGCTCGCTCCTCAAGTCAGAGATAGCGAGAGACATGGCGATCAACGGAGACAAAAGGTAAGAAGCGATCGCTTGAGCAAGGGCTGAAAGAGCAAGCAGCGCTATTCATGCAGGGCAGCGGCGGCATGACAAGCAGAGGGAGAGAAGGGGAATTTTGCAGCTTAAATAGCCCACTCAATTGAGAGGGTGCGCTTGTAAGATGGTCTGGAGAGTGGAGCATGACACGAGTGTATGTAACGGTGCAGCTCGAGTTGCCTGCCTGAACTAGCTCGCAGGCGTCGCTTCATTTATTGTAAATATAAGAATGATAACTCACCTCAGGTTGTACAGCACTAACAATACATTGCTAGTGCTGTATAACCTTAAGTGAGTTATCATTGCTGTTTTGACACCCTTGGGAAGGGATATGAGTTTTGTTATGTTTGGTTGAAAATTCTGAAAAAATGAGTGATGAACTGTTTTAATGTTGAGTCCGTTCACATAAAGCATAATGTTTTGCACAATATTGAGAAGGTTTTTGGCAAATATATTTTTTATTCATGCATGTTTGACACTGAAGACAGCAAAACTGCCATGTCACATCACCCACCCACTTTGTGTGTGACAAACAATCTGAGCTCATGTGAAAAATATGTAACATAGGTTGCAAAAGCAATTGATCAGCCAACACTCCAAAGACGAGCGTATCGTCAACGATACGTTCGGACAGTTTTTTCAAAACATTAATTGATTTCTGAACCGTTTGTGATAGAGACAAGCAATAAACTGCATTTGAATTGCAGGATTTTCCGCTTTCCGAGGGTCCTTGAATGGTGCCTCTATGACAACAATTAAGGGACCAAGCAGTGCGATTTATTCAGCGTGATCAGCGCATGGAAGCAGCTGCAGGGCCTACTGATCACGTCACTTCCTCGACACAATAACGTAGGTCGAAGTAAGTCTTTCAGCTTATAAACTCTGAGATGTCCAACAACCAGCTGCCGGAGATGGAGAAGCTGAGTCTGGAGGAGATGTCCCTCTTCATGGTCAACATGAGTCGCACGTTGGGTGACCTCAAAAGGTCGTGGTATGAAACCTGCGACAGATGTCAGCTGTGGTACTGACAGACCCGCGACTTTGGATGTCGCCTGTGCCACAGATCACGGCTGCATGGTGCCAGGCTCATGGTTCCCTGGGCCCCGAGTGAAGTTGGACCCGGTGGAGAGGACCAGGAGGATGACAGAGAAGCTCTGTCTCTACGCGACCCAAGCCACATGGTCACGAGCTGCCCAGGCAGATTTTAATTCCTGAGAACTTTTTTTTTTTTCTTTTTGTTGCTGAGGTTCAAGGGTTTCATTGATGAAGCGAATAGAGACTGAGCCGTCATGAACCCTATTCTCCTGTGTGTTACTGTGTTATGTTAGGAGCGTTCAAGGGTTTCATGAAGAATAGAGACTGAGCCGTCCCCATGAACCCTTTTTTTCCTGCGTGTTATTGTGTATTGTGTGTGCGTAGTAAAATTTGTTAAACAACTTTTTGCTTCCAGCTACTCATTACTGTGACTGCGAAATACATAGGCCTATATTAATTGTGCATTTGGTAAATTCTAGTAGCATATATAAAAACAATAACAATTCAATATTTAGATATTTGGATATTGTAAAAAAAAAAAAGTGCATTTTTCACAAGGTTGATAATTTTGAAATGTAGAATAAACACAGAGAAAGTTACGGAAGCGTATTGCTGCCACACCAAGAAAAAAAAAGGGGCTCAGTATCACGTAATAACATGATAAGTT
Source organism: Lagodon rhomboides (assembly GCA_039737535.1). Taxonomy (NCBI): domain Eukaryota; kingdom Metazoa; phylum Chordata; class Actinopteri; order Spariformes; family Sparidae; genus Lagodon; species Lagodon rhomboides. The sequence continues at coordinate 23,385,215 of CM077805.1, forward strand.
TATTGTTATAACAATATCTTTTTCACGTTTTAACAATATCTTTTTCACGTTATAACGTGAAACTATCACGTTATTTCAAGATATGACATTTTCATGTTATAACGTAAAAACACCTTGTCACAAAATAATGTAAAAGTGTGGTTTTACGTTATTTCAAAATAAGATTCACGTCATAATAGAGAGAGCTGAGCCGAAAGGCTGAAGTGACTATGTCGCCCAGCTGGCCTGGGAACGCTTCAGGGTCCTCCCGGAAGAGCTGGGGGAAGTGTCCGGGGAGAGGGAAGTCTGGGCGTCCCTGCTCAGACTGCTGCCCTTGCGACCCGGCCCCTGATAAGTGGAAGAAAATGGAATGGGATGGGATGGGTCATAACATTCCACGCTTCTTCCACTGTGAACTGGCATGTATTCCAGTGAGCTCGTACGTCAATATGAATCAAAATGTGGATTCTCCACTGTACATGCCAGTTCACAGTGGAAGAAGCTTAGAATGTTTTGATGCGAATATTTTTCACGTTATTTCGTGACAAGGTGTTTTCACGTTATAACGTGAAAATGTCATATCTTGAAATAACGTGAAAATGTCATATCTTGAAATAACGTGATAGTTTCACGTTATAACGTGAAAAATGTATTGTTAAAACGTGAAAAAGATTGTTATAACAATAAACTTATCATGTAATTACGTGATAAGAGCCCCTTTTTTTTCTTGGTGTGGCAGCAATACGCTTCCGTAGAAAGTATATTCAAATTAAAAAAAATATTTTAATAGCTTAAGGTGCACATACAGTCATGGAAAAAAATATTAGACCACCCTTGTCTTCCCTTGTTCATTTTAATTCCTAGTACAACCAAGGTACTCTTGTTTGGACAAACATGATAACAACAAAAATAGCTCATAAGAGTTTAATTTAAGAGCCGATATAGCCATTTTCCATGGTTTTCTTGAATAACCCAGCTCTTACATTAAACTCTTAAAATTAACCTGTAAATACAAAGATCAGAGATTAATGAACACACTGTTGATCTCTTGTTTGTCATCTGAGGAAGCTCAACTAAAGGTGGGTAGTACGCATCATCCAGTAGCCTACAGAGAATGTCCATGCTGTCTCTCCTCTCCTCAACCAGATGAAGCTCCACAAATGATGCCTTACTTTTGGCACTGGTCTAAAATTCTGATATACTGATAATATGGTCCATCTTTCCGCCATAGACTCTCCTTTAGTTAGGGTGCCGCTGTTTGCCCGTGCACGTGACCAAAGGTTATGGGTCTGCCATGACATCACTAGTCTAAAAATAATATATAGTTTTTATACAATGCAGGGAACCGTGTAATTTGCAGGCACTTCCCAAGTCAGCTAAGTGACGGGTCCTTCAGGCAGCCATTGTCTTGTGTTCCCGGTACAGGACAGCACTAGTTGCGGAGAACGCGGCACATCCAGAAGAGTAAGTAAAAATATATAAAAGTGTTCACATAAGGGCAAAAAAAAAACAATGCTTGATGTTGTAAATGCAGGATCATGTCCACAGAAACAGTTAATTAATAAGCGCGTGCTTTGGACAGGCTAGCCCCCCACATCGCGTGCAAAAGCTAGCTAGCTAGCTAGCATTGTATTAGCATTAGCCTAATGGCAGCTGGGGGGGAAGTTGCAGAGACGGTACTAATTCACATAATTAAGTTAAAAATTAAATACTTTGTTCACATCAAGGTGAAAAAGAGTGGCTTGTGTTTTTAATACAGGGTCATGTCCATAGACAGAGTTTATTAATATGTACGTGCGAGTCCCCACTTCGCACCAAAAATAGGGTTGCCACCATGAGGGACGCCCACCACGGCTCCCACGGGCCATGACCACCACGGGCCCGACTCCAATAGTATGTTTTGTGCCAGTATTTTTAGTAAAGGGGTGATCAAGAAAGCAATTCAGGGCTTGAAGACCTCCGGCACGGTGCTGGAAATCCGGATCGGGATTTTTTATGGTGTTTTTTTTTTTTTCTTAATCATGTTAAAAAAAAAAAAAAAACCCTAGTTAGTTAGATCTGCCAACCACGGCAGTTACCTCAACACACACGGCATTGCCCCAGAATTTAACCCTCTGAGGTCGATGGACGCGCAGGTGCGCTCAAATCACGTGACCGCTTTAGACGACAGAGCTGCGAGATGCAGCCTCACTGATTCTCCGTTTCAACTTGTGGCGAAAGTGCGGACTTCAAACTATATACCAGTTTTTAAATTATGTTGATAAGCCGAGTAAAACCGGACTTGTGATAAATAATGTGCGCAACGCTTTTTCGCGATTATTGCTGTCACGTTTGGTACGTGTTTGGTGCATGAAGAAACGATAAAAACGGGCTTTTCTCAGTAACATGTCCACAAACAGGAAGTGCTTGCAATAAAAACAAAAACAAAAAAAACAAACATGTGATACCCCCTTTCCTATTGGTGGAAAAAAGCCACTACATCAACCAATCACAAAATTATATGGCAAATCACGTGATTTGGTTGCTGAGGAACAGAGGGAAGTTTTAGGGAGGGACGGCGGCGAAGAGTGACAGCGATACTGACAGCGACAGAGACAGCGTGAGAGACAGCGAGTTTTGAGAGTTGAGAGATTTGTGACATTTAGCGTGTTTGGATTGTATAGTTAGTGTGTAGTGTAGTCGTTTTTTTTGTGTGTCATAACAATGAGTAGACAGTTGAATAAGGGGCAGGCAGTGCAGCTCTTCATTGAGCTGTGAGGACCTGAGTGAGGCCTGAGCCATTGCCTGCATTAAAATGTAAATAGTTACATATAACTTTGTAAATTTCAAAAACTTATGTACAAATTTAGCAAACAACAAATTAAATTTGCATTCTTAGTAATAACAGGGTTCCCACACATTTTCATGGATAAAATTTCAAAACTTTTCCATGACTTTTCAAGGACCCATAATAAAATTTCCATTACCATTCACAACCTATATAAAGTACACGAACAGAACTGTATAGTATACTTTACTCCAACTGTTAATCATTGTATGAAAACTAAACAGTAAACGTTTTTCAATCTCTAACAGTTGGTTATGTTCATATCCACTTCAAATACTTAAAACTACAGAAAGAGTCAATGCATTGTCCTTTATAAAAATAAAAAAAAACTTACAAACACTTTCATCAATCTGGCACTAGCTTTCAAGCATGAGGGAAAACAGAAATTATCGTACTATGCAAGTCTGAAAAACAATGTGGCAATCCGTAGGCTTAAGCTCAGACTTATATAATAATATTTCTTAAAATTTCTTTCAAACATCATATAAATGTATTCTTAATGCATTGTCAACTCAAAAAAGGGTTTCAACAAAATATACCATCATGGTTTGTTTGAACTCATCACCCAGGTCTACTTCTTCATTTTTTTTAAATTTCTCTTCAATGTCCTTGCCTAAATCTAACAGGCTTGACCTCTTGTGTCTTGCTGAGTGCCGAAGGCTTTTTGACTTAACAATAAATGTCATATTTCGTGTCGCCTCTGCCTTCTCTGCAAATTCATCAGCAGACCACTCAAGTTGTTGAATGTCTGACTCAAGTCGTTTTCTTTTTTGCTTCAGTTCCTGAAGTGCCAAGCTCTTCCTTTTGTCAGCATTGGACTTGCTTTGTTAGAGATAGGCGGCTTTGGTGCTCCCACATGTAAAATGGCGATTTCACTGTCTGGGAACATTCTCGAAAATAGGCCCCTGACATTGCTGCAGGAATTGTATGAATAATGCAAATCCGACACCTTAAGTGCCCAAAGTATCTCTATCGCCAAAGTATCGCCGAAGTTGCGGTAGCAATGGGTGCTGGTATTACATTTAAAGTGCTTTGCATAGCTGTAGCAACCGTGCTCATGTTGGACAATGACCCCGGTCCACTTGCTGGTCTTGCCGTGGTTTTCGTGTAGTTAAAAAACGCCTGGATTGGTAGGCCATCTCTCGTGGTCTTCTCATGTTGGATGTGTTTCGTTTCCTTAACATGACTTGTGAGGGCTGCCTCCCTCATATTGCTAACATCAAAACTCTTTTTGCAAAGCTTACATCTCGCACGTTAGGTTTGTTTGGTTTCTAACTAAAGAAATCCCTCTCAATTATCACTTATAAGCTTATGTGTACTTTTTTAAGATAAAGTTTTGGTGTCATTTTAATTATCATCTGCAACCTCTCTGTGCTGCTCTGTGTCCATGACAGCCCCGACACTGAGAGCAGAGGAGAGGAGCTCCTCCAACTACACTCTTTACTGCAAGTGCAATAAAACCTTTGCAAGTAAAAAGCCAATACTTTATCAATACACCTGTTCAACATACAGATACAGATACATCATCACTCATTTTCCCGCAGGTAGTTAGTCATTTGTCGGTATGTGATGCTGCAGGTGGTACACTGGGCTGTGTTCTGCTGCCTGGCAACCCAGATCTCTGTTTACAAACCGCTAACGGCAAATCCTACCGTTATGTTACATTATGTGGAAGGTTATCCACTGTAACAATTAATTTCATTTCACACAACAAAATTCCATGACTTTTCCAAAACTTTTAAAGAATTTTACTAATTCCATTACTTTTCCAGGCCTGGAAAATTACATTTTAAAATTCAATGACTTTTCCAGGTTTTCCATGACCGTGGGAAGGATTTTATTCAGGACCTTAAGCTAATAACTTCCGAGGGTTTTGATTATAATGGGAAACATTATAATGTTGCTCTTCCAGTTGCCTTCATCTGTGATGCACCTGCCCGTGCCTTCTTAAAAGGTATCAAGGGCCATACAGGCTACAGTGCCTGTGAGCGCTGTGTAGAGCACGGGGTTTATCTAAATGGCAAGGTTGTTTTTCCTGACTTGAATGAACCACTCAGAACTGATATAACATTTGAAAGTAGGTGTGATGAGGGACATCACCATCATGACTCACCTTTACTAGAGCTGGGAATAGGGATGGTTTCAAGTTTTGTACTTGCATTTAGTTTACTTGGGAAATGTTAGGAGAGTCTGTGGATCCATGGGCCATTAAAGTGCTTTTATCGTCCACCATCACAACTATCTCGAGCCACTTGAAATCAATTAGAGAATATATCCCGAGGAATTTTTTGAGAAAACCACGGTCTCTTAGTGAATTCAAACAATGGAAGGCCACTGACTTTAGGCAGTTTTTTTTGTACACTGGACCTGTGGTCCTGAAAGGACGCCTATCTACACGGATGTACAAAAACTTCATGCTTTTATCTATAGCGATGAGAATTCTTCTCAGTCCAGCTTTGTGTTCAGAGTATTGTGACTATGCTGACAAACTATTAAAATGGCACGGCACTGTTCAACAACTCGTAAAGCATGTAGGTGAAAAACTTATGCCTATCTCTCGTGAGGAAAGGAGGAATGGCCCGCAACAACTGTGAGGGAAGAGTTGCTGTTGTGAAGAACATTGTGGAAGTGTCACCAGGAGCTTTATACGCTGTGTGCCAGTTTTACGAGAGACAAGGGTGCTTCTACAATTACCCTATAGATTCATCTGTTGTGGGGATCAAAACGGTGTCAAAACTCTCTGAAGAGCTGGATGGAGTGGCTGTGACTAAAAAAGAAGAAACACATGCACACATTGAAACACATAGCTCACATGGCATACTCAGTACAAATTCTGCACCACAAACGGGCTGTAGTGGTTGCGACAGACACAGATGTGATCATGATGTACATGTACTACATCACACACATGGATGGGCTGCAGGAAATGTGGGTGAAGATGATGGATATCTTCCTACCTGTTCATGCCATCACAGAAGCTCTGGCGGGGAAGTATGATGTTGCAGCTTCAGATCTTACATCCCTTCTCCTCAGCACCTACATTAAGGTGACCAGATTTCTGAAATGAAAATCGGGGACATTTTCAATGCGGCGGTGAAAAATCATTAAATATTATCATTATGAAATAAAAAACGGGGCAAGTACTTTTTCATGTATTCTAACCAGCTTTTATTACACAAAAGGTTGCAATCAAACAAATGGGTGACATCACCAACCATCCATCCACTGAGGAAGACAAAAATATCAATATAAGTTAGGATGGATTTTTTGGTCAAAAGTTTCTACTCACAACTGAATACTGAACTGATATTTATGACACAAAATGTGGCAATCAAAAAAATGGGTGACTGTGATCTCTTCATTCATCCACCTCCGCCTCAGGAACCTGGGTAGAATAAGAGCAGAGGAGAACATGAGAAAAACTGCAAGAACAGAGCCAATAGTAATAGTTTGTTTCTTAAAGAAATAACATCAGTTTTGGTGATATACTTAAGATATAATTTAGTCATTGTGCTCTTTTTTTAATCTGCTCTATGTAACTGCCTCTGGTTGAAATGTGCCTTTTCCACACTGTTCTCCACACTGTTCTCCACACTGTTCTCCTGCTCTTTTCCTGTTCTCTCCTTCACTCTTTACTATCACTCTCCAATACTTGTCTTCTCCCTACAATAGAGCAACATAGAGATAATATTGTCATCTCATGGTAATCTAATATAACAAGTAACACCACTAACAACAGTGACTCAGGGCATCAGCTAATCAGATGGTCTGCATTTATAACTACTACAGTCATTGGTTCCCCACACAGCACTGTCTGGTGCCAGCCCAACACAAAATACAGCAGTTAGCCTAACACACACACAACTATCAACCATTGACTTATTAATTTATTTATTATTTTAACAGAGTCTCAGGTCTCTATGCCTACAGGAAAATCATATGCTACCAAAGCAGTCTTCCACCTCCCCCTCTTCCAAAACAGAGCCACATACAATGTCATCACCTGGTAATCTCATGCTAATGTTAACGTTATAGCTTCACTAATGGCAGATATGAAAACAGTGTCGTAATGTTAACGTTCACTGACTTTTAGAACGTTACGTTAGGTCTTCAGTTCAGATAAACAATCATACTTACTTTAACGTTACATCACTTCACACACACACACACACACACACACACACACACACAGCCAAGTCTACTGCCAGTTCACACAAAATAAATAAGTTCATACACAACATGCCATTCGCGGCCGCTGGTCTCCTTTTCTTTCCTTTTTGCCGCTTCGAGATTGTTGTTGTTGACGCTGCTGCGTCTGTATGTCATAAGACGTCTTCTCTGGCGATGCGTTAAATGGCTACCGTAATAACTGGTGTTTGAGTCTGCACGCATTTCCCCCCCGTTCAGTGTCAAAATCGGGGACATTTTCGGGGACAGCTTTGACCGGGGACAGGTCACCCAAAACGGGGACTGTCCCAGGAAATCGGGGACGTCTGGTCACCCTAACCTACATACTTGACACAGTGAGCTATCTGTACAGAAGAGGAAAAAGGTGGGCCTACACAACTGCTATTAAACACCTGACAGACCATCTGCCACTGTTGCACAAAACTAGCAGCGGCTAACTCCATGTAAACAAACACAGCTGATTGTCAGCTGTGCTGCGGGGGGGCGTGTCGATGATGTCACCGGAAAGCCCTGGATGTAAACAAAGCAACTCTGAAAGTATCACTGCCGATTCATATTAAATAAATTAATTTTGCGGCTGATAATGCTTTATTTGTAGATGCCCCAATTGCTCGCGGTGTGGATCTAAAAGCTTCCGAAGGACTCCAAGTTACACCAAACCTTTACCGGTGAGTATATCTATGTACCCCATGTTGGAAATAAGGTCCAGGTTGAAAAAAACAAAACTTCTCCTTGGGGACAGGGCTGTGAGACATCCTAGCTTAGTAGGCACATTAATTTTGGCTAGCCAACGTTATTTTAACACTTGTATTTTTCATTGTGAACAGGGGAGACAACCGGAAGTACTAGCTAGCGTAACAATACAGTTATATTCTAGCTAACATTAGCATTAACGTTAACGTTACACACCTGCAACTTTGAGTACTTTTGCCATGTAAATGGGAAAGCTGCCTTTTGGAGCCTTTCCCATGCCCCATTCCACAGCGAACTCCTCTCCGCAGAAGATTTCTTCATCTACGAATTTGTTTTCATCAAAATTATTAATCTTTTTGGTGTTAACAACACTTAGTTTGCTGCTCTCACGACCGCCACACCACTGAACCAGGGCATACATGGCTAACGCAGTAAAAATGTCAAAAATGTCAAAAATAAAAATAAATAACTTTACATAAAATAAGAGAGGTAAAATGAGTTTAACTGATGCTGCAAATCTGACATCCAAAGGTTCAAGATGACAAACCGTTTAAGTTTGAAATTGTTGCTGGTTGCTATGACTCCGCTCACACGCCTGGTTCCCGGACGGAAATAGCCAATCAGAGGACAGTCTTCCAGCGAAAAAGGCGGTACCTTCCCCTACCATCCTACGAAAAAAAATAAAAAATAAATAAATCCTTATGTAAGGTTCCCCCCACCCCCCGTTTTTCTACCAGCTAATGTTAGGTGACGGGCTGGATGTGATTAGTCAATTGTCTTCAGGTGTTGTGTAACATTTACGAAACCCCTTGCAGGAATGCCAGAAAGGCCACATCAACAGCCAGGCCACCAGGTCAACAATGTGTTCCGACGACACGGGTAGGCTACGTTACTACCTTCTTTTCTTCCACTGTCAAGTTGTGCTATTGTCCTGTGCTTTCCATTAATTTTAATAATAATAAACTGATTATAACTGGTTTTCTGGACTAACCAGATTATTGAAGTCCTCATGTAAACTGCTAAACCGATATCCATTATCATTAACCGGATGCAATAATCTGTTTTCTCAGCGCATGTAATTAGTTTAATCAGATAATGCCAGTTACTGGTTTTGGTCCTCATGGAAAGGTACCCTCTGTGTCTATGGTGTTCATAAGTTGTCTATATAAACAGTGTGTTCAAACGACACAGGTAAGAAGATGAATTAATATTTTTATTGAATAGGCTCTGTGCACAGCTCCACTACTTCCTGAACTTAAGGCAGGTCCTTTATTTCCTGTATTACATTATTGGACAAACTGATTAATCCAGGTGTGTAGTAGTCGTCACAATGGTTAAACACACCTGCATTAATCAGTTTGTCCAATAATGTAAGACTGGAAATAAAGGACCTGCCTTAAGGAAGTAGTGGAGCTGTGCATAGAGCCCATGGACATCACAAATATATTGGTTTCTGTGTTACTCACCTGGCTATGTGCTAACCTATATTGTCATTGTCATCTTTTACAGAGTTCTGTAGCAACAATCAGCATGGACTATGATGGTGACCTGGAACAGCCCGCCACATCTACAACCAGCATCCCTGGACAACAGTGCGGTACAATCGCTGAGGTTAACCACAACCTTGCCCTCCATTCAGCCCCACATGCTCCAAGTGAGGTACAACAAACCCCAAATGTCGAGGAGACAAGAAGACAGCACAAACTGTTATTAATTACTTTAAAACTTAAGCATGGACTTACTGACGAGGCACTAGAAGTGACACCCTTAAGGTTATAAATGTGATAAGTGGAAAGCATGCCGTTTCTTCCACAAAACATTTCTTTTACAAGTTATTTGATAAAATGAGAAACAACATCCAGTTTCACCATGTATGTGAAAGGTGCACGCTCTCAATGGACATTGAGGGAGACAATGTCATATGTAGTCATTGTCAGATTACTTGTAACACTAATGACCACATAAAACAGGGTGGTTTCTTTATGGTATTTCCACTTACACCCCAGTTGAAAGACATCATGGGACAAACGGAGATAGTTAGTCAGTTGACAAATAAGAATAGTGCTCACTCTGGCCTGTATTCTGATATCACGGATGGTGAGCTGTGCAAAACATATGTCCAAAACAGTCAAGCTCAATTTGCTGTCCATATAAACCTTGCACTGGCTTTGAGCTTTGATGGTGTACCAGTCTTCAAAAAGTCTGCATACAGTATTTGGCCCCTTTTATACACAATCAATGAGTTGCCCCCTAATTTGAGAGCAAAGCATGTCATGTTGTCAGCATTATGGTTTGATTTTGAAAAGCCAAATTGCAATACAGTTTTGGCACCCTTTGTTGAGGAATGCAATAAAATACACCAAGAAGGATTTGACTGGATCAGCACAGATGGGGTTCATGGCAGATCAAATGTGTTTCCACTGGTTGCTGTTTGCGACTCAGTAGCAGGGCCTATAGTCCAAAATGTAAAGCAATTCAATGGCGAATTTGGCTGCTCCTATTGTTTACAAAAGGGCACTGTTACAGCAAAAGGTCGAGGTCACGTTAGAGTATACCCCTATGAGGAGAATACAGAACTGATAACCCATTCTCGAACAATGGAATTGGCTAATGAGGCTGTAGCAATGCACACCCCTGTCAATGGTGTAAAAGGATCATCTATTCTGTCTGCATTACCATCTTTTGATATCACACACGGTTGTGTACCCGACTACATGCATGCCTGTCTTCTCAGTATAGCAAGGACATTAACAAGTATGTGGGTTGAAAGTATAGCAAGGACATTAACAAGTATGTGGGTTGAAAGTGACAATCACGAACACCCATGGTACATAGGAAAACATATACCAGAGATAGATAGCACACTTCTGCAAATCCAACCATCCATCCATTGGGCAAGACTTGTGAAAGGCTTAGCATTGCTCCTGGCTGAAAGTGTCACCCCACAGCAGGTCTCAGATGCAGAAATGTTGCTCAGAATGTTTGTGAGGGACATGGAGAATCTCTATGGTACAGCTTACATGACCTACAATGTCCACCTTTGCCTTCATATGGCACAAAGTGTGAGAGACTGGGGACCCCTATGGGCTCACTCGGCTTTCATATACGAGTCATATAATTAGGACCTTCTTAAAATGATCAAAAGCACACAAGGAGTTCCTTTGCAAATAGCAAGAACCTTTCAAGTTCAAAAGGCTCTGCCAATGTGTGCCAAGAAAACTCTAGCTAATGCCTCTTCTGAAGTTATTGAAATCTTTGAGGATTTGGTACAACAAAGGTGGGTACAGCATGCTGTTAGATATGAGGAGGTCACTTCACTAGGGGGGACTAAGAAAGTGGAACCCAATCTAGAAGACTACCTTGCCCTTCACAATGTGGTAGGCTCTATAAAGAAAGATCAACAAGTCCCTTATTGTGATAGAGTGATTCTAAGGGGTGAAGTCATTCATTCCTGTAGAAAATCAAGATATGAATCCATAACCTGAGACAACTTTGACAGTGTCAAAGGCTGTAAGCAAGTCCCTCCCAACTTCATATTTCATAACCTGAGACAACTTTGACAGTGTCAAAGGCTGTAAGCAAGTCCCCCCCCCAACTTTCTATTTCTTTATTAGTTATTTATTTTACTTAAGCTCTTTGTATTGTATTTTGTATTACACATGGATTACTTTTTTTGCACATGTATAGTAACAGATGAGAGCACATGCTGTTTCATGATTTACAGTAAAATAAAAATTTCTCTTAAACACGTATGGTCTGTTTGATGACTTACCTTGGAATGCATCACAAAAATCCATGGGCTAAATACGTACATAAATACACATGCAGATTTATACTGTAATGTATGTCATTAAAATATGTAGACTAAATGTTTGTAGTATTGTTCTGACACGTGTAAAGAAGAAATATCTACACTACATATTTCAACATGTATTTTTGAATGTTTGTCATAAACAAATATCTAGACTACATATTTGCATCATTCTGACATATATGTAAAGGAAAAATATCTAAACTACATATGTCAACAATTAAAATATATGTCATATACAAATATCTAGACCACTTTACCATATATTTTGAAATATATTTCAAAAGCAAATATCTGTTTTACATGTTTGTACATGTATTTCAGAATATAAGTTCAAAGCAAATATTGCAATTGCATATATGTACATATATTACAAAATATTTTGGCAAATATGTCACATATGTACATACATGGCCATATATCAGATTTCTGTATGGGTTCAGCTAGAGAAACCGTTTGGCTTGCCAAATCTTCAGCTTTTTAAGACCATTCAGCCTTGTACTTTTTAGCTTTTCAGCCAGCTTTTTCTGCTAAATTCATTATCATGGGAACATTTTTGTTCTGCTACTGGTTCAGCATACGTTCAGCTAGTAGTTCTGCTACTACTACTACTTCAACTACTACAACTGCCAAAGGCAATGATGGTGCGCTTCTACACTGCCATCATGAAGTCCTCACCTCCTCCATCGCCGTCTGGTACGTTGCTGCCACTGCTAAGGATAAGAGCAGACTGCAGCGTATCATACGCTCTGCTGAGAAGGTGATTGGCTGCAACCTTTCATCCCTTCAGGACCTGCACAGCTCCAGGGCTCTGAGGTGTGCAGGTAGGATTGTGGCCGAACCCTCCCATCCTGGTCACAAACTTTTTGACAATCTCCCCTCTGGCAGGAGGCTGCAGTCCATCAGGACTAAAACCTCCCGCCTCATGAACAGTTTATTCCCTTTTGCAATTGGGATCATTAACAAGTCCCGGGATGTCCACCCCCACTGACACTGACTCTTGCACTCTGGCACTAATACCCACCACCGTCCTTGAATCTTGCGTTACAATGTGGAATTTGGACAATTTTTATAGTTTTTAACAATCTTTTATTTTTATTTATTTGTTTATTTTTCTAAACTTATTATTTATCTATTTTGTCATTTCCTGTACAGCTCCTCCATCTTTATTTATCAATCATCCCTCACTTATGTCTCTGTTTATTTATATTGTTTATATAATAGTCAGTGTTTATTTGTTTAATGTCTTTAATGCATGCACCTTATTCACCAAGACAAATTCCTACTTGTTGTAAAATCCTTCTTGGTAATAAATCTGTTTGTGATTCTGAACTGCTACTCGTGCTACTACTATTACCTCTACTCCTACTACTACTACTACTTGAAGCTGTATGTGTGTGTGTGTGTTTGTGTGTCTGTGTCTGTGTAAAAGGTATGGATATGGACCTCATAATGAAATGTCACTAGTAACAGCAAATCCCAGACTCCCTTACAAATCGAGTAATTTTAAGAGTTGTTGCATCACGAGGAGAAACTTAATCCATTTTTTGAAACACCTATGACAAATGTTAACTCATTGGTGTCTTCTTTTAAATTTGGCATTAATGACCATACATTAAGATTTTTCCTTCATCATGAAAAGTGTCAGTTTCTTTGCAACATCGCTGTAAAAGCCTGCTACTTCTTTGCCGGACTCCCTTAAAAAACAATAATTTTTTAAACTTGTTGCAGTAGGAGAAACTGTATAAACGTTATGAAATGCAGTGTACAGCGCATCCTTTACTATTTGGACACGGATGTTCATTCCGCAAACGTTATACATGAAGGAATATTTTCTTTGTGTAAGAAACGTATCTGTGTGTTCCAATGATGTTGGCGTAGCCCTTTATTTTCATATTTAGCGGGGCGCAACGCGTTTAATTTAAGACATCGTATGCGCTGTTTTTGATTTTATCTATTTCCGTCCTAACGTTGGTTGGGGCTACTTATATTAGTGACTCCCACAAAGTTAATAATATAACATGAGTCCTGACTTCTTTTACCACTGGTTCTATGAGATATTGCAGGATTTGGAGATCGGTTTCAGAGGGTTTTGTGTTTAACTCCAGAATTTCCGAGTGTCTCCTGAACACTATTTGTACAAGAATGGTTTTTTTTTTCTTAATTCTTAATTTTTATTATTTATTTATTTTTAAATTCAAATCCAAATAAAAACAAAAAAATTGTGGGAGAACCGGAGCACCCGGAGGAAACCGACAGAGGCATAGGGATGACATGTTAACTCCACACAGACAGCACCCATGTAAAAAATAAAAGATTCTTTTTCCATTTTTTATTTTCATCATTTATTTACTTTCAGATATAAATCCAAATTTAAACAAATGTTTTGAAAATTGTGGGAGAAGCAGAGCACCCAGAGGAAACCCACAGAGGCATGGGGATGACATGTTAACTCCACACAGACAGCACACATATAGCTTGAAGTTACTACGGAAAGACACGGCCTGGGGAGCATTTCTGATTGGCAAGGTGTCGGCATTTTGGTTGACATCTCATCTTCCCAATTATGTCCCCGTACCATGTCTGCAAGATATATGTGTGCTGCTGTGGGAGGTAACGGTGATATACTGCCCCCCCATGCCCAGCCACAGATGATGTGGTATCTACTGGCTGTCCGCAGTAGACAGGTCCTTGGTGATGATGTGTGATGGCGAAAGTGACAGCTTGATTTGTTGAAGCCATCTTACTTCTTCTTGCCTGGGAGATTCTCCTCAGAGACTTGAGTCACGTCAAGAAGTGCAGGGACAGGTGCTGTAGCGATGGACTCACACTCACACTTCTTCTCCTCTGGGACCTCAGCTTCTTTCAAGCTTGGTTTCCTCAATCCCAGAGAGTGATGGGTTCTTTTCCAGACAGATTTTATTTGTTTGTCTGGGAGATATTTCTTTTTTCCATTTTTTTAATTTTCAAAACATTTATTTATTTTCAAATTTAAACAAATGTTTTGAAAATTGTGGGAGAACCGGGGCACCCGGAGGAAACCCACAGAGGCATGGGGATGACATGTTAACTCCACACAGACAACACACATATAGTTTGAAGTTACTTCGGAAAGACACAGCATGGGGAGCATTTCTGATTGGCGAGGTGTCTGCATTTTGGTTGACATCTCGTCTTCCCAATTAGCTCCCCATACCATGTCTGCAAGATATATGTGTGCTGCTGTGGGAGGTAACGGTGATATACTGCCCTCCCATGCCCAACCACAGATGACACGTGGTATCTACTGGCTGTCCGCAGTAGAGAGGTCCTTGGTGATGATGTTTGATGGCGAATGTGACAGCTTGATTTGTTGAAGCCATCTTACTTCTTCTTACCTGGGAGATTCTCCTCGGAGACTTGAGTCACATCAAGAAGTTCAGGGGCAGGTGCTGTAGCGATGGACTCATGCTCACACTTCTTCTCCTCGGGGACTTCAGCTTCTTTCAAGCTTGGTTTCCTCAATCCCAGAGAGTGATGGGTTCTTTTCCAGACAGATTTTATTTGTTTGTCTGGGAGATATTTCTTTTTTCCATTTCTTTAATTTTCAAAACATTTATTTATTTTCAAATTTAAACAAATGTTTTGAAAATTGTGGGAGAACCGGGGCACCCGGAGGAAACCCACAGAGGCATGGGGATGACATGTTAACTCCACACAGACAACACACATATAGTTTGAAGTTACTTCGGAAAGACACAGCATGGGGAGCATTTCTGATTGACGAGGTGTCTGCATTTTGGTTGACATCTCGTCTTCCCAATTAGCTCCCCATACCATGTCTGCAAGATATATGTGTGCTGCTGTGGGAGGTAACGGTGATATACTGCCCTCCCATGCCCAACCACAGATGACACGTGGTATCTACTGGCTGTCCGCAGTAGAGAGGTCCTTGGTGATGATGTTTGATGGCGAATGTGACAGCTTGATTTGTTGAAGCCATCTTACTTCTTCTTACCTGGGAGATTCTCCTCGGAGACTTGAGTCACATCAAGAAGTTCAGGGGCAGGTGCTGTAGCGATGGACTCATGCTCACACTTCTTCTCCTCGGGGACTTCAGCTTCTTTCAAGCTTGGTTTCCTCATTCCCAGAAAGTGAGGGGTTCTTTTCCCAAAAGATTTTATTTGTTTGTCTGGGAGATATTTCTTTTTTTCCATTTCATTTATTTTCAAAACATTTATTTATTCTTAAACTTAAACAAATGTTTTGAAAATTGGGGGTGAACCGGAGCACCCGGAGGAAACCCACAGAGGCATGGGGATGACATGTAAACTCCACACAGACAGCACACATATAGCTTGAAGTTACTTCGGAAAGACACAGCATGGGGAGCATTTCTGATTGGCGAGGTATCGGCATCTCTTCTTCCCAATTAGCTCCCTGTACCATGTCTGCAAGATATATGTGTGCTGCTGTGGGAGGTAACGGTGATATACTGCCCCCGCCATGCCAAACCACAGATGACATGTGGCATCTACTGGCTGTCCGCAGTAGAGAGGTCCTTGGTGATGATGTTTCATGGCGAATGTGACAGCTTGAGTTGTTGAAGCCATCTTACTTCTTCTTGCCTGAGAGATTCTCTTCTGGGACTTGAGTCACGACCAGAAGTTCAGGGGCCGGTGCTGTAGCGATGGACTTCTGCTTGCACGGATTCTCCTCTGGCACTTGAGTCATGAGCATTAGATCAGGGGCCGGTGCTGTAGCAATGGACTCCTGCAAGCACTGCTTCTCCTCTGGGACTTGACTCACAACCAGAAATTCTGGGGCCTTTGCTGTAGCGATGGACTCCTGCTTGCATGGATTCTCCTCTGGGACTTGAGTCATGAGCAGAAGTTCAAAGGGCGGTACTGTAGCGATGGACTCCTGCTCACACTGCTTCTCCTTGCGGACTTCAGCTTCTTTCAAGCTTGGTTTCCTCAATCCCAGAAAGTGACGGACTCTTTTCCAGACAGATTTCTTTGGTCTGTCTGGGAGATTCTCCTCAGAGACTTGACTCATGTGAATAAGTTCAAGGGGTGGTGCTGTAGCGATGGACTCTTGCTCACACTGCTTCTCCTCACGGACTTCAGCTTCTTTCAAGCTTGGTTTCCTCAATCCCAGAAAGTGACGGACTCTTTTCCAGACAGATTTCTTTGCTCGGTCTGGGAGATTCTCCTCAGAGACTTCAGTCACGTCAAGAAGTTCTGGGGTCGGTGCTGTAGCGGTGGACTCCTGCTCACACGGCTTCTCCTTGCTGACTTGAGTCATGAGCAGAAGTTCAGTGGGCGGTGCTGTAGCGATGGACTCTTGCTCACACTGCTTCTCCTTGCGGACTTCAGCTTCTTTCAAGCTTGGTTTCCTCAATCCCAGAAAGTGACTCTTTTCCAGATAGATTTCTTTGGTCTGTCTGGGAGATTCACCTCAGAGACTTGAGTCACGTCAAAAAGTTCCGGGCCCGTGCTGTAGCGGTGGACTCCTGCTCACACTGCTTCCCCTCTGGGACTTGATTCACGACCTGAAGTTCAGGGGCTGGTGCTGTAGCGATTAAGTCCTGCTTGCACGGATTCTCCTCTGGGACTTGAGTCACGGCCAGAAGTTCAGGTGCCGATGCAGTTGTGATGGACTCCTGCTCGCACGGCTTCTCCTCTGGGAGTTGAGTCATGAGCAGACGTTCAAGGAGCGGTGCGGTAGTGATGGACTCTTGCTCACACTGCTTCTCCTTTCGGAGTTCAGCTTCTTTCAAGCTTGGTTTCCTCCATCCCAGAAAGTGACAGACTCTTTTCCAGACAGATTTATCTGGTCTTTCTGGGAGATTCTCATCAGAGCCTCGAGTCACGTCAAGAAGTTTCAGGGCCGGTGCTGTAGCGATGGACTCTTGCTCACACGGCTTCTCCTTGCGGACTTGAGTCATGAGAAGAAGTTCAGTGTACGGTGCTGTCGCGATGGACTTTTGCTCACACAGCTTTTCCTTGCGGACTTGAGTCATGAGAAGAAGTTCAGTGTGCGGTGCTGTAGCGATGGACTCTTGCTCACTCCGCTTCTCCTTGCAGACTTGAGTCATGAGCAGAAGTTCAAGGGGTGGTGCTGTAGCGATGGACTCTTGCTCACTCTGCTTCTCCTCTGGGACTTCAACTTCTTTCAAGCTTGGTTTCCTCAATTCCAAAAAGTGACGGACTCTTTTCCAGACAGATTTCTTTGGTTTGACTGGGAGATTCTCCTCAGAGACTTGAGGCACGTCAAGAAGTTCCGGGGCCGGTGCTGTAGTGATGTACTCTTGATCACACTGCTTCTCCTTGAGGACTTCAGCTTCTTTCAGGCTTGGTTTCCTCAATCCCAAAAAGTGACAAACTCTTTTACAGACAGATTTCTCTAGTCTGTCTGGGGGATTCTCCTCAGAGACTTGAGTCACGTCAAGAAGTTCCGGGGTTGGTGCTGTAGCGGTGGACTCCTGCTCACGTGGGTTCTCCTCTGGGACTTGAGTCATGAGCAGAAGTTCAAGTGGCGGTGCTGTAGCGATGGACTCTTGCTCACACTGCTTCTCCTTGCGGACTTTAGCTTCTTTCAAGCTTGGTTTCCTCAATCCCAGAAAGTGACGGACTCTTTTCCAGACAGATTTCTTTGCTCCGTCTGGGAGATTCTCCTCAGAGACTTGAGTCACATCAAGACATTCAAGCGGTGGTGCTGTAGTGGTGGAGTCCTGCTCACACTGCTTCTCCTTGCGGACTTCAGCTTCTTTCAAGCTTGGTTTCATCAATCCCAGAAAGTGACAAACTCTTTTACAGACAGATTTCTCTAGTCTGTCTGGGGGATTCTCCTCAGAGACTTGAGTCACATCAAGACATTCAAGCGGTGGTGCTGTAGTGGTGGAGTCCTGCTCACACTGCTTCTCCTTGCGGACTTCAGCTTCTTTCAAGCTTGGTTTCATCAATCCCAGAAAGTGACGGACTCTTTTCCAGACAGATTTCTTTGCTCTGTCTGGGAGATTCTCCTAAGAGACCTGAGTCATGTCAAGAAGTCCAAGCAGCGGTGCTGTAGCAATGGATTCTTGTCACACTGCTTCTCCTTGCGGACTTGAGTCATGAGCAGAAGTTCAAGGGGCGGTGCTGTAGCCATGGACTCCTGCTCACACGGCTTCTCCTCTGGGACTTGAGTCATGAGCAGAAGTTCAGGGGTCGGTGCTGTAGCGATGGATTCCTGCATGCACAGATTCTCCTCTGGGACTTGAGTCACGTCCAGAAGTTCAGGGGCTGGTGCAGTGGTGATGGACTCCTGCTTGCACGGCTTCTCCTCTGGGAGTTGAGTCATGAGCAGAAGTTCTAGGGGCGGTGCTGTAGCGATGGACTCCTGCTCACACGGCTTCTTCTCAGGGACTTTAGCTTCTTTCAAGGCTTTAAGCTCTCTGGTGAGTTCAAAGATAAGAGAGCGCTGAATATTAAGACATTTTTCCAGCTCAACCACATGTCTTTTATATCATTCCTCCCTGTCCAAGGAGTCATGCAGCAAGTTTTTAAGGACCTGCGAATGTTTCCATACTGCCTGAGAATTAACTTCCTTCGTAAGCTCAGCCTGAAGAGTCTCAGCCTGCTGTCTGATAGTACTGACATCTACTTCATGCCATTTCTTCACCACTTGTTTTGAATCAGCTATCCTGACCATTTCACTGATTGTTTCTTTTTCCCTGTTGATAGACATTTCTTTCAGACCTGTCTGCTCTTTCAGCTGCTCTTTTGTGTCTTCGAGCTCTCGAGGAAGTCTCTGCCAAGACATTTCTGTGTGGTGTTCTCTAGAGTCCATTTCGTTCGGCTGGTACAATCTGACTCAGAAAAATGCTGTTGTCTCTGATTAACAGATGTTGTCGGTATCAGGCGTCTTTCTCTTTAAGCTTTCCTTTGCTTTTCTTTCTCACGTGTTCACGGGGTTGACAAAGTGTCAGAATAAGGAAACCTTGCCCTGTAAACCTGCAGTTAATATAGACCTCCTTTAAAATACAAAGGAATGTTGCCATGACGATTGGATTGAGGTTCTATTTTGCTTTGATTTAAAGCACACGCACACACACACACACACACACACACACACACAGTTTTTGAAAACAACAATGTTTCTGGCTACATGTTTACATTTAGCTAGTTGTTGAATGGTTACAATAATCAAATCAATAACAGGGTTGCTTTTTTTTTTTTTTTTTTCCAGAATGATGAATCTGTCAGTTTTTAAAAAAAAATCATATCTCCACTAGTTTTCATTTTCTTGCAAATACCAAATGTTGGTTCTGGTGGTTGTATTAATGTAGTTATGTCATATGTTGTACTGCACAAGAAACTGAGTGCCATAGATCTTTTAATATATGGCTTTGGTGGGTTGTTTTAACTGAAGATTTTCCCAAGAAGGGTTATTTTTAATTACCTTAAAACTTTTGTATGTGAAAGTGCTGATATTGATTGTGTATATATAGTGGCAATCAAAAGTTTACATACACTTGTAAAGAAAACACAGATCACAGCAGTCTTCAGTTCCAGTGACTTCTGTGATGGAATGAGAGGAACACAAACTACTTTGTCAACTTTTGTTCGGGCTCATCTAAATATTGTACATACTAATTATTGGTGAATACTGGATGATGCAAAAAAGGCGTTTTCTACAAAATCATTATTAAATGTTTCTTTTACTCCAAACAGTTCATGAGTTATTAGCCAAAACATAAAATGCTTAATTAATGACCAGGTGGCGCTACTGAGTACATTCTTTAATAAGTTGAGTAATTTTCCATACGGTACCTGTGTATCAAGTATGAAGACTTAAGCACTGACATTATAGTAAGAGAGATTGCCAAGAAAAGTAAAAGCCGATATGGGAAAAATGTATTTGGTATATGAAAATTTGGAAAACGATATGTCAGTATGCAAAACTGTACGGAAGAAGAAAAAGAATAAGAATAATCAAGACGCCTCACTGCAGCAATCCCACAATCAGCTGAAGATGTCATTTATCATTCAGTAGGCCCATCATTGTTTTCATGCCAACTGTCTTTGCTATAACAAAGCCGGTATTGTATGACATGAGAACAAGTTTTCTTTAGATCTTTTATCACAATGGAAAATGTGAGGCTTGCCCTTAAAAAGACATTTTGGTCAACCCCTCGTGTAGATCTACTGCACTACTCCTCTTCTTCAGCTTCTAAACAGAAACATGGTCCGTCACTGTGGCGGTTCAGTCTCTACTCTTCAGCAACTCAGTTCTGGTTGTTTGCACTCATTTTGTTTATGCCCTGCAGGTGTGTCCCCTCACTGTGAGGTCAGCTTTATGTGAAGAAATGTGGAGGACGAATATAAAAAAAAATGCTCTGGAAGTGAAACTGAGCCCACTCTGCAGGAGAAGAGAGATTTATTTGGGGACTGCGACAGACACGGCAGTTGAAGGCACAGTCTGTAATCTAAATGTAAACAAAGGATTCAGCACACACTCACTCCTGAAATGATTGACTGCTCTTCTGAAACACATTCAACCACTCGACAGCAAATGTTTGAAACAGGACACATCTTTAAATTACGATCAGCCGAGAAGCTCCTCAACGAACCTGTAATGTGTGTGGTTAGAATTACAGATTGGGACAGATTTACAATAAAAATACCTTTTAAACTCAGTTGATATGCTCTCATTTTCTGTAAATACCACACAGTGGCCCTCATTTATCAATCTAATGTAGAAACCAGCACAGATCCGAGTGCAGAAATCATCTTACGACAGGGTTCACGTGTGATTCATGAAACGTTCGTATCTCGCCGATCACAGCGTAAGAATGATCGGGCGTTGATAAATGTGGCGGCTGAAACCAATCGTCATTTAAATATCACGCCCTTAAATATTCTCAGTTTAGAGGACTCGTCCCTAGAGTTTACGACATGGAGATGCGCAATACGTCCAAGAAGAGGAAATTCTCCGACCTTGAAATTGAGACCATAACATCGCACGTACAATTAAACACATTTTATTATTATTATTATTATTATTATTATTATTATTATTATTATTTATATTTATTTGGCAGCCTGAAAAGTGGCTTCTGCTGTGGTCGTCAATCAAACTCCAGCTGAGATTTGAATATTTCATTTATACATCCACGATATGTTGATGCATATATGTATCATCGATTATATCGCAATTTATATTTAGGTCAAGAAAAAATGGTCAGACCTCAAACTCACCACCAAAAAGCGTGTTGAAGCCCTCAGGCACAGTACCACGCTGACATGAGGAGGCCAGCTGGACCCCAGCCTTGCATTGACCCAGACAGAGGAGCGGGAGGGCGCGATGATCGGGTCTGCTTTAATTTCGGGTATAAGTGGCGGAGGAGACACAGACGCACCACCTGAGTCTGAGCCGGATAATGGTAAACACTTAATAACCGACTAATATTTTTTGTACAGGGTTCAGGTGCTGGAAATCCCTGAATGCTTGAAGCATTTTGCCTGTTTAGCCTATATTACAATTAATTATGGTTATTATTGCGATTGCAGTCAGAGTTTCTTTCTTTTTTTAAATGATGGCCAGGCTCTGTGGGCATAGGTTCATCTGGCTGCACCGGGACATCAAATGGCTCCCTGTTTTGCGCAATATTATGCAGAACCCACAGGCTAAAATGATGTTGCAAACGTTCTCTGGAGTGTACAATAGGGTTCCCCCCGCGGATCCTAGACAGAGCCATCTGCCCTTAAGCAACCTGATGCAGCGCTCCAACGTGGCCCGTGTGCGTAAATGCGCATGGTTGAATCTGCGCTCCTGCTCTGTTGCAGGGTTTGTCAGTGGAGTTACCAGGTATTCCTGGCAGGGATAACCTTTGGCACCTAGCACATGAATCATTGCATGTATTGCTTGTAATTATCTCACCTGCCTCAAAATCTTTCTCAAAATGAAAGAGAAATTAACATTACAGCAATAAACTGTTAACCTCGTTAATTGCAAACTATGTGAAACTAGTAGTCTACCTTTAATGTCAGAGATATATGGTCTAATAACAATTCTCGGACTCCAGACACCAGATTTACTAAGCTGCACCGCAAATCAACACTGACTTGAAAACTTGCGTACACAAGTTGTGAGTTGACGTGAGATTTGATCGTAGCCTCCGCTCACGTCCAAATTGATAAATGCCGAACTTTGCGTGGAAATGACCCTCCCCAGTTTTCTGTCGTACGCTTGTTTGATAAATGAGTGCCAGTGTGAGAAGAAGCCGCCAGTAAATATCATCAAAAGCTATGATGCAAGCATTCCCAGCTGAGTGATTTAAATACATGTCATAAATATAATTTATTGGCAATTTAATTCTCACAATGAAACACTCGACAGCAAAAGTTGACCTTTTAAGAAATGTTTGGAAAACACTGAAATAAGACATTTGGACCTTAAAAATAATTGTGAAATGCAAAATAAAAGATAAATACTACACACAAGCTTCTAATAACTTCTAACACTAGCACGCTGCTTCAGTTTTAACATTTTGTTCAGAAATAGTCCTGAGTGGAAAGAGGAAAGAAGCCGATATTGCACAATTTAAGTTAAAGTTCACATAACTTCAAGAAAGCTTTCTGTCTGAGTTGTCCACACTTTGGCAACAGATCCATTTCCAAATCTGATCCCTGGTGATCTTGAGCGATCAATTCTAATGACAGGTTCAGCTTCTGTCCGGACAGGCCGACAGACAACAGTCTTCTTCTCAAGTCTCTTCAAGTAGCTTCCGGAGATTTCTTTGAATCTAGGATGAAAACATGCACAGACTGAACACTTTAAAACTACTATTGACTAAAATGTAAGACATTCATTTCAGGAGAAAGTTCATCTAATTTCTTTTAAAGGAACAGTTTGACATTTTTGGGATATTTGCTTTTTTGTTTTCTTGAGAGTTGGACAAAAAGATCAATACTGCTCAAGTCTGTCACTTCAATATGAAGCTACAGCCGGCAGCCGGTTAGCTGAACATTTCATAAAGAGTAAAAACAAGGGGAAAGGTTGTCATCGCCATTTTGGCTTTTTGGAGCCAAAAGTGACCATATTTGGATGAGAGGTAGACACTGGGGAGAATCCTGATCCTGGATCTGACTGAAGACCCGTGGACACGCTGTGGTGGCGACTTG
Source organism: Lagodon rhomboides (assembly GCA_039737535.1). Classification (NCBI taxonomy): domain Eukaryota; kingdom Metazoa; phylum Chordata; class Actinopteri; order Spariformes; family Sparidae; genus Lagodon; species Lagodon rhomboides. The sequence continues at coordinate 23,408,862 of CM077805.1, forward strand.
TTAATCACAAGGTAGCCACACCCTGAAGCATATCGTCTATTTTACTCTAAATGGAAACCATAATTCAGAAAATGAACATCATGCTGTATTGAAGAAGACTCTAAACTAGAGATTGAGATCGTAAACTCATCAGGACACTGTTTACTGAGCTAATAAATCAAGTGAGAATGAGGGTCATTTTCTCATAAGGTTACATACAATCAGAACAGTGGAGTGGATCCCTGCTGGCTCTTAGAAAGAATTCATGTTTAAGGCATTTCGGCATTGGCTTTACTTGTCAGACCAAACTCCACATGACAAGGATGAACCCCAGAGCCTTCTTGCTTTGAGACCAGTGTTAACCATTGCACCACCATGTTACCAAAGTAAAATTATGTCACACTGTCATTTCCTGTTTGGCCTCAGGGCTGTCTACTGCTTCCTCCTTAACAGTGCAGATGCTCTTGTGACATCTTGTGGTTTGGAGAGACTGTTTTTTTGGCTGGGAGCAGTGACTTCATGTCGTCACTGAGTGCCAGCAGAGACTCCAACTTGACATTTTTACATTTTTTATGCATTAAACAGAATGTAATGTATAATGTGTTGACTAGTGACATTCGAAGGTGCTGGTTGGCAGTTTTTGTTCCCTCAGGAGGGGGCCAGGCTAGCGCTTTCCCCTTTTTTTAAGTCTTTATGCTAAGCCAGGCTAACTATGCCCTGAGTCTAGGTTGACATGGGAGAGGCATCAATCTTCTTAATTAACCATTTGAAAGTAAGCCAATATATATATTTACCAAAATATCAAACTATTCCTAAACTGTAATAAAAGATTGTAATCTCTTTTATGGAATTGAGCCTGAAGAGTTTCTCCAAATAAGTTCATAAACAATTTGATATGTTATATGACATTCAGTATAAAAGACAGATGAACTGTCGGCATGGGAAAAAACAAAAAACATTCATCTAATTTCTTTTAAAGGAACAGTTTGACATTTTTGGGATATTTGCTTTTTTGTTTTCTTGAGAGTTGGACAAAAAGATCAATACTGCTCAAGTCTGTCACTTCAATATGAAGCTACAGCCGGCAGCCGGTTAGCTGAACATTTCATAAAGAGTAAAAACAAGGGGAAAGGTTGTCATCGCCATTTTGGCTTTTTGGAGCCAAAAGTGACCATATTTGGATGAGAGGTAGACACTGGGGAGAATCCTGATCCTGGATCTGACTGAAGACCCGTGGACACGCTGTGGTGGCGACTTGTTAATCACAAGGTAGCCACACCCTGAAGCATATCGTCTATTTTACTCTAAATGGAAACCATAATTCAGAAAATGAACATCATGCTGTATTGAAGAAGACTCTAAACTAGAGATTGAGATCGTAAACTCATCAGGACACTGTTTACTGAGCTAATAAATCAAGTGAGAATGAGGGTCATTTTCTCATAAGGTTACATACAATCAGAACAGTGGAGTGGATCCCTGCTGGCTCTTAGAAAGAATTCATGTTTAAGGCATTTCGGCATTGGCTTTACTTGTCAGACCAAACTCCACATGACAAGGATGAACCCCAGAGCCTTCTTGCTTTGAGACCAGTGTTAACCATTGCACCACCATGTTACCAAAGTAAAATTATGTCACACTGTCATTTCCTGTTTGGCCTCAGGGCTGTCTACTGCTTCCTCCTTAACAGTGCAGATGCTCTTGTGACATCTTGTGGTTTGGAGAGACTGTTTTTTTGGCTGGGAGCAGTGACTTCATGTCGTCACTGAGTGCCAGCAGAGACTCCAACTTGACATTTTTACATTTTTTATGCATTAAACAGAATGTAATGTATAATGTGTTGACTAGTGACATTCGAAGGTGCTGGTTGGCAGTTTTTGTTCCCTCAGGAGGGGGCCAGGCTAGCGCTTTCCCCCTTTTTTTAAGTCTTTATGCTAAGCCAGGCTAACTATGCCCTGAGTCTAGGTTGACATGGGAGAGGCATCAATCTTCTTAATTAACCATTTGAAAGTAAGCCAATATATATATTTACCAAAATATCAAACTATTCCTAAACTGTAATAAAAGATTGTAATCTCTTTTATGGAATTGAGCCTGAAGAGTTTCTCCAAATAAGTTCATAAACAATTTGATATGTTATATGACATTCAGTATAAAAGACAGATGAACTGTCGGCATGGGAAAAAACAAAAAACAAACATAGGAGGTATTTCAGTGGCCATATTTGCTGTCCAGTGCATGAATGAACAATGAATGAACGGAGACAAGACACGATGTCACTTTCGTCACGTCCATTGTTGTTATGGGCGGTGAAAACACCGTCTTCCCCTCTAGCAGTTTAGCGCAGACAAAAGCAATCAAAACCCGAACACCAGAGATGATTTGAGGGTTAACTTTCAAGATATAACTTAAAGAAGAAACACTTTAGGAAACAATATAACACAGATTATTAACACGAAATTAGTTGTTTTGAACACAGATATCCCTTTTAGCTTATCACTATGCTTTTTTTCTAGAAGACCAGAGTAGCAGATGACCGATCACTCGATCAGCAGATCACAATGAGTTTCACTTTAATCCACTTTTTTTAAACCTTTTATAATTACTTATGATATTATGTTTTTTAACCATGTACTTTCATGAATTAAAGTTCTTTTTCTTACTGTTTTTAGCAAAGTTTTTAAAACCTTTTAGCATTTTTAACAGCACTTTTTAACACTAACAGCACTTTTTAACACTATTACAATAGCAAGTCTTTATTCATGACAGTTTCAAATCACAACAGAAGTTATGTCATGACTAGGGGTGGGACAAGACTAATGGGAAGAACCCTCATGCTACCCTTCAGTTTTTAGCCTGTGACTGTGAAAATCTATTGGTGTAAGCCCAGCATTAGTTAAAACCAGACTCGGACAATAATAACTAAATATCCTGACAAATAACCTAAATAGAAACATATTACAGACGGAGCTGAAACTCATTTGTTTTAATGGTGACTCAGTCATTATGAAACCATAAATATAGAATTGAAAAAAAAAAAATATCTATAGCTGTGTGAAAAAGTCTAAGACATGAATTACAGGTCTGAATAGATATGCATTCTCATATGTGTATGTGCACATGTATATATTGCCCTACTTCCTCGTCCGCAGCCAGCCAGCTCCACTCCTCACTCTCTACAGCTGTTTCCCTCTCAGGTGGTGCAGTCTTTGGGCTGCCTGCATTGGTCTGGCTCTCTCCCTGAACTGACCAGCTAGACTTGCCCTGGACCTGTCTGGGCTGGACATAGGGAAAGCATTTATCATTGGATGGGGAAATAACTCAAAACCACAGAATAATGTACAAGATAAAAGATTAGTTCATATTGAACTAAACATTCACGAGCGTAACAACACTAATGGCTGTTTTCATTATGACACTTACTAGTGTTTTCCAATGCAAAAAAGTCAGATCTTTGTGACAATACCTGAAAATGCTCAAGACAGCACTATACACAGCCATTTGAAATCTACAGTAAAAGTAACACATTTACACATAAATTAAAGTTACACACAAATTATACTTACGAATAGTTATCACCTCAGTAAACAATAAATTAATTTAAAGATTACAATAAATTCAATGGCAAATATTGCAAATTAAACTAATTATTTCCTATAGGTTTACTTGTATTTTGTGCTAAAATAGCTTGATTCTGCATCTCTATTTACAGCTCATAAATCCATGTCAATGTTTACTGTTGCTGTGGCAACTTGCTGTGGCAACAAGAGGCTGCTGACGTTAGCAGCTGTTCGCTAGATTAGCTGAATCATCTGGGGTTGTATTACAGAAACTTCCTTCCTCCTAGAGGGGTTTTAATTTGAAACAGACACAGGAAATGTTCAGTTTGTATTCAAGTCTTAATTTTAACAGGGCAAACGGAACCAAAATAAGGTTTCATACTACAACATGTCCAATTATATCATTTTATGTATGTATATATATATATATATATATATATATATGTATATATGATGCGAAGCCTGTGAAGCTAGTTCAGGCAGCCAACTCAGACTGCGCCCACCATGATCAGCTGATCAATCACATGCTCTCCCTATCCTAATAGGGCGGGCTATTTTAAAAACCCTCCAGATACCTGCTCGTTCTTGGCTAGGATGCTGCTTCACTGCTGCTCTGCTATGCTGCTGCTTCTTTACGGCTGCCTCGCTGCTGCCCATGAGGTTTATGCTCTACATCGTGCTTCTGACCTCTGGGAACTGCAGTCCCTGCGCCAGCTACAGGAGCCCCGTTCCTCTCTCCAGCTGGAGCTATTCCTGATGCGCTCAGGAGCCAGATAATCTCAGGTAAAGCACAGATAATCCCCCTTTCTTTGCTTTATGAGTCAGATATTAAGCTGATGATAGGCATATGCTATGCTTTTGTTTTCTTTCTCTATCTATCAGGGCAAGATGTTAATCTGGTTAAAATCCTCATTTGCGCCTCTGAATCGTCTGATAGGAGGATGGTCGATTGCGGGGATTTTTCCATCTTCCTTAAAGACAATGACCCCAGGCTATGCAAAGCCCTCACCATGGCTGAATTTAACGTTGCGTTCAGTGTCTTCAGAGACACTATCTGCAAAATATATCCGGAGCGCAGACAAGAACTAGACACTTACCTCGCTATCATTTCCGACCTGGCCATGTCCTACGGAGGAACTCTCTTCTATGAGTATCACAAAAGCTTCTCAAGCAAATCTGCAATGTATATCCAAAAGTTCAATAAGTGGATCGACTGGTCTATCGTAGATCTTGCCTTGATCAGCAGGCATTTCACCGGCCGCCAAGCTGTGTCATGCTCCGTGTGCGGCTCATTCAGCCACAGCACCAACCTCTGTCCCAAGTCTGCGTTCCAGAGCAACACTCCTCGACCCCCAGCTGTAGCTCATGCCTCTCGCAGACCTCAGGTGCCCTATCTACCTGGAAATAATACACCCATTTGTATCAATTTCAACGAAAATGTTTGCTCATATCGCAATTGTAAATATTTGCATATTTGCAGCTGGTGCGCAGACTGCCACCCGAGGTCTGTGTGCCCAAGACGGGGGCGCCCGGCCAAATCCAAGAAATAAAGTCCATGCATCCATCCACGCCTGTGAACGTCCCAGCTCTCTCCAAGGCTCTCAGAAAACATCCTGTCAGAAGTTTTGTTAATTACCTCATAACTGGGCTTGTTCAAGGTTTTCTCGCTGGTCTGTGTTGGTTTCCTAAGTCCACCTATGTCTGTAAAAATGTACAGTCGGCTCTGAAGGAGCCAGATGTCATTTGCGATTTACTCACAAAAGAGACCAGGAAAGGTTTTATGATCGGTCCATTTTCTAGATCTCCATTCAACCTGTTCAGGATAAGTCCTATTGGTGTAGCAACGCGCAAATACTCAGGGAAAAAACGTCTAATCATTGATCTATCTGCCCCCCATAATGGGGCAGTTCCCAGCATTAACAGCCTCATTCCTTTAGCTCCTTTTTCCCTGTTTTACGCCAAAGTTGACAATGCGATTCAAATGATCAAAGCCGCAGGGCAAGGTACCTGGCTCGGGAAAGCAGATATCACCGACGCTTTCAAAGTCATGCCGCTCCATCCCTCCCAGTGGCACCTATTCGGCGTAAAATGGCGCTCAAAGTTTTATTTCGCTGTCAGACTAACCTTTGGATGCCGCAGCAGCCCTCGCATATTTGACACACTATCAGAGGCCTTATGCTGGATCCTCTATAACACTCATAAACTGCCTTTCGTTCTGCATCTGCTAGATGATTTTCTAGTGGTAGATTTCCCAGCTTCACCCCCAGCTCGCAGCATCACAACCGTGAGGGAAGTTTTTTCATCTCTCGGAGTGCCACTTTCGGAGGAAAAAACTGTAGGTCCCAGCACGCGCCTCGAGTTTCTAGGCATCATCTTAGACAGCGTTCTCATGCAAGCCTCTCTCCCCGAAGACAAACTGTGCCGTATTAGGCATATATTAAAATCTTTCGCCTCAGCCACATCTGTGTCAAAAAGGGAGCTCCTCCCCCTGCTAAGCCATCTAAATTTTGCAATGAGGATTATTCCCCAAGGGCGTGCGTTTGTGTCCCGCCTGCTCGACCTGGCTAAATCGGTAAAAAATCTCCAGGATAGCGTTAAGTTAGACTCAGGGTGCCTGTCCGACATTCGTTTCTGGTCCCTCTTTCTGGAGCAGTGGAACGGCATTTCCTTTTTCTATAAGGACGTTCCAGAAACCTCTGCTTCACTTGAGTTCTTTACAGATGCCGCTCCCTCTGTTGGTTTCGGGGGTTTTTTTCAAGGGGAATGGTTTTCCGAAGCCCGGCCAAAGGAAATGCTCGATCTGCCTCCAGACTGCAAGTCTATTGCTTTGTTCGAACTGTATCCAATAGTGGTAGCCTCCCTGTTGTGGGGCAGTAAATGGTCCAGCAAACAGATCGTAGTGCTATGTGACAACGAGGCTACTGTCAACATGATCAACAAGGGGCGCTCTTCCAAACCCCCTATCAATCGCTTCTTCAGACGCCTCACCTGGTCATGCGTCACGGGTAACTTCATCATGCGCGCCGTTTTCATTCCAGGCCACGACAACAGCGTAGCTGACGCTCTTTCTTGTTTCAAATTACAGAAATTCAAATCCCTGTGCCCAAAAGCCAAGCCCAGCAGCCTGCCTTGCCCTTCCTTCTCCCAAACCATCCTAGATTAGGAGGTGAAGACCCTCTGTCCTCTCTGCTGAGATCTGCTGCCAAGTACATGAGGCAAGGTCTCTCAAAAAACACATTAAAAGCCTACGATTCAGCTTGGTGGTTTTTCTCCTTCTGTGCTCGATTTGCCTGCCCACCCTTACCCGTCAATATTCCTCTGGTCTGTGCATTTATAGTCCACTCTTTCGAGTCTCGCAAATTGCAGCCTCTGTCAATTAAAGCACTGTTAGCCGGCATTCAGTTTCACCTCCGCTGTCAAGATGCTTCAGTCTGTAGCCTCTTCAAGAATCCCTGCATTCGTCTGCTTCAGAACAGTCTCAAAAAAGAACAACTTCAAGGCAATGATAAGCGCTTTCCTCTTACCATCTCTTTGGTGCAAAAGATGATATGCAAGTTAAGATCAGGGCTGTTTACTCCTCACTTAAATAAGTTGCTAGAGGCTGTTCTGCTTATGGCTTTCTTCGGGTTCATGCGGTGCGGGGAATTCACCACCAGATCTCTGACTTTCAACCCTCTGCTAGACCTCTGTTTTTCTGATTTGCAGCTAGCGTCAGATCACTTCACTATTTATCTGAAACATTCAAAAACCTACAAAATGCATAAAGGAACTCCCATGGTAATTGCAAGGAATAATTCTGCTTTTTGCCCTTTCGCCTCCATGCTGTGCTACCTGAGAACCCGACCCACACCTGCTCCCAGCGACCCTCTTTTCGTCACCGACGGCAGCAAGCCGATGACCCGAACCTGGTTTTCAACAAAGCTCCGGGAGCTCTGCTCAAGCTGTGGGCTATCTCCAGACGTATACACCGCTCATTCCCTCCGGATCGGGGCTGCTACAACTGCTGCACTTCTTGTGCCCACTCCTTCCCTCAAGTCTCTGGGTCGCTGGTCCTCGGCTGCATATGTCAGATACATTCGTTTCAACAAAAATGAAATTCTGCAGGCTCAGAAAATCATGAGTGCCCATGCCGTGTAACCTGCCTTAATAAATGCTCTGCTGCTTCACATGGTCGTCTCTCTAAAAATATTGTCAGGTGGATTGCAGGGGAGTTCGCTCTAATTCTGTTCTCCTCAAGTTCCTCCGAGGTCAGTCATGATAATCTCTGCTTCTGTTCCTCATCAGGCTCCAGCTACGGGGAATCGCTGTCCATGGCAAGCGCCGACGTTATCAGCTCGCAGCGTCAGGCTCTGTAACTCAAGCTCGTTTTGGGGGTTGCAGTTTTGGGGGTCTGCTTCATTCCCTGTAATGTCTGGCTCAGATCATTCAGGGAACGATTAATGAGACAGAGCCTGACGCCAAACCTGCTGCATCATACTAAGGTCATTATGCTGTGCTTCAGCTGCCTGCTAAGCTAACTATGCTGTGCTTCAGCTTGCTTGCTAAAATAACTATGCTGTGCTTCAGCTGCCTGCTAAGCTAACTATGTTGTGCTTCAGCTTGCTTGCTAATATAACTATGCTGTGCTTCAGCTGCTGCTAATATAACTATGCTGTGCTTCAGCTTGCCTTGCTAAAATAAATATGCCGTGCTTCAGCTTGCCCTGCTTAAGATAACTACGCTGTGCTTCAGCTTCTTGCCCTGCTCAAGATAACATGCCGTATTTCAGCTTGCATATGCTCAATAATAAAAATGTGTTCCCTTTCAGAATTGTCTGACTGAAATGATGCGAAGCCTGCGAAGCTAGTTCAGGCAGCCAACTCAGACTGCGCCCACCATGATCAGCTGATCAATCACATGCTCTCCCTATCCTAATAGGGCGGGCTATTTAAAAACCCTCCAGATACCTGCTCGTTCTTTGCTAGGATGCTGCTTCACTGCTGCTCTGCTACGCTGCTGCTTCTTTACCGCTGCCTCGCTGCTGCCCCGCTTGCTCATCTCGCTGCTGCTGAGGTTTGCAACCCACCTCCTCCCCAGCATCCACCTGTGGGCTCTGTCTCTATGATCCCATCGTGGGGGGTCTGCTTCATTCCCTGTAATGTCTGGCTCAGATCATTCAGGGAACAATTAATGAGACAGAGCCTGACGCCAAACCTGCTGCATCATACTAAGGTCACTATGCTGTGCTTCAGCTGCCTGCTAAGCTAACTATACTGTGCTTCAGCTTGCTTGCTAAAATAACTATGCTGTGCTTCAGCTGCCTGCTAAGCTAACTATACTGTGCTTCAGCTTGCTTGCTAAAATAACTATGCTGTGCTTCAGCTGCCTGCTAAGCTAACTATGCTGTGCTTCAGCTAGCTTGCTAATATAACTATGCTGTGCTTCAGCTGCTGCTAATATAACTATGATGTGCTTCAGCTTGCCTTGCTAAAATAAATATGCTGTGCTTCAGCTTGCCTTGCTAAAAAATAACTATGCCGTGCTTCAGCTTGCCCTGCTTAAGATAACTATGCTGTGCTTCAGCTTCTTGCCTTGCTCAAGATAACATGCCGTATTTCAGCTTGCATATGCTCAATAATAACAATGTGTTCCCTTTCAGAGTTGTCTGACTGAAATATATATATATATATATGGCTAGATAGGCTATAACCACAGCATTCACAAGAGAAACCTGGCGATATGACCATCAAAACAAGAAATGTAGAGTTATTTGAGTGCCTGAATTTGGCTTACATGATTCATTCATTTCAAGTCATCATCACAACATCTGACAAGTAGGCTAAACCTAAAATCTTACCAGGAGGCGGTTGTGTGGCAACAACTTCAACTTCACTGTCAAAATCCGACACATTAATAGTCTCCAAATCTTCCACTGGCAACCCAGTCTCAAAGCCTCCATTGGTGCCTGCATGGACAGCCAGAATGTTAACTAGTAGCTATGTCTTTCCTATCATATATCATATGATTTCATAGCAACTATAATATAAAGTCAAGCAATATAATCACTAGCAGGGAGAACGAGAACGTCAAACATTCTAAGATAGCCAGCGGCTAACTGTTAGCTCCACTTAACCTCGTAGTCAGCCTTGCTGAGGAGTCCCACAATCCGGTCCTCCGCCGGTGTTAAGGGGGGTGCGGAAGAGTCACTACCACCGGTAATTCTCCGGTCTTTACAAATAAATGCCGCTTTCTTCTTAACGTCACATGTCAATGTACTAATTTTTTTCTTGATGTTTTCAATGCTTCTATTTATCCCAGATACGGCGCTCACCTTTTCAGCTATTTTCAGCCATTCTTGGTCTTTCCTTTCTTTTGTCAGACTCATAGAAAACTTCCCAAACAATATTTCCTTTGAGCTTTCTACCAAACTCACCAAATTCTATTTCGTTCCCTTTAAAATTTTCTGCACGACGTTGTTTTTTCCCCATTCCATCCATAGCTAGCTCTAGTTATATTATTACTGTGATAGCTGCTAGCTGTCAGTTGTGAAGTGACGTGATCCGACAACAAGTTTCCTCTGTTGCTAGGTAACAGACATAAAAGCTGAATGTCGATGCTAGATCGCCTACTTAGGATATCTTAACCTGAGATAAGATAGGATTCCTAGGATTCCTCTACTGTAATGTCTTTATTACTTCACGCTTTGGCAACACTGTTTCTGTTACATTCATGCCAATAGCAAGGTATAATGCTAATTCAGCCTGTGTCAGGCCTTGATTGAAAAGATATGTGGCGGGGTGATCGATATGTTCCTGCTCCTCTGGCATTGCTACACTGAATGATGTTTCCTGCAATGATTTAATATACTACACTATCGTTTTGTTATCTCGAGATCTCGAGAAAATTAGCTATTTATCACGGGAAAAGGTGGTTGTTATTTCGAGATAACGGGATAATTTTCTCGAGATCTTGAGAAAACAAATGAAATTAACTTGTTATCACGAGAAAACAGATGGAAAAAAATATATGAGTGCATGGCCGCTTAGGGCTTCCGTAAATTAGGTCACATCACATTTGATGTAAAAAAGTTTTCTACTTCTGGACATGTGTAAAAAAGTGTAAATGTAGCCTAGCCAGCCCCAGGCTAACGTTACTTACCATGTATGACTCTACTCGCTTGTCTCCCGGTGCAGCAGCACCTGCTGGGCTGGTGACCCCGGCACCAAATAGGTCTGTCAATTTCGAATATTTAGCAGCTTCCACCTCCAGAGACTTCAGCTTTTTAAGTCGCAGTTTTTCAGCGCCACCCGGGCGTTTCTTACGCTTATCCATTTTCAGCTCAGCAGCAGCCCATCCCGCGACTCCGGCCCATGCCATGAGGTCCCACCCACCCTGGTTTGTGTTGTGATTGACAGCACTGTCAGGGCTCTCTGAGCCTGTCAGCCCAGGATTGATTGACAATGACAAACATAGACCAATAATATGTGTCGATGCTGGCAACAAACTGCTAGCCCTCTGTAGCCAATTGACCGGCCCAATTGGAGGGAATTTAGAGAGAGGAAAAAAAAAAAAAAAAACAGCGGACCGGCCCAGCCTACATTGGATCAATGGCCCACCGGGACGATGCCCAGTATGCCAGATGGCCAGTCCACCCCTGGCGCTGCCCTCAGCCTGCAGGGGGTTCCTCAAGCGCCAGGACAGGAGTGCTGGAGGTGCAGGCCAGTGCTGGGAGTGACCCCTCATGGAGGTCGTCCAGGTGATCTGGGTCGCTGGCCCTCCTACACCCTCCTCCGGTCCAGGAGGGACATACAGTGTTCCAGTAAGGATTCAAGGGGGTGGCAGCGTTTAGCTCAGTCGGTAGAGCAGCGTCCCATGTGCAGAGGCTTTGTCCTCACTGTGGCGGTCCCGGGTTTGAGTCCCGGCCTGGGGCCCTTTGCTGCGTGTCACCCCCCCCCCCCTCTCATCCTGTTTCCTGTCATTACTCCAAGCTGTTCTATCAAAGAAATTTACTTTAAAAAAATAAAAAAGATTCAAGGGGGTATATATCAGGCAATGGTGAATTCGGGCTGTATGCAGTCTATAATCCACCTTAACCTGGTTCGGGCTCTGGTGGAGGCATCCTCGGTGCATATAAGGTGTCTGCATGGGGACATTCACAGCTACCCTGTGGTGTCAGTAGAAATTAGACATGGGGGGAAAAAGCATAGCGTTAAGGCTGCGGTTAGCGCCCGCCTGGTGCACCCCCTGATTTTGGGCACGGATTGGCCTGGGTTTAATAAGTTAGTGGGGCAATGTGTGGGGGTGCATTCACGACCGGTGGGGACGGGAGATATGTGCGCAGTGCTCAGTGGTGACGCGAGGTTATTCGACACTGCAGACGGGGAGGAGGAACCGGCAGTGCCTTCGCAGGAGGCTCCACAGGTTCCCACGTTACACTCCATGGAAGATTTTCCACTCGAACAGTCTTGCGATGATACTCTACGCTTTGCCTTGGACCAAGTGATAAAAATTGAGGGTCATTTGGTGCGCCCTGATGCTATGCCGGCATATCCACACTTCTCATTGATTAGGGATAGATTGTAGAGAGTGAGTTGCGACACTCAGACAAGAAAATAAATTACCCAGTTGCTGGTACCAAAAAGCCACCGGGAAACTGTTTTCCAGGTGGCACATTATAACTCAATGGCTGGGCACATGGGGGGTGACAAAACACTAGACCGGATAACAGCCCGATTCTATTGGCCTGGCATTTGGGGAGTACACCGCTGGTGCACGTCTTGGCCTGAATGCCAGCTGGTTAACCAGCCGGCTATTCCAAGAGTTCCTCGTTCCATCGTTTTTTTGTTAGTCCTCGTGGACTACACAACATGATATCCCAAAGCAGTGCCCCTGCACACGATCTCTGCAAAGAGTGTGGCACAAGTGCTGTTTCGGGTCATCTCCTGAGTTGGGATCCCGAATGAGATCCTAACTGACCAGGGCACCTTGTTTGTGTGACGTACACTACGGGATCTTCATGGGTTGTTGGGCATCTAGTCAATTCGGGGGTTTGGCCGGATGGCTCCCCGGCCTAAGTCAGGTGGTGGAGGTATGTGGAGGTGAGCATGGTCGAGCCATGTCTGGGCTGACCACAGTAGATACACAGCTTGTTGAGATAGATGGGGGAGTCCTGGGGGGTCAGGCAAGTTTGTCTTGGGGGTCAGGCAAGTTTGTCCCAACTGCATAGGCTCCTCCAGGGCAACAGGGGGATCTCCTGAGTTTGTGGTAGGGCGAAGAGGGGTTACTAGCCTGCCACTCCTATTAGCCCTTTCCCTGTGTCTCTCTGTCAGCCTATTATTTACACGGATAGCTAAGGTGATCAAACCCTCCAGAGAGTCTGGAATATCTCGAGTGGCTAACTCATCCTGTAAATCTTCAGTTAAACCCTTATGAAACATCCCCTTTAACGCAAGTTCATTCAACCCACTCTCTGTTGCTAAAATATGAAAATCAATAGAGTAGGATGCAGCTGACTGAGATCCTTGCCTTAACGCTATTAACTAATTAGCTGCATCTGTTCCCAGTACCAGGTGATCAAAAACTCTTCTAATTTCATCAACAAATGTTTCATGTGACTCAAGTATAGCAGGCTTGCCCTCCCACAAAGCTGTACCCCACTGAGGGGCTTTACCCCTCAGGAGATCATATATGCTATGCTAGATTTGTCAGTGAAATAACTAGAGGGCTGCTGGTCAAATACTAGAGAACACTGGAGAACAAAACCACCACAGGTGCCCAGATCATCCAAACAATGCTCTGGAGGAGGAAAGAAAGGTTCCTTAAAGCTAAAGCAGGCTGGTGTAGCGGTGGGTTACTTGATGAGGCTGGTGTTGCAGGGAGAGGGGAGACCATTTGGGTGGAGAGCTGGTTGAGTTGACCACTGAGTTGAGTTTGGGAGCAGAGACCTTGAAGTGAATCCATAACTTCACAGAGCATTTGTTCATGCCTTCCCACGAGGGTATTCCTTGAGCGGAGATGGCTTGTTGCATGGCATCTGGGTCTGCTGGGTCCATGGTGTGGCAAGATTATTATGTTACAGTTGGTGTAGAATATTTCAGAAGCAGACAACCAGACTGGAGCAGTTTAAAAGATTTATTTGTCTTGCACAGGTAGATGGTATAGAACAGTAGCTCTTGCTTGGGCAGGCGCCTCAGCTGGATGGTTGGAGCAGAAGCGCTGAGGTGTAGGCTGAGGGCTTTGGCAGTAGCGTATGGAGCATTAGGCAAGGTGGTTCCAGAAGATGAGGAAGGCTTGATGGCAGAGGTGCTCGAGGCTGGGTGGTGGCGAGGCACAGAGCTGGTGAAGGCAGATGGTGGTCTTACGTCTGAGAGACAAAATAATCTGGCAGCGATTGATTTAAGACAGGGATATTAGAGCTGGCACTGATTACTCACGCTGCAGGTGTGTGTGAGACAGCAGCTTGGCAATCAGCATCCACAGTGCACCTCTGGAAAAAACCTACAAGCAGATCCACACACAAAACAACAAAAACACTACAATAAAAATCCATCCATCAATTTGCACCCTTATGCTTTGGTTAGCTTCAGACAATTTGTCTGTTTTTAACAGTACACCCATTTTGACATGAGGGGCCCTGTGCACCTTGCATAGTGACAATATAAGGCCACCAGGCTCTGACATCTGACAAGTGCCGTAATTATTCTGGTAATGACAGTCTGTATGTTGGTAATGGCCGCTACAGAATAACAAAATTCACTTTCATGCATGTGGTGTTTTGTGTATGTGTGTAAGTTTTTAGCCATCCTATGACTCTCTAGACTATGTTATATTTAATACTGAGCTTACTGAATTTGACACCCTGTGCTGGTGTCAAATTCAGTTGTTCTTTCACAAAGGTGAGGACTTTACACCCCTTAACAATTGACAGCATCAGAAAGAACAATTGTCTCCTCAGCATGTGATCTTTCATTGAAAAAGAACAATTAACTCCCTGCCAAAGCAGCAGAGAGCTGGCAGGTTTTGATAATTTTATTCCTGCCAGCTGCATGGGAGGCGGTCATCGCTGAATGCATCTCTTTCTTTAGAGGAGTCCTTGAACAGATACATGAAAATATCAGGTGGAGCTGCATGTGGACTGGAAAATATGGTCTGCGCTCACCTTCACAGATATAATAAATGCTGCATATTACACCTCTTCATCGTTGAAATCAAAAACCCATGTGTACAAAAAACAACCTTATAAATTCACTTCCAGTTATTATACTGAACATTATAAAGCTTTTCCTTTTGCAGAAATCGGATGTGATATTAATATGTGATATCAATGTTTTCATTAGTGTATGATCACCTGAAAATAAGAATTGTTATGTGTTTATTTTAAAATGATCCTTTTGTATCTACAGATGGAGTGGCTCCCCCTTCCCTTTTCTACAGTAGCCCGGAATGAGCCATTAAAAAACTGACACTAGAGAGGGCCTTACAGTGGCCACTGTAGGGGAAGTGAGACAAGGGGTATAGAGTTAGTTGCAAACTACAACCTCCCTCCCTCCCGTACTCTCCCCAGTGGCACAGACAGTAAGTCAACTTATCTGGGGATACTCCAGTCAGTGTCAGAGGCTGGATTTTCTTAGTTGAAATTTCCAATTTCAGACCTCCCAGAGTTCTTGACTGACCATAAGTGACATTTATTTATTTTATTTCATTTGTGTATTTGACAGTATGGTGCACAGCTTCTTATCTGTACTAGAGTTAGTTAAAAAGGAAATAATACATTACATTACATTACATATATCGCAATGCGAACGTGGAAGCTTCTGCATCAATGCATAGACAGAGCATAATCTAGAGTCTGCAGTTTATGTTGATTGTTGATTGTCCGGCCTCAGCTGGACAATAAAGTTAGGTCACGACGTTGCTCCCATGCTTTGAATTGTGGTTGGATATTAGGCTAACGTAGGGGTCTGCAACCTGCGGACCCCTGCATTAGCCTGTTAACTGTTAATTGTTAATTGTTAACTGTTAACTGTTCATTTTTACTGTTTTTAAATTTAGGCTGCTGTTCTGTGTTTTATTTATTATCAAATGATATCAATATTAATTTTTATTTTGTACATTTTCACAAACACAGGGAGGACATAAGTAGGTCTGCATATATATTTCTGTATTGCTACTCTATTTTAATTTATTTTTGGCTAGTTCTTTTGTGTCATAAATGCACCAAAACATGTCATCATTGAAATGAAAATGCAAAGTTCAAGTACCTTATACTGTAAGCATAAGTAGCCAACTGCAGAGTTGCCAGATCATGTAAAAATATAAATTAATTCTCATCTAGACCTATTGATAATCTTGATAGGTGTAGTGGAAATTTTCCTTTGTGAGGTAGAGAGTTGCTAATTCTAGACTCAGCGTGATGAATCAGATCTCTTTAACACATGCTGCATGGAGGGAAGGTCCAGAACATTCTCTCCAGTCCTCCAAATGTTACTGACTCAAATACAACAGAGTGGGGGTCACATACTTTTACAACACTGTAGGAACACATGTCCTTCGTCTCTGGATTTCACAGAAAGCCTGTGTCTAATATTAATTACTCCTTTCATCCCCAAGCTGACTGTTTTCAGGAGAGGCGCCTTGCAGTCTCACCTCTACATCTGGCAAAGGAGGACGATGTTGTCCTTGCAATAAAACCTTCAGATGGATGCTTCACAGGAGAACCTTCTCTTAGTTATTAACAACTATATAATGCCATTTGTTTCCCCCCTTAAAGAAGATGCACTCCTTTCTCTCAGGTCAATCGACACTCAGCACTCAGGAATCCACTTTCTGAGCTTCAAAAGGGACAGAGAACACTTTCTTCACAAAGATGTGATGATTGACGGTCTTTGCAATTATAAATTAGGGAAGGACGGCTGCTGGTCTGTGTCTCCCTCTATTTTGCATTAACAGATACATTCTCCTGAGAGACATTACTTGGGAGGCTATCTTGTGTCTTCGTCCTCCATTGTTTATGAATATGTTGTTGTAAGAGCTGTGACATTCCAATCTACAACGGTCTCTGTATGTTTCCAGATGTCCAACAAGTTCTAAATAACCATTAGGGCAGAACCTAATCTTCTTAATTTTATCAAATTAGGGAACAGAAAAGGAAATGCATTTAACTGGTGTTTCTCACATTTCTCTACGTTAAAGAGGAGCTAAGATAAAGTTTCTGTGCTTAATGTGTTTGATGTTTGGTGGAACCACAGCCCCTCCTGAGGGTGAGTCCTGGTGATTGGAACAGACTTTCAGAAAATCCTCTTTGTTTAATACTTCTCATTTACTAGTAAATGTCTCTAACATGTTTTTGTTAACAAGTATTGAGCTAAAACTAGAAGAAATATGTATAAGTCCTCAGTTCTACTGTATATTCAAGTGTGTTTTATGTTTAATCAAGTTTTATCTCTTTTTGAATTTTAAGTGATTTCAATCCTGTCACATTATTTTACGAAGACAAAGTCCACCTATTAAGCCATGGTTAAACTCTGGGAAAGGTGAAACATGGTCTCGAAACATTAAAACTATAATTTAGTTTAATTAAGTTTCATGAGTTTAGACTTATAATGTCGTCTAAGGCGTGAAGGCTGTCAGCCCCGAGACATGCTTTCTCTCTCTCTCTCTCTCTCTCTCTCTCTCTCTCTCTCTCTCGCTCTCTCTCTCTCTCTTCTGGCTCTTCTGTACTCTTCTATTCTCTCCTCTTCTTTTAATTGTTCATCCTTTATTTTACTCTTACTTTGCGACACAGTGAACCAACCACATGTTGATTTTTCTCAATTTTTTTAAGTACCTTTACTTTTATTAAAACTCTAGCAGAACAAAGTTCTGTTTGTTTTTGATTTTGTTTGTGATATATCGTTAGGTATCACCACCTGATTCAGAGGAAGTGAATTTAATTTAATTCATCTTCTACTGAGTAATGACGGAAGATCCGCCAGGCCAGCATTTCATCCTCCAGTTATCTTATTCAAGAAGTTGACTTAGTTCTGAATCAGAGCTTAAGAACCACCTCCTGAAGCAACAAAGAAGACATCTTTATTAAGAGCATCATCATTGATGAAGACGTTGCAGTAATTAGCTGCTTCAGAAACCGTACAAATGGTTTCCAACGAAAGAGAGACATTTGTTCCAAGCTGAAACCGGCTCTGCCCCCAACGCTCTCAAGCGGACATCCCGCTGGGCCGTGGACCAAAAGTGTCATCAGCTGAGTACCAGACAAGCCGTGACTTCCCTCGGGCTACTGGATCGACACTGCAGTCCGCAGCCGAGCTAAGAGCACCCGAGGAGACCAAGGCCCGGACGTCCTGACTCCCAGACAAAGTAGGCTGAACATCTCCATACAGCTGGATTCACACACGTGAGACATGAGTTGGTGTCTTAGGTTCTGATTTCTATCTTTTGAGCTTAAGAGAAATTCCGTTTAGGGTCTCGTTAGTATTAAAATTACTCTCGTAATATTTAAAGGCTTTCACCCGACCTGTAATTTCACCATCTGCACATTAGTCACATTTTCTGTTCTCTGTTATTCTTTTAAATTGAAATTTCATTTATTTACCCTGAACTATCTAGTAAATAAACATATAGAATCGTATGTCGTTGTCTGTGGATGTTTATTTTTAAAAAACCCTTTCATGCATGGAGGTCACTACAGTGTACAGCTATTCAAAAGCTGTTTTCTTGTATATGCATAAGTTCACATCAGTCACTACAGTGGATGCTATTGCATCATCTCATTCACTGCCACCAATTGCAAAGCCACTGCAAGTGAAAGAAAAAGAGTGAAACCAAGATGGCCGACAGACAGCCAGCAACACCAAGTTGCTCATTTATTCCTGTTCAAAGCTTCTATAAAAAAAGACCCTTGCAGGTAAGAAAAATATGGTGACATCAAGTAACATCTAAGGAGTCATGCAATTGCTAAATTTTCCAAATATTGATTTTATATTGGAAGAAATTATGATTAATAACACGTCCACTAAATTGTACATCATGCATCACTGGCTATATTTCAACTACAATCCATAGTGAGGAGGAATGGCTGCCAGAACAGGTAGGATTAGCAAATGCTAGTGGAAATCTATGATGCATGCCAACTCTAGTCAAGATACTGTGAGGATCTATATTTAGTTCAGAGACTTGTTATTAGTGTCATACTATCATCAGTTCAGAGACTCTAACAGGTTCATTTTTATGCCAGTGGTCTGTTTTGACCTGGCTAATAAAACAGATTTTAGTTCTGATTTTGATGTGCTGGCAAAGTTTAGAGTAGGTTTCATTGCATTAAACTAGCCATAAAAACATTCAGTGTAAGTTAGTGCTGGGGCAGTGCACGTTAGGACAGTCAATGGATTGTGAGCAAGAGACTTGGAAATCTATACAGGAAAATTTAATGAATTCCTCAATGTTGTTTTGGTTATGCATGCATAAATTATATTATTGTATAGTTCACACCACATTTCACATTTCAACACACTTTATTATATAATTTTATTAATTTGTTTGTTAAATACATATTTCTACAAAAACGCATGCTGTACACCTGAGTGGACATGTAATTACATCTTTATAAAATATGAATTGAACAAAAAAATTCAAACCTAGTTTTTCATGCCTAAAGATGAATAAAAACACTTGACACAAAAATCCTGACTGAGGTTATCATAATTCATGCATGAAAGTGTTTTCATGTGGAGAACCGATGGAAACTGTGTGAGAAGTAACTGCTTCAGATATGAGATTGAATATATCAATTTGAAATTGATTAGAACTGTTCAAAGCTAAACTTGTCCAGTCGGATTTGATTAATTTCCTCTGGATTATTCAAATAGATAAAACAATGGAGGTGGTGCCCCATTTACGAGTGTGTTATTAATCGCCAGTGATTAATTACATTTATTAAGAGGGTATCTCCTACAACACTAGGTAATTACACCTTCCCAAAACAAGGACCCCCTGAGGTTTGGGTTGATCATGCCTTTCCCAGGACAGTGACCCTTTGATGTTTTGTGTCATGTGACTTTCTGATACTTCCACCAAAAGGAGTTTCTCCCCTCCTCCCCTCGCATCCTAATCCTGTTATTTACAGCACATTGATTACTGAATGGAAAACTATGTAATTTCTCACATGCTAATTTAGACTTGCGTTACCTTCATTATAAGACACAAATATGTTTTGCGGCTCCAGACAGATGTTACTTACTTAGGAGGTATGTCAGAGGGAGCAATCATCTGTGAGTGATAAAAAAAACTCCCCTAGTATTTTTTGAAACAGACATCTCGGGGCACATGTCAGATTTAATGAACTTGCTGTGAAGCATGAACAGGACCAGACCCACACTGAGAGTGACGTCTGCCTCACAATAATTATTAATCACGTTAGCCATTTTCACCTGAAGCTAACGTCTGCAGCCATAAATAATAACTGTTACAGCGAGCCCAGCTAATCAGCCGAGATCTGAGGAGGCGCTGTCAACTCTGCCATCCAACTCTGAGAGAGGTGTGTGCAGCAGAGTCAATAGAGGCCTTACCTTAAAGCTGCTATGTGAAGACAATAGTATTGTAGATTACAGTGAATGTGTAAGTTTGTTTGTTGTTTGTTTTTGTAATGTTTATGTATTGAAAAGATGCAGCTTTTATTTGTAGACTGCTGTAGTGTGATTGTTGGAAGGACTTTCTGAATAAAAGGGGAATTAAATTATGAAAAAGTAGCCATGTGCAGTAATATAGATCATGGATGATGACATACACTGAGATACGAGAATTGTTCTGCATTTGAATCGTTGATAGCTGAATCTTAATCAAATCAAATCATGATGCCAGTGAAGGTTCTCACCTCTACTCTCCACACGGGGGCTGTCATTGTTGTATGATGTCAGACAACTGCTCACTCATGAAGGTGGGGTTGATGGATGTGCCTCGGGTTTACAAGTAGAAATTCTGAGTTTGAATTTTTTTTTAAATTCTGAGTTCCATTGCAGGTCTTCAAGTAGGAGGTTGGAAATGTCCCCAGTCATTGCTCTTTCAGCTATATAAATATATTTTTATCAGTGCAATGCACATAGATAAAAGTCAACACTTATTGTTGACTTTTATCTATGTGCATTCAGGTACACTGAGACATGACACTGTTGATAATATATGATATAGCCTATGTGATGATGATTAAAACAAATGTTTGTGCGCCTGTCTTGCTGTTGTTGGATGGAGATGATCATTGAGTCCAAGGCGAATGATGTAGCGTCTGATTTTTCAGCATAGATGTGACGCAGGAATAATGTGAAAGCCATCAGAGTAATAAGGTGACCCGAACTTCCTCCCCCTACACCCTTACCCTTCAACCAACCCCATCCCACATACTGTACCAGTCCTCATCTGTGGGTATTTGTTCTCCCTCACCTTCTTCATCTAACATCCTCACTGTAACACAATTTTCTGATCCAAACTAAGAGCTGTGTGTGTCGACCGGACCGCCGACCGAGGAATAGGTGAGGAGAGAGGAGGGAAGAGGACAGGTGAGATAATGAAGGAAAGGGAAAACATAGAGGGGAAAACACAGGAGACACTGAAAGGACACAAGAGGGCATGGAATCAAAACATAAGACACAACACAAAGACACAGAATCCCGAATCATGACACATTACTGTGTTTTCTTTGTGAGTGATATAACTGTGTACACAAATGTTCAAACTGAGGTCGTCTCAAAGCGCTACATCACTGAAAACAACAGTGACATATTAATTCAGGCTTTCTCTTCCACACCGACCCTCTCTAGGTTCTCTGTTAATGACCTTGTAGATCATTTCAGTCCTAAAATTACAAATGTTATTGAAGCCATTGCACCCACTAAAGTGAAGGTGGTCTCTGGTAAGAAAAAAATCACCTCAGAGAAATGCCACGCTGGTCAAAATGGAAAAAGAGGAATGTGGAGAAGCTGAGCGCAGATGGCCAAAAACAAATCTCCAGGTTAATCTTGACATTTATAAAAAGAGACTTTACATTTTTCATTTAGAACTGGAAAAGTCAAGGCAGTCCTTCTTCTCAGACATTATCACCACGAACAATAATAATGCACGTGCCCTGTTTGCTACTGTCGACAGGCTAACAAACCCTCCTGTGCCAGTATCCTCTGAACATTGGTCTATCAGGGCCTGTAATAAATTTGCATCCTTTGCAAAAACAACTGTCTTCCCCAAAGCCACGAACACTGTAAACCACTCCTGAAGAAGAACAATCTAGACACATCTGTTGTATAGCTACTGTATGTAGTATAGCTTTTTATTATTTTGATATTTACAAAGCCACTCAGTTATTTTTTAACTAATGCACATTGGTGGTGCAGGTTTGATATTTTGCAATGAATAATTCCTGATAGTTATTATTATAAATAAGAAT
Organism: Lagodon rhomboides; assembly: GCA_039737535.1. NCBI lineage: Eukaryota > Metazoa > Chordata > Actinopteri > Spariformes > Sparidae > Lagodon > Lagodon rhomboides. The sequence continues at coordinate 23,430,807 of CM077805.1, forward strand.
ATTTATCCATATAAATTAATAATCACAGGGCGCCATCCTGGCATCAGGGACCAGTAACCGAATAGGGAAACAGTCTCAATAAGGGTTGCTCACTTTAAAATGTGAAATATTTCTTAAATATTTAGCATTGAAAGCAGTGAAGGAAATGAAAACAAGCATCACGACCAGCTGTTATTACATTCACACACACAAATAAGCAACATACAACTGCTCTGTACAGTTTAATCCTCTAGACCCCAGTAGAATTCTAGAATGTTGCTGCAGCTCACTGAGAATTCTCACTCAAAAGATAATTTTTGTACTCTATTCAAACAAACAGCTCAAGCTCAAAAATAAAATAATTCATCAGTTGTTTTCATTTAAAATAAACACAACCTTCTTTTTAATTTGATATTAAAAACAGACTCGTTGTCACACAACCACCAGAAACCAGTGTTCCTCCCCAGTATTGACAGCCAGCTGTAATTACTGAATGTAATTATGTGATCTGATTTCGAGCTTGAAGTCTGAATGTCTTTGTCACTTTCCATAGCGCTGTTGTTGTGGGCAGTATCTTTGGCAACTTGTATGAAAAATCGTCAAATGTATTTATGGGAAAGCACTGAGACCCGGGCAGTACTCCTCACCAGCTATGTAGGTCCTCATGTTTACTGAAGTTGATTATGTGATGCGATTTCAAGCAAAAGACTTGAACTTATACAGTCTTCGTCACCACATGTGTGGTGGGTTAAGATCTCTCTCACAACATCCACCGTCTTACAGCATCCATTAGATCATGGTTTCTCAACGGGGGCGGTATAAACATTTTGGGGGGCGCTGGACACATGAGGGCTGGTATGGGGGCACTCAGGCACGAATGGGGGCGCCACAATTTGGCTTGTACAAAGTTCATTTGAACTCTACATTTTAATGGTTTCATGGTTTCCCAACTAAAAATAAAGCTGCTGTCTGAGACCAAGAACCCGAGTCTGCTGCTTCCACTGCTGGGTAAAAGGGAGTAAACCCCGACGTCGCCCCTGGAGATCTCCCCGCTGCTCCCTGATCACGATCGAACAAGCCGAGCAGGAACGATCTCCATAGTAACGCCCAAACAAATCCACCACAGCAGCAGCGAAACCCGGGAAACACAAACGCTACTTTTGACAGCTGTCACCTCATCTTCACGGGCTAAAACTTAAATAACCAATGAAAACGTACACAAGCACGATAATGTATTCACGTTTAATCACACACAATATACATTACAATCAAACATGGCGGAAAATAAGAAGAAATGCAGGCAGTACAATGCAAATTATATAAATTATGGGTTTATTCCATCACCCACGAAGGTACATCTGCCGATGTGCCCGCAATCGGCAGATGTCCTCGTTTTGACCTCGTTTTGTCAGGGAATACCTGACCACAGACACGCAAGGGGAAACCTCTTCGCCGCCCTGACTAAGTTCCTGTGGGAGAGGGACATCCCGGTGACGAACATCATTGCCTGCGGCACAGATGGAGCGCCAGCTATGGTCGGCAGATACCGGGGATTCGCCACCCTGCTGAAGCAGCAAGCCCCCCGTGTATTAACAGTGCACTGCGTACTGCACCGTCATAACTTGGTGGCCAAAAAATGTCCCCGTCACTCCATCAGTCCCTGGAAGTCGCAGTCAAGGCGATCAACAAAATAAAAGCACATGCACTGAATGATCGGCTCTTCAGACAGCTGTGTGGGGAAAATGATAAGGCCTTTAAGCGCCTGCTGCTCCACACAGAGGTGCACTGGCTGTCAGAGGTCCAACAAAACTGCATCAGAGACCAGAAAAAACTTGTTTTTCATGGGACCTTTAATATGCAATTCAATCATCCTCAAAGGCTGCTCAAAGGCTCCTCACCAATTTGACTTAAATTCTACTTCACAGCTCTTTCCAGAAAAATCTAGTAGCAATTCAAGGGCTCAGGGTCCCATTAGAACTAAAATAACATTTCCATGTTGTTTGTTGTTGTTTTTTCCATGTGTCTTAAATCCAGCGTTCAGGATAATATTTTGTGTGTTTTGGTACACTCAGACAGCAGCTTTATTATTAGTTGGGAAACCATGAAAGTTTAAAATGTAGAGTTCAAATGAACTTTGTACAAACCAAATTGTGGCACCCCCATTCGTGCCTGAGTGCCCCCATACCAGCCCTCACGCGTCCAGTGCCCCCCAAAATGTTTATAACGCCCAAGGGGGTTGAGAAACCATGGTTTAGGGCATGTGTAAATACTAAGCATATTTCCCAAAAGCTTGAACTGCTCTTCTAAAGTACTTAAGACTTCATTATTCTATTTATTTAAACGTAGCTTTAGTTTATTTAGTCAGAAAATACTCATACAGTACACTCTCAGAAATAGGGGTACAGTACGAGTCCTTTTTTGTACCCCTAGGTACAATCTACACTAATGTACCCCCTAGGGCTCATTATTGGACCTTAAGGTAACTATTTGTACCCTTTTGAGGGCCCAAAAGGTACATATATGTACCCCAGTGGTAAAAGGTACATATATGTACCTTTTCTTCTACATGCTGGGGTACAATTGTATTAGGCTCTACAAATGGCAGTAGCCTAAATATTAATATGTTTAAATAATTATTTAGTCTTTCTTCAGTAGTAGTTATACTTTTTAAATGTGAAGGTTTCACTGTTTCCTTAAGTATTCAATGAAGATTTTAACTTCTAAGCCATTTTTGAGTAGCCTTGAAATATTTTTTTTTTTTTAGCAGATTTGCAGGTATGAAAAATTACTAATCATCCAGTCAATATTGTATGTTATGATATTCACAAACGGCCAACCATGGATGCACAGTAAAATCAGCTACCTACAGCCTGGCAGACAAAGAGCCCGTCCACACCGCAGTATACAGTATGCAAGTTTCCCAGAATGCATTTCGCGGCAACCGCCAACGGTAGAGCTGCTAAAAGCTGTTTTAATTCTCGCTTTAGCGCTGTTAATACATCACTTTCTTAAGTTTTAATATTTTTTTATGCGAGAAAGTACCTATTTAGATCCTTGGTGATACGTGATACGCCTCTGCCAATAACTGTCACTAGGCAAGTAAACCACTATTGACTCCACCAGTCAACTTATATGTCACACTTCGACATAGTATTTAAAGACGTACAAAACTGACATGTGAAGATCTTCTGTCACGAGTGTTATTTTCATGTATGCAGTTTTAAGGTTGGTGGAGAATGGACTTGCCTGCAATGGACAATTTTACATTGTTTAAAGTTAAATGAAATTGAAATGTGAAAATAAAAAATTGCCACCAGAGGTACAAGATTGGTCTTTATAAGGTACAAACCACAAGGGTACAAATAAGTACCCAGTGTCAAGGGTACAAAATTGTACCTTCAGAGGGTACTGCCCCAGTGACAAGCCATTGTACCCCTAAAGGTACAATTCTGTACCTTATTTTCTGAGAGTGTAGAAATGTGAATTTTTTTTCAAGAATTTCAAGATAGGAAGCAATAAGGCCTCATTTAGACACATAATGGTGCTGTGCCGATGAGCTGCAGGTAGTTCAGGTGGTGTGAGAGTGTCATTCAGTTTGTGCGATGTGTTGTTGCTAACTTGAACCACTGATTCAGAAGTTGGCAGTAACACACTAAAAGCAGTTTGTCAACCTCCATTAAAAAGCACAGGAAAGGTTGCTACTTTTAGCATATGCCGGTCCTACAAGTGATTGTTTTTCCACATCTACAGATTAAATAAATAATAATAAAAAACTAGGATGACAGGCATATCATAACAGTGCATAACAGTGAGTTTTAAACTGGTGCACAAAACCAAATGAATTAATATAAGTGAAACACAGCATTACACACAAAAGAAGACCACTGTGCTCTACCAGTAGCATTTAGCAATGCTACTAGTAAGTCTGCGAATGACCCTTCCGAGGCCAGATTGAGTGAATACACATGAAACAAAAAAAATGTTACGCTCTATTACCCTAGTATTGTTGGTCATTAATTTTACTAATCTGATTGCCAATGCCAATTTATGTGACTGGCCACAGCATCAAGACATCATATTTTGATCCTCCAAAGTTGATTCTCTTTCAATTTTTTCACAGCAACAACTGTGTATTTTTTGTAGCACCTCCTGCAGTCTGCACTGCCACAGCCTGAACATACAATCTTCATTGAAATTAATGGGAGGACTAGTGTTCACGCAAAACACCTTATTTGGTCTGAATGGGGCCTATACCCAGGGGGCCAAGGAGGTTTTTCAGACATGGAATGTTAGAAATGGTTGTGATTTAGAAATTATATCTTGGACCTTCTAGGATCATAACCTGGGTGCACAACCTGGTCAACTAGCTAATGGAAATGTACAGACAGTAGGAATTATATTTTACCACCAGAGCAAATAAAATTTGCTTTCCCCACCACTCTTTGAACTGAGTTAAACTTATTTTGGAGTTGAAATGTTGAGTAGTCCCTGGTAAATTAATATCCTGATTTGTGGAAATCAATGTCTTCTGATTTGTTGAAATCATTGTCTGTTTTTATGAAAAATGGCCCATTTTGATAATCAAAGAAACAAAATGTAATAAACTGAAGGCATAAAATTTGTCTTCCTGGTTATTGCTCATGATTGATCCCATCAGCAGATTTTGGCACAGAATTAATAGAAGTTGAACATAAAATAATCCTCTAGAAAATCGGACTGCCATTCTAAACACATATCCTTAAATGTAAATATTCTGTGCTTAAGGGCATTTCGGGATTGGCTATGTGTGCATTCTTGTAAATGATGCTTGCCATAGCAGCCCTTTTCAGGTGCCTTGGTGCCATTTATCATACTGCCATCTTCCTGGAACTGCACTTGACTACCTAGTCAACAAATTTGCCTTGTAATGTGTGTCATGCAGAATTGCAGTAACTTAATTACTCTTTATTGCAGTTTTACATTAAATGCAATTTTCTGATACTTGTTTTCATTTGATCACTGGAAAGTGACTCAGACAGACACAGTCAATGGTCAGGTTGTCTTTGACTGTAGAATCAGCACACTGTGTAGTTTATCTAAACAGTGTGTCTCCACTGCTGCTGATGACCTTGATTATCTCTACATCCCTGGTGACCCATCTCAGGGCCAAATTCATGGTGAAGGATGGATGAATAGAGGTACAGCATTGTGTAGAGCGACTCAATTTGGGCTGCAGGGTTAAGTGTCATGCCATCCAGACGACTAACCTCCTTGGCATCTACATTATAAGTCTCTAAAAGCATTTCAGGAGAGAAATCATTGGGGTTGCCATCTGCTCTCCCACCCACAAATGCATGTGCCACCAGTGCTTCAAATATTTCTGGGGCTTTTTCTGGCAGGTTCTTCATCTCAACCAAATACAGAGACAAAGACTGCTGCCCATATTTGTAGTGGTCTGCTGCGGTGAGGTACGGTAGCTAATTCACAGAAATATCCTATTCCATCACCTTCCTGCTGGTAGTAGGAGAACCTGTGGAGATGGCTGACGTCTCCAGGAAGATTGACCAGAAGCCTGCTGTTGGTTGCTCATGATAACTGTGAACATGACATCTGGATGATTTTTAAGAGGCAGTGTTATCAGTCTCAAAAAAGACAGTTTCTCACTGTGACTGCCAACTTAGTGTTTATTGGGTTAACACGATGTTGTGTGTTTCCTGGGATAATTTAAGGAATTTAAAGTTTTGTTATGGGGCTGGTATTAGTTCAATCATCACGAGCACAAAAAACACTATTTCTTAGTAGGGGTTGAATTGTTTCCCACCCTGAAGATTTCCAGTAGCTAGCTGACCAGGTTGTGCACCGGTGTTGTAATTCTTGAAGGTCCTAGATATCATTTATAGGTCCCAATCTTTTATAACATACTTTGTCTGATCTCTGAAAAAAGAAAGGTTTACCTCCTGGGTACTAACAATAAGATAACGTAAGCATAACACAAAATAAAGCTGATAATTTGGCACCAATGTTGGGGGCAGGGGTTAATCACCATGGAAGCATGAATATCAGTAAAAAATGGTAATACGCCAATATATCCTTGTTGTCATGATACTCATAGAACATATTCCTTTGGTTTATATGTTTTCCGGAAGTTTATCGGAAATCCCAATGAAGCACTTTGAGGTACTCCACAAACACTTTTCATTGCTGTTTTTAAACTTAGTATGGGTCATTGCAGAGTTGTGGAGCAGTCAGTGCAGAGAGAGAATCAGGAGAATTTTCACAAATCTGTGGTCTGTACATGCAGGTGTGCGTGCTTTACATAAATACACACGCATGTAGGCAAGAGGTAAACATAAAGATATGAACACATGTAAACACATGAAAAATACAACAACCACGCATGGAGGCATACATCCAGACATATGGAGCTTAATTTCCGCTGCCCTGGCACGTGACACCAGCGCTCCTATTGGCTGCCTGTGGATTTGCATTGTAAGTGTTGTGGAGAGTGATGCATCCTGCTTTGTGTTCTTGGCAAGCACAGTGAGAGTGTGTGCCAGCTGCTGCGCCTCGGAAAAGTGACATCCCACAGTGTGAATCAGCACAGCAGAAACGAGCCACGCACACTGTCGAACTCACTGTGGAATATCTGTCTGGGTGATGCAAACTGTCAGCAGTGCAAATGGGGAGGTTTATAATCATAATCTAACGTGTGAATTATTGATTCCTTCTGTGTTGCTGCTGTATGAATCAATGATCATGATTATGTACACTGTGGTATTCTGTGCCTCAAATGTTGATTTTTTAAAACCATTTAAACCTCTTTTCTGTAGAAGATCATGTTATTCAAGATTGAGGCTAGGATTCACTTTGAAATTGTTTTGAATTATGGTTTAATTCTGCTACACCTTTGTTTCACAGTTTTTATGAAGGATGGCAGAAATGGTCTTGAATGTGGATTAAGAGCTTAGGACAATGGCACAAGTGAATTTAGGGCATGTTCTACTCCCTTTCTCCAATTCAGTGGTGAATAGTCTGGGTACACAGTAAGGCACAAGGCACAAGGCACAAGGGGGTTGTATTTAGTGTCTTCTGATGTATCCTGGGTGTAGCGCAGCAAACAAAGGCTCTTTGTGCCTGTGTTGGAGTGCACAGAGACACACACAGACCTAATGATCTATGACATTAAGGAGGATGTCAAAAAAGACAAGGAACAGAAATTAGAAAACGTGCCTTTACAACTTACCACCGAGTTTCACGCAACATCAATAGGGAATTTGGGTTCAATGTAGTCATCATTAATAATGAACAATTATCAGGGATAATTATTATTAATAATAATACTACTAATAATAATAATAAATAATAAGATCTGAAATAAATCAATACATTTTTATTTAAATAGTCCAAAATCACAATCACATTGCTTCCGTGGGTTTTACAATCTGTACAGCGAATAACATCCTCCTGTCCTTAGACCCTTGATTCGAGTGAGGAAAAACTTGCCATATTACAATAAACAGTATACATTTTATAGTAGATTTTATTTATTCTTTCCTTCCTTCTGTATTTGTTGTTTTTTGATGAAATCATGAATGATACCATCAGGCCATAGTGTGAACACAGATTTTGCTGAAACAATTGTCATCTGCCTGTCGTATGTACTGAAAGGTAGTCACCCCATCGAAACAGTGAAACCACAGATAAATCTACATACATCTGAGAAACATATATTCAGTAAAATACCATTCATTTTTAACATTTTATACTCTTAATTCATTAATAATGAAGGATGCAATTTTCCAGATTGATAAAGTATAAGTTAAAAACATGTAACAATTGTGTATTTTCTTCACATCAAGGACAATATATTTGTATTGATTCATATCAATGTTTATGTTTCACACAGCCTACTATTGAGGCCAGTCCACATGAGGGCACGCCCACCTCAGGGACTGAGATTTAACCAGGAAATCAGTGTATGATGTGATTAATTTATTTGCTAGTAAATACTGCCATATCCTCCCGGCCCATTCATTTATGTCCATTATAGTGGACATTTTGTCCACCTGTATCTCCCTTAAGTATCTGGAGTTACCCTATCAAGCCCTATAGTGTTCTGTAGAGGACATCCTGGGCTTTCCAGTGATGTGTCATGTGATAGGTTTGCATGCTGGGAACTTTACTTTTTTTCTCTCACAAGATGGCCGCCATACCAACAACCACATTTTATGGAAAGAGGAGAGGTAAGTCAAATATTCTTTATCTATTGCTATTTTTACCATGATAATTATATATATGTTCTTGTTTATTAATGTGTCATCAACAATATTATTAAATCTGAAAACAGTTTAATTATTTATGTTTTGAAATAACAGTCATTTAATGAATGTCAACTGTAGTGGACACCGGGACCATTTTAATGTATTTAATGACTGCACATTGTTGTAGGAGACAGAAGTGAAGCAGAGAGGATTCTATACCGGATAATAGAGGGAGATTCAGATTTGGAGCTGTCAGATGAGGAAAAGGATGAGGATGAGTATCAGCCTGTGATAGGGGAAGATAGTGACGAAGAAGGAGAGGAAGAAAATGCAGGAGAATCTGATGAGACAGAGTCAGAGCCAGAGAGGGAGCAGGAAAGTCGTCGTCTTCTGTGGGCCAGGACAAACTTGTATGTTTTATTTAGTTTCAGGCTAATGTATTCAATTTTATTATCATGTTACTGTAGATTATTGTAGAATTTGTAGACTGTATAACAGATGTTAAATGTATGCAAGTTGCCTAAAAAAAAATGCTCGTGAGATTGGTCAATATTACATCCATGACACTGAAATTATGGCATTAATCAAAATTGATGTGTAAAAAATGTGGTGTTTTTATTAACTTATTAACTTTATTTTTTTTCACATCCCATCCCATTATAATAGATTCACACCTGTGCTACCTGGGCTTCCTGCCTATCACGATGACCCTAAAATCCGTGAATACTGGAGTCCAATCCAGTACTTTTCACAGTACATCGATGACAAAATCTTTGAAGATCTGGCAGCTTTTACAAATCAAAGACAGCTGCAAACTACAGGAGTGTCACTGAATACTACTGCCCAAGAAATCAAAATTTTCTTTGGCATATCAGTCCACATGGGCTGCCTTGGCTATCCCAGAGTGAAAATGTTTTGGGCTAAAAAAACCAAAGTACCAGTTATTAGCAAGAAGATGACAAGGGACAGGTTCTACAAGCTAAGAAGCTCACTTAAGATTGTCAATGACCTGGATGTGACTGAAGAGACAAAGAAGTCAGACATTCTTTGGAGAGTCAGACCATTGCTTGACCGTGTGAGGCAAGGTTGTCTCAGCCTTCCAAGGTGTGACAAAGTGTGCATTGATGAGCAAATCATCCCATTCACAGGCCGTTGCCCAGTCAGGCAGTATGTGCCAGGAAAGCCAAACCCTACTGGCCTGAAGGTCTTTGTGCTTGCCTCACCAAACGGTCTCGTCCTTGATTTTGAGGTTTATCAGGGCAAGAACACATTCAGGGGCCAAAGACTGGGAGTTGGAGCTGCAGCAGTCTTGCGAATGGTCGAGTCTGTTCCTCCAGGAACTTATGTGTTCTTTGATCGATACTTCACAACAATCGATCTCATGGATGCTTTGCTGTCAAAGGGTCTTCCAGCAACTGGAACTATTATGAAGAACAGAGTTCCAAAGACATGCCAGCTGCCCGCAGATAAGCAGCTGAGAAAGGAAGGGAGAGGGGCTTCAGTGATGTTGGTCAGGAGGGAGCCAGAGCTGGCACTGACGAAATGGTTCGATAATAAACCAGTTCTGATGGCCTCCACTGTCTATGGCAGAGATCCAGAGGATATCTGTGGCAGATGGTCCAACAAAGACAAACATCATGTCCAGGTGCGACGGCCAGCAGTAATCAGAGAATATAATGGGTGGCGTAGACCTTTGTGACCGAATGCTGAGCTTCTACCGCATGTCAACCAGGACGAAGAAGTGGACGTCACGTGTGATGACGCATTTCTTTGATGTTGCCATCACAAATGCTTGGATCCAGTACAAGTCTGACAGTACAGCGCTGAATCGACCAGCTAAAAACACAGAGCAGTACCTGGACTTCAAACTGCACCTGGCTGAAGAGCTGATTGATAGTCCAGCATTTGATGACAGCAGTGACGACAGTGAGGAAGAGTATCAGCCACCAACCAAAACAAGGATTCCACAACCAGAGCCATCTGTACGTAGACTAGGAGCCAGACACATGCCAGAGATGATGGACATAAAACATGCAGAAAGATGCAGGAACAAGGGCTGCAATGGCAAGACATACATGAGGTGCACCAAATGCAAGATGTTCCTCTGCATAACCAAAAAGAAAAGATGCTTCCAGGATTATCACAGCTAAAATATCCAGAGGAAGATGAAATGCAGAACTGCTTAGTTCTATGTCTTATGGTTTATTGTTGAACTAAATACATGTATTTTTGCTGTTGCAAGCAACAAACAACAGAAGAATGTTACAGAATTTTATTTGTTTTTATCAAATGTCAAAGTTCTTAGGTAAATATCACTTTCAAGACATAATCTTTTTTTATTTTTTTATTTTCTAAAGCCTGTTCTATTTCCCCATGCAAATCGTCCTGTTGTCCTCCACAGTGGACATGCTATGAAATTAAAATTAAAAATATATTTAAAAAAATTAAAATTGTAATGTGTTTTTTTAGGTCCAAATACGTGGGAAATCACACAAAAAAAGAAATTGTAAGACACTTTTTTTCTTTGGTTCTCAGGAGGATATAGAAAATATTATCTGAATAGAATGCCAACAACCGCTCTGAGTATGCCGGAACTAGCCGTAAGAAGCTGAATGCGGGTGGGATGATGCTGCTTTCAAGGTAACTTGGTAATACGGGACAACCTGGGTCCTGTATTGATTCCAATTGGGACATAATATATAAGTGTAAAATATGGGATGCTTCCGTATTTTACGAGACAGGTGGCAACCCTATATACAGGTGTGCATGTATGAGTGCGTGTTTGTGTGTGGAAGTACCAGACAAAATGGTGCCTATTGTTCAAAGTGCCATGCCACATGGCATGGACAAAGAAAAAATACAAACAAAATGGCTGATGAGAGGGGAACACAACATGGCCAACAAGGGGTGGACCAAAATGGCAGCTCACCACATGTTTCTTTTATAGGAGAAAAACAATGGTGGCGCTAACACCATGTGCTCACCAAAATCACATGCAGATGTGATATGGTCTCTGCTGAAGGAAGATGTGTGAGATACTGCTACCAGGTTAGATAGGATGGTTAGTTGCATGTGTTGTGAGCCACAGTGAGATGTTGTGAACGCAGCCCCAGTAGTCCAGCAAAACTCCTCCCTTCGCTCCTCCCCCTGCCCAGGTGCAGTATAAAAGGCCTCAGCTGGCTCAGTTTAGCCTCTTATGATAGGGAAACATGCAACTGGTCGGCGTAACTGTGGGGAGAGGGAGACAATGGAACAAGTGATTGTAGCATATCCTGGATATGAAAGGGAGAGATGAGTATAGGGTTGCGGAAGGCAGGAATAGGGGAAAATAACTTCAAGAGTATAGTAGAATGTAGTGTTGTAGTACTCGAGATCGGTAGAACTCGAACCTCAAAAAATGGTCTTGAGACCGGTCTCAAGTACTCTGGACAAATGTTTTCTGGCTCACAACTAGGGACAATGTGGCAATACCATAATTTCACTGAAATCTTTCATACTGTTAAACTGGTATTACAAATACTTCTGAAATGGCACCTGCTTACTTTTGGTCTAAACATTCTGTGGTCTCCACCTGCAGCCTCCCTACCAAATCCTCTCCCCCTCAGGTACAAACACATGATTAACTCCTCTGAGAGTCGGGCTGATTGTGAAAAGAACTACCTAAAAACATTTGTAAGTTATCATACAACAATTCCATGTGAATCCTTTGAATGTATTTTTATTATCAGAAAACATACAGCATCCACAAAATGTCAAACAGAAGTGGCACAGTTCTGTGCACAGAGAATTGACATAATAGCTTCCCAGATAGCGTGGTAACTGGCGCATGCCTGTGGATCTTGATAAGCAACCTGGCCAGGAACCGGGCATCTCTGGCCCTTAGCTATGGTCCACTCTGGCAAGAAGTCTTCTTTATGGATCTCACATATGTTGTGAAGAACACAACAGGCGAGTACAACATCAGATACTGAAGCGGTGGCAATATCTAGTCGTTTACCCAGGCACCTCCAACGACCTTTGAGACGTCCAAAGGGATTTTCCACCACCATCCTTGCTGAACTCAAACGGAAGTTAAAATTTCGCTCTTGTGGCGTGAGTGCATGGTGGCTGGTGAAACCCTTCATCAGCCAGTTTCTGAGGGGTTATGCAGGGTCTCCAATGATATGCACAGGGATCGCCATCGATCATTAACAGTTCTGGATGCCTGGAAGGTAGATTAATAGTAATAGGGTAAATAATACAATAACTGCATTAACAAGAGCCCAAGTCACACAATTACAGACCTTATCCAGGAACTGCTATATGACATGATATAAGCCATTCAGAGTTAGCTGACTGACTTAAGTGAAGAGATTATTACAATGTGAACAGGCAGAGTTGGACTTCTATAAATGTTGAATTTGCTGTCTCTGTCAAGTTATGATTTAGGACCCAAATGCAGATCAGAACAGGAGGCAGGATGGAGGGAGAACTAAAGGCGTAAATGCACAGACACTGATGAGGGGACGAGGAGCAGATGAGGAGAGAGAGAGAGAAGGGAAGAGGGCAGGTGAGATAACGAGGGGGAAGCACAGAGGAGAAATAACACAGGCAGACAGAGGGAGACAAACATGCAACAAGGTGTGTGAGACACAAGAGACACTGACAAGGCACAAGAGGGCAAGGAAATCAAAATATAAGTCACAACAAGACACAAAAGCATGACAGTCTCTGCTCCGAGACAACTTAAACCTGAGCTATAGAAATGTACAAAAGCCTCTGACAGGCAAACTTGCCTCACGTGGAAAGAGGTATCCTCTCTGTTGTTGTTTGACCCTTTTGAAGATGTAGGAGTTGGCCAAAATTTGAGCGTACGGCCAGGCCATCCCATGTACAAGTCTGTAAAGCTTTAATGGTATTACGGATAATATATTAATAAACGCTATTTTGGTGGATTTACACGGGAATGCTTTGTAAAGTGGTTTGGCCCAGTAACCTAATACAATAACTTATTTGTAAGCTAATAATGAGTCATCCTTACCAGAAGTTAACAACAGCTTGGAGGACAATGGAATGCCAGCCTTTTCGGTTGTAGTAAGAATCTGGGTCATGTCTTGGTGTGATGATAGGGATATGTGTGCCATCTATGGCACCTGCACACATCGGATACCCCCATGCAGCAAAACGGTCGTCTGTTTCTCGTAGACGAGTCCCACTCGACATGCAAACAAAGCGGCGAAGAAGCATCTTCAACACCGCGCTGACTTCATGCACTATAAAGCCTACAGTGGCCAAAAATACAGCTGATCGATCTGTATTCTGACTGGGTAGCATACCACAATAACGCAATGGCAAGTCTGACTCGAGGGTCCAGTGGCTGTCTCCAGTTTGTTGTTTTGCACCTCAGATGTGGCTCAACAAGTCCCATCACAAATTCAAATGTACGCAGCGACATACGAAAATGCTTCCGCCACTCAACATCATCAAAATGGTTGAGGGCATTTGACCAAAACACTGGCCCTTGTATCCTATCCAGCTTCCACACCGTTCTTTCAGAGATCAATGGCAATTGATTGAGAATCACTGAACATCTCAGTCTACGGCGGCGTCGAAGCTCCAATCGCCCTTCAGCCTCGATATGACCCCCTGACACGGCGTCTCCTCAGTGTCTGTAGCTGTCTTGGTTGTCCACTCGTGTCTTCCATAACAAGCATTTCTATTTGATAACCCAAAAACCATAGCAGCTGCATTCGCGATAGAAGAGATCTAAAAATGCTCAGCGCAGACCACAGTGTTTCCTGTTCTTCCGCCTTTGTTGTTTTGAAACTGACACTGGTATCACGGGGCTAAATATTCTTCCGACGCATATATTGTACGTCACTGTTCATGCCTAACTTAGTGCTTCACCTCACGTCTCATGTTTACACCTACCCCAGTGGCGGCTTTTTTGAAAAGAAGGAATATTACACCTCCCTTTCAAATAGACAAGACGGCAGATTGCAGACTTTACCTGCCTGCATGTGGCGCGTTTTCTTAATTAAAGGGGCTACTGTTGGCTATATACTCATGCAATTCAACTGGGATTTTTGGTGTCACAAGATACTGTAAGATGCATCATCAAACTGTGTGATTAACAAGATGTGGTATTAAGGACAATATGACACCTGAGAAAACATCAGAATAGCTTCAGTATTTACTAAAAGCTACACTTCAGACTTGCTTTCACTAACTAGGAAGTGGTATTTCAGCCTTAGTTATCAACAAGTATCCAAACTTTAAAGACCTGAGTTCAATTAAACCCTGCAATGGCATATAAAGCAGCATTAAGCGTGAGTAATGCAAAAGTTATGGGTACAATTGGGCAGATTACTGGGCAAGTAACTGCCAGCATTACTTTTAGATTATGCCAATAATCTACTTAGTTCAGACCTTTAGAAAAAATGGTCTGGATGAACTAGTCTGACTTGAACAAAGCGCTTGCTTTTGTCCAACATAAGATTCCAGTCAAAGGAGATATGCGGGTTATCTACGCTTTCATGCAATTTAATGGTGGTTTACACAAATCTTTCACCTGGGTGGTATATCATTTTGCAACTGACAAAAAAGCAAAAAGGAGAAAAAATAAAGTTTCATTACATTCTAGCTGTCTGAACACAGCAGTGATGAAGCATGCCACTGTTGTTGTTGCTGCTGTTGGAATCTAAGCCCCCAACCTTCTTAGCAGCATGAACAGGCCTTTATTTACATGAACAAAACACATGTCTGTACAGCCAGAAGGTTTGTGTTGCGCTGCTGGATAACTTGGATCTGGTGGAGATGGATCTGACTTTGGTAATTGACAGCATGCAAGTTTGTTGTGGTTTGTGAATGCACCACCCTAGCACATGAAACCAGGGATGATAGTAGAAACTGGAGTTTTTGTAGCCAAAGCTGGGCTTCCCTCTGCACAGCTGGAGTAAGTTCTCTCTAACCATTAAGGGCCATGCTGAAGTGTTTATTATATGTCCTAATATATATTCCTCACCATTCTTTGCAATTCTGCATAATTAGTTAAAATGTGAAAAACAGTGGATTGTTGTAGTAATGGTTGTGGGAATCTAAACAATGTCCATATAATTGACATTGCTTTCAAGAACTGCATTAAATTCTGAATAGAAATCCGGGAAGTTCTCAAAGCTGGCAGCTAGCTGCAGAATCTTCCCACATGTGTGCCCAATTGGTCTTCTTGTGAACTCTGTCATTTCTTCAAATTCCATGTAGATGCTGTCTGCAACAACAAGGTCAGATCCGATGCAGAACTGCAGAAATTTCTGCAGTTTACTTTAATGAAGCTCTCTGGTGAATCTTTTCAGATGATTTCCAACTTCCTTTTGTTTTGAAGTCAAATCAAGGGCAAATTTCAGCAGTTTACAGACCTGACTTTTTTGTGGTTGGTTGCAGGTCAGAGAACAACTTGGTCAGTGCCTCTGGGCTGAGGAAGAGATGATAATTGGTGATCTCCCTCCAGCAATCAATCACAAACTTTGGTGTTTGGATGAGTTCTTTGTGCGCTATTTCATCAGGTATTGTAGGAACAGTCTCAGTGGTGATTCTCCTTCTACAGCCATAGCTGTCGAGAACTTCCACAAGATCATCAGAGTCAACTGTGGCGAAATCACTCATCGCTTGCATCAAAACCTCAAGTTCTTGGCTGCTCACAAACTGCAGAAAATGCGCTTTAAGATCACTGTACACATTGTCGAAAAGCACCTGCTCAAGGAAGGAGAGTGCAAGTTTGTTTGGAAAATATTTTCCAATCTTTGTAACCCTTCAGAAGGATTCTGCCAATTGCCTTCCATGTTGCAGCAGGAAAATCATGGTAAAGGAAGGGTACTTTAACTGTTGTACTGAGTGTGCATCACTCGTAAAATTCATGCTAGAAGCAGCCAAGAACATTACCAACATTGTCCCGCTAAGCAACAATGTGGTGTCCATTTTTTCACACCTTCCTGACATTTCACCGAGGTATACGCTAACTTAAGTGTGAAAAATAAATGTGATTTCTAATGTAATGTTATCTGACAATAAACCGGCAACTGCGTCGCTGAAGCGGAGCTTTTCCAGCTGAGCTGCGTGCCTGAGTCTGTCTTGCCACCAAGCGTTGAACAGGACTGATGAGAAACATCTGACATACTGGACACTAGAAGAGTTAACTCTGGGGTCGACAATGTCCTATAAGACATCAAAATATATATGACATTCTAACGTTAAATATCTCAACTAGCTTCTGGTAGATGTTCAAAATAAAACACTCTGTGTTGTCAGCACAAAATCTCAAAAAAAGAGGAAAAAATCCAAGCACTTCTTCTACTTCTTCTTCTGTCTTGATGATGTTGTTGTGTTCATGCATGATTCTTTAATTATCGCGGGAACTCTTCGGTCTCGCAACTTCAGCTGTCCAGCAGTGCTGCTCAGTGCTGCACTCAAAACGAAGGAGGGAGCAAAACCGTACCGGAGCCGTTCCGCAATGCACGCACCACTAGCTTCCTTCTGATCCCACCTGCATCTAATACAATTACGTACATTGTGATACGTGGAGCTCTTGGATTTGCCACCTTCTCAATATTTTACCATAAGCTTTCCACATACCAACATAGATTTTTTTTGTCATTATAATGAGATGCTTTTTAGTTCTAACAAGGCAGTTGTCCAGTCACAATGAGATACTTTGTTGATTTAAGACCTAATTGTATACTTAACTTGTCCTGACCAAAAAGGAATGTCATGATGACAACAAAGGCACTGGCACTGTGATGTCATTGCCTCTCTGTAAAGTCAGCAGTGTTTGGTACCTCCTGGACCCTCATAAACCTTTCATCCAGACCAGTTTCACAGACAAAGCTCCATTTAGCACCTGTCTGTTCTCCTATCAGCCTCAGCCTGGCTGTGCTGATCATTTGGACAGTATGAGCAGGCCTGTGATCAGGGCAACTTATAAAGCATGTCCCAGCTGTCTCAGCCAGATTGATCACACCTCTCTTCCACTAGTTTCCAATTACTTTAGAGGTTTTGGCCTTTGTTTGCTGTGGTCTATTAAGTACATGCTGAGATTTTCAATAGCAAGAGCAAACCTGTTATGTTTCATACTAGATCTTTTGTATCTGTGTGCTACATAGGGCCGATGTTGTTTTGGTCCTACCTGTGCTCCAGCAGGGAAACTATCACAGCAAGTGGGGATAGTTAATGTAGCTGTTATTCATTTGTTTTTGGGTTTATGGATTTTTCGTTTGATATTGCTTTTATCTGGGTAGGTATTATATGTACCCACAGAACTGTGGTCAAGATCTCTGTATATACTTTGATGGATTCCTGGGAGCCATGCAACAGCAGACACAGATTTTAGTATTGCTTTTGACTCAATATATTTAATGTTTGATGTAGGGTAACACAATTTACAGGAAATATAGTTGAACAGTTAAATTAATAAATTGAGACTTGAGTATTTTTTGTACTTGGACTTGACCAATTACCATAATCCTGGCCACAGCTTTGTGGGCCAATACCACAAGATAGAGAAACAAGGTGGTAGATCAACATGCATTATCAAGTTGCATTATTTTAGTTTGACAAACTAATTGGCAAAATATTTTGTATCTTATGGAATTTAAAAGGGCATAAACAGGCTCCAAAACCTACTTGATTTGAGTTAGGTAAAATGTTTGTTTGAGTTTGTGGTTTTGTTATTTGTTATTTAAGCTCTGCCCTCATGTGTAATGTTTTGCTTTTCATTTCCTCCCTTTGTGTGATTTCCCACCCTTTTTCTGTGTTCACCTATGTCCTATCACTCTTGTACATATGCCCTATATATGTGTGTATATATAGTTTGCGTGCTCCCTTCCTGGTTTATCTTTCCTCATGTTTTTCCTGATTTGTACTTTGCTTTTAATTTGTACTTTGTTTTCAACTTTTGAAAATAAGTCGTTGAACTTTGTTTTGCTTTTGTTTCGTGTTTTTTTTTTTTTTTCTGGTTTGATTTTTTGCATTTGCCTGCCTTGTGTTTTTGCCTTTTTTGGATTTTACTGACTTTGACAGGGTTCCCACTCTTTGCCTGAAATTATTTTCAAGGACTTTTCCAGGACATTTTCAGCAGCTGCAGAGACAAGTTATCCCGTCATACACTAATACATTTCTCCGTCCCCCTCACACTTTGGAAGTGTTCTTTTCTACGGTTGGAACTTGCATTTACCCAGATTGTTTCCATGTGTATTACTCATACATTTTATGTGCAGTCTATGGCTATAATTTATCTATGAAAAATAATTATGACAAATGTATCATAGAATAATGCAAACACACAGAGATTACAGCATTGTACTTCATTAGCATGACAAACTAGAGTAACAATGTTCAACTGGGCAATTCCCCCAATCCTTAAATTGGGCCGCTGTCTTGATGTGGCCTTGCCCTCGTGCGTGACTTTTCAGAGCTGACAAACCCATGTTGCCAACATCAAAAGATTTTCTGCAAAACTTGCAGTATGCCCTGTGCACATCTCCTGACACCTCTCCTAGCCAGTCCCTGAACTGGGGGTCTTCCATCCACTCACTCTTCAACTAGGACTGTTTTCTTGACATTGTCACTCACTCCTGAAATAAAAGGACAACACACATTTGAAACTGTCTATTACTGCCCATTTTGTTGTTTAATCAACCTGTCAAGCCCTGTGAATTGCATTTGATTTGTTTAAAAGTTACAAAATAAAGTCAAATTGACTGATTGATAGTTGTAATGCTAATTTAGCCATGTTAAATCACATTAATTTATGCTAACAGTGGAAAAAAGAAATGCCAGCAGTTCAAATGAACATGTAATACTTCAGTTTTCACTGCCTACTTTTCTCATTTTAAAGGTGCCCCTCTTCCCTGTGCTCTCTGTGCACATCTCACGCTGTTGACAACTACTTTCATTGGAAATAACGAGCTTAATGAAAAGTCGTTAATCTCTCTAATTTCTTCTCCCCATCTATCTGTGCACATACACAGCAGGGTGGATTAGTGTAATGTGGAACACTTTTTGCAATTCTGACTTTTGTACCATATTTATATATACTATTTATATATGTACTTATTTGTACCCTTGTGGTTTGTACCTTATAAAGACCAATCTTGTGCCTCTGGTGGCAATTTTGTACCCTTATTTTTAAGTACAAAAATGGACCTTTAAAAAGGGTACAAAATTCGCCTTTATAGGGTACAGTATAGTACCATTATTTATTTTATATATTTTTTTGTGTATCTGGATTATACAAAAGACAAATACATTTTAAATTTATCAGAATGTATTTTTTATTTTCACATTTCAATTTCATTTAACTTTAAACAATGTAAAATTGTCCATTGCAGGCAAGTCCATTCTCCACCAACCTTAAAACTGCATACATGAAAATAACACTTGTGACACAAGATCTTCACATGTCACTTTTGTACATCTTTAAATACTATGTCGAAGTGTGACATATAAATTGTTATCCACAGAATAAGTGTCAAATACTTGGAACTTGGTGTAGACGAGGCATGGTGGAGTCAATAATCAAATCAAATCAAATCAAATCAATTTTATTTATATAGCCCAAAATCACAATCACATTGCCTCGA
This sequence comes from Lagodon rhomboides, assembly GCA_039737535.1. Taxonomy (NCBI): domain Eukaryota; kingdom Metazoa; phylum Chordata; class Actinopteri; order Spariformes; family Sparidae; genus Lagodon; species Lagodon rhomboides. Next base: position 23,450,638 of record CM077805.1, read on the forward strand.
TGGGCTTTACAATCTGTACAGTGAACGACATCCTCTGTCCTTAGACCCTCGATCGAGTGAGGAAAAACTTGCCATATTGATGGAAAAAAAAAACCTTTTAACAGGGTAAAAAAAAAACAATGGAAGAAACCTCAAGAAGAGCCACAGAGGAGGGATCCCTCTTCCAGGACGGACAGACGTGCAATAGATGTCGCGTGTACAGAAAAGAGCAACAATCGCAGATAACAAGTTACATTAACAGAATGTCAGATACAATAGAATCTAAAGTGAGTGGTTCCAGGAGACGACTGAGCAGCACGAGGCATCACCAAGTGGTACCCGAGCCATACAGCCTCCTGTCCACCCTGGTGACCTGGAAGAGGGCAGGCCACACAAGATAATTAGTAATAGACAGAGAGATCAGAGTGAAGAGGCATCAAGAATTCCAGAAACATAGATATGATGACATAGAGGAGGTTTACTTGCCTAGTGACAGTTATTGGCAGAGGCGTATCACCATCCACAACTATTTTGGTGATGTGCCTTTGGAAAAACATCATTGTGTTCTTCAGGTGTCATGGAAATGCTAGATTGAACACAAAGTAAGCACAGAAAGCAGAGATAATTCCCTCGTCAATTGCTGAGCTGTGACGCAACTCGATGCCGTCCACTTTCACAACATTCGGAGCTCTTCTGGTGAAGGCCATTTTCCAGTCTAGATCCGTCAACTGGATTGGCTGGGTATGGAGTGGCAGGATCACACTATTCAAAATGAAAAGAAAAAAAGACAAGCAAATCAGATAAACATGATAGCCTCTCCACTATAAAATGTAAATTTACACTATATGGAATAATAAGCACATGTATTATCTACCTTGCTTGACTTTTATTGAATATTCTGTCTTTCTTTATACATTGTATTGCTGAAATTGTTGGTTATGATTAGAATGTGACTGTTCTGATGTGGAGTTCAGGCCCCACAATGTAAGTGTAAGATTTTAAATATCATTGTGCACAAATGCACTTGATAAAAAAAACAAAAAACAACAATCCTTTCAAACAAGAGCATTAAACAAATTATATTGTTTTCAAATTGAGTTTATGTCAGTACTGAAGAAGTAATTTACTGGGTAATTGAATAATGGTTGAAGGCTAACAATTATATGGGACCATCCAGACAGTATTCAGCACAGCATCATTATCACCTTACTTACAACTTGTATAAGCGTTAGCTGCGTTAGCGGGCGGGCTATGTAACCATTATGAATCAGCTAGCGCACTAACGTTAAAAACGTTAGCATTTTGTCAACTGACATTACACTGCTGTTTGAAAGTGAATTTACCTCTGAATCTCTGGGCTTCGACTTCAGTCACCTCTACACCTGCCTCACATAACTTAATTAGCAGGATTTCGGTTGACAGGCCAACGAGCGACAGGCCATGTCCAGCGGCAGACCACAGAGGAGAAGTTTCTGGAAACAGTCGTTTATTTTGTTAAGTGTCTAGTACAACAACCAATCACGTTTGCGCGTGAAATGGACCAATCAAAAGCAGAGCTGGCTAAAGTGCCCCAGCAACAGGCAAAGAGCTCTAGCAAGTTAGCTTAACCTCGAATTTGAGACAAGCACGGTTAAACAAGCTTACTTTGTCCTAATTAATTTGTCATAAAAAAGGTGTTACTGAAAAGCAGTGTAAAAGCAGACTTACCTGAGAGTAAAGCTGTCAGCTGTCAAATTGATAAACAAAACTCAGGAGAGGCAAACGTGTAGATATATCCACGGCATCAGTGTCCGCAAAATGTGTCTGTCAGATTGTAGAAAAGCTGCCCGGCTACCATTACCGTGCGCGTTTGACCTGCGCATGGTCTGTCAGGTAGTCACGGAGTGTGAAATTAACGTTTGGGGTTCCCTGCGCTTTGTCTGCCAGGCTGTAGGTAGCTGATTTTACTGTGCATGGTTGGCCATTTGTGAATATCATAACATACAATATTGACTGGATGATTAGTAATTTTTCATACCTGCAAATCTGCTAAAAAAAAATAAATAAATTTCAAGGCTACTCAAAAATGGCTTAGAAGTTAAAATCTTCATTGAATACTTAAGGAAACAGTGAAAACTTCACATTTAAAAAGTATAATTACTACTGAAGAAAGACTAAATAATTATTTAAACATATTAATATTTAGGCTACTGCCATTTGTAGAGCCTAATACAATTGTACCCCAGCATGTAGAAGAAAAGGTACATATATGTACCTTTTACCACTGGGGTACATATATGTACCTTTTGGGCCCTCAAAAGGGTACAAATAGTTACCTTAAGGTCCAATAATGAGCCCTAAGGGATACATTAGTGTAGATTGTACCTAGGGGTACAAAAAAGGACTCGTCCTGTACCCCTATTTCTGAGAGTGTTTGTGAAAAAAAGGGGGAAAAACCCATGGTCTGTGGCTGCGACAGGGCTGTAACTTCATACAATCAATTTTAGCGGCCTGAAGATTTTGTATGGACAGACTACCTGTCAATCAATCTGCCCTAACCTGACCACCCCGTGCTGACTCTGCCCATTGCTCATTGGCGTGACCGGAGCCTGTTAAACACAATGCTGGATCTGTGGCGAACTGTTGATGACAAGAATGGCAGAGAACCTACAGCCACACTTCTTGCACTGCCAAACATAGCAAGAGAGGGAAATAACTCGAGACGGCTACAAACAAAAAGAAGTTGGATATCTTAAGAGGTGAAACGGGAGAGAAACATTGGAGTGACTGTTCAACGACGGAGACAACTGATGGAGTCGAAGGACTGAAAAAAGAAACCATTGTAGCTGTGTCTCTGTTGGACAGTAATGGGCTGGTTTGAGTCAGGAATTGAGTCCAAGTCACATGCCTGATCATTATCCTGTACAAATACAAATAGTTGTCGTGGTGTTTATCTGAAAAAAGCACCAGTAATGTTCTACTTTATTACCTGACTTTCATGTGGGGAGGCAAACGGTGGTGGAGGTAGAGGCAACAGTGCTGCCAAGCCAATGACTGCAGTTGCAGTCTGCATTTCTGCATCTGTAAGTGTGAAACCACTCTGTTTAACAAGACCTGGAGTCATCTCCTGCCGTGTTTGTGGTAACCCAATAAGATATTTTCAGTGAAAAGATTTTTTCCTAACCCTAACCAAGCCAAAACATAACCAGGGCATAAGCACAGAATTGTGACAAAATAAAAAATAAAAACCTAAACAATGTAAAGTCACAGTGTAATAATAATATTATTATCTGTGGTTTTGCAGAAACATACTTTGCCAACATTTATTCTGCCAGCTAATTCAATGTAAAGAGCTGGTAGATACTGTCAGTATTAACTTTGTGGAAATATTCCCATTATTTTGGGGCAAAAAGGACAATGATAACATCACGGTCAAATCACAAAGTGCTTGTTGTATTGTTTGCATTGAACAGCTGTGCCTAACACTGTACGCCTCTGCCTAGTTATCGGTCAGATTGTTAGCAAAATAAAGAGCTTTAAATGCTATACTGCGTCATTCCTATTATACCAAGTAAGCGATTGTGGGCCATAAAGAAGGCTACAAAATGACGGCAGAGTTAATACAACAATGGCACATGTACAGTTGGTGACATGCTGAGATGTAACAATAGTTATAACTCATAGACGATATTATCACAATATATAGTCCATGGTTGGAAAAATTAAAAATAAGATGATCCTTTAGTGATAAATGCGATGTTTACAGCATTCATTATTTGTAGACAATTTATTTTTACTTTTCACTTGAGATACTTTTGCTTCCCTTTATTGTGAAAAGAAAAAAGGCGGCTGGCGGAACAGGAACATTGAAGCCTGGTGGCAGCCCGCCCTGCGGACAGATGGCCTGCTTGCTCCAACTAACAAGTCTAAAGTCACTCTTGCAGTGAAGCACACCAGAAAACAGACATCACCGAAGCATCTGTTTGAGCACACAGTGTATGTCAAGCATTGAATCCGGATCCAGCCCACAACCTGTCTGATGAAGACTACAATACATTAATTTTGAGATAAAATTTGCTATTGATCAATAAATTGTTAATGACACTGAATAAAAACGTGTCTCTTCCTGTCAATGTGGCTTGTTATTCCGTTGTTGACATTGTGGCAAGTTACCTACTGGAGAGAGTTGTGCGTGTTGTGCTGCTGAGTTCGTGCACGTTACACCGAAGAATTTGCTGTCACCTCCTCGCAGATAAGTGATGTGTATCATTCTTTTTAGCACACAGTTTCTACAACTAATGCAGTAACAAGAATATGAGTCAGAAACAAAGTCTGCCAAGCTCCAAATGTAGGTGTGTTTTCCGTTTGGTGCGTAAATCTTTTAAGGCTGTCCGCCACATTGACAGTGTGTACTGAAAGTTATTTAATAAAAAACATGCTGAGTTCTGCTGCATTTTGGTGTCTTTTACAGTATCTCCATGAATACATCCATGCATCTGACAGAGTTTGACACATGGTACATTCAGGTGCACATTTTGGAAATTTGGAAACAGCTACACTAGATGGAACCAGTCAATAAATTGAACCTGAGGGTCATGTTGATTGTTTTTTCTAAATCTCATCTTGACTGGATCTCTAAACCGCATGGAGTTGGATTTTTCTTCGAATTAAGTGGTTGTAACTACGGCTCTGAAATTAGGCCATTGGTGTTAGAAGAGGTTTTACCCTCACACTATTAACCACTATTTACAGTGATTACCAGTGGCAATTTGGTGCCCCCCAGAAATATCTACTCCCCTAAGCCCTGACTTCCACAACACTGTCTGAATGGATTTCACCATTACTAGAATAACAAGACAACAAACATAGTATTGCCACTGTGTTAACATGATGGAGTGTGTGCAGGCACACACAGTGGAGTGATCCTGAGCGGCTGTAGTCTGTGTCCTGTGGTAACCCACAAGAATGAAAAGCTTTCTTCCCAGCCTCCCCTGCTCCTGACAACCAGGAAGCATCCAATCCAAAGACAGCACCTCCCATCAGTCTTGCTGCTGGCTGACGGCAAAACCTGGCATCAGTGTTGACTATAAATGGACTGGGAGAAATCAGAGAGGCAGGCTGGGATGTTTACTGTCTCCTGTCTGTGTTTGGAGCGCTTACAATTTGTACAATGGAAAAAACAGGGAAACCAAATAAACTCCACCACCCACCTGTAGAGTTTACCATTTTCTATGCTGTTTTTTTCATCCTATAAGCCTCAGCTCCAATAACAACAAGCTTTAACACAATTGCTACACATTACATCTTAAAGACGTGGATGGAGATTGAGCTTCTATCTTTATGATGAAGTGTATCTTAATAGCATACACTCACTCACCCCAAATCTCCAAATTTGGTGAACTAAAATATTAAGTGTTCCTTGATTTTAAAGTAATTCTTCTGGGTAGGATGCCATTTAAAACCTTTAGGATGATCTACAAAAAAACACTGTCACAAAGCTGACAACAAACCTGTTTCGGATGGTTGATGTTTTGGAGTTACATGGTTTTCACAAAACAAGAACATGGTTTCAAGGTTAATTGAAATGTGCAAAGACAAGGATCAAAAAGTTAATGGGGCCTGTTCTGGGCTGAGCCCCATCCTCCATCCAGTTGTTTTTGTGTAATTCTGCTGACGAAAAGAGATTTTGCTTCATTAATTCCTAAAGGGGCCTTTTTACATATGTCTGGCTTCCCTGTTTTTAGGGCTTATAGAGCATGTACAGCTAGTTTGAGAGCATGCCATTAGTGACTTGTAACAGACCGCTGATAATGTAAAGGTTTTATCTACCTTTTTTTTGTTTGTAAAAAAAAAATATATGTGTGTGTGTGTGTGTGTGTGTGTGTTTAATTAGCTGCTTTGACAGTTGACCTATATGGTAGTGATGAGGACAGGCTGGCTGGGCTATGAAGTGATGCTGCCGCATTGGCAACACTGGCAGGATCTCATGACACAGGCTGGCCCAAAAAGACTGCTTCCCTTCCATAATTACTTCAGAAGAAACAGCTGTAAAATTAGCAATACATAGCTATAATATATATATATATATATATATATATATATATATATATATATATATATATATATATATATATATATATATATATATATATATATATATATATATTATAGCTATATATATATATATATATATTATAGCTATGTATTGCTAATTTTACAGCTGTTTCTTCTGAAGTAATTATGGAAGGGAAGCAGTCTTTTTGGGCCAGCCTGTGTCACGAGATCCTGCCAGTGTTGCCAATGCGGCAGCATCACTTCATAGCCCAGCCAGCCTGTCCTCATCACTACCATATAGGTCAACTGTCAAAGCAGCTAATTAAAGCACAATTTATATTTATTGTGAACTGGTGACCCCCTTCCAGTGGTGGTGTGTAGACCTACTCCTCATTGCTACATAAAACTAATTTAATCATCATTATAGCTGTTTTTATATCATTTTGACATATTTTTATTATCTATTTCCAGTTTTGTTTTATTACTACCAATACTGTAATTGTATTCGCTATACACTGAATTCAGTGAACTCACTTCCCTGGTTACAGATTTGAAGATGCAGACATGTACTTGGCAAATGTCTCTCATTTACCTACCGTGCAAAACAATTCCCTAATGATCTGAAAGCAGAGGTAAACTGATGTACATCGTGGTGGAGCACAAAAAAAAGTCATTGCTTGATAAGCACAAAACAGAATTGCTGAAATGTGTGGACAGAAGCTATTGCAAGTACTGAAAGAATAGAGATAAGTGAGTTAACAATTAGATTAGATTAGATTAGATTAGATTCAATTTTGTTGTCATTGTGCACAGTACAAGTACAGAGACAACGAAATGCAGTCTAACCGGAAGTGCAAAAAAGCAGTAAAGTACAAAGTATGTACAGTATAAATAGCGCAGATAATACAGTATGTATAGTATATAATACAAATAGAGTGTAGTAGGTTTAATTACAGTATGTAAAGAATATAAATATTACTGGCAGTACTAAATGAAGATACAGATTGTACAGTAAGTGTATCAGAATCAGAATTCCTTTATTTGTCCCACAAAAGCACAGTAATATTGTAATAAACAATAATATTAGTAAAAAATAAACATTATAATAAAAAGGGAAGAAATAGAAATACTCATATACTGGCTGAAGAAAAAAGCCAACAGCATCTGTAAAGACTGTACACACCCCGGACACTCCCTATTCGAATTGCTGCCTTCAGGCAGACGATTCAGGTCAATTAAATGCACCACCAACAGACTGAGAAACAGCTTGTGACCCCCCCCATAATGACCAATCCCACCCACTGTTCTGCACATTAACAATGTTAAAGCTGCTACCTCGTATATTTTTTTAATATATTTTTTTATTTTTTTATTGTATATATGCGTATAATTATATATATATATATATATATATATATATATATATATATATATATATATATATATATATATATATATATATATATATATATATATATATATATATATATATATATATATATATATATATATATATATATATATATATAATATTTTAGTTTTATCTGTATTTAAGTGAGAGACATCGAGTCCTTGGTGGCAGCTAAGCACTCATGGAGAGAGGACAGTTGATTCAGGTTATTGGGTTTCGCAGAAAAGTAGATCTGTGTATCATCCGCATAACAGTGGTATGACATGTCATGGAAGCAGCTGAACAAATGACCCAGAGGAAGCATGTACAGGGAGAACAGAACTGAACCAAGAACCGACCCCTGAGGGACACCACACAGCAGGGGAGCAGAAAAGGAAACATGATTATTAATGCAGACATTAAAGACTCTATTAGTCAAATGGGAATTAAACCAATTTAAGGCTGTACCAGAAATGCCAACCCAGTTCTGTAATCCAGTAAAATGGCATGATCTATGGTATCAAAGGCTGCAGTCAGATCAAGAAGAATAAGGATGGAGCTTTCCCCTCTGTCAGCATGCATAAGAATGTCATTAGACGCTCTCAGTAATGCTGTCTTGGTGCTATGTTTTTGGCAAAAACTAGATTTTAATTTGTCAAAGATTCTATGACCTTCTATCAACTTCAGGAGTTGGTCTGTGACAATCTTTTCAAGGATTTTAGATAAAAAGGGAAGTTTGGAGATAGGTCTATAGTTTTCTAACTGGTCTGGATTGAGAGAGGGTTTTTTAAGAAGTGGCTGAACACTGACAATTTTAAAGAGGTCAGGTACGGACACTGAGAGAGGAATTGCTGATAGAAAGCAAGCTAGGACCTAAGACAGGGAGTATGGTTTTTAAAAATGCTGTAGGAACTATGTCACTGGGACTGGAGGAGGGACGCATATTACTGACAGTTTTTGAAAGGATCTTTAGAGAGATAGGAGCAAAATCAGACAGTAAAATAGGATGACTGAACGTTGCAGGGGAAAGAACAGTTAGAGGAAAATGAGACCTTAGACCATTGATCTTGCCAATGAAAAAAGACAGTCAACAGGAGAGGAGGCATGAATAGCAGGAGGAGATGGAGTTACAAGCTGGTTGATATTAGTACAAAAAAACACCTTGGGTTATGTTCATTGCTAACAATCAGATCAGAAAAAGCAGGCTCATCTTTAACAGTCTGGTTCAAGTTAAACAGTAGTTCCTTCGTGTAGAGGTGGTTCAAGTTTGTGCTTTTTTCCAATTTCGCTCAGCCTTCCTATATTCCCTTTTTTGTTGTCTAATATTGTTGTTGATCCAGGGAGTTTTATTAATAACTGGGACAGCCCTGGATGTATATGGAGCGGAAAAGTCAAGGGCTGATGTACACAAATTATTAAACCAGCTAATGTGATCATTAATATTGAGAAAGTGAGGGGGATAATTAGCTAGACCAGAAAAATGGCTACAAAATGTGGCTGCTGACTGATTATTAAAGATGCAAGAGTGGATTATGCGTTTCTGGGATAGTGAAGCAGTTATAAAATGCATATCAAAAGTAATACATTTGTGGTCAGAGACAAAATCATGCATATTCAGAGACAGATCCAGAGTAAAAAAGTAAGTCAAGGGTGTGCCCACGGTTATGTGTAGGGATGCGCTGCACAAGGTTAAAAGATTTACAAATGTTTAAAAAGTCTGTGGCAAATGGATTTGAAGTTTTATCAATATGAATGTCAAAGTAGCAAGCTATAATGGCCTTATCAAATTTGAGCACGAGAGAGGACAGTAGGTCAGAGTATTCAGTGAGGAAACCACTGCTGGAGTTGGAATTGGGGGGACGGTAAATGATTATACAGCAGATGGGGTCTTCACACACAATTTTAAAAGTTAAGATTTCAAAACTGTTAAAAGAGCCAAGGCTGAGTGGAATATAAGTAAAGTGTTTTTTAAAGACAACTGCAATACCCCCGGTATTGACAACCGTTGTCAATAAAACCAATGTTGAGGGCTCTGCAAGCAGACTGGAGCCAGCTGTGGAGACTGAGTAATCTGTTAAAATGCCCTGCTCCATGGACCACTGTGGGGATGGGGCCAGAAATAAAAACAGACTTTCCACAGGAACTTAAAAAGCATAAAAGATCCTTAAAATCCTTTTTGGTCAGCTCTGACTGCTGACGAGCTCAGTCGTTGGTCCCAGCATGAACTATCACCCGCCTGATAGAGGAGGGGAGTGAAAACAACAGCCCCGGGAGCTTGTCCAGAATATCGAGTACGGTGGCTCCAGAGAAACAGTGAGTGACAGCCTTGAAGAAGCGAATATTCCTGATGATGGAGTCCCCGGTTATCAGTGTGGTCGGGAGATGAGTGGACAAAGTCCTCACATGGTGTGGTAGGCATAGTAGCTTGGGAGTGTGATTGTGTCTGCTTGTCTGTGTGTAAAACCAAGCTAGTAGTTAGTAGCTACACACACACTTTGCGTCTGCCTCACGCTGTCCCTTGGCTCTTTATGATTGTTATGGCAGAAATGTTTGTTTCATCACAACGCTGTGCTTACGCTCTGCTTAGGTTTACACACATAAACATAATTTTAGCCAGAAACAGTCAAAAACATAATTTCTCTCACTCTCGCTCTATCTCACCCTCGGTGCAACCCAGATTTTCACCCAAAGGAAAAACCTCTTCAGGCTCCTCAGTCCAGGCCTTAACTGTGCAGGTTTCTGCTGGTTGCCTGTTAACAAGGGGCTTGTAAACAGGCAGGAGATGCACCAGGTTGTGGTCAGATCTTCCCAGGGGAGGGAGGGGGGATGAGTTGTATGCCTCCTTGCTGTTGGCATAGAAAAAGTCCAGTGTTTTATGGTCTCTGGTGTGGCAGGTGACATACTGTGTGAATGTGGGCAGGGTGGAGGCAAAGAGGCATGATTGTCCCCAGAGATGAGGAAGAGGGCCTGTGAGTGCTGTGTCTGCAGTGAGATTGTGACTGAGTGGAGAACATCACAAGCTGCATCAGCGTTAGCAGAGGGGGGGAAATACACAGCGAATACAATCACCTGTGTGAACTCCCTCAGGAGGTAGTACAGCCTCATGCAAACAGCTAAAAGTTCGATGTCCTTACTGCAGACCTGTTCTTTAACAGTGATGTGCTCAGAGTTACACCATCTGTCATCAACAAACACAGCCCAGCCCTCCTCCTTTCCTCTTGCCGCACTCTGTTGTCCTGTCTCCCCATCGCAGTTAAAAAACTGCTGCAGGCAGTCCGGGCAGAGAACTGTTGAAATAGGTTAGTGTCCATGTCTGGGGTCAGCGCAGTTGGCTACGTCTCAGTGAGCACCATGATGCTGTGCTCATGGTAGTCCCTCTAATATTGGGTCAGCACCGTTAGCTCACCCATCTTGTTGGGGAGAGATCTTACATTCCCTATGATGACAGACGGGAGGACAGCTCTGTAGCGTCTCCTCCTGCTATGGCAAACAGCTCCGGCAAGGCACCCACATCTTCTCCTCTTCAGCTTGTGGGCTACACCGGGCCGCTTATGCACTGCAGCAATACTGAGGGCCAACAATAGTAGGGCTGTGCACGGGGGGGGGGACCACACCCCAGTGCGGCGTTCAGTAGGGTGACAGACACAGGGATAAACCTTCTTCTGAACCTACTGGTCCAGGTACGGAGAGACCTGTAGCGCCACCCGGGGAGGAGGAGGATGAACAGTCTGTGGCTGGGGGGGTGAGAACAGTTCTTGACGACGCTACGCTCCTTTTGTGGACATTGCTTGCTCTGGAGAGCCTCGATGGAGGGGAGTTAGGAACCAGTAATGCGTTGGGCAGTTTTCACCACTCTCTGCAGTGCTTTCCAGTCAGAGACAGAGACGTTGCCATACCATACTGTGACACAGTTGGTAAGGATGCTCTCAATGGTGCAGCGGTAGAAGATCACAAGAACCTGAGGAGACAGATGGACCATCTTAAGTCTCTTCAGGAAGAAGAGACACTGGTGAGCCTTCTTGATCAGGGTGGAGGTGTTGAGGGTCCAAAGAGAAGTCCTCGGAGATGTGGACACCCAGATCTTGAAGCTGGTGACACGCTCAACCACCATCCTGTTGATGCAGATGGGGGTGTTTGTGTCATCATTTGACTTTCTGTAGTCCACAATGAGCTCTTTGGTCTTCTTGGTGTTGAGAGCCAAGTTGTTGGCGCATCACGCTGTTAGGTGCTGGACCTCTTCCCTGTAGGCCGACTCATTGTTGTTGCTGATGAAACCAAACACTGTTGTGTCATGCAAACTTGACAATGGTGTTTGAACCAGGTGCAGGTGTGCAGTCGTAGGTGAAGAGGGAGTAAAGGAGGGGGCTCAGCACACATCCTTGTGGAACGCCAGTGCTCAGGGTGAGGGTTGAGGAGGTGTGGTTATCTAACCTAACAGACTGTGGTCTGTTGGTTAGGAAGTCCAGAATCCAGTTGCAGAGGGACGTGTTGATGCCCAGGTCACTAAGTTTAGTGATCAGTTTGGAGGGGATGATGGTGTTGAATTCTGAACTGAAGTTGATTGTTACATGCAAGGCAGGGTCCATGCGTGTGTGTGTTGTGTTGTCCTTCCTGTTTTCTCTCTCTCCCCCTCCCTTCCTTTGTTTTTAGGTGATCAAGCTGCTGAGCTTCCACCTGTGAGCTCCTGATCAGGCTGCTTGTTGGCTCCCTCAGTTTGGAGTTGGCCTATCAGGGTTCAGAGCCATGGATAAAAGGGCCAGCCAACGGAGTTCACGAGAGAGGATTTGTTTGCTATGTTCTTTGTCTGCCTGACTTCTGTGTGCGCAAAACCACTAGTTAAACCTTTGAAAGTATGTGGTGGGAGATTGGAGGCAGTTAGGTGAGTGGGGGTACCCTGTACATTGCACACACCGATAGTTGATTTCTGTCTAGAAACACTAGGTTTATTGGTTGGTGCCACCTCTGTAATTGTTTTTGAGAAACCATTTCTTTAGATAAGCCAGTTAGGCTTTTGTTTGTTTTTGTTTAAAGAGAGTCTAGTGAGGCCACGTTTTGTTATTATTCTTTTATTTTCTTTGGCACAACCACCTTGCCCCGTCTCCCCCACATTTTGTGTACCACTGCATCGTCATTTAATAAATCAACCAATTGTCACTTCACATTGACTCTTCAATATCTGGTTGTCCTGTTGTGTCCATGCATTGTGGATGTAACAGCATTCTCACGTAGGTGTTACCGTTGTTGAGGTGGAAGAGGGCGGAGTGAAGCGCAGTGGAGATGGCCTCATCAAGCTGTCAATTTCGATAATGGAGCCATGGACCGGCAGGTGAGGACAACGAGTGCAGGAGTGTAATCAGGGACTTTGTGGATTGGAGTGACAATAACCATCTTTATCTCAACACCACAAAGACCAAGGAGATGGTGGTGGATTTCAGGAGGAGGATCCAACCTGTGCCTGCACCATCCAGGGTGCTGAGGTGGAAGTTGTGTCCAGCCACAGATACCTCGGTGTGCAGCTGGCCAACAAGTTGGATTGGCGGATTCATGTAGAGACAGAGTGCAAAAAAGGGCAAAGTCGACCCTACTTCTTGAGGAGGTTGAGGTCGTTCAACATCTGTCCACCCCATTGCACACTGTCCACCACTCAGTAGTTGCCAGTGCTCTGTTGGGGAGAGGGGTCACGCACAGCAGATAGGAACAGAGTATATAAAATCATTAAAAAGGCCAGCTCTGTGGTGAATTCCAAACTGGACACAGTCCAGCAGGTGGCAGAAGACAAGATGCTGTCTAAGATGAAGGCAATCTTGAGGAACCCCTCCCATCCACTCAATGCACTGGGGGTGATCAAAAGGAGCACCTTCAGTGAAAGACTGATCACGCTAAGGTGCAAGTCAGAGCCCAGCAGGATGTCTTTTCTCCCTGCTGCAATGAAACTTTTTAATGAGCACTTGTGACCCTTGTAGGGACAGGTTGAATGTTTTGGTTTTTAACTTTATTTATGGATGTATGCATGTGTGCCTAATAATGGCTGCAGCAATGAATTATTTCCTGTTAAGGATTAATAAAGTAACCAATCAATCGATCAATCTACTGTGCTCCTATTCTGGTGGTAGGAGAATTGGAAGGGGTCCAGTGTGGGTGGTTTGGAGGTGAGCCAGGACCAGAATCTCAAAGCACTTTGTGACGATGGGGGTGAATGCAACTGGGCGGAAGTCATTAAGGCTCGCTGCAGTGGAGTGTTTTGGCACCGGCATGATGGACGTGGTTTTGCAGCATGCAGGGACAGCTGCTTGGGCTAGTGACAGGTTGAATATGTCAGTCCAGACCTCGGTCAGCTGCACAGCACAGGCCTTGAGGACATGTACGGGGACACCATCGGGACCAGCAGCCTTTCACGCATTAACCCTGCTCAGTGCTGCATGCACATCGGCGGGAGAGAGTGTGAGGGGCTGGTGGTCTGCTGGGATCACAGCCTTGATGGCCACCTCCTTGTTGTCCCTGTCAAAGCGGTCATAGAAGTGGTTAAGCTCATCAGGTAAGGAGGTGTCGCTGGATGGAGTGGAGATGTTGGTTCTTTTGTAGCCATTGATGACCTGGATGCCTTGCCACATGTGTCGGGGGTCAGAGTTGCTCTTGAAGTGCTCCTTGATCCTTAGCTTGTGGCTGTGCTTGGCCTTTTTGATGCCCTTCTTCAGGTTAGACCTGGATGATCTATAGGCCCGAGCGTCGCCTGATCTGAAGGCGTGTCACATATTTTCAGCAGGAGTTGGACCTCTCTGTTCATCCATGGCTTCTAATTAGGGAATGTGGTGATCCGTTTGAGGGTGGTAACACAGTTAATGTTGGAGTTGATACAGTCCAGATCAGAGGAGGCATAAAAGTCAGTGTCTGCCACTCAGGTCAACTTCGACTCCCACACAGACATATTCCAGTCAATGTTTTCAAAATGCTGCTGAAGTGCAGATTCTGCTCCCTCTGGCCAAACTTTGACTGTCCTTCCTTACGTGTTGGGCCTTGCATTACACGAGGCACAATTAAATAGTGTTTATGCAACAACAAAAGGGAGATTTAGGTAAAATTTAGCTATCAATAATAATTAATGGTTATCAGGGATAATTATTAATTATGATAAATAATATGATCCAATTTACATTAGATCACCTTGGGACACCACCCTTGAAGAAGGGAAAACATAGCAACTTTACCAAATCAGTCTCATAAGAAGGTACTAAATTGTTTATAACTGATTAATAATTAACTTAATAACTACAACCAAATTTAACATAACATAGTAATGGTTGAAGGATTTTGGAGTTCTTGACAGTGTAGAGGTTGGCAACATTCACTCTTGTACAATATTAAATAAACAGCAAGAAGGTTCAAAAGTCTTTATTCAACACAAAGATGAAAGCACACAATCTAACTAACATGTACTATACACAGGTTGTGTGTGTGTGTGTGTGTGTGTGTGTGTGTGTCTGGCAGAACAAAGAAACAATGGTGGTCACTGATATCACATGTGGGGGTGTGATAGGCTCCAGGCTCAAGGAATGTGTGTGTGTGACGTGATGCCAGGTTAGAGAAGATGGTTAGTTGCATGCAGAGACCCTGAGTCTGTGTGAAGCAGCATTAGACTAACGTCAAATTAGCCGTGTAGCAAAGCAAACTACCAATAACCTGACCTGATGTCACAATAACACCAACAGTGAACAAACACATACATTGAACACTTATGCATTACATCAACCAGAGTTTAGTAAGTCCTATGCTTAGCCGTGCTATGCTATGCTATCTAAGCCCAGTTCAATGTTACCAGTCTTTGGATAAAAGGTGCTGGTGGTTGCAGGAGAAGGTTGGGATTCCGATGTTGAATGCTCTTCTTGCTGTGCAAGGTCTGATGAAAGTCGGCAGAGGAGGAAACAGGTCGCTCCTTTCCTAGGATAGCAAGGATAGCAGATCGGTGCTAACTTGCTTGGTGTTCCTCAGATTGTGGAGTTAGCTGGCAAGCTTTACCTCGTAGCTGCTAGTGCTAACTGATCTGGAATACTGGCAGGACCTCGTGTTGCTGCAGTGAGGAGAAGTTCTCTGGGCCTGCTGCAAATGCAGCTTGTAGCTCTCCACAGCTGTTAGGCCCAGAAGAAGAAGCCAAGGGCGTCGAGTGAGAGAGAGAGAACATGGAAGGCGCTGGAGTTTTGACTCTTGATCTGATCAGCGGGGGGTCTATCACCCTGACCAATTGTAGCTCAAAGCTGAATTTTGCACCTAGGTGTGAAGAATGGGGAATTCTGGGACACTGAGTTCAGCGCAGAGTCCATTTTGAAATCCACAATGAATGACTTCATCTGTGGGTCCCAACACACGTCTGATGAGTGGTGAGTATTTAGGCAGTAGGAACAGTGAGAGGTGGTTAGATTGACCTAGGTGGAGAAGGGGGACAGCTTTGTAGGCATCAGCCATGTTTGTGTAGACATGGTCCAAAGTCTTGTCTCCTCTGGTGGGGCAGGAGATGTGTTGGTGAAATTTGGGTAGTACAGTCTTCAAGTTTGAGTGATTGAAGTAACACGCAACAATAAAGGCTGCCTCGAGATGGAGAGTCTGTTGTTTGCTAATAGCTATATGCATTTCTTTCATTGCTATCTTAACATTAGCATCTGGTGATATATATCCTGCAGTCACAACAGTAGATGTAAATTCTCTGGGCAGATAGAAAGGTCTACACTTAACCATGAGATACTCTAGGTTAGCTGAGCAGTGACTCCCGATGGTGGTTGTGTCCATGTGCCAAGTTTTGTTGACATAAATGCACAAACCTCCACCTCTGTTCTTACCAGAGTCAACAGCTGTTCTGTCTGCTTGGAGGACATAGCGCCCCGTTACGTCGCTGGTGAGCCAGGTTTCAGTGAAAATCATGATGTTGCAGTCCATAGTCCATTTGTGGGTGGTAATCCGCAGCTGCAGATCATCCATTTTGTTCGCCAGAGATTGGACACTGGCAAGGAAAAGGCTCGGTAGAGAGAGCCAATGAGGAGTTAGCTTTAGCCTAGCTTTTAGTCCTCCTCACTTCATCCGTCTTTGTTTACGTTCTCAACGCCATCTGTGGTTATTTCCGGTTGGTAGAGCGGAGCTAGCTTGCAAAAAAAGTTTGCAAAATTCTGAAGGGGCTGATATATGTATATATTTATACACATTTTCTCTCTCTCCCTCTCTTTCCCCTTTTCTCCTTTACTCTCCACCACTCAGAAGCGCCCTACTCCAATACATGTCACTGTCACTCATGCAAATAGCCAAACATATTGTACTTAAACACACTTAATTCGCACATACCCTTCATCTCATCTCTATAATCTCTCCTTCTGGACACTTGACATATCTTATTTAATTGTTTGTTATTGTCTGTATTTGCTGACCATGTCTGATTGATAAATCTTCCTTGTTGTTGTTTAATGTTGTTTAATGCCTAAACAAACTGTGATCATACAATGAAGGACAGGTTTGTTGCAACCATCATGTTGTTTTGAGAACAAGGATACATGTCATTTTGGAAGTCACTGGCAATCTACCTATTCAGTCGTTTAGATATGAGGTTGTGTTAGATAATAACATCGACTCACCGGCTAGTTAGAGTCTTTACAATAGTGTATCAATAACTGTCTATTTGGCAGCTGTAAATACAGTGATATACAATGTAAAACACAATTTTAGTGCCTACCCACACAGGAAACACACTAATAAATGCAAAAGTTAAAACAAAGAACAAGTGTTTTGATTTCTTAGCAGAAATGTATTTAGTTGCATTTTCTCTACAGGGATTACACGGTTTTGGATTCAGTTTTACTTTATCTTGTGAGTGAACAGGAGGGCAATTTGTTTCATATTTTTTGAATGAAATGATAGTGCTATCTGTGAACAGAGGAGTGGAGTTGCTCTGCAGTGCTGCGTGTTGCTGCTCAGACGCTGACAGAAAGGCAGATAGCTGAATGCTGAAGCTCCATCCATCAGGGAGATCAGGTCATCAATCTGCAGCTGACAGTGCTCCACTTTAGTATGGACGAGCTGCTTCCCTCTGGTCTGAAACTTGTAGAGACTCATCCCTCGCTGTCATTAACAAACTCTGTGATAACATTTCTTGTTAAAACTCATTCTATTAAACACTCATCTCCCCACACTTGATATTTAAAAGGAAAATGTCTTGACAAAAATAAATACATCTTTAAAGCTACAAAATGCTGCCTTTTTGGCATCCAACAGTCTACGTAACCAACATATTTGTGTCTTTCTTCGGATTTGATCGGTCAAATAATGCCTTAAATTCTCAAACAGCAGCCTTTATTGACCTCAGCTGCAGAGTATGATGCCTTTATTTAAACAAACAATATGTAATTTGTACCTGCTAGGGGTCTCTCTATCAAAACAAAACATGTTTTGCTGAGAGTTGTGTGTGCTAAAACAGAGCAGGGGGCAAAGCTGCTGCTGAGCTGCTTACAGCAGGCCAGCTCTGGAGGAGAGAGTCAGGTGCAGAGCCAAAACTTCTGGAGGAATATACATCTAGAGTCACATTGGATTTTGCTCTAATCCAGAGAAGTGTACTGATGAGAGGCAAGCTCATAGATTACTTTTTTATTATTGGGATGTAAAAGTGGATTTATCCTCTCTACTGTTAGTCAACCTGGCAGCAGCATTAAACTGCAGAATTAAGCTCTATTGTTGGGTCTTTATTTTGTTACAGAGAGGAGAGGGGAAAAAGAAGAGACACAGGCAAAATAACCTCTGTACACATTGCTCGCCTTCTTATAAATATTGTACAGTAAATTAATCTTGCTTGGGGTGGATAAGTACTATTGCAGGCTTTTAATGTGAAGCATTTCCTGGAAGTGTTGAGTTTCAGTGACAATATCTTAACATAGAGTTAAGTAATGGCATAGTAGAAGTAACTTGAAATCATTATTGTGAAATAATAAAAGAAACAGTGTTTCTATTACAAGTTTACAATTTGAGGTGTGGGATTACAGGTAATTCTACCACACCTTGATGTTTTTTAACTGAGCCCTTGCTAATACTGGCCACATCTACAGCTTTTCTTTGAGACTTTGCAATTAATCAATGAACAAATATGTTGTCTTCAGCTTTATTGGTATAAGTTTAGGTGAAGCTAAAACCACATGCTATAATGAAATGTATGTTTGAGTACTGTAAGATTAAACATAAGCTTTTGCAAGGCATTTTTCTGAGTTATGACTTCGGAACTAAATATAATTCAAAGAACTGCTTGCAACAGCTTTCCTGTTAATCTCAGGACATTCTAATTGGAGAAGAAGAAGAAGTGATGATTTATGAATGTAGCCTTCAACTTTGAGCTGGCGAAAACCGTCCGAAATGTTACATTCACACTTTCCATCATTTTTCATATTCTATGATGGTCACTGGTGTAGATTATTGCCTATGATCTCTAAGTATTTTCATCAGGTTTGTAACGATATAGGCATAGGCAAAAAAAAGCTGTTTGTTTAAAGCATAATTTGTTGTTGCTGACTTAAACTCTATGGAGCAACTCTGGACCAGCCATCAATTACAGTAAAGGTCAACCTGAACTTTGCAAGAGAAAGACACAGACACATGGGCTTTAAAGAAGAATGGAAATGTCCTTACTTAATATTCAGCCTTCCTGCGCTGTCGGATGATAGATGACGACTGTTGGAAAGTACAGTAGCTATACTTTCTTGACACAGTGCCTATCTATATACATTTACATAGAAACCACAAAAATCAAGGAAACATGACAAAATCACTTAAACCCAAAAAAAGTCATTGAATTTGGATGAACAAAATGAGCAACTTCTAAAGTGCATATGGTGGGGTGTGAAGCTGTGCAGATGATTGAACAAAACCAAATTGCAAATGCAACACTATAGACCTGTGCTGATGTTGCCCTAGCTCATAACATCAATGACCTCCAGAAATCGCTGAACCAACCCTTCCACTGTTGGAAATCTGGCTAGACACACACAATTAATATCCCTTCACGATCGGCTGCATTGGCTAGATTTAGTACCAAAATGAGAGCAACGGTGAGGTTCATCAGATCACTAAGTCAAGTAACAATTCCACAATGTCAAAATACAACATTACAACTCAGAGTCTTACATTGCAAATGTAACAATAATTAAACAACATAATACATACAAAAGCATTTTTTCTGGCCAAAATATCACTGGTACCATCTACAGAGCATCAGTGAAGTGAGATGTCTGCACAGAGTCCAGAGATACTAAAAGACAACACCCATCCAGCCACAGTCTGTTCACCCTGCTGCCATCTGACAACAGATACAGAAGTATCGGCTGCCATACCCCCAGACTACAGAGCAGCTGTGAGGTGTGAGTCTTCTTAACTTATCCTCAACACTCCATCATCAAAACTAGTTAGTCTTGTGACGTATAAAGGGGATACAACTCAACATTTTGATGTACAACCCTTTGTTTTAGAATGACAAATTATCCTTGAGTCTTGATAAGTCCTCCCAAAGGTGTTCAGTGGGTTAAACATCAGTTATTTGCAGTCAATTAAATTCCTTCACACCAAGCTCATCAAACCATGTCCTTATGGAACCTGCTTCATGCATAGGGGCACAATCATGTTGGTACCGGAAAGGGTTCTCCCGAAACTGCACCTGATTAGCTAAAATCTCTTCACATCCTGTAGCAATAGGGCACAGTCACACATTCACAAATGATTGAAAATCGCCTGTCAGTGCTGAATTTGAGCAGGACGTGAGGCACACGAGTCTTAGTTTACTGGTTTGTAGTCCATTTGAGGGGTCAACCACACACGTCTTCGCACACGTTATGGCTGCAACTACACCAGTCATGGTTGACCAAAGATGAACACGCAAAGCCAAGATGCAATTTGCTTCGCCAAGAGATATGAATGTTATTTTTTGCCCCTTTGCATGCAATGGAAGGGAAACGGAGGCAAATATTTGCCACTGTTGATTTTTTTGTGGGTGTGACTGTGCCTTTAATAACAACCTTCATTGGAACTAAGGGGCCTAGCCCACACCCTGCAAACCAGCTCCATAGCATTATACCTTCTCCACCAAAAATAGGCACTATGCATCCTGGTATGTAGTGTTCTCCTAGCGTCTGCCAAACCCAGATCTGTCCATCATGTAAAGCATGATTAATCGCTCCAAAGAACATGTTTTCACTTCCATTTCCAGCATACTTTACATCATAGGTCACTAACAGGCGGACTGTGGTCAGAGTCCGGACCCAGACGTCCTAGACCTATAGTCAATAAATTATTTAAGTATTTGAAATTTTGACGCAGCGCTTCTATTTTGACCAGTGCAGCTTTTCTAGACTTGACGGTACTGGTTTTGTGGATCAGGAAATCCACTGACCAATTGCATGCGAACTAAGCCATCCCATGTAATGCTACTCAGCCAATTAAATCTGTGCATTCCAGGCGATAAACATCGCGACTCTGAATACAGACAGATCAAAGAGGTGAGAAGTGAGTGACAGACGGAAAGATGAGTGGGAGTGGGGATTTGGATATGAGAGGGAAAGAAAGAGAAACTGTAAAAGTGTTGGTGCCTGAGTGGTGGTTGTACTCTCTATCGAAACAACACAGCTGTGCACGATAAAAGAGAGCTTACTGAGACAAACACCCTAAAATGGCAAAGTACTAGAGACCTCCCTTAAGGAGGAGTTCCTATTATACATAAATGTGTGTATTTCTTTGTTTAATCAGATATCACTTGACCACGGCCTGTATCAGACTTTTACTCTGCAGTGACATCTCCAAAGATCTTTGTTCAGTAAAATAGCATGCTTCACTATATTTTTGTCTCTGGCTGAACTTCTTCACATCCTGAACACAGGTGGAGCAGGCTGACTCCAACAGTACCATAGGTTTGTATTTTGTGTTTCTTTTAGAACAGCCAAGAACCTGCTTAGATTTAAACATTGGTTTTCTTTTACTATTGTCTTTTCTTTTATAATTAAATCAGTTACCTGCTGTAAACTAAAGAGCAGGCAGCTGGGGGGTGGGCTGTGGAGAGCTGTGTGTGTCTCCTTAACGACCGATTCTGAGTTGACCGTCAGCCCACTACTTAATTGTTACTTGTCAATAATTACTGTGAGTGCACTGAAGACAAAGACAATTAAACAGGTGCCCTGCTTCTGTTTGCTCACAACCGTGGGGACGTCTTATCATTCAGTGAATAGGCAATAAGTACAGTGCAGGCAGTTTCAGCAGGAAGCCTGAAGAATTGACAGCTCAGGCCTTCTGCAGCACATAGGCCAACACTGCCCAACTCAACCAGTGAGAGACTGTTTTTCCATTTAGTTTTACTCTTAGTCTTTTGACCAATATGTTATCTTATCTTAGTTTTAGTGACATTTTGGTGATGTTTGTGAAAATTCTGTCACAGTTTTGGCATTTTTAAATTTATTTATATAAGCAGTTTTCTTTTTTAAGTAACATAAAACTGAAATATAAAATTACTACTACTACTAATACTAATAATAATTATAAATAATAATAATAATCCAATAGTAACATGTAGTAATCCAAAAAACAGTTATGTTAGCTTAGCGTGGCAGACACATAATTGTACTGAAATATTACTGCTTATTAGTGCAACAGGTCATGAAGGATCTCAAAGATGCTTGTAGGTCTTTGAAACAATAATGTTCTTTTATAGTTTTTGAAAATGTATATAATTTGTCACAGTTTGTGTCAACAGTAATGTTTTTTTTGTGGATAAAAGGTTATCAGTCCTTTTTGCTGATGAAATGAAAGCTGGGGTTGTTGAAATGGTAGAAACCAGCAAGAGCAAGCTAAGTTTTGAGTAGCATTGTGTGGAGGCAGGCAGTCAGACGTAGTAGACAGACATGTAGCCCCTGCAGTCTTTTTACACAGGCTGAATGAGATGATTGAAGAGCCACAGTTACTGGACTTTTTTCTTAAATTTGTCAGAGCATTTGATTTACTGATTGCTGTCTGGGTGTTGAGAGATTTTCTACAAATATAAAATGTATCTAGAATAACTTACCAACCCTACCTTTAACACTGTGCTTTAAATGAACTGCTTGTCAGCTTGTCTGACAGCATCTGGAACCCCCTTCCAACAGTGGTTTGGCAGGCGGGCTTGCCGGCGAATGTGCATATGAACCTTATCTTGTCAGGGTAGGATTGCCAATGATACAGGATTTAGACCATATTTAGACAAGCCTCTGTGAATGGGGTCACCATTCATTTCATTCAAAAATTCACTTTAATCACAGTGATCAAGCAACCTGTATCCCCACAGCCCCCTGAAGAGGTAGAATTATTTTCACCACTAGACACTGACACTTGGATATAAACCTGAAAGTGAATGGACCTGAAATGTAAGTATTAATTCTTCATTAAACAACCACTGCACAACGAAGGCAAGTACAGAAGTTCAAGGTTAAACCAAGAAGAGGGTCTGTAAACTGCGATAGATTATAATTTCTAAAGAAATGAAAGACTATAAAAATAAAACTCATTTAATTAACTGAATCATGTCTAAGCTAACACCTGAACCTGTTTCAGGCTCATTCATTCATGTAGCCCTTTAATACACACAAAGACAAATTCAACAACCTACAGTTATTTTTATCTATTATTATTAAGGGTGTCACGATTTCGATTTTTAATCGGAATCGACCGAAATTAAGTCACAATCTCGAATTTCGAATTAAAAAAAAGAATCGTCGATGCTGCCTCGCCCCCGCGTCACGTCCGGTCGGCTTGTCAGACGGAAAAAAAACACAGGTGTTGAAGTGCTGCGAGTCAACCTCCTCTAACTTAGCTACTAGCTAAGCCAGCAGCTGTTAGCTACAGCCAGTCAAACGATAGCATGGTGTTACACCATTCCTGTTCGGCTCTCGGACCGTGGTCGGGAAGCACAGGGGAGATGATTTCCTCCAGGGCCGAAGTTTCTGTTTCCCTTCGGGGTGAACCCCCTTTCACGTGTTAAGCTGGTCGGGAAATAAGACCAGGGAGCTTTGCTGTATCTGGAGGAGCCGTCGCCTTTATTCACAGCCAAACTGCAGCCTATATTGTACACTTTATTGCTGTCGCTACTACTGACGACTCCTTTCTCTCTCATTCATTCACTGCCCGCACGTACACACGCTCCCTCACTCTCGCTCGCCCACTTACACCTTACGCACCTTACGCACACACACCTCACGCACCGCCCTATTCCTGAAAGGGGCTACGCCACTCTTGCAACAATTATCTGTGTGGTATATTTTCAACTGTACGGAAATAGTTTGTTAAGACACTAAATTGTTCAGAGAAGACTATGGACATGGCTGTTTTATTTTTTTGTTTGTTTTGTTGTGAACTTGAATGTCATCTTCTGTGAAGAAGACTGCAGTCACAAAAGAGAAACTAGATGGCAGGTTAATTTGTTTAAGTTTCCAATTGACTTAAGATATAAGTTATTGTTACATTATGTTATTAATAAATGTTTTAAATTTGACAAGTAGTGTGGTTCATTGTGAACAGAGGTCAGATATTATATTGCATAAAAGTCTAGTCTAAAATAGCATAGCAACCTGTGCTTTACAAAAATACATGTAAAAATCGAGAATCGAATCGAACCGTGAGCTTAGAATCGAAAATGTAATCGAATCGAGGATTTGGAGAATCGTGACACCCCTAATTATTATGGAGAGTAAGTCTTGCAGGCTTTTTTACTTGTAAGAGAAAAAGAAAGACATGAAGGCCGATGGGAGCACTGTAAAAGGGAACACTTCTCATGTACAACCTGAGGCCTGCTCCCTACAATTGACCCCGCACTACCTGTCACATCCTATATCGTCTGATCAATTGCCCCTGCTACGGTCCCTGATGGGAGAGTAGCTGAGGGGATGTGTGTGTGTGTGTGTGTGTGTGTGTGTGTGTGTGTACTAAGCAGCACAGGCCACATCTGGCTGCCTGTTTCCCCTGGGTGCTGTCCCGTTGTCACACATGAGGCCAGTGACCAGAATAGACCCCCCCACCCCCTTGTTTATTCTGCCTTGACTGTCAGGGCAGCCTCTTCCCAAACCCAATCGCAAAGTGTGTTATTGAAGCAGAGCAGTCCCTGCAGGAGCAATTACATGGCCAGTCCTGTTTAATTTCATACAGTCAGGGCTGTTGCTGCAGCTACAGTTTGTGACTGGAAGTCAGCAGCCCATGGGCTTCCTAGTTGGAATGAAGCGGCTTTCGAAGACCAGGGAGAAAAAACAAATAACAGTGTCTCTTAAAACCTTGACCTCAGTGTTTATGTAGAGATATGTGTTCACCCTATGTGTTCATTACATGTGTTCATTACAGCTTAAGAACACTAGTTATCTTTCACGCATGGTTTGTACTGTAAACAGTAGTAGTCTCATCAGGATTATAAGGATAGAAGTGAGCTTTGCAGAGAGGGCTTACTAATATGTCCCCTGGTGTATCTTGTTGTGTCAGGGTGCCATTGTTGTCAACACTGTTTACTTTATTCTTGCTGTTAGTGTCAGGCTTTACAAAGTGGTCTTAAGCTGAGATCGATTGCTCTCGTCTCCACCCGTACAAAAACGTTTTGATAAAACATCACTGTATCACTCTTAAAATCATTTCTCAACAATTTGAGGTTGTTGAGGATGTTGTGGGTCTTAAACAAACAACGGTGTTAAAATGTCTCTAATAATTTAATAAGATGTCAAGAGTGTCGAGAAAATGTTATTGTAACATTTTGTGTTAGCTAGGGTTAAGTTGTGTTGAAAGATGAAGCAGTAGTGATGAATGTGTGTGTGTAAAAATGTGGCTTTGCAGACACATATTGTAGCAGGAACTTCAACGTTTAGGTACTTTGCCAGGATTTTATGTCTGTCTGTCAATGTGATAGCTTCACCATCCTGCAAGGTACAGTTACAGAATTTTACAGGTGTGTCTTAATTAAGGCTGAGGTTGGGTGTGGTCCAAGCAAGGGCACCAGAAATCGGTGGGTAGGAAGTATGGCAGGGTCCATTGGTTCCACACTTTACACCTCTTGCTCACATTCATTTTGATGTAGTCACTAAACTTTTCAGATTGAGGTCAAATGAAGGCTGAGTTCAAAGATGAGGGTTGTCTGAGAACTGAGTACTCATGCAATTATGCAGAAATGATACCCAAGTACTCATGAGTCGGTCCATGAAGTGACAAATAATATTAAAAATATTTTGAATATTAAATGATTTTTTTTTTAATCATATTTGCACACATGGATCATTTTATAAAGTAGGAAAAGTGAAATGAAAATAATGGTGAATGGTTATCAAAACAAGACATTTAATGAATATTTGGAATATTAAATTATGAAATCATTTAATTTCAGAGGATACAGCAAAGAAACACATAGGAAATGAATACAGGTGATTTTTGACCCGTGCTATGCATTAGAAGGGGTTTGCATAGCTTGTGCATCAAAGGGTTAAGACTGTAAAGACTATAAAATTTAATTGCAATAGCTTTCTCACGCCATGTAAGTGTAGTGTGACTGTAGTGTTTCATTCACATTTACAGGTGGTTTCTAAATTATAACTGAATATAAAGCAAGTACATTTTTTTTTTTTAATTAGACCGTAAAATGGTCACAGAGACACTTATAATAAATTTATATTGGCTTAATATACATCAAAATTATGCATTTAAGTGGAAATGTTTTGAATTAAGTGACCAGAGGACCTGTGAAAAAAAACAAACACCAAAAATTGGAGTAGCCTCTTTGCTTTAGGAAATATTTTGCTCAGGGACCTAACTATGTGTGGCACATAGACTCATACAACAAACTGAAGCCATATGGGATATGCATTAATGGCTACATTGTATTCTGTACATAATAACAGGATAAGAACAGTTTTTTAAACCTCCTGTTAGCCAGCTTCATACTGAAATAATATTACAAAATAATGTTATTTAAACTTCTTTAAAGTGTAAACAACTGATGTAAACAACTCACTTATTTTTAAAGACCTTGAAAATATCAGTCAAGACTCACATTCTTTGTACTGGGGTTGCTACAAACAACTGTAATAATAATATAATTAGATTTTGGTATTTGAAGTGGAGCTGTACTTATGCCTCGTCAGTGTACCTGCAGTAGACAGCGCTCAGCACTCTCCCAGTTTGTAGAACTGTAACTGTACGCTATATTTGGAATATTTTCAGCTCTTCACCAGCTCATAAAGTAGTCGTTTCTTTTTGCACTAACCAGAGTAATACAGTATGCAGCAGGCACAGATGCACTTTAAGCGTAGGAATATGGGAGTTCTATGGTTAGTGTCAAAAGAAACAGCTGTTTTCCCACCAGGTGAAGCACTGAAAATATTCCAAATATAGTGTACAGGTAACCTAGTAAATTCTTTTGAGGTGGGACTTCTTTTAGGTGACTAAAATATTTTTTGTTGCTGTCCCCGTCCCCAGTAATGTATTGCTCTGCTTCTGTCCCTGCACTCCCCTCTGCTTCTGCAAACTGGGAGAGTGCTGAGTGCTGTCTACTGCAGTTAATACACTGACTAAGCATACGTACCTCACACAACCCCACTTCAAAAAACCCAAACTATCCCTTTAAGCTTACCTTTTAATTGTGAAAGAACACAGCAACCACTTTAAAAGCAGATGAAATAAAACGCCCCAACGGGCTACATAGTTAAAATAACAAAACCATCCAGTCGAGCAAGAAGCTGTCACATCCTTCATGTTATTGTTTGTATCATTACCTACACCACATCCATTACCCACATTGAGCTTGTGAGAATGTTGTTAAATTCGCTGCGAAAATCTAGATAGCTGTCGTAACCAATGGGCAGCTTTAATACACATCCACATGTGTGGGACTGTGGTCTGCGGAGGAAATCTGTGGTTTCTATGAACTCAGTTAGTATGGCCTTATCCAAGAGATCAGATCCTGTACAGAACCGCAGGAAAAGCTGAAGATGGTTGTAATCAATTTCCCTGATGTACCTTTTCAGGTTATGAGAAACTGTTGACTGGGCAGCTGTCATCTCCTCTGGAAAGTTTAGAAGCCCCTTCACTGTTTTTGCAGTTGTTGGTTTTTTTTGTGCAATGAAATGATGCAGTTCTTCTTGTATTAGTAAACCAGCTACAGAACCCACAACAGGACACCAGCACTAAATTACATACATCGGAGCCTGAACGATTACTTTGTGTCCAATCTGTGCCAAAACAGGGAGCAGTGGGCCTTGGTAGGGACTTGCTTGCATTCATGTGCATGGAATACATCCAGCAATTCATCTGTGAAATTGTTCCTACTCTTTGGAAAACTGCGGTCATCACACCAGTGCCAAAGACCTTAAATTCTAGTCAGCCTAATGACTTTCGACCTATGGCTCTGACATCACTTATAATGAAGTGCTTTGAGCGCATTGTAAAGAAATTCATTTTGCTCCAAACACAGCATCTCCTAGACCCCCTGCAATTTGCTTATCAAGCTTCCAGAGGGGTAGATGATGCCATTGCAACACTTCTGCACCTAATTTATAGCCACCTTGAGATGGCTAAGGCTCACGCTAAGATTTTATTTGCAGATTTTTCATCCGCTTTTAATACGATCAGGCCAAGAACACTAGCCAGCGTACTATCATCGGAATTTGCACTTGAAGCTGGCCTGATTGCCTAGATCGTGGATTTCCTTAGTGGTTGAATCCAGCAGGTCAAAGTAGGAGTATCACTCTCTGAAAAAATTATCACTTTTACCGGCTCCCCTCAGGGATGTGTTTTGTCTCCTCTTTTATTTATCTTACTAATTCATGTTCTAGTATCTTTAAAAATAGATTTTTTTTAAATATGCAGATGATACTGCCTTGGTCAGTCTTTTATATGATGAGGAAAAGGAGCATGGCCATCAACTGGTGCGTAAAGTCAAACCTTCTCCTCAACCCACTTAAAACCAAGGAAATGTGTATTGATTTTCGGAGAGAGGAGGCCACCAATACGGTGACCTTAATTAATGGAAAGCCAATTCAACAAGTTTGTGAGTTTAAATATCTAGGGATTGTGCTGGACAGTAAGCTAAAGTGGGACAAGTGGACAGATCAAATTTGCACCAAGTCTCAACAAAGACTGTTCCACTTAAAGAAACTTCTGTCCTTCAATGTTGAAAGGAGAATGCTTCAAATGTTTTATTGCGCTTTCATTGAAAGCATTCTTACCTTTTGTATTACTTGCTGGTTTGGCAATGCCACAGAGGCTCAGAAAAAGAGGGTTAGAGAAATTATCACCATATCTAGTAAATTACTGGGCATCCCTCTGCCATGCATGGAAGGCATCTACAGAGATAGGATGACCAAAGGCACCCCCTTGCCCATTCATTTAACCCTCTGCCATCTGGGCGACGATACCGCCCCCCTCTGTTTACTAAAAACAGAGCAAAATTTTCCTTTGTGCCTCAGGCCATTAAATCCCTGAACAATCAATAGTCAGTTAGTCATCTTAAGGCCTGCTCAGCTGGTCTGATCAGACTTAGGCTAAAACTAACAAAAATGTGTGTGTATGTTGTCTACTGTATTGTCTTTTCTTATCTGTTTTTTAGATGAAATGCCATTGTATGACCGCTGCAACTCAATTTCCCTATGGGGACAAATAAAAGCTACTGTACTGTACTGTGTCCGATGAATTAAAGTCCTCCAAAGCCTTCAGAAGGACAGATCTTTCTTCTTGTGATACGTACAGCAAAGGGAATCCTTGAAACTACTGGTTGTCGAGCCATACAGCACCTCTTCCAGCTTGTTTCCACCCTACTACAAATACTCTAGCTACAGCCTGCCACTCTTCACACTGAAAGTCATGCCTGATGAAGGGGACTTTCACCTCAACTCCCAGTGTGCAGCTGTCATAGAAATCCATCCAAAATTCTGTCAGGCAGTCTCGCAAAACACCACTTCCTTCCCTCTGTTCAAGCTCTCCATTTTGTAAACACATTTTGATGTTGACCTCAGATGCAATATTTTTTGGGTCCTTGAAGGCACTGATCAAGTCAGTGAGACAATGACCTCTTCTTACAATCAGCGTTACAGGACAAGATTGTGGTTCATGAAGTGCTTGGGCTGGAACACCGGCCTCCCCTGCAAGCACCGGTGACTGATCCACTGTTTGATGAGGTGCATCATCGTCTTTTTCTGGAAAGAGTGTTTCAAGGTTTGGTTTATCCACAGTTACATCCAGCCTGTCATCCCCACTTATAATAATAACTACATCAGAATATTCGCTTTGGCCCAGAGTTAGCAGACCATCCCATGGTAATGTGTTGTTCAGTTCCAAATATCCACTTATGGAAGCTCCATCATTAATTCCATAGTGGTTTGGTGATTCTTGTTATGCCCCGGCCTAGGTAATACCAAAACATAACACACTGACCTCTCTCTTTTCCCCACTCCCAAGAATGAATCACCAAAACAAGCAGATGCAGTCCAAAACAAGGGGAATTTATTTACCAAAACAAAATCAAATACTTCAGGGTGAGCATTATAAAAAATAAAATAATAATAATAATAATATTAAAAAAAACAACCTGGGTTTAAAACTCACTTGCCTATCCCAAAACAAAAGTCAACAGAAAAACAGGTTTCTTACCTCACTCCCTAACCAAAAACAGGAGAAAAGATCCCACAAAGAAAACGGCTACTCACCCCTACCAACACTGGACTGAATAACAATTTTAACAATATACAATATTTACAAATGAGATACAAAATCTCTACAACAAAAACAAACATCAATTTTACAATTGCCACAACTAGCCAGATCGGGTTGGGAGACAGAAAAGGATCAAGTTAGTGATGTGAGAAAGAGAGACAGCGAGGTCTGCTGCAGGCTCCACTTTTGAATGTCCCGCCATTTGGATTCTACCAATCAGCAGCCTTCAGGATTTCCCCAATCAGCAGCCTCCATCTGAACTTGTACATTTTGGGACACAAACAGTGACAAAGCACCCCAACTTGACAGGGAGGGAGAAACAACACAGACAAATAAACAAACAGGACAAAATATACAAATTATGACCCCTAGGATCATAACACCCCCCCCACCTAAGATCAACATTTCTTACCCTCAAGACATGTTTGACCTAAAACCCTGCATGTGAGCATCAGCCACAACATTGTTGCTATCTTTTATGTGTTTTATTTCTACATTGAAATCCTGCAGCAACAGTGACCAGCGCATGAGGCGCTGATTGTTGTTGCGCATGTGCAGGGATGAAAGCAGTTTTAAATTCTTGCCAGTACTATTACCAAAACCTTCATCTCTCTCTCACTTCATGCATTTTAAAATAGAAAAGTTAAAACCCAAACAAATAAAAACATTTAAATATTTTACTTTAGGCTACCTGTAGGCCTTCTTTTTCCTGACATGGTGCCTCACCCTGACTCTCAGCTTGCTCAAAATCCTCATCACTGGGTGTTTTTCTGATTTTCTGTGGTAACCCATCTTCAGTGTCCTTGTCTTTTCTTTTGAACAAAGAAGTTATTTTTCTCTGCATTATTACTTTAAATAAAATCAGAGAGAAACACTACAAACAGTCTATTTTTTGTGTCAAAATGTCTGTAGATGATAACTGACAGATATTTAAATCATGTTTAAATCATTTAAATCAAATCATGTCAAGTGTTTCAGCCAACCACAAGAACGTGTGGAATTTTGTTGGTGAAATTTATTGTTTGTCCTGTCCCGGCGCAAGTGGCGTTTCTTGACGTCTGTGGACCACTTGTGGAAAACAGAGCATTAAATCAAACACACCGATCCATAGCACGCACCATAGCAACCGCTGTGTTTCGGAAGTAGACACACATGCGCACTTGCGTACTGCTGAGTGAACTCTCCGGTCGTTCGCTCATAAGCAGTTAATTTTCCGAGCTGTTCTGTATCATTAAAATTGAACAAAATAACACAAAGCACAACTGCTTACTCTCCTACTGATTTTAATTGGAACATTTTGCAACGAACGTTAAACGCGTTTTACACGTTTGGAATGCTGGGTGCAGAGATCACTGGGCTCTCTCAGAGAGGAGGGGGAGAGAAGCAGGGCAGGAGCCTTGAGGAAGAGAGGGGATGCCCGGCCAAGGCTCCGTACAGCTGCAGCATGGGTTAAAACACAACGGACAGTTCAGAAACAATTCAGAATTAGTTAAAAGGAGTTTTTATTAACAGACAAAGCAGTTTTCAAGACTGCATATTGCTATTGATCTATTTTCTGACCCAGAGTGCAGGCAGCCTCTCTCTCATGATCTTCCTGGTACTGAGTACCGCCTCTAAATCTTTTAGCGGTAGGCAGTACCAGACCGTACCGGCTTACTTTAACCCCTGCGCATGCGCGACAGGAACACCAGAGGATTGTGGTCTATACCATAACTGGAATGGAGCTCAAACCTACGTAGACCTCAAAATGTTGTAGAGGTAACAGCAAGGCCAGACATTCTTTCTCAATAATGCTGTAGTTCACCTGGTGTTTATTGAAAACATACAGGATGCTTAATACCATGATCATCCTCCTGCAGCAGCACAGCACCTGCACCATGAGCGCTCGCATCTACCTCCACCTTAAAGGGACACACAAAATCAGGTGCAGCCAGTACTGGCGCACTGCAAAGGAGGGCTTTGGCAGAGTCAAAAGAGTCCTGGCATTAAACTGTGCACAAGAACTGGCGGGAAGGACTCACTGAGCTGGTCAGTGGTGCAACAACACTAGCGAAGTTCTTACAGAACCCACGATAATAGCCACACATCCCCAGAAACCGGTGCAGCTGTCGCAGCATCTCTGGTACAGGGAACTCCAAAATGACCTGAACTTTGGCCAACTGGGGGCGCACTTGTCCCTGTCCTACCTGCTTTCCCAAATATGGGACCACAGCTTTACCAAACTCACACTTTGCCAGATTCAACATCAGAGAAGCACCCTCTAAGCGGCTGAATATTTCCTACAGTGTGTCTAAATGATCAGACCAGGTGGAAGAATATGCGACAATTTCATCCAGGTACGCCTCACAGTTTTTCACACCTGACAGGACAGTATTCATCAGCCTTTGGAAGGTGGCAGGGGCGTTTCTCAACCCGAAAGGCATAACGGTGTACTGGAGGAAGTAATCTGGAGTTACAAACGCGGAAATTTGGGATGCATGAGGTGAGGCACCTGCCAGTAACCCTTCGGTAGGTCCAGTTTAGTGACGCACTTGGCAGATCCTACTCTATCTACACAATCCATTCATGCGGGGCAGAGGAAATGAGCCGGGCTTAGTAACGGCAGTCATCTTGCGGTAATCGTTACAAAAGCGAGGAGTTTGGTCAGATTTTGGCACCAGAAGCGAAGGTGCGCTCCACGGGCTGGAACTCGGCACAGCATAACCATTTTCTAAGAGGTATGCAACCTCTGTCTGCATCACAGCCTGCTTCACAGGATTAACGCTAATTAATGCTGCTCAATTGGCCTGTGGTCCCCCACATCTATGTCATGCGTGAGGACTGTGGTCTGGGTGGGCTTATCACCAAACAGTGCAGCATGACCACGAATGAGATGGCAAATGTCACTTTTAGCCAAATTACACAAATGTGACAAATGTCCCTCCAAGTTTTCCAGGATTTTGGAGTTCTCCAAACGTGCACAAGGAATTGAAACAGGCCGCTCGCACAGCCCGTCCTCTTTTGGACTGTAAGATGGTGAAACCACAGAGACTACAGGTGAGGCACATGGCTCAGGCGGCACGGATGGCACGTCAGCACTTCTGCGGACAACATATTGTTCAAACATGTTAACATGGCACACTCAGGACTTTTTCTTTCCATCTGGCATCTTGATCACATAGGCTGTGTCGCTCAACTTCCGCTCCACGTCATAAGGACCACAAAACTTGGCCTGAAGACAAGAATCAACAACAGGCAGCAAAACTAACACACAGTCACCTGGGTGAAAGTTGCGACAGAGTGTGTTTTTATCATACTGTTTCTTCATTTTAGACTGTGCAGCGGGGAGGGAACTCCACGCCAGCTCACATACAGTGTGTAACCTCTTCCTGAATGAACTCACGAAGTCTAGGATATTGTGCGCAAGACCGGGCTGGTCTGCAAGCCACCTCTCTCACCCACCGTTTCATTAATCTGAAAAAATAAAAGATACTCCAAGTCAATAAATAAATGAATTAATACATACAAATGCATGATATAGAATGCCAATGGATATTTAAATGAAGTTAAGAATATAGCTATATTGGTGGTATAAGGGTGTAGTTATTCACATGTATTTTATTACATTAAAAATTAAAACATATAACATTTTTTACAGTGTGCAGTTTGTGCATTGATCTGTTCTGTTGTGACGATGTTCTACACAAACTTTCAGTCAATATTAAGTTCTATTTGGAAAAAAATACACAACACACACACACACACACACACACACACAGCAAGCAAAGACAGCAGCTGCAGTGGCTCAAATTTTCATCTTCAAGTTTCCTGATCACATATTCTTCAAGTTTGCGCGCCATCAAAGATTCTCGCAGCCGAGTATCCATAGTTGACCTCTAAATCAAAAACAAAAAAATTAACAAGTAGCTTTAATGAGTAGTAGATTTTCCAGATTCTGGATCTATGATTCCAAATCACCTATTGCCCCATGTCCCCGCTATTATTATTTTGTTGCAAAAAGCAACACTGTTGCTGCAAATACAGTGTAAATCAATATATTTATTTTACCACTCTCAATGCCATTTATTTCTGGTGACAGCTGCACATTGTAGAGCTCTGAAACTTTAAACTTGATGCAGCTGATTTAAACATTATACTAAAGAACTGACTTTAGCTCTGACAGTGTCACTTTAGTCTTTGGCAAAACAAAGTGAAATGATTTTTTATTGATCAGATATTATCTGTGGTAATAATAAATTGAGCATTTCAGCAAATCAGGACCAAAAACATCATCAATGTGTTAACATAATGGTTTAAAGGAATTATAGCACATTTCATATCCAGGTAAATGTCAGACTGATCAATAATATAATGAACTTTTAATCTTCTGTGATTTTATTGAAGGACAAATGTCCAGAGAACACTACAGACACCTTCAGTAGTTCAGTCAGAGCAACAACAACCTGCAAATCAATACAAACTAGATTCTGATCACTGATAGAGTGAGTGCTACTATAACTGCAGTAGCTGATTTCAAGTTGAAACTCTTGAATTTGGTCTGCAGCATAAGTTAGCATGGTGATCTAGCCAGGTTAAAAGAGAGACACCTTCGTGACACGGGAAACTCTGGCTTTATATTCAACATACCTCACTTAGTAGTACACCCCTCAGCTCTACTTGAAAAGTGCCCTGATGTGCGTGCCGGGCTGCAGCTCCTGCAGACACAAAAGAGTTTACAGCTACACTTTAGCACAACAAAACAACGTGTAGTAACAGGATGAGGATAAAAAGTTTGCAAGTCCGGTGAGACGTCAGCTGATAGGCTACTTGTGTAACAAAGTATCAAACATAGGCCTAATTAAATAACTGCCTTAATGCGGGATAACAAGATATTGACTAGAACAGAATAAGAAAAGACGCTCACCTTAAGGACATCACGTAGGCTATTGCAGGATCTAGAGAAGGTGCTCTCGATTTGCTTACTCAGCTGTCCAGGAATGATATTAATATTAGTATTTTGTGCACACATTATACCCACTTTGTGGCCACAAATTAGTATTTTGTGGCCGCGAATTAGTATTCTGTGCACATGTTAGAGCTATATTGTATATTGAGCTATACTGCCACAATTAAATTTTTTTCAAACCATGTCATGTCTGGGGCTCCGTAGAACGTTTATGTTCGGCCAGTCATCTTTGGGAACATACAGTAACATTACGTCTACACACAGCAACAGCACACAACATACCATCTGTTATCAGTCATGAACATTCTATCTTGGCTAATCAATAACTACTATCCTTGTTATGATTATGATTATAGTGTCTTCTTGGGTCAGTGAATTTGAACGTGAATGACCATGTGTACTTAGGTTATCTATAACCTAACCTATATACTGTGTGTGACACAAGAATGACTCAGCACTTGTCACACCAAAACCCTCTTCAGATGTTTGACTTATGACTACTACTACTTGTTCTACTTAAATACAGTCATGGGAAATCAAATTTCAGCAAAATCCAACAAGTAATCCAAGGGCGTAAGTTTGGTCTCAGCTTTGGTAGGGACACTGCCCAGCAACCTATCCCTCCCTCCTAGTGCCTCATCACAGAACCATTTAAGACCTCACCTGAAGCCCAGACGGTCCAGCTGTTGCTTCCTCAACCTGCACTACATCTGTACTGGATATCTGAGTTTCCTGAATGTATTTCAAAATAATGCATCAATGAATAAAATGTCCTCTTTATATCCATTACACATATCAAACTATTAAGAAAGAACATTTGGGTAACATCTGAAGAATAACATCTTGACACCTTTAATTATGCAAATCCAACATTTATTTTCAAAATAACGAACATGATGATGAGATTCATAGGTTACAACTACAAGGCATCCTAAAACAAAGAACTGCAATGCTCATGCCATCTTTATTCCAAACAAAATTGCTTATTGACATGGTCAACACCTCAGCTGAAACTCTGTCCCCGATTCATCACCAGCCTGCTCTACATTTTTAGCATCATGCTGCTGTTTTTTCTGTGTTCTCCTTGTAATTGCTAACATTGGTTGAAAGACTAGAGGGTGGTAACTTAACACCAGTCATGTTTTACACAGCAGAAGATTCGTGATATTACGCTAGGCTAGCATGTTTGCATTTGTGTGGGACCGCATCCACTTGTCCTCAAATCAACCGACAAATATTACAGAACCCACAGTCAGTTAGCTTTAATGCTAGCCTACGTTCACTACACTAACACCTTAATAACACTTTTCCATAGTAGAGTGAGTGTTAATGTTAGGCTAGGATACTTGCATTGTGTGTGTGGGTAGTTAGCTAACTAACTAACAACAGCCTAGCAGCTAGGCTACTTACTCACTCTCTGGGTGGTGAAATAGCTTCGGAAGTCTCGTTTTCTTTTTCGGTGGCATTTTCTATCTACAAAGCAGAAACACTGGAAAAAATGTTGAGACCAAACAAAATACTGATGTGAGGATTTACTTTCATGATTTCCTGGTGTATTTACGTCAGCACAGTCTGCAACAGCCAGCCTGGTATCTAATCGCATGTTCAGTCGGATCAGATGCCGTCCTAGCGCTTCGGCGCACCTTGGATACAGCCAAACACACCGAAGAGAGCAGCTCTCGAACTCGTCCGACTCTCTCCAAACGCTTCAGATGTCCGACGTTTTAGCCAGTGTGTGCCGGCCTTTGCTGTCAGTCCAGCTGTCTTGCAGCAACTCTGCCACACAGCACGTCTTCTTCACAAGAGGTGACGAGAGCGGCTCTGATACCTTCATGTGCCGAGAACGTGATAACCCTTCAGCCAATCAAATGGCAGCATATCTAAACGTGTTGCCTTGCAGGTTACACTGAAGATTGCGATGAGAGGGCACGTCGGACAAATAGTTCTCAACATATGCTTAATATTACGAATAAGTTTGCAAAGAACATTATATTCAATGCATTATGTAAAAAAAAAAAAAATTGTTATATTAAAATATATCAAAATACTGGTAGGGACAACTCCTTCTCTCCCAAACTTTGGTTGTGACTTGTCCCTATGCAAACTTACGCCCTTGAAGTAATCTAACGCTGCAGTGCTCCTCTTAGTGAAATAATGAAATAAAATTCAAAGGAACAGAATCTAAATTTCAAAGGTAATTTCAGTTTACCTAGATAATCTCCAATTCTTTTTTTGGACACTGCCACCATACTTTGGAAGCAGTTCACATTACACTACTGTAGTAGTGGTTAATAATAGTAAATGCAATTGTAGTAAAGCTTCTTTGTAGCTAATTCACTGTCAACTACCAAACTACCAGCAAATTTTAATGTAATCGTCAAGATGGCCGCCGTAGACTAAGTGTGTGCTGCAAGCTCCAGTCTGCTGGCTCAACTATTTGTCTACTAAGGATGTTGTGATATATATTTCCACTCTAAAAGTCTTATGGTGCTAATGATCTACCTGTGGTAAAACAAGAAAGAAAAACTAAAGCAGTCTCTAGCACCAAATCCACGAGTTCTGGGACCTTCTCTTTGTGTGAGTGGAAACACTGCTGGCCTCACAATGGGTGAACCAATTACTCCAAAGTATTTTTGATATGATGCAGCAAATGAAGCTCGACATGATTTCACACATTGACTCTAAAATAGATTCACTTGGACCCAGTCTGAAGAAAATAGATGACTCACTTCATATGCTTGGAGATCAGGTCAGTGAGATTCAACAGAACTGGTCAAACGTGGAAAGGTTCTTGAAAAGGAAAACACCGACCTCAAGTCATGGACTGAAGATGCCGAAAACTGAAGGAGACGCTCCAACCTGCGATTCATCGGCATACCTGAGAGGGCCGAGCTCAAAGACAACCTCGGCTTCATGAGTCATATGATTCCACAGCTTCTAGGTGAAGCAAATTTCTCCGGTCCCCCTATGATTGAGAGCTGTCATTGCACTGGTATCAAGGACAACCTCAAAGCTAAGACGGATTCTCATTTAGACAGAATCAAGTGTTGTGGTGATTAGCTTCAGAGTTGTGTGGGCTGTAATGCATTAAAAGCAGTATCCAAACTACCATTAAATGACACAGGAGAAACTGCTATGTTGCTCTGGTACTAGAATGCTGGTCCTAAAGTGTGTTAGTTTACATCGACAGATTAAAAAAAAAAGTTAACAACCAGGATGTTGGCAGTGATGAACGTAACATCCCAATGCTGTTATTTGTGCTTTGAGAAGCAAGGAGTGATCTCTGAAGCGTGAGGACACATGAGAGCTGCCGTCCTGGAAGTCTTAGGCTGGCTGACACGCCCCCTTTGTTATTGATTGGACGCTGCCGCGGATCAGACTGAACTGATACATCACAACATGACTAGAG
This sequence comes from Lagodon rhomboides, assembly GCA_039737535.1. NCBI lineage: Eukaryota > Metazoa > Chordata > Actinopteri > Spariformes > Sparidae > Lagodon > Lagodon rhomboides. The sequence continues at coordinate 23,489,095 of CM077805.1, forward strand.
TTTCATACTCAGGCATGAAAACGGGTCAGGGATGAAAAAGGTGAGAAGGATATTATCCCTGTAGGGGGGTTCGGGGGCATGATTTTGAATATTCCATATTTTAAAGCATCAATCTGATGAATTTTGAGATGCATTTTTTGCCAACCTGGGGAGAGCTGGAGAAACTTAACTTCAGCCATGCGTCAAAAATATTATGGCCTCCTTACTAAGTATTTTGCAAGACATTTCTAACATTTACAGCATATGAGGCACAATGTGGTAAAGGCTTAATACAAATGGCTTAATGCATATGCATATGGTGGACATGCTGTAACTTAACTTGTCTACTCTTCTATCATGACTGACAGTCAATACAATGTGTTATGTAATTCAGATTTTAATAAATTTTCTTGGCAAAGATAACCTAAAACACACAATACAGTGGTTTCCAGCATTATCAAACGATTAAACACTTTTCAAGGGATAGTGATATATTATTTTAAATCTGTTAAGGTCAACATAGAAAAGGAACACAATCAGTCTTGTTTTGTGCAAAATACTGAATGAAAGGGAGAGGAAAGGGATGTCCTTGTGATACTGTAGTTGTAACAGTTGTCTGCGCTGTGTTGTGTTTGCAAAAAGGGCCGACACTCGTTCTGCTTCAGGACCGGACTTTTATTGCCTGCACAATGATACAGAAACAACTGGTCAGCTCACGGTCAAGCACAGCACTCGTACAGCACAGCTTCATGGAGGAAAATTAGCAAGTTAGCTTAACCTTTGAGCTAAGGTCGCTAATTAAACATTCAACAAAATAAACCCTCTGTAACACATTTAGTTACATGCAATGCTGTCGCCAGCTTCCTGAACATAATATCATGATAACTGCATTATTACATGACATTGTTTATGAAGTTTGAGTATAACGCTGTGCTTCGTGTAACAACCCTACCATGAGCTCAATCCTCGCGTCCTGGCACTGTGTTCACGTCACAGCCCATATTTATGTGCTGAGGAGAGCCCTACCAACCAGTGAGTGTCCGTGATACTTGAATAAGGATACATGTGATTGGCTGTCACTGTGGAATCAGGGCAAAGTGTATTCAACAGCAAAACTCTGTTACAGTTACAGCTGAAACACTCCCTCCTGAGAAGTACACAGTTCGTAATACTCTCAGAACAAGATCTCATTTTTTCTTCTTTGCCTGGACCACCAGTGTCTCCATGGCCCGCTTTCGCTGTTTTGCCACATGTCTCAGCCTCGCCCTTTTCTCTTCTTCAGCGATCTGTTTCTTGGCCTGCTCATTCTGCAAAAAAAATGTTTGTTTTAGTTTTAGCACTAACTTCTAGTTTAGCCTTATTGATAGAATGGTGGACCACTTTACCCTTCAGCCTTGTCAGTCCCCTCACCTCAAAATCATCCACACGTCCTGGAAAGGTGTTGTAGAGATTTTAGAAAGTAGCACTATCATTAACCAGTTTTTCTTTTTTGTGATTTACCGTAAGCTATACAAGCTAGCATCTAACTTTGGTAACGATATCTAGCTAATGTTAGGCGAGCGTTAACGGTAGCATTAGCTAGTGCTAATCATTTTCCACTGGAGCTTTAGTGCTAGCTGTCTAACGTTGCGTTCTCTCCTGCTGTGTTCAATGACTCAATTCATCAAGCTGTGGCTAACGTTAGCTAAGCCTATGTCAACAGAGCTCCTGGGTAACTTAGATATACCAGAAAATATTAAAATGATTGAAACCATCACTCACCAAATTCAGTCAGGTAAAATCGTCGAGGCCAGGAGTGCTTTCAGCTTCTGATGGTGGTCTGCATCCCTTGATGTGTACGCTCTGGTCAGCACAAGCGAAGCTAACTGCTTGTAAACCAATCAGGTCCCTTTTGGCATGCACACCTGTTCGCAGTGCACTGAATCTCTGGGTCTCTCAGTGGCAGTGATTGGGTCTCGTCCACTTGTCACCCAACGGTGCATACCGTTACAGCCTCTGAACCTACCCCCCCAAAATATTTTCTCATCGAATCTACATGATTCACATAGGTCACCTATTTTGGTTTCCATGGTTTCCTTGCATCTCTCCACGAATTAAGAGAGGGAAACGTGCGGACGACATAACGTACCAGACAAATATCACAGACGGGCTGTCTTGCCTATGGGAAGTGGAAATGGGTTAGGGGGTTTTGAGCGGGTTGACCCGGGTTTAAACACCCTGTTTAGACCTGTTAATTTTGGTGGAAATCATCGGCCACTGCAATGTGTTGTGTTTTCCCGGATCAAAACGCATTTTTGCTGCCTGATTCTATCTGATTTGGCCCTTACACAATAAGTAGCATGCCCGTAACTAATATGTAAGTAATAGCCAGTAAATTACAAGAACACCATATCTCCTTCTGAAGAAGAGATGGAAGGCCAGATCCCTGATGAATGACATGAAACAGAAACATGGGGGTTTGATTTAACTACATAAAACAGGAAATGATAACTCAAAATATCGACTCACAACTCTGCGAGTGTAGTAGTGTTATCATGACACAGCATGTCATTGTACCATAACATTCTACCATGAACAGACTGGTACAATGATTTTTTATATTATTCATGAACACATCATCTTCACCTTCTGTGGCAGCTTCAGCATTTGTACTGTGTGTCCTCGTTTTATTAGCCATTCAGTGAGATATACAATGTGTGTCACTCCAAGAGGCTGAGTAGAATGAGCTGTATCCTGCTGCATTCTGTTGGGCCCTCTTTGTTTATCACTGTGAGCTTGTGGCTATCCTCTACACTGTCTAGTGAATCTATTATGGTAATGTTTGTAACATCAACAAGCCCCCTGTGTTTTGTCATCCATGTCACTGACGTGAGCTACAGTGATTGAAATGCAAGGGCAGGATTTGGATTGTGTATGGCATACTGATGGCGAGATGTGGATGAGAGGCGGAAACTGAAACATGTCCGGTTGCCTACGATCAGTGGTGTGCATGGGGGGGCGGTGGCCCAATTGTTGAAAAAATGCTAAAGTGCCCTCTTGGGAGCCAAAACGTGCGCTAAAGTGCCCTCTTGGTTGGCAAAACACACTTAACTGCCCTCTTGGGTGGAAAAAACACACTTATCTGCCCCCTTGGCTGGTTAAAACATGATAAACTGCCCTCTTGGGTGGCAAAAACGCATGCTAAAGTGCCCTTCATGTTGGTAAAACACACTAAACTGCTGCCATTGGATGGAGAATATTGATTCAAATGAAGGCATGCAAGCTTTCCCAGAGTCGTTTTATGGTGTCGACAAGTTAAACCCTGTTTATGTTCAATACACTTTGTATGGCCATTAGCCCATATTTTCTGTTTTTGATTTTTAAATTTAAAAAAAAAATTTTTTGCAAACGGCCGATGTGCTAATAAACTTTCTAGATTTTATTTTCAATTTACACTTTAGGCTAGGTCAGTTAGATTCATTGTATTTAGTGAATGATGGAATAAATTGATAGCAACTAGATAGATGCTGACTTAAGTTTCAGGAACACATTCCCGTTGTTAAAATAAGTCCATTCAATCCATGTAAGTATTCGATTTTAGACACACTCTCTCTCAGATGGTCACATGTCAGTGGGGGCTTAAAGCTGACTGAGGTGCAACCCTGCATCCAACTGCTGTGTGAGGTGGGTAGCTAATATAGCAAGCTGTCTCTGAAGTTACCAATTGTGCATTACTAAATACTAGTGTATGTAGCCAGTGCTATTATTAGGAAGAAATGCCTATCACATGTTTAAGCCTAGGCTGAGGAGCTAGCTTAGGGACCGTTCGTTATTTATGGAATGGGCCACCGGAGGAAAATGGGGGGGGGGTCATGTCAAAATATTCTTTGTTGAGGGGGGGGTCACCCAAAAAAAAATAGTCAGAGAGGGGGGTCATTCAACTTTTGAAGCTACAGTATTTCACCAATTAATCGCCAGGCTGAAAATAGCCACCTGGTTCTTTTAAACGCCTGGGGTCAGCACCCTTTTTGCGTATTAAACGCCCACCCGAATAACCGCCGGGGCGATTATGTGCATTATTTTTGCAGAAGGAAACAGTTGGCACTTACGTTTTCTGTCAAAACAAAAGGGTGTACCGTAATCTTAGATGACCGACCAACTCTTATTTTGACAAAAAACGGAAGTGTCAGAGAGAACGGCTCGTAGTGCGCGAGTTTAACACCCCACCTTCACACAGCGGAGGACAGGTCAACATGGAGGAGAACGGACAGCAAATGGACATAAATGATAACGTAAGAAGGAAGAAAAATAAATAGTATGACGCTACGTTTAAGCTTGGAGTTGTGAAATACAACTGTCATCACAATAATGGCCTGGTGCAGGTCTGTGTAGAAATAAATAAAGGCCTGCAGCGAAGAGCCGCCTGCTTCTTTTAAACGCCTGGGGTCAAAGATGATTTTGCGTATTAAATAGAGTTGTGACGTTCACGAACGAACCGAATCTTTTGAACGGCTCATTAACATGAACGATGGGAACCGAATCGCATTTGGTTGGGAGCCGTTCTTTTTTTTCTCTCTCTCACGCACCCTTCACATGAGTGCCTCAGTAAAAAAAAAAAAAAAAGCAAGTGCGTCGGAATCGGTAGACTGAGAGAGCATAGGGAGGAGCGCTGATTTCATATGCAAATGAGTTGTGCATAGCACGCTCCCTTCACGTGAGTGTCTCAGTGAAAAAAAAAAAGCAAGCGCCTCAGAGTCGGCAGAGCAGCCTGAAGGAGGGGGAGAATTTTAAAATATTGTTTTGAGTTTTTCTGTATTGTTAAAAATGTTCTTGAGTGGGAAATTTTGCACTAAAACCTTTTGCATGGAACTTAATTGTAGCCTGCTTTGTTTTTTATTGTGTATTTATAAGTGTTTAGGTGTTGCATGCAAGTAGTTTTACACACATACACACACTTTATACAAAGGGTAAATAGTGATCTCACTGTCAACTCAGAGGGATATGGCAGTGGAATATTTACAATGAATCCATATCAGACTTTAAAATCTTGTCCACACATGTCAAATGAAGCTATAATCAATATTTCAGAATAATTCATACTCAAATATTGGTGGGAAATCTGAGTTTGAAATTATTCTGATCCAAATCTCAGCCCATCATTCCTCCCTGTGATGATTTCCAGGATAAAATGAATTAACCCCAGGCTGGCTTCTTAAAAGTGAATAAATATAAAAATGAGCCAAATGAGCCAGTCTTTTGAATGGCTCTTTGAAATGAACGGATCCCAAAGATCCGACTCCCTCCAAAGAGCCATAAATCCCATCTCTAGTATTAAATGCCCGGGCTATTAATTGGTGAAATACGGTATGTCTGGAGGATCTGACGCCCCCCAGCCCAGCAGTCCAGATGTAACGAAAATCGCCCCGCCCCACCTCCCTCCCCCCTCGATCCCATAATCACGGGTGTATGATATCAGCAAGTAGCGAGTTTCTTGCCCTGTTCCGCCAAGACGGATCACAACGCTACACGAGCAAACATACAGGCCGGTTGCCTCGCAGACCCTGTCGGGCGAGGAAACTTTAAATAAGATATTGTTAACGTTAAGTAAAGTTGACACGCCAAAATTACGGGGAGTCCAGAGAGTTTTAGAGGAGTTACTGGTGCCATGTCAAGATCATGATCAAGACAAGTCATGCGGTGTTTTAACAATGGATATCGCCTTTGAAATTTTTTATCATTTTTTGCGAAAGAAATCAAAATCGAATGGTTCTGGGACTGCTTGCTGAATCCCGAATATGGGCTTCCAATTTTAATATTGAGAGATCGAGGCAAGCAGTGGCTAATCCTGAAAGACGGGTCGGCGCCATTGGAAATGATTTTCCTACAAATTTTGGAAGATGGGGATGAAAAACATGACCAAGACGTCGAGGAGGACGTCAATACAGAAACGGTACAGTTTGCTTTTCAGCTATGTGTTTTGTTGTGGTTTCTGGTGTTGCGACTGGAGCGCCTCACAGAACAGAGTAGGCTAGCTAGCTAGTCCACATAGGCTCATGACTGGAGTGTAGAGCAGAAGAGCAGGCCTAGTCCGCAGTTGTACCTAGCCTACTGTTGTACATTCAGTGTTTCTCACAGAGAAGATGTGTAATAAGGTGGTGATTGTCTGGGGAGATAAGAGTATGGCTGAAAAATACATCATACCAAAATTACCAACATCAGTCATTTGCAGCATGTTTGTTTTTCACAGGGTGTATGTGGTAGAAAGCCTCTAGAGCCTCTCTCTACAGGCTCTCTAGTATGCGGGGTTGTAAAAGGTAGTAAAAGGTAGTAAATGAAATTAGCCCAAATTAAGGCCAGTAAAAAGTAGTAAAAAGTAATAAACGTCATCTGACGAGGTAGTAAATGTTCGAACCCCCATCCAACTTGGCCTATGAGTTTTTCAATTTGTGTAACTTACGTGCAGGCGTATCTCCTTAAATTACTAAAACTTGCGTGGATTTATTTTTATGCTGTGAGTAGGACTCGTGCGCACGACGAACCTCGCGCATGCGCTGACCCGGCTGGCTTGCTGCAAGACGTCTTCGTGAGTTCGCTGCAGTTGTAAGTCATTTGAAAAGACATAATCATGGGCAAATGCAAATTTTCGGACCTCTGGCTGGAGGAATCAATGTATAAAGAGTGGCTTAGACCAGTAGTTGGCAACAGCCGAGAGGCTTATTGCCACGTCTGTAAAAAGACGATCAATATAACGTGGATGGGGGTGAAGGCTGTAAAATCACATATGCAAGCTAGTAGCCACCAAGCCAGGATGCGTGGACGTAGCGAGCAGCTTCCTATGGCAGTGTTCGGCACTACGGTGTCAGCTACATCACTGCCCACAACCTCGACTGCTCTCCCACCAACCACTGCCAGCAGTACCACTACCAGCAGCGTTAACAGGTGCACGAGTCCAACTGTTACCGTGTAAAGTTGCACTTTTTATTTTTCAAGGCCCTCTCTAGATATTTCATTACTTTACTCGTCACTTTCACTTTACGCTGCTACGGTTGCAGCTTGAAGTCTTGCTGGTAGTAAAAAATATTGTGAAGGTAGTAAAAAAGGTAGTAAAAGGTAGTAAATTCAACTTAAGAATTTCTGTATAAACCCTGTTTTCAGCTTTTTTGCTCAGACAGGGAGACGGGGAAACTGGTGAGACAGGGGGGAGGGAGGGAGAGAGACAGACAGACAGGGAAACTAGTGGGGGGAGGAGAGAGATGAAACAGACAGGGAGACTGGTATGGGGGGGGGGGGATGTTGGGGAGGAGGGAGAGAGAGAGAGAGAGAGAGAGAGAGAGAGAGATGAGAGGAGGTTAGGCAAATGGAGCAAAATGGTGGCTGGGTCAGGGAGGCTCGGTTCCCTTCCCCTGGTCTGCCTGTACTGGTCTGGCCAATTGCTATTGTCATTACGCCGACCCATCAGGAGACAGACACAGAGACGCTCCGACACACACAGCACACAGGCTCACGTCAGCCAGAGAGTGTGTGTGTGTGTGTTTAGTATACGTCACCATACCGAACGGTCCCTTAACTATAAAACACTGGGGTAAACACTGTGCAACATTCAGTTTTATCTGTGTACTAAGTACCACAGCCTATCACAACATAAGTTTTACACTGCCTTTATATAATATTCAATATTAATATTGTTATTCTCTTCACTAGATACACCGACTCATTGAATCAATGACCAATGAATATGATCGAAGGGTTGCCACTGCTTTGTTAGTCTGTGCTGGAAAAATGCATGGCATGACTACCATGAGAGCAAAACAACTCCTGCAAGATCTTGAGGAACGGTTGGACAGGTGGGAGGCCAGCAAATCCGCTGCAGAGGTCTGTGTCTCCCAGAGGCTTGATCACCACATAGAGAACCTGGAGGGCAAGGTTAAAGCATTGACGGAGCAGATACAAGTAGCTTCGAGAAGATGGACTCCAGAAAGAGTTGGTGATCTAGAGAATGAAAGGAACTTTCTGCAGGAGTCATTAGAGAATGTGAAAAAACTGAAAGTAAGTAGCCTACTTCTTCAGACATTTAAAGCAGAATAATCAGCACCATTTCATAATGATGTCCATTGAGTATATGTTGACGTTCACTACAGCTTACATTTTTTATGGATGTGTTTAACCCTCGTGGCCTGTAGCAGGAAAGTTAATAGTGTTCTGTAAAGTACCAAGCTGGGCCCTGTGATAGAAGTGCAATAAAAGCATCATATATGAATATTTTTTTTTGCTTTCACCACATCAAATCTGTTAAGAAACTTCAGACTTAACCATAAATATAAAGTTTGTTATTTTTTTTATATATATATATATATATATATATATTTTTTTATGCACTTTCTGTCAGACGAACCCCTGATTTTTTAATGAGAAAAAAATGAGGTGCAAAGTGGAATACTCCATATGAGGTCATTACAGCCTTGAATATGTCACTAATTGATAACAACATTGATTTTGATGCATTATTATTTTTGGAGTAATCAGCATTTTTTCAAGAAAGTTAATTGTGTTCTGTAAAGTGCCAAGCTTCGGCCCTGTTATAGAAGTGCAATAAAAGCATCATATATAAATATTTTTTTTGCTTTCACCACATCAAATCTGTTCAGAAACTTCGGACTTAACCATAAATATAAAGTTTATTATTTATTTTTAATATTTATTATGTTTTTATGCACTTTTTGTCAGACAAACCCCTGATTTTTTAATGAAAAAAAAAAATCAAAATATGCAGTATTTTCCAAAAATGAGGTGCAAAGTGGAATACTCCATATGAGGTCATTACAGCCTTGAATATGTCAATAATTGATAACAACATGGATTTTGATGCATTATTATTTTTGGAGTAATAAGCATTTTTTCATAAAACGTACAAGCATTCTGTAAAGTACCAAGCTTCGGCCCTGTTATAGAAGTGCAATAAAAGCATCAAATATAAATATTTTTTTGCTTTCACCACATCAAATCTGTTCAGAAACTTCAGACCTAACCATAAATATAAAGTTTATGATTATTTGTTAATATTTATTATGTTTTTATGCACTTTTTGTCAGACGAACCCCTGATTTTTTAATGAAAAAAAAACAAAATATGCAGTATTTTCCAAAAATGAGGTGCAAAGTGGAATACCCCATATGAGGTCATTACAGCCTTGAATATGTCAATAATTGATAACAACATTGATTTTAACACATTATTATTTTGGGAGTAATGATTGTTTATTCAACAAACGTCATTACTAATCAAGAGCAAAACATCATATCTTGCAAACATCCAGAAATTCAGCAACATACAACATACAACATACAACGTCAACAACTTTTCGAAGTGTTTTTATGTTTTTATGCCCTCTCCTTCATTAAATAACATAACATGGCATGTGCAAACCCACTTCACAGCTTCATGCATGAAGCACATATCTCTGACATGTGCATTCTGCATGCATGGAATCCACATTTGGAGCAGCAGTTGCAGACCCTTTTACGCTGAGGACACAGGAAACACTGCCTCCTCTTTCGTGAGGGCCCTGGCTGTGCCTCCTGCTCCTCCTCCTCCTCTTTGGCCTGAGCCTGGGCCTTGACTTGCAGGACCTCCCTTGGCAGACACCTCCTCCTTGCCTGGGCCGGGGCAATGAGAGCGTTGCCCACCTGCTCCAGGAAGAGACGCCGCTTGTATCGCCTGTTGCCATTCCAGTTGGGGTCCAAAGTGGTGAACAGGACGTATGCGTTGGAGCATGAGATGTCCAGCATGTGGTAAAACAAGGCCATGGGCCACCAACGTGTCTGCCGACAGCAGGAGTACATGCCACAAACCTGAAAAGAGAAAAAAAAATATCATCACATAAATAATTGAAATAACTATGACCTGGATGAATCAGAATATTCACAGGCATCCATCTTGTTATTTTGATAAATACAAAAATAACGAATAAAATTGATTAAATTGTGTACGACTATTTTAGACAATCATAGATAATAAATGAAGTGCAAATAATTGATGTATATGTTTATGTACTTACTTGGTCAAGGTGGTCCACGGCCCCTTTGCAGGAGTTATAGTCCAAGATCATCTCTGGTTTTTTCTTTCCAGATTTCTCGACTTCTGGCTCCCGATGGCGTGAGCTCATGACGAGCACATTTTTCCCCTTCTTCGGGACGTATGACACAACAGCCCTTTTGTCAGTGAAGGCAAATAGAGAAGAAGTCACCTCTCTCCGTCTCACATCCAGCAGCTGTGGCGGGAGCTCGGATTTGTTTTTTCGCAGTGTCCCTACCAGTGCAAGCCTCCTCTTCTGTAGTTCCTCTGCGAGAGGAAAAGATGTGAAAAAGTTGTCGGTGGTGACAGTGTGGCCCACAAGGTTGTCGGTGAGCTCAAGCACCACACGCATCCCCTGATTTATCTCTCTCTGTGCTGTGGCAGACTTTCCCATGTAGACCTGGAGCCTCCAAGCATATGAGGTTTTGACATCACAAAGAGCCCAGATTTTCAGACCATATTTCCCCGGTTTGGAGGGCATATACTGTTTGAAAGAACAGCGGCCCCTAAAAGGGACCAGCTGCTCATCTACACAAATGTCTCTCCCTGGGTTTAACATCTTGGACAGGCTGGCACTCCATCGGGTCCACAGGTCACTGATTGGGGCCAGCTTGTCCCTCCTGTGGCGGTCTGGCCTTGACAGTTTATCATCAAACCGGATGGCCAAGTTGATTTGAAGAAACCTACTCTGTGGCATGGTGGCTCTAAAAAGTGGCCGCCCTGTTTCACTGCCCCACAGGCTCTTGGTGGACTCATGCTGTGACCTGTACATCCCTGTGAGGATGAGAAGCCCCAGATAAGCCTGCAGCTCCTTCTCGTCGACATCTTTCCACTGACGCACAAACCTCCATCCATGCAAGTTGGTGAAATGCAGGATCAGCTTGAGAATTTCCTCATGAAAGAATAGCCTAAATGCCATCTCAGGGCTGGTTATTCGGGCAGTAGCAAAAAGAGTGGGCCCTGGGGTCAGAATTGGAGGTTGGACGAATCGCAGAGTTTTTTCATTTGTGGAAAACCACAGCAATTCCCCAATTTTTGACCTCCATGTTTTTCCCTCCATACCTTCTTCATTTTGTTCTTCTTCCTCCTCCTGCTGCTCTCCTCCCTCCTCCTCCTCCTCTTCCTCAGAGCTGCTTGATGCTGCAAATTCCTCTTCAAATTCCTCCTGGCTGTCAGAAGAAAGATCCTCCTCAGTGTTATCCTCTTCGCTAGCTTCCTCCTCTGTCTCCTCATGCTGAAAAATGGCTAGTAGCGCCTCCTCTGTTGTTAGTCTTCGCTCCATCTTTGCTCATGTAGAAATGACCATGCAAGACCAGAAACTACTAATTCTCACTGACTTCAAAGATGCACCTGCATAAACACTGTAACACGCACCCAATAGGAGAGAGAAGGGCTTCTTTTGACTGAGAAAATGTGTAAACAAAGCAGTTTGATAACTTGATTTTCACACACACAAACACGAACACGCACAAACACACACACACACACACACAAGATATTTTCTCACCCACTTTCACACCACTATTTTACATTGTTCCCAACACACCAAGACCATTTTTTTTGGTTTTCAGTTTTTTTTATTGCAGTGCAATTTGCAAGGAAAGAGAACTAGGCCTTCATTGAAAATATGGTTTCAATGGAGGCCTGGTTCTCTGGTGGTTTAGGGGGGTCATCTAACTTAAAACCTGTTTTTCATTTATTTTGAAGGTAGAGGCTTAGATTTATTGGGTTATTGCGGGAAAACATTATAATATGTCAAATATTACAGTATATCGAAAATAAGTGGTTTGAATGGGAGTTAATGGGCGCAAATTGGGCCCGAGGGAAAAGCATGTACACAAAACGTGTATCTCCTATTCTATAGACTTAACAACAGTGGTGATCTGAAATATTAGAAATCATCATAAAATAGACATTCCAGAGAAGTTTCATGAAATTAGCCTTAAAACTGACTGAGATATTTAGGATCATAAAAAGAAAAAAACGCAAAATGTACATGTTTAGGTCCCTAAGTGCCACGAGGGTTAAAATGTTGTTGATTCAAGGTGGTGACCTGTTGTGGTATTTGTACTATTTTCCATTTACAGGCAGCTGAGACACCGTACACCAGGCAGCGTTTGAAACAAGCTGTGAAAAGGAAGGCAGACCAGATTGCTGAAGATGAACGCATTAAGAAGAGGGCAGGAGGTGCGGGTCACAAAACCATGATGGATGAAGAGGATGAGAGGTGGCTGGCTAAGTGTATAAGTAAGTAAGTTACATGCATAATCCTAGAATGTAAATCTTTATCATTATATTGTTTTATAGTAAACTTTGGCTATTGGAAACTATTAATGGAAGACTTGGTGACCAGATTTTGTATGGTATTTTCAGAGGACAAAACTACAGTTCATGGTCGTCGGCATGAAAGCGTACTCTACACCCATCATAGAGTGAAGTCCCGGGATCTGCTGAAACTGGCAAACTACAGAAGGCTGAGACAAGGATTGCCATTGATTCGCGCTGTGTCCACAGTGCATAGCAGAGCAAGAGCAAGACGTCTGAAATCCCTACAGAGCAAGAGACATGTAGGTCTAAATGTACATTTTAGGGCTTTATTGTGTGCGCATGTTACTGTGCAGTTTCATGTGAGTCAGTGTGTGTATATGTGTGTGACTGACTGTATGTGTGTTTATGTGGGTTAGTGCCTGTTTGCAGTTTGATAACTGAAAGAATGTGTGTTCATTTTAAATTGTTCTGTTTTTCATTAAGCTAGTTAATGTTTGATTCATTACAGCTAGATATGATAGTTTGTTTTAATGTTTTATTCAGAAGGGTTTAGGACTCTGGTGCTCAAAGAAACCTCAGAAAACAGAGGAAAGGGATAATGAATGCACTCACCATCAGAGGAAACACGTTTCTCTTGCCAAAGAGCATCTGTTTGGAATTGAGGCTGGGGAAAGGAGAAAGTTTGCTATGGCCATCAGCATGTGTGACAAGGCTTACCTTCGCCCTGGAACTTCAGGTTTGTCACTATGAAACGGTATTATTTATTTGCACCAATGTAAATGTGATGACTTCCACACACCAGACAGCTGCAGCTGATTCAGAACGCTGCTGCTCGAGTCCTAAAAAGAACCAAAAAAGTAGATCACATCACTCCAGTTCTTAGATCTTTACACTGGCTTCCTGTCTATAAAAGAATAAATTTCAAAATCTTGCTGTTGGTTGGTTAATATTGACACTGCTTTCCCTGAAGCAATTTTAAGGCTTTGAACTGAACTGTGACTTTATTTTAATGTTATTTGTATGCCCCTGTAAAGCACTTTGAGTTGCCTTGTGTCTGAATTGTGCTATACAAATAAGCTTGCCTTGCCTTGCCTAAAACCTGACTGTCACACATCACACATTGTGAAGAACGTTCAAAATCAGACTGGATACTGTTGCTGTTGACACTGAATACCTCACACTAAATACAGTGATACAAAGGCAGCATCACAGGCTGAAACTTCCCCCCTCTAACAAAAATGATTAAGAAATTATACAACTGTGCAGACACAATGAGTAGGCAGCTGTAAAATCATATTTTGTTCAACCTAACACAACTAATGACTGTGGTCCCTTTATATTAGCTGAAACACATGAGAACATAGATATTATATTATATATTATTCAGTTATTTACTGCTACCTTGGGATTTCATAACCATGTGATGAAATGTACTTATTGTAAGTCGCTTTGGACAAAAGCATCTGCTTAATGCCCTAAATGTAAATGTAAATAGCCATAATGAAGATAAAGTTAGTCTTCAACATTCCATCATCTAATAAAGTCAGAGATTGAGCACTATTTCAAATTAACATGACCATTGTGTGGCTTTTATGTTGTAATGTGCTTTCGTCAAATTGTCAGAAGCACTGTGTGCCAGTCTAAAAAACCTTCTGGGAGTGTTTTCCTGCTAATCCTGTGGTTTTAAAGCTAGCCACGTGGAATGGTTATTGTACCATATGGGAGGGAAAACAAAAAAATCAATAGTGCCCTACCACTTTTTTTTTTACCTTACTATTGCAGAAAAAAAAATCTGATAACCAAAAGCAAACGATTTTAGAGGAGAAAGTATCTATCAATCAATCAATTAATTTTGGACCTTTAATCATTATTAAAAGCATAATGAAAGCGGCTCATGTCTGTTACCAACCTCTTACCTTTCCTTTTCCACAGCATCCCTAATTGATTTACTTTGTTGAGTTTTTGGGATTATTGGTCTCTAGATCAGGTACATTTGTTTTAACTGAAGGCTTATACAGACACAAATCAATAACCTCCACCATGAAACATTTGCACATTGTGGTTCTTCTAATGAATGTGAGTATGGTATCCTCTGTATCATTTGTGAGCATAAGACTGTTCAATAGATTCCCAGGGACAATGTTAAATTACCCTGGTAGGGTTGAGTAAACTTAAGAAAGCAAAATTCCTGTGCCAAATTCTTACCAAGTTTGTGATAGAAAATATTCTGATTGCACACATCATAAATTGGCTTGTTATGTGCTCCCACAGGACAGGAAGGCTCTATAGGACAGACCCATTTACAGAGCATCAGTCAGGTCGCTGGGTCAGGGGTCTATTGGGGTAACAGAGTAGAACGGGAGTTTGGAGTCTCCTCTTACCTCAAGTAAAATTGCTTTTCTAAGCACGTTTTCAACTATTTTCAGCACTATATTGCTTCATATTGCTTTTTGTTTGTCTGGTCATCGCTGCAATCAGTAAGAATGTCTGAGTAGAGCAGCAAAAGCAGCACTGCAACTTAATCACAGACGAGGCCTAGTCAACATATATATATATATATATATATATATATATATGACCCCACTTCAAAAACCCGAACTATCCCTTTAAGGTCAGCTGTGAATCAATTAGAGAACCCTGAGCTAGAAGTCTGAAAGCTTCAGTGTTGGGGAAATGGGCTAATGAGCTAAAGGTCTGGCAGTCTTCCCTGTTGACTGCACCAGTTACACTTACGTATTGAGGAGTCTGTGGCCATATGCACTACTCACAGGTGTTTAACATTCAAAGCTTATCCCCCTTGTTTCCATTATTGCTTCCACTATTCTGATCAGTATGAAACCATGTGAATACAGGAGGTGGACAAACACATACGTGCCAAGCAAGAGTCTTACTTCAGTTTTGCATCAGCATCTGTGTGATTGGCTATTGAACAGCTGTAGCAGAGAACATAAAGCTGGAGAAGGTTCACTCTATTCACCCCTGGTGGCCATTACTTTGAGCTGTGCTTTGCTTAAAACACAGCCGAGAAGTAATGAAGCGTGGTTTCTTTTGCACCAGGACCTGCTCTCTCTGGTTGGTTGGTTGGCATGTTGGTTGGTTGTACAGTTATATCGGGGAAAGATGTACAAAATATAAATCTCCACGGATCAAAAATTAATAAGAGAAAGAGTTATAATTGAACTTGTTTAAAGTTTAAAGTGTCCTGCCAGTTTTACAGACATCCCTTTTATGCTGCTTTCTTCTTGTTTGCTGCAATACCGCGATTGGCCACTGGCCAGAATTGGAAGCAAGACTGACCAGCACCTTATTATCCATTTCTGTAATAGCCTGGTATTAGAGTTTTGAAATGTTGAATTTGGAATGATCCTGCTTGAGAAATTATTATAATGAAACCAAAATGTAAGTTTTCTGTACTTGCCTCTATGAATTACACACATTTTCATAAAAATGATCAGTTGGATCAATGAATGGTACTGAAGGTAATGCAGGTGGTTAAAAAAAATAGCAAAGAGCTTTGTCCAGTTGAACGTGACCAAGGAAAAATGTTTTACTAAGTATTAGTATGTAAATTAGCCAAAAAATAAGGATCCTTACATCTCACTTGAACTTAAATGAACTAGCAATAATGACGCCTAACTTGTGGAAATAAATGGTGATGAAGTAAAAATGTTTTACCTTCCCTCCAGTCTCATTCTTTGTCTTTGTCTCCACATGGCTTCTAGCAGAGAGGGAATTAGAATGTTTGCAAATGGTTTGAGTTACCCCTCGCAGCTATTATGCAGAATCAACCAACAGCAATGCTCTCAGTTGCTAACCAAACAGTCTTCCTGCTTAGACTTGGGTTAGTGGCATTCGTTGTTTTTCTTTATTTTGTATTTCACAGTCTTTTCCTCATTTACATATCAGGCTCTCAGCACCCAGATGTAAAAATATTCTCATAATCCTGCTTCATTATTACTTCCTCAGGTATTATTTTGCCTGAGGTTTCATCTCAGGAATTAGTTTGTCAAGTTAATTAAGCTGTCTCCCTAGTGACCTATTTGAAGTTGAGCTTTTAACATCCATGTATTTGTTGTATCAAATGCAGGTTATTTGACAGCAGTATACAAACATTAAAACTTAAATTCATGATGACAAAATGTATTTCTAGGTGGGAAATATGTTTATTGGCATTATATTGAAATCTGAAAACTAAATCTATAGACACTCTAGCTTAGACTCACAGCACATTACTGAGTAAATGTATTTGACAAATTGAAAGGGGCAATGACACTGTTTGACTAAAGAACTGACTCAACCCAATGTGTAAGCAGTCAGGGCTCCGTGCAGCGGATGATGATTTCACAACTAAATTTACCTCTGATCTTGCAATGCCCTTTAATGTCTGTTTGGTGACAAATGAACTGGATTAATCAGTTTCATAGCTAATGTGTTATCTCAAATGAATTGAAAGGAGTTAGAGGTCATATGGAGTCCGAGCCAGCAGTAGGAGCTTGTGGCAAAGGACAAGCTGTTCAGTTTGATAACTCATATGTGAACCTTATTGCCAGGCATGGATTAAGAATGCAGAGTTCCCTGGGCACAAAATATCAACACAATATCAACTACAGTGTGTAGCACTGGGGGCAGCTGTGGCTCAGGGGTAGAGCCAGTGTCTTGTTATCAGAAGGTTGCTGGTTCGATTCCCCTGTTCTGCATGTTGAAGTGTCCTTGGGCAAGATACTAAACCCCAAACTTCCCCCTGATGTGCTGGTCAGCACCTTGCATGGCAGCCATTGCCATCAATGTATGTATGAATTACTGTAAGTCTCTTTTGGACAAAAGCGTCTGCTTTTTATTTAACCACAAACAACATTGCAAAATGCACTAGAGCTGCCTTTCTCAAACTATGGTCTCTCCCTCTAGTGGTACGCGGAGGAATCTCCGAAATATTAAAAAAAATTAATAGAAACAATTTAAAACATATAATACTATCAAAACACTATGACAAATGAAATGAAAACACTGTTAATGAAAATTGGTTTAAAATAAGTTTAGGGTATTTATTTTTTTTCGACCCATCATCAGCCTGCTACGTAGTCGGGTTGTGGCGAGCGCGTCTAGCCGGTACAAGGTGAAGACAAAGCTCGTAAGCGGAGATCATAAGAGGAGAAAGCTCAAACAGCATCTCACCACCAAACAGGCCGCACTGACAGAAAAAACTGTGGATTTTTTTTTTTAAGAAAGTGGGACGAACTGAAGCACTCCAAGTCCACCATTCAATTGTGTGTTACACCCATAAATAAGGCACAGGAAGCCGGTAAGCCACACACAATTGGTTAACAATTGCGACTACCCTTAGCTAAAGAGATGACACACATCATGTGCGGGGAGAAGGCTGCTGAACAGTTGAACTTGGTACCACTTTCAAACGACAGAACAGGAAAGATTAATCAAGCTGTCTTGCGACAAAACACTGGTGTCTGCTTTCAGAAAACAGTCTTTGTTGGACTTTTGGGTACAGCAACACAGTCAATACTCTGCATTTTCAGACAAGGCCACGTGCTTTCTCCTTCCTTTTGTGACCACATATCTGCGAGAAAGGCTTCTCTTTACTTGCCCTCAGGATGGATGCTGAGCTGGACCTAAGACTGAAGCTCACCTCAATTGTGCCAGATATCGCAGGACTGTGTTCGCAGAGGCAGACACACCTTTTTCATTGGTGTGTGTGTGAGAGAAAGAGAAAGTGTTTCATCTTGCTGTTTCTTGCTGTGATCATTGCACACAGGTATATTACATTTCCCAAATTCTTTACTTTGTGATCTTGGGCAGATGTGACACAATGTTTGAATGATCACTGAACAGTTGTTATTGTTAATATTCTCACTTCCACTGTGTGCATACTGTGTGTGTGTGTGTGTGAGGGGTTGTCCCTGCATTATAGTTGTGTGAAAGAGTTTAATATGGTGTGATATTTAATAGTTATGTCATAACCCGGCTCAATGGAGATGACAAAAACGGGAGAGACAGTGCATAACCGATTTATTTATATAACGTAACACAACTTAAAGTAACGCCAGTATGAGGTGTGTATGTCAGTAGTTTCAGTCATGTAAATGTGGGTGTATTGATCATGTAAGGTGGGGTGTTGTGGAGTAAGAATGAATAAATGAATAAAAGCTAAAGGAACCAAAAAGGTGCGGACGCCTGCGAGGGGAGCGGGAGCAAAAGCAAGAGAGAATGACAGGCAACCAGCTGTCCTTTTATCCAGCTGGAACACCGGGCCCAGGTGCTCCATATCTGATGACATCAGCTGATCACCTTAGAGAAAGACACAGACATCATCAGAGTGCAAGAGTAGGTGGGGGTCGTCCCCCCCATAAAGTTGGTGTCCCAAAGGGAACACCGGCACGCACTAAACAAATTTACCTATAATTATCAAACTAAACAAATTAACCTGAAATTATCCCCCCAAAAAATACTAATTCAAAGATAAGTAACTGACCAAAAAATAGATAAATAAATAAATCTAAGAAAAAAACATAACCTCCACCCTGCCCATGTCCTGTTCCTTTTCCACCTGACCTCAGCAACCCCGGTACCTGGGAAGCAAATTAAGAGAACAGACACAAGAACATATCACGAACAGCATGAAATGGCATCAGCAGTCACATTCACTCATGGCAAAGGAGCACGTGACAGCGCGTCGGCAATGATATTATCAACCCCCTTGATATGCCGAATTTCAAGATCATATCCCTGCAGAAACAAAACCCATCTCATTAACCTCTGATTCGGACACCGCAATGACCTTAAAAAGGTCAGAAGATTATGATCCGTGTAAACCACAAGGGGCGCACCTCCTCCCACATACACTTCAAAATGCTGCAGTGCCAAAATCAGCGCCAATGCCTCCTTTTCGATCACAGAGTAATTAAACTGGTAACGATTGAATTTCTTCAAAATATAGTTTATGTGCTTGCAAGATATATTTTTCTGTGCTCAAAAATTGCTCTTGGTCTGAGTGGTGGAAATAGTTAAAGGTGTGTTTGAATTAGATAAAGGTAGAGGTAAAAAGTAAAAGGTACATTGTGGGGCTGTCAAACTGGTTAGCCTCCCTGCGAGCCATCTGCCATCTGCATTGGTGTTGGGCTGGACCTCTGCTCCGTGGTTGATAGCCATATTGATATGGCTGATTTTCTCTTTTTTAATCTCTGTGCTAGCCTTTTCTCTTTCACAGGGGTGATTGCAAAAAATCCTCCCCCCAAAAAAAACATTCACATATTTGATAAAAAAAAACCAATGTGAGCCAATATTACAGTAGCATACTGTGCAGAGCTTCAAGCCCCTGGAAGGAACAACAACGCGGATTCATTTTACTTTTTTTTTTTAAAAAAAAGGTGCAATATATGCACTATTTATTTTAAATGCAGTTTTGAAAAAGTTACAGTGCAACAATGAACCAAAGATAATTCTTAAGTTGTTTCTTCAAAACTATTAAAATTAGCTTACTTCAGAAAATGACCATTCTTGATAAAGAAGCCTTCTGTAGTACACGTACACACACACACGCACACACGCGCGTACTTGTTTAGCTATACTTGTTAGGACACTGACCCTATAGCATGTTGTGAGGACCCCCCTTTCTGCTGATGCTAGGAAGATGAAAAAAATAGCTTTACCACCAGGTGGGGCTGGAACATCTGAAAATCACTTAAAATGTTTAAACACACAAAGTTCACACAAGTGGTGAAGTTGGTGGGGCGTTGTGAGGACCCGACTGTTGCTAGGCAGATTTAAGATTACAAGATCTGTTTTTTTTAAGGCTTTTGGGCAGCCATTTTGAATAGTTATCATCTCCCAAGAGGTGCTGATCCTATTATGAGCCCAGTGGCTTGATTAACAAAGAACATTTTAATATATATAATATGTATAATAATTTTTACTATACTACATTATATATAATACAGTAAAAATGTTCTTTAAAAAGCTTATTAAACCCTTATATCTGGTTATATTATTTCTTGTATATGTATGTATATTTTTTAATCAACGTATTATCTTAAGCTGCTGTCAACACTAGTGTTGAAAGTAAGTGTTTAAAAACAATTTCAATTTTAGTATGCAATGATCATCAGTGTATGACAAATTATTATTTTTTTTTTATTTCATGGTTTGATAAACTCATAGCTTGACACATAACTCCCATAAATTTAGGCCCATGCTAAGTATGGCTGATGCAGAAACTATTACTCGATTACTGTAATGCTCTATACTCTGGTCTGCCTGACCAGAACCAGGAAGTTTGACCACATTACACCTATCCTGGCTTCCCTTCATTGACTCCCAATCAAAACCAAACTTAAAACGTAACTGTTTTTCAGTATTTATAGATAATATAACTTCTATTTGACCATCAAGGGAGGCTCAGTCTCTGTCCGTAGACTTCCTGTCTTAGTTCAGTTCAGCTTCTGCCGGTTTAGATGTCTCACTTAGTTTCTCCATTCCACCTTCTTCTCTCCTATATCTTGCCCATGTTGTTTTTTTATGTCACTAACCCTTTCTCCTCTGTCTGTGTGAGTGGTTGGTGTTTGTGTCTAGCTGCATGGATGTGACTCCCATCTTGAGGTCAATGGCCGGACTCCATGCCCTGCTCCCCCTGCACTTTCCACAGCTTTTAGCTTTGCTTCATTCATGCATTTATGTGCCATATTCTCTCCTCCACATTTTGGTACGTCCATAATGTCCCCCGAAAGACTTTTTGAGTATAAATACTTTGTGAGTGACTGTCTAAATAAACTTAGTCAAAAGGATAAACAAATGAGAATTTATGCTTTTGGCCTGGACATTAATTTTACTTTACATGAAGTCTATCTACCCATCTACCTATCTATCTATCTATCTATCTATCTATCTATCTATCTATCTATCGAGAAAGAAAATGATTATTTCACTTCTTCATCAACATTAAATCAGATGTTATTGTGCTATATAAAGACCAAATTATGTTAAGGGAGAGAATACTCTAATTAAAGGGAAATCACAGTTTCAAGTTTAAAATTGTCACTCGCGAGTACCCAACCCAGTGCAGGACTCTGCTGTGAAGGTGGAGACATGCGACGTTGGTGTATTACTAGTTTTTTTCTACGATTTAGGAATGGAATGTCGAGGAAACACTGTAATTTCAAGCAGTTTCAAGGGTTTATTAATGAACAATAAATGAAATTAACAGTGGGACCTCTCTCCTCCTCCTTCTCTCCTCTCCTCCTCTCCCCTCCTCCTTCTCTCCTCTCCTCCTCTCCCCTCTTCCTTCTCTCCTCCTCTCCCCTCCCCTTCTGTCCTCTCTTCTCCTCTCCTCTCCTTCTCTCCTCTCTCCTCCTCTCCTTTTATCTTCTCCTCTCCTCTCCTCTCTTCTACTCTCTTATCTTCTTTTCTCTCCTCTCTCCTCCTCCTTTTCTCTCCTTCTGTCCTCTCCTCCTTCTCTCCTCCTCTCCCCTTCTCTCCTCTCTTCCCCTTCTCTCCTCTCTTCTCTTCTCCTCTCCTTCTCTCCTCCTCTCTCTCCCCCTCTTCTCCTCTCTTCTCTCCTCATCCTCTTCTCCTCTTCCTCTCCTTCTCTCCTCTCTCCCCCTCTTCTCTCCTCCTCTCCTCTTCTCTCCTCCTCTCCCCCTCTCTTCTCCTCTCTCCCCCTCTCTTCTCCTCTCCTCTTCTCTCCTCCTCTCCTCTCTCCTTCTCTCCTCTCCTCTCCTCTCCTCTCCTCGTTTCCGGTGAGTGTGAGTGGCGGTGGTGGACGTGTGAGTGGCGCGGAGTTTGAGCTGGTCTTCCGAGCCTTGTTTCGGACTGTTCTGTATTGTCCATCTGTCTCTGTACATGATCAGGTAAGCTTTCCGTATTCTTTATTGAGTGTTGTTGGAGGAATGGCGTCCTCCGAGACGCCACCTCCTCCGTCTCTCCGGCAGGGAGTGAGGATAGTGCCGCCGGATAGTAATGTTACTGTGGAGGAGGTTCTGTTGGCTGTCAGTGAACAGGTCGGACATGAGAAACTGTGCTTTGCTTCAAGGATGAATAAAGCGGTGGTTGTGTTTTTAGCAGACGAGCCTCATGTTCATCAGCTGATCCAAAGTGGCGTGTTCATCAGGGACTCTTTTGTGCAGGTCTCCCCGCTGTCAGTTCCCTCTACGCGGATCACCGTATCCGGTGTTCCGCCGTTTATACCTAACGAGGCGTTACAAAATGAGCTGCGCAGATTTGGAAAGTTTGCTAGTGGGTTTAAAACTGTGAGTCTGGGATGTAAAGATCCCAAGCTGAAGCATGTGCAGTCTCTGAGGAGGCAGGTGTTCATGTTTCTGGACTCACCTGCTCAAACTTTAGAGATTTCCTTTAGAGTGAAACACGGTGATGGCTCCCATATGGTGTACGCCACCGCGGGGCAACTCAAATGTTTCGAGTGTGGAGATGTGGGACACAAACGCTATGCCTGTCCGCACAGACAGCAAGCGGTTCACCCCGACGATGAGACGGGCGGCCCCGCTCGAGACGAGGCGGCGGCCGATGCGCTGGGGCAGCACACAGCGCCGCGCGCGAAGACGCCGCGGCCGTTGCGCCACGCGTCGGGGCTGCGGCAAGGGCCGCAGGCGGTGCCTCTGCAGAGGACGGTGCTGCTGGCGCTGCAGATAATACCACCACTACTGGTGGTGATATCACTGATTCGCACCCTGTTAACATTGAATTAAATCAAGAGGGAAAGGCTGAGAAACAACAGACCTGTGTACCTGCAGAGAGTCTGAACACCTGTGAAGTTCAGTCCCAGTCTGCAGTTGATGATGATGAAACAGCTTCCACCAGTGCTGCAGGGAAAGATCACACTGTGTTCAGTGATGAAGGTGTGCTGAACAGCCAGATGTGTCTGTATCTGTTAGTGAGATGTCATTGAAGAATCCAGACCTGTACTCCTTACAGGAAATCAATCAGTTCCTTGATGAAACATATAAAAAATCTGTAAAAGTGACTGATTATTTCAAAGATACTGATAAATTCATCCGATCAGTAGGAGTGCTGAACAGGCTGGTAGGTTTTGATCTCCTGGACGAGAAAAAACGCTTCCGCCTTAAAAAACATATGACAACTCTCAGGAAATCTTCAAAGGGTAAAACAGCAAAAAAGTCTAGAAAATAAATGATCATGTCTCACATGGTGCCTTCCTCCTTTTACTGGTTCCTGTGTGCTTCATCTGTTCTCTCTCTCTTCTCTGACCTCTTCATGCAGAGCCTTAAAGTAGGGTCTTTAAACATAAATGGTGGGAGAGACAGACAGAAGAGGGCGCTAATCGCTGAAGTCTCGTCTCAGAAAAGAATAGATGTTCTGTTTCTACAAGAAACTCATTCTAGTCAG
This sequence comes from Lagodon rhomboides, assembly GCA_039737535.1. Classification (NCBI taxonomy): domain Eukaryota; kingdom Metazoa; phylum Chordata; class Actinopteri; order Spariformes; family Sparidae; genus Lagodon; species Lagodon rhomboides. The sequence goes on from CM077805.1 coordinate 23,512,759, forward strand.
GCAGATGAAGTGGATTGGAATTTATGGTGGGAGGGTCAGGTTTGTTTCAGCCATGGCACCACCCTCAGTGCAGGTGTAGCTGTCCTTTTTAAAGCAGCTGCTAATATTAATTTTTTATCTGCTACTGAGGTAGTCAAGGGGCGTTTGTTAATTGTCAGGGCAGAAATAGAGGGCTCTGTTTTCTGTTTTGTTAATATTTACGCCCCAAACCAAGGAACAGAGAGGGCAGATCTTTTCACCCTGCTCAGTAATGAGCTCAGGAATTCTTATCAAGACCAGCTGATAGTTGGGGGGGATTTTAACTGCACATTAGATTTCACCATAGACAGGATAAATGAAGAACCTCATCCACAGTCATCCAGGAGCCTAAATAATGTCATCATACACCATGATTTAATAGATGCATGGAGGATTAAACATCCACAGACAAGGCAGTACACATGGGTGAGGGTCAGAGATAACCAGGTGAGTGCAGCCCAGTCGGCTTCACTGACCATCACTTGGTGGTGATAATCATAAATGTAGTACCAAGTCAAAGGAGTAAGTCCTACTGGTGTTTTAACAACAAGTTATTACAAGACAAAGCATTCTGCCAGACCTTTGAATGCTTCTGGCATCAGTGGAAAGTTAAAAAATCAGATTTTACTTCTTTGAAACTGTGGTGGGAGGTCGGCAAGACACAAATTTGTATCTTCTGTCAACAATACACAGGTCAGTCTACCAAAAAAATTGAAACAAAAGTGAAAGAACTTGAAAATAGTATAAAAAACATAGAAGGAGTTTTGAACAGAGACTCTGAACCTTCTGTGGGCCAACAGCTGAGTGAGAAGAGGCAGGAATTGAGCTTCTTCCTGCAGGAGAGGGTGAAGGGAGCTCTGGTGAGAGCTCGCTTTCTTCACCTGAAGGACATGGATGCTCCAAGCTCCTTTTTCTTTAACCTGGAGAAGTCGGTGGCTCAAAGGAAGGCGATGACCTGCCTCAAACTTTCAGAGGGAAGAGTCACCACGGATCCAGGAGAAATGAGGAGACATGCCATATCTTTCTACACTGACCTCTTTGGGGCGGAGCCGTGTAGCATGGATTGTCGCAAGGAGCTTTTAGAAGGGCTCCCTCAATTGAACCTGGAGGAGAGGGCTGCTTTGGACTGCGAGCTATCTTTGGAGGAGCTGACGACTGCTATCAATCAGATGACATCAGGGCGGGCACCAGGAATCGATGGTTTGACAACAGACCTCTTTAAGAGCTTCTGGAACACTCTTGGTTCAGATCTGCATAGCGTTCTTGTAGAATGCTACAGATCTGGATCCCTTCCTGTTTCCTGCCAGAGAGCAGTCCTCTCTCTGCTCCCTAAGAAAGGAGACCTGGCCCTATTAAAAAACTGGAGGCCAGTTGCTCTTCTATGTACTGATTACAAGGTTCTTTCCAGAGCCTTGTCAAACAGACTAAAAGACTATATAGAAATGATTGTTCACCCTGATCAAAGTTATTGTGTGCCTGACAGGACAATTATGGACAACATTTTCCTGGTCAGAGATGTAATTGACTTGTGTAAATGTTATAATGTGGACTGTGGAATTGTCTCTTTAGATCAAGAGAAGGCCTTTGATCGGGTGGATCACTCGTATTTGTCTTCGGCACTAAGAGCGTTTGGTATTGGTGATGGGTTTGTGGCTTGGGTTGGTTTGTTGTACAGAGGGGCACAATGTATGGTAAAGATGGGGGCAGGGCTGAGCCGACCGATCTCTGTACAGCGAGGGATAAGACAAGGTTGCCCAATTTCAGGACAACTGTACAGCCTGGCTATTGAGCCCTTGCTGTGCAGATTGAGAGGTCGGCTCAGTGGGATTTCACTGCCTGGGTCCTCGAGCGCTGATCGTCCTCCTACTGTTTCTGCTTATGCAGATGATGTAAACATCTTTGTCACATGCCAGGAGGAGGTTCAGCGTTTGCAGGACACCCTGTCCCTGTATGAGAGGGCCTCTTCTGCACGGGTGAACTGGACGAAGAGTGAGGCCTTGTTGGTCGGACAGTGGAGGCATCAGGTGGCGCCTAGTCTGCCAGGGGGACTTAAATGGGGCAAAGAAGGGCTGAAGGTGCTTGGTGTCTTTTGGGGGACAGAGCAGTTCCAACTAAAGAACTGGGAGGGAATTAAGGAGAAAGTGTGCGCGAAGCTGTCTAAATGGAAATGGTTGCTACCGCAGCTGTCGTATTGGGGAAGAGTTCTGGTAGCCAATAATTTGGTCGCCTCCACTCTTTGGCATAGGCTTATCGCTCTAACACCACCCAGAGGCCTAATTGACGATGTTCAGAGAGCCATTGTGGATTTTTTCTGGTCTGGTAAGCACTGGATTCGAGCGGCAGCACTCTACCTGCCCGTGGTGGAAGGGGGACAAGGACTGATTAACATCCAGTCAAAAATAGCCTCTTTTCGGCTTCAAACTGCACAGAGACTGCTGTACGGCTGCGGCCCAACCTGGCTTGAAACGGCTCGTTTGCTGTTGAGGAAGGCTGGGCGTTTGGGATATGACAAACAGCTCTTCCTCCAACAGGCTGGTAATGTGGACCTTACCGGACTTGCACCTTTTTACAGCTCGGTGCTGCAGGGCTGGCAGGTCTTCAAGTTTGAGCGGATTAAAAATGAAACTCCTGGCATGTGGTTGTTTGAGGAACCGCTGTTCTTCAACAGCCTCATAACCGCTCAAACACTTCAGTCTGCCAGCCTGCGAGCAAACTTCAGGGAGGCCGGCTGTACCAAACTGGGCCACTTGATAAAAGCGACTACAACATCTGTCGACGCTCTGAGGGAGAGCAGCAATATCACCTCTATCAGACTGATAAACAGGGTGGTGGAGGAAGTCTGTGCTGCTTTACCATCATCCCAAAGAAAATTCATTACAAACATTACTCTGTGTGACCAGTGGAGTCAAGGCTACGAATACTGCTTCCCCGCTCTCTCGATCACCCCGGCTGTGGGGGACTGGCAGGAAGGGGAGGGACAGCTGTTGGTCTTTGCCACCCCACATCTGGATAAATTTCAGGACGCAGGGAAAAAGACACTTCTCCTCCTCTTCTCCTCTCCTCTCTCCTCCTCTCTCTCCTCCTCTCTCCTCCTCTCCTCAAATTAACAGCGGGACATTTTTTTTTTTTTTGATTCAATTGTATTATGAACATAATTTTTCACGTCCCTCCAATGCCTGCTCTGTTGGAGTGCAGGTTCAGCATCTATGCACTGTTGACATAGCTCTTTTCCCGGAACCTTCATGAGTGTGATGGAGTTTCCCAGCTGCCGCCAAACTGCATTCTTTTCCACGTCACTCCACGACCGCCTTGGAAAAATTTTCTTCACGGCAGAACCTAAACAAAGAGTAAACAGAAAGACAGATTATTCAATTGAAGTCAAGAAATCATAGAATAGACTAGGCGGGCTGGCCTGAATGCAAATAAATATAGTTCAATAATCATAAAGATTCCTGAATCTAGAATTGAACTGAAATGTTCAGTATAGGGTCCTAATTAATAGGCTGCGGCAGAGAGACAGACAGGCTCATTTCCACTGAGGTCCAACACCAATATACATGTTTTAACAAGGAAAAATGCGATTTCCAGGTGATGACTCCTTTAAACAATCTTGTAATGTTCGGTGGTTGTTTTTTACTGGCAACACAAAAGCTTACCATTTCCATGAGGCTTGGATGGTCTCTTGACCCTCTTTGTGCTTGTAGCAGGGCGTTCTAGGTGAAGAGAAGAGAAAGCGCATGATGCACACAAACTGAGTCCGAACCTACTGTACACTGCATGCCAGAAAGCCTAAACTGTACATGATCATACTGCGTACCATCAGAGTCTTGGTCACCAGATTCATCCAGACCAGGCCTCCGCTTCTGGCTTCTGGATCGCTCTGTAACAGGGAAACAAACATCAGATATTAAGAGTCACATCTGTATTAGAAAGACATTTAACATCAGTGGAAAGAGCAATCAATTATCACAAAATATATATTATGTACCTCCTGAACAACCTAGTATCAAACAATCTTACCATTTCCATGAGGCTTGGATGGTCTCTTGACCCTCTTTGTGCTTGTAGCAGGGCGTTCTAGGTGAAGAGAAGAGAAAACGCATGATGCACACAAACTGAGTCCGAACCTACTGTACACTGCATGCCAGAAAGCCTAAACTGTACATGATCATACTGCGTACCATCAGAGTCTTGGTCACCAGATTCATCCAGACCAGGCCTCCGCTTCTGGCTTCTGGATCGCTCTGCAACAGAGGGAAACAAACATCAGATATTAAGAGTCACATCTGTATTAGAAAGACATTTAACATCAGTGGAAAGAGCAATCAATTATCACAAAATATACTATGTACTTCATGACTTAATACCAGCTTTGTTTGGTTCAGTGTAAAAATGCAAAGGCTGCAGAATGGCAGGTCTTCTTTACACCAATATTGCAGGATCTCTGTGTAATAGGGGCTATACACTTACACCTCTTGCTGATACCCATTAACTGCTCTGCCACCTTTCAAGATGGTACCTGTAGCTATCCACACCGCAGTGCTCTTAAAGTAACAGCTTACTCCTGTTTACAGACCTGCTGCTTTGGTGCCCAGTGTGATCATGACAACTTTATAAATGACTGCTCCTTTTAATGCATACACCTGATGAAAGGGAACATATTTAACAAACCTACCCAACTTCCCTCTAAAGAAGAAAAAACCCACTGCACCATTAGATGGTCTTATATGTCCATATCAAGTAAAGGTTAAGATTAGGATTAAGATTCTTTTATTAGGCCCACAGTAGGGAAATTGCTGTTGGTGCAGCAGCATCGGAACAATAAGTGAATTTAAAAACAATACTCAAATATCCATGAAATGGAATTAGAATTCATAAGTTCAAACACATAACTTGCAACAATTAGCCACCCCACTGTGCATCAGAACTCAAAACATGCTACATCTATGCAAACCTGCAATATTACAAAAGAAATGGGTAAATAATACTGTAATTACTAATAATTACAACTTTTGGAGGTCAAGCAAGTAATAATGGTCTTTGGGCCAATTGGTTTCAGACTAGCTAAATATTTTACCATTGAACCCTGACATCTACTATAATGAATTGCATACCATCCAGTTCCTGCCCAGGAGATGCCTCCCTCATGACATGCTCTGGAGTGTGTCCTTGGTTGTGTTTTTGAGACAAAGCAACTGTAATGACAACATAGAAGAGAAACATTTTATATTGCATAAGTCACATGGTCTTTCCAGACCCCATTAAAGTTTAAACTGCTACTACTTTCCAATAGGTAAAAAAAAACAAACCCAGATCAAACTGGGTGTTCGATACTCACCCTCTAATCCTAAATCGATCTCTTCCAGAGACTTTCCTTTATAGACAGTTGTTCCACATTCAATCGCCATAAGCAGTTTGCTCATTTTTGCTAGTTGGATTGTGTTCTCAGTTAGGCGATAATACTCTCTGTGAACATGGATATCATGCCCCATGAATTTAGCCACCTGATCCAACTCGTGATCCTTCAGGTTCATTATTTGACAGAGAGTTGCGATGTGCTTCCTTAGTTGAGTGGAGGTCAGGGTCTCAGGATGTTTTGCATCACACAGACTTGCAAACTTTCGGAGACAGTCCGACCCTCTTATATGGGAGTCTGACTTTGGTCTTGCGAAGACATATTTGTTCGTGTCAAGAATGTCATTATCCTGCATCCTGTGCTCAATGAGAAAATCCAGTGATTTTGTCATGTCTCTGGTAAGCAGCACAGGTACTTTTCGCCCTCTTTTTCCTCTTATCACAATTCTTGTGAACTCATTACTCAAGTCTTGCTCCAATTTTGAGAGGCACTGCATAACATCCTCATTTAGTGCCTCTGTGTTTTTGTTATTGTATGTTTCAAGCTCCATTTTAGCAGCTTCGCCTTGGCGCCTCCGGTTAAACAGTATAGTCTGTGAGAGGATGGTTTCACTTAGCATGTTGTATGCTTTGGGATCAGGACCTTCTTCGAGTTTCTTTCTGGAAACTTCTTCAGTGAGAGGAATCATTTCCCTCTTATTCCACTTGTTCTCTTCAACGTTTGTCCTTGCTCGATGTGAGACATAGTGGTTCCATTCTGCACTGACTAACCCCAGGAAGCTCCTCACCCGGTTTGCAGCTGCCTCATCTTCTGTTTTTACGTACTGATCATGATATCACCAACTGTCTTTAGAGAGTGTCCTAGTTTTACAGCAAGAGATGGTCGATCATAGCGGTACTTTGAGGTAGTGTAGCCAGATGCCTTTTTAGCTGCATCAACAGCCAACTTGAACATTGGTGGAACTAAGATATCCTCCAGTTTTTTCACCTTTCCGTTTAGAGCCTTTGCAGCTATGACAAACCTCCCCAACTCTCTCATTTTCTGACTCACATAGCCGTCTTTGGATGGATCACTCCCATGCTTCTCCAACAGTCTGTCGCCATACTCACAAATAAGTGCGTCTGATTTGACCTCATACGACACCTCATCCTGGTGCATCCTACTAATGATTTTAGAACATCTCTCTGTTGCATTTCCTTTTTTTGGAATGAGACACGAAGCTGCAGCTTGGACTCTGTTTCTTTTCTTGGATTTTTTCTGGGGAGGACCATTTGTTGCTTTGCATAAAGCCTCATGCTTCCAGAGCTCACTTTTCCTGAAAAACCCATAACAGCAATTGCAGGGCAGGTAGTCATGTGGATTTACCTCTTCTGAAGGCTGTCTATACGTCACTATCTCCCCTTTTCCTTTCTGTAAGACAGTTATATTGTGGTTATAGTCACCCTTAAGGCGAAGCTGATCCAACAGCTGACGTCGTTTATTTGAGTTTTTGGAAAAGGATATTGCTCTAGCAACATCTTCTTCTTTCTTGTGCTTTGTCTCTAGATGACGTGCAATTTTACTCTGTGGCTGTTTGCAATATATACAGTAATGTCTTTTGTCCCACTTCCTTTTCTCTCCCTTCAGACACCTCTTCACTGTTAGTTTTGGCAAGTCTTCCTTCTCATCAGTAACTTTATCAGGGTCACCTCTCAGCTCTTCTTCTTCTTGGATTTCAGTATCATTATGAAGCTGCACTGGACTGGTGGCTTCACTGTCTGGGGAGCTGGGTGAAGGCACATAATCACTGCCATCGTCGCCGCCCGACTCATCACTACAATCAAGTTCCTGTCAAAATAAAATGTTTAAAAAAGTTTTAGTTTGGAACATCCAATCAAATCAGTTGAAAACCTCATGCCAGTCCTGTCCTGTATCTTTCAATAATAGTGAATTATTTTAAGATCTACAGCTCTTTTGCATTGTTAGTTTAACATTTTTCCAAATGTTACTGAATATAAAACAACTTATTTATAGGACTTATTTATAGGGTAGCTGGAACAAAAATATCACATAGTTATTAATACTTTGGCCCTGTCACTGGAGACCCTTGATTATTTGTATTAACAAACAACGGCGATGGGAGGGGGGGGGCAAGCAGGGTCCTAAGACCCCCCTGTCTAAGGCTGTACCCCCCCTTTTGGAAGACAGGAGTGTAAAGTGAATGTAGAGGAGAGGAAGACAGGAGTGGAGAGTGAATGTAGAGGAGAAGAGGAAGACAGGAGTGTAAAGTGAATGTAGAGGAGAAGAGGAAGACAGGAGTGGAGAGTGAATGTAGAGGAGAAGAGGAAGACAGGAGTGGAGAGTGAATGTAGAGGAGAGGAAGACAGGAGTGTAAAGTGAATGAAGAGAAGAGGAAGACAGGAGTGGAGAGTGAATGTAGAGGAGAGGAAGACAGGAGTGTAAAGTGAATGAAGAGGAGAGGAAGACAGGAGTGGAGAGTGAATGTAGAGAAGAGGAAGACAGGAGTGTAAAGTGAATGTAGAGGAGAGGAAGACAGGAGTGTAAAGTGAATGTAGAGAAGAGGAAGACAGGAGTGTAAAGTGAATGTAGAGGAGAGGAAGACAGGAGTGTAAAGTGAATGAAGAGGAGAGGAAGACAGGAGTGTAAAGTGAATGTAGAGAAGAGGAAGACAGGAGTGTAAAGTGAATGAAGAGAAGAGGAAGACAGGCGTGGATAGTGAATGAAAATTGTAAATCCACAGATGTTCTCTGTGGTGGCTATGATTTGTGTTGTTTTTTGTGCTTGTTGTTTGGCATTTGTTGACTCATTAAATACAAACAGTTAAATATGCTTGTGTTTGTTATATGATAAACATTTAGTCACATGCATTTCACAATATGTAGTGTATTAGCCCGGGAACAGTAAATCTATATCTATTATAGTATTATCTGTTGGTGTTTGTTGTGTCAGAATCCACTGGCCCCTCCTATAAGCAATCAGACCCCCCCCCATTGCCCCCCCAATAATAATTTTCTGGTGCCGCCACTGCTAACAAATCTAAAATGTCCTAAATTATAATTTAGAGCACACCAGGCATAATTTTTTATCTTGTTCATAGCTTAGTTAGCTTCATGATTTGATGTTGGTGTTAATGTCATTTTAACTACTGTGTAAATTATACATATAAATGTGGTTACATCAAGTTACCAGATATAAGGTTTTAATGTCACACCCACAAAGGTTCTTAGCATACATTCATTTGATACATACCAGTTCCTTTTCTTTTTTTCTCTCCATTATCTGCAAAACAAACAATTATCTTTAAGCAAGATCACCATTAAAAGTTTATCAATTAATTTAAATTAAAATAGTACACTTTTCAAAAATGTCACAGGACATAAATTAAAAAGTCAAGGTATTTTCAACTTAGGTTTCGGTCATTTCCATAGTAACCAGAGACTCCCTGCGTTTTTTTTACATTCTGAATCTATTTCTATCACTTTAGTTAAGCATAATCTGGACAGACAACTGTTTAAATCAGACAAATATCTGCTGTATCTGTGAACCTACCCTGCATAAATAAAGGTTAAAAAAAAAAAAAAAAATCACACAAATATCTGCTGTACATGTTTTAAACTTATTAACCATAGGCTACATTGATTGATCAGCTCACAGTCTGTCTGTGAGCTCACCTGCTTCATTTTTTAAAGCTGCCCCTTGAACTTGAAGCAGTTGGTAGGCTAATTACTGTATATGAATTCAGGGTCCTCACTACTGTCCAATATATGCTCAAACTCTTTAGGATCAGGCAAATTAATAAACTAGTGATTAATTATAAACACTGCCTAAAAATGTGTGTTACATCCATCAGATTTTGTGTAATTGCTCCAACAAATTCGCCTAAAAGACAAGTTAAAATACTAAGCAAAAACTCAGTTCAACATGATGTAATGTTATACATATTTGACACATATCAGTAAAGTTAATTTGCACTGACACATACTGCCTGTTGCTCCACCAGCTTCACTCGGACATTAAACTGATCTGACTATCAAGCTAACGTTAGCTAAATCGTTTCACTGGAGAATAAACCCCAATGGCTGGTCATAACCTAGTTTAATTTTGGCTAAATAGTTTCACTGGAGAATGAATCTAGTTTAATTAAAATTAAATATGACTTACCAGGGTTTGTGCCTCCTCGTACCTCCGTTCGCAGACGTTGTGGTGCTCCTGCAGCTTCTTCAGCCTCTGTAACATGCGCTCCTCCATCGTCTTTCTGATGATGCATTCAAGTTCCGTAGGTAACAGTAGGTCTTCATGTTGGAGGGAAGTTTTACAAATTGTTTCAACTCAAAATTGAGTAAATCTCTTTCATTTAAAATTACTAACCTAAAAAGAGTTTTAGTGAGAGTTACTTTACTATTTAATACAGTGTAGAAAATTGTAGAAAAATCTAGATAAATGTTCAGTTAGGCACAGTGAGGCTGGAATTCCCATATTCCTTGAATGCAGCATTAGCAATATTACTTGGAGAAACTGTGGCTTGCCGTGCAGGTGCTTAATTGGTCTCCCCTCCCCACTCCTGTTCTCAATTGCCCTGCTTGTGACCTTTCCAACTCACACACAGACAGCAGGGCCAGAACTCAGCCTGAGCAGTGTCCCAACAGAACTTTACACTTCATTTTATGCTATTTATTTTTAATTAGAATTATTATTGTTTTACATTACATTTTATATCATTGTGTGATGTTAAATTGTTTAACAACTGACAACTTGATTTATGTATTGTAATAGAAAATACTTATTATAGTTGTGTTAACTAGTCATAGATAGTAGATCTGAGGTGCATACAAATCACTGGATCTGTATTTTTTTTCTAGATATAGGACAGGGGTATTCAACTAAAATTTTAAGAGGTCCAGTTAGAGAAAATTTCCTCAAGCGAAGGTCCAGAACGTCATAATGTCAAACATAATCAATAAGTGTGAGATATATATAGAAGTAGCCTCATAGTTGTATCAAAAACTGCATCTGACTGTTAAATTAAACAAAGTACAATTCAAAAACATTTATTGTCACTTAACATTGAAATATACATGTGTACATTGAACTACACATATAATAATAATAATAATAATAATAATAATAATAATAATAATAAGGTTTTTCTCTTATTAGGTTAAAGAAGGACTGCAATTAAAAATAAAAGAGAAAATAAATAAAATAGCATTTGAAAAATTGTGCATCTTAAAATAAGCTAACTAATAAACTAATTTTGGAAAAATAAAATAAAGTGTACCAGCAGCTTCAGTTTCCCTTTTTCTTTGTTACCTGTCTCAACAAAATTTTTACAATAAATGAATATAAACACATCTTAACAATTGAACAGTTTTACAGTTTCCCTTTCTTTCCTTCCCTTTCTTCCCTTCTTACATCTTATGCCCCCACTTTTTGTTGTTCAGTGAGAGAACTGAGCTCTAACTTTTTCTGCCAGGACTGGAATGGTGTCAGGGCCATTCTCATACACATGTGAAGATGCTCACTGGTGAGCCTGGAACGATATTTAGTTTTAATTATGTTCATTGTGGAGAAACAGGGCTATTCTCCTCAAACCTGGGAAAGCTGTCTCAGAGACCAGAAAGTCAGGCCAGAAAGTGGCAGGGTCAGTTCTGCTAAACTGCTCTTTCAGGGCCATATCTGCTTGCAGATCAATCAATTGCAGCTGAAGAGGCCCAGTATTTACCCACCAGAAGTGCTGTGTGATTTCTTTTGAGAACTCCCTGACATCTGTGATGAGAAATGGGTTCTGAATGAACATGGTGAGCTGCTGTCCAAAGCTGAAGCTGTCAAAACTTTTGCTGAAATTTACAATTAGCTTATCAACAAAGTCAACAAAATGAGACACATCTCTCTGTCCCTGAGCCTGTCCCTACACTACTGGGAAGTGTGCACAGTCTGCCCTGTAGCTTCAGATTCAGTTCATGTGATGTGATATCAACCAAAAAGGCCACATTATCCATCTTTTTCTCATCTTTCAAAATAAGAGAAAACTGTGTTGCCTTCTGACTTCTCAGCTCTGCTAAGAAAGTTGCTAATTCCTTTCTGATGGACCAAAAGCGCTCCTACACCTTGCCCTTGCTGAGCCATCTCACATTGTTGTGAAGTAAAAGATCGTTTCACATTGGCACTTTTAATGAGCGCCACGGTCTCTGAACATATGAGACACACCGGTTTTGTGCTCCCAGTGGGAAGAATGAACAGGAATGAATCTGTTCATTCCGGGTTGAAAGCTCTGTTTTCGTTATCCACTTTTCTTTTTTTAGAGAGCGCCATTACTTTTCTCTGTCTACCGCTCACTCGTCTCTCTGTCTTCTCTCCCTGTCTCCCACTCACTCGTCTCTCTGTCTTCTCTCCCTGTCTCCCACTCACTCGTCTCTCCGTGTCCTCTCCCTGTCTCCGGCTCACTTGTCTCTCCGTGTCCTCTCCCTCTATCGCTAACTAAACTTTCCACCTGTCACTCGCCTCTCAACTCTCCCATCTCTGTATTCAGAGTCACGTTGTTGTTTACACAGATTTGATTGGCTGAGCAGCATCACGTGGGATGGCTTAACTCGCAAGCAATTGATCTGTAAGGTCTGCGAAACAAATAGCGTAAAGACTGGGAAAGCTGTGCTGGTTAAAATAAAAGTGCTCCGTCAAAATGTAGAATCCCTCAGTAATTTATTGATAATAGGTCTTAGGTGTATAGGATTATAGGTGTCTGGGTCCGCCTGTTAGTGACCTCTGATATAGCAGGTCTACTGCTATTTTTGAAAAGATTTTATAACCTCTTCAGCGGCACAGCGTGGACTAGCAGTAACAAAAGCCTGTACTGTGTTGGTGGCTATTGCTAAGCTAATCAGATATGAGAACAACAGACAGAACACAGCGCCCAGAGATCTATGATGCGACAGGCTGGCCGACACAGCGCCTCATCAACCCCAGCGCCTAGCAAGAAGCAGTCGTGGACAGCTGTGAAAGGAAAGATCAGCAACAAACCTCCCCAACAACAGAGTTTGCCATTCGAGAATCGATTTGCTCCACTGTCACAGGACCCTGAATCTCAATCTCAAAACCTGGATAAAACCTCACCTTCAGGCAACAGGGATAGGACTAAAGCTCCTTTAAAAAAAGGCTACAGGGAAAGCTAAAGCCTGGGCCTCAGACTTTGATTGTGGGCGATATTGCTGTAAAAGATATGAATCGCATGCTCACCAATAACACTAAAGTCCTCTGCTTTCCAAAAGACATGGTGTCTGACCTAACAGAAAAATTTGCACATATTGTGGCCTCACATCCAACTTTTGTGCTTCACTTTGGGTCAAATGAAGGCAAAACAACAGTCTGCGGTGTTAAGAGATGACGTCCCTGCTATGTTGAAAACTGTAAGCTCTGTGAAAGCCAAACTGTACATCTCCGGACCCTTCCCAGTGGCCAAAGGAGGAGATGAGAGATTCAGCAGGCCGAGGGCTCTGAACAGGTTTCTTAGGTCTGAATGTGAAGCCTACCCTGTGCATTTTATTGACAATTTTAACACCTTCTGGGGACGACGAAACCTCTTTAAGGCAGATGGGGTATGCTTGAACAAATTGGGAAGATTGTTTGCCTCTAGCCTATTGTACTTCTTAAATCACACATTTTTGGTGCTACTGCAGAATGATTAAAAGTTAGCAGCCAACTTCAATCAGTAATGCTAAAAACCACAGACCAAGGCAGAAATCTACGTGTAGTCATGGACTCAGACCTGAATCTGAACAACCACATTAAGACCATAACAAAGTCAGCCGACTATCATCTTAATTGAAAAAACTTGTCAATGCATTTATCTTTAGTAGGCTTGACTATTGTAAAGGTGTCTTTACAGGTCTCACTAAAAAGCTAATTCAAAACGCTGCCGCTCGAGTCCTCACTAACAGCCAGAAAGTAGACCATATCACCCCAGTCCTCAGATCTCTGCACTGGCTTCCAGTTTCTCACAGAATAGATTTCAAACTACTGCTGATGGTTTACAAAGCATTAAATGGTTTAGGGCCAAAATACATATCTGACCTCCTACTCAACTATGAGCTGTCCAGACCTCTCAGATCATCTGGTACTGGTCTTCTATCTATACCTAGAGTCAGAGGTAAACAAGGTAAGGCAGCATTTAGTTTCTATGCACCCACTATCTGGAACAAATTCCCAGAAACCTGCAGGTCTGAATCCTCAGTGTCTTTAAATCAACATTGAACGCTTTAATGTTTGCTGACGCCTTTCATTAACATTATTCTGCTATTTTATATCTGTTTTTACTATGTTTTAGCTGTTTCTGTTTTACTTCTTTTTTATACCTGTTTTAATTTTTACTCTTGTCTGTGTTTAAAATAACGTTGGCTTTTTATGTTCTCATTTTGCTAATACGTAAAGCACCTTGAGTTGTCCTGTTGCAGAAATGTGCTATACAAATAAATTTGCCTTGCCTTGTAAACATAAAATAATATAAGCCTACAGATCACATCCAAAACGTACTAAAAATACCTACGAGCTACAATGTTTGCAAGGCTTCTTTAAGAAAGCTGACAGTAGGCTGTTTCACCTGGTTAAATTTGTAGTTGTTCTTATTAGTTTGATTATATGCATTTTAAAACTCAAACTGAAGTTTGCTAAACTATGTCCTAATCAAAAATCATTTTGTGGATTGAACATTCACTTTCATATTCAAATCAAAATCCAGATGTACTCAAATCAAAACCCATAAAGACTGAGACTAAAAACAAAAATAGCTGACAACACTAACAATAATTGGAGTAAATGTAAAAATGTAGATACCCACATTATGTACATTCTCATGAATTAGAAATGACAACATTTAGGCTTTATACCAGACATTATGTTTACTGCAGGGGTGAAAGGCTCATGATCATTTTAAATCTGAAGAAATGAATTAATGGGTAATTAATTATTTAATGATAAATGATAATGTAAGTTCTGCATGTATTTTATATCATAAATTGTGGGGTATTTTTATTACTATATTTGTACTTAATTCTTAATTCCTTAATGTACTTCACTCATGGTTGAAATTTAGCAGGAGCTGTTCACAGGCCTCTGTGAGCCTTCATGCAACACCCCAAAATGTCCTCACAACCAGAAACGTCCTCACAGAATAGGTTGTTTCTCAATATCTGGTCCTCACAAGTATACCAAAACCAACACACACAGCACCATAGGTATTATGGAAGCATATGTGCACCTTTATAGGCAATTTGCAATTCAATTGGCAAAATGGCAATTCAATATTCAATTTTGTCATGTAATTTGAAAATGTATTTGGCAATTGACAATTTAATGTTCAAAGTGGCAATGCGATCTTCAATACAGTTTTGACAATCTCACTGACAATGATGAATTGAAATTGAATTAATCAAATGTCATATTACCATGGCATTCTTGCACCTTTATTCAAATGGCAATTCATTTTTCAAAATGGAAATTCAATTGGCAAAATGGCAATTCGATATTCAATTTAATCATGCAATTTGAAAATGTATTTGGCAATTGACAATTTAATGTTCAAAGTGGCAATGCGATCTTCAATACAGTTTTGACAATCTCACTGACAATGATGAATTAAAATTGAATTAATCAAATGTCATATTGCCATGACATTCTTGCACCTTTATTCAAATGGCAATTCATTTTTCAAAATGGCAATTCAATTGGCAAAATGGCAATTCAATTGGCAAAATGGCAATTCGATATTCAATTTAATCATGCAATTTGAAAATGTATTTGGCAATTGGCAATTAAATGTGTGTGTTTTAGGTTTTAAAGTACAACAGCGCCCCCTTGTATTGCATGACATTTGCCACACGCGTCATCTGCACCAAAATTCAATTTAGAATTCAAACTGTCACTTCTCTCATCAAGGCGGTTCTTCATTGACAACGTCACTCTGTGGCTGCCTGGTATTGGCTATTCCCCTCGTGAACAGCCAGCAGCGTTTGCTGCAAAGCAGCGAAAAGCTGATTTAATTCGGTGGTTAATACGTCACTTTTTAAAGTTTTAACATTTTTTTATGCGAGAAAGTAACTGTTTAGATCCGTAATATGCGGTTAGTTTATCCAAATGACGCCTGTTTGGAAATTTGCTCCGACGTTTTCGGAGAAGTGTCGAGCCACCTGTGGGACCAGCGCTCCGGGAGGTCTCAGAGACAGCAGCCAGTTTCCCGATGTGATGGGCCGGTCAAACTGCGTCGTCATCCCGGGGAGACGGAGAGCCAGCTATCTTAACCGCAGCTTTTTGAAGATTAACTGTTAGCTGGTTAAATGATTTATGTAAGAAAAATATTGGTGTCATAGATGAAATCTAACGATGTGGCAGCTACGTTAGTTCGTTTGAATTAAAAGTGAAGCTTCATGTTTGTAACGTTAGTGGATAGAAGAGCAGCGCTGTCCCGGGAGCTCTGTATGTGCAGATATTTTTTCATTTCGTTACTTTTGGACAGCGGAGATCAGAGACTGTGCAGAGGGAAAGGTGAGGCGGAGACAACAGCCCCACGTCGAGCTGTCGTCGGTAATGGTCAGAAATTGTCCACACTCTATATTTTGTGTGGAATACTAAAACCATGCGTAATGATGAATGTGTCTCATAGCTGCAGAACACTGACGCAATATATAAATCATCATTACTATCACTCGTTACGTTTTCACACACATTCGGCATCTGCATCTGAGTTTACAGTAGCTATAAAAACATCAACCACCCTGTGGTATTACAGATATGAGGGAAACTGACAGGTGTAACTGAACTCAGCTGGAACCTCATCAAGAGAGTCTCCACCTGCTAGTCTATATAAAGTCCACGCGTGTGAGACACCATGGCTGCAATAGGCTACAGCATATTCTCGCTGCTAACCAACAGCATCGCCGTGCGCGAAGCCAGACGGTTTATATAAATGCTTCTGTGCGTCAGCACTTCTCCCCACTCGACGTGCTGTCGGACCGGGCTGTCCAGGTCAAGTACCGGCTTCCCCGTGAGGAGATCCACCGCCTCGTCACTCTCCTGTCACCACACATCCAGAGGGCAACCCGCTGCAATTCTGCCCTCAGCCCGGAGGTGCAGCTCCTGGCCGCGCTGCGTTTTTACGCAGTGGGGAGCTTCCTGGAGGTGGTGGGGGACGGCACCGGCCTCAGCAAGGCATCGATTTCACGGAGTGTGGCAGCCGTGACACCGATCCTTCTGCGCCATGCCCGGAGACGCATCTCGATGCCCACCACGCGGGACGAGGTCCGCCAGGTCCACCGTGGATTTCACGCCATGGCTGGGAGGGTGTGACAGGGTGTTGTGGGTAACTTAAGCGCTGATAAAGTGGTGGGTGATCGATTTGACTGACATCGATTGATTTATATTTCAGCACCACGGCGGTGGCCAGCTCCCACTAAGAGCTTCTTAAGAAGCTTCTTTGGCGGAATCTTAAGAAGGCAGTTAAGAACGCGTCTGGGAAACCCCCCTATCTTAGCGCTCCTTCTTAGCCGAACCCTTCTTAAGAGCCTTCTTAAGTCCTTAAGAATGATCGAATCTGGGAAACGCGGCCCTTATGTCTTTGACAAGTGCTCCATGTGGGAGAAAAACCGCCTTCATCTCTGGCAGAAACACCTGGGTGCAGGGTACTGAGTGCCGAGACCGGCCGAGACCTGAGATGCACAGTCTCTGATCTCCGCTGTCCAAAAGTAACGAAATGAAAAAAAATATAATCTGCTCATTTTTTATTAAAATGTGGTGATTTCTGCACATACAGAGCTCCCGGGACAGCGCTGCTCTTCTGTCCACTAACGTTACAAACATGAAGCTTCACTTTTAATTCAAACGAACTAACATAGTGCCACATCGTTAGATTTCATCTATGATACCAATATTTTTCTTACATAAATCATTTAACCAGCTAGCGGTTAATCTTCAAAAAGCTGCGGTTAAGATAGCTGGCTCTCCGTCTCCCCGGGATGACGACGCAGGTTGACCGGCCCATCACATCGGGAAACTGGCTGCTGTCTCTGAGACCTCCCGGAGCGCTGGTCCCACAGGTGGCTCGACACTTCTCCGAAAACGTCGGAGCAAATTTCCAAACAGGCGTCATTTGGATAAACTAACCGCATATTACGGATCTAAACAGTTACTTTCTCGCATAAAAAAATGTTAAAACTTTAAAAAGTGACGTATTAACCACCGAATTAAATCAGCTTTTCGCTGCTTTGCAGCAAACGCTGCTGGCTGTTCACGAGGGGAATAGCCAATACCAGGCAGCCACAGAGTGACGTTGTCAATGAAGAACCGCCTTGATGAGAGAAGTGACAGTTTGAATTCTAAATTGAATTTTGGTGCAGATGACGCGTGTGGCAAATGTCATGCAATACAAGGGGGCGCTGTTGTACGTTAAAACCTAAAACACACACATTTAATTGCCAATTGCCAAATAAATTTTCAAATTGCATGATTAAATTGAATATCGAATTGCCATTTTGCCAATTGAATTGCCATTTTGAAAAATGAATTGCCATTTGAATAAAGGTGCAAGAATGTCATAGCAATATGACATTTGATTAATTCAATTTTAATTCATCATTGTCAGTGAGATTGTCAAAACTGTATTGAAGATCGCATTGCCACTTTGAACATTAAATTGTCAATTGCCAAATACATTTTCAAATTACATGACAAAATTGAATATTGAATTGCCATTTTGCCAACTGAATTGCCATTTTGCCAATTGAATTGCAAATTGCCTATAAAGGTGCACATATGCTTCCATAAGGTATATGATATGTATGCAAATCTCTCTCTCTCTCTCTCTCTCTCTCTCTCTCTCTCTCTCTATATATATATATATATATATATATATATATATATATAGACACAGAACTTAATATGCTGCTAATTTGCTACTTCCTGAATAAAACCTAGCCATTCATAACTATATTAAAAGATGGTGCATCATTACAGCCCACAAGGGCTAAAACTAACTAAACAGGCACTACATTAAAATACATATCACAAATGTGTTATTATTAAAATGATTTGTATTACCTGTATTTGTGTTCTTCATTTGGATCCAGCACATGGTAGTAGTGCACCACTAGTACATCCCGGAGCTCATTCAGCCTGCTGCATACCTCCAGCATTTGAATGAATCTGTTACTGATGGGCCTGATCAAGCTCTTTGGGGGTAGGTGGAGTAAGCTTTG
Organism: Lagodon rhomboides; assembly: GCA_039737535.1. NCBI lineage: Eukaryota > Metazoa > Chordata > Actinopteri > Spariformes > Sparidae > Lagodon > Lagodon rhomboides. Next base: position 23,531,371 of record CM077805.1, read on the forward strand.
AAACTGTGCAAAAATCTCCTTCTGTTTAGGTGACTTCTCTATGTCATAATAAACATCAGAGCAGAAATTTTCCACTTCTGACCTAAACTCACTCAGGAGGGCCTTGGCAGCATTGGACACCATGTGAACAGTGTCTCCTGAGATGTCCAGCAGATTTGGGTTCTCCTTCCTAGCTAGCGTCTCAAGCCCAGACTTCTTTGCCCCTGTTTTTTGCTGGCAAAGTGTTGGGTTTTTACACTGCCTGCATCCTCGTCATAAAATCGGACCAGTACATTTAAAATTTTATCCATACCTTTGTCCGTGGCCTCATCTATGTTGAGTGAAAACATCCCATTCTTAAGCTTCTCTAACACACTTTTTTAAAACTCTGGTGAGATGCTGTGTGTAATAAGACAGCTAGCATGCAACAGACAGGTGCGTGAGGGCGATTTTATCCTCCGCTAATTTCTTACATAAACTGACTAGTGGATTAGCGATGGTAAAGGACAGGTCGTGCTCAGCAATGAAGGAGCAGATGCAAATTTTTAAATCAACCACACGATCGGTCATTGAGGGTGGGATGTCTGCCGTGGCTGTTGCCCCCGGCAAACGTGATGTGTGTTGAATGGCACGGACAGCTGCTTTATGAGAGGGGTCTGATTCGTGCCGTGATAGCACTTTTTTCCCACTACTTCCATATATTAACCTCCTTGCGCACAACGTGAAGAAGCATGCACCGGGTTGACGGAGCTTTTGACACCAGCTCTCAAAGGGCTTTCCGTCACTACCCACCTCCTTTATCCAAGCCCAGCGCCATTTATTTTTAACGCCTTTGTCCACGTCTTAAGTGTCTTCCCCTGGCCTCATAAATTTGCGGTCCATCCTGTCATTACGGTGTGCATTGCCAGTTTGGAAATCTCGATTCAACAACGTGGAGCGACTGCTCTCTGGAACAATCTGTTTGGCCAAGGTCCGCCCCTACCGCATTTCTGATTGGCTAGTAGACCTATCGTTAGTGTGATTGAGTGACAGTTACGCCTCTGTTAGATCCAAAGAACTGCATGTTAGATCTCTGGGCAAACCCGATTTCTTTTTTTTTTTTTTTCGCAGTCACGCCGGTACGCCGGAGATCCGGCACGGCGCCGGACTGCAATCAGCCCTGCTTTCAGCTCTCTGTTTTGCTGCTTCACTGTTTTTGTAATGTCTTTGTTTGTGTTTGCTAATGCAGTCTACAACTGGCCTTGGTGCTATCCAATTCCCATGGTTACCTGACTCATCATCATCCTAATACAGATATAGCCAGCGAACCAATTATAATATTTTTCTTATTTACAAATAAAGTTGCTTTGCATTAATGTATTCACATTTCAGCCCACATGCACAAACACAGTCAATTAATCTATTTGTTTTGATAAAAGACCAAAAGCAAAGACAGGATCAGGCTACAGTTGGCTGGGTTTTAAAAAGCTCTCGAGAGGTGAAAGGCCCACGGACACTGGCCCAATAGGTCAGGTGGCTAATCCTTGCTTGCTGATTGCACACGGAATATCCTACCAGCTCTATTCATATTCTCACTACACAAACACTAACTCAGTCACCACAGAAAATTCAAATTGGATTATTATGCAAAGTCCTTAAATTGCGTTCAATGTTTTTAGCATATAACATATTTTCTGGAAAATATAATATTGTTAGGTGAGGACAAGATTGGTGTTAACTGTCAAGTATGACAGGAAGCAAATTGCAGCATCCTGCATGAAGGTCAAATGCGCAACTCATCCATCCATTGCCCCAACCTCCACACCCTTATTTGGAGGGCCGATTTACAGAGATTCCTGATGAATAGATGGCTTTTGCTTAAGTTACCGCTAACACTGGCATACACCACTGGGCTCCAAGTTAACACAGCCTGTGTCGGGACTTAAACACAAACTCCAGACCCCAGACCAGTTTGATCATAGGGGATCGAGTACTAAGGTGGTTTAGTTTAGCTATACAGCTATACAAGTTTTCTATAACTTGATCAATGTACAAGTTGTAAAGTTAGAATTATAATATTTTGTATCGAAAGTGGACCTGTAAAGACGGACTAGTGAGTAGGTGAGTCTCTGTGTTCGCTGTCCCTTTATCCAGATCAGCACCTAAAGATAATGGGGGTCTATTCTGGACTGAGAAGGACAAGGTATCATCAGATAATCCATTACTCATTTGTAATTTAAAAACAAAATAATCATACATTTGTTTCAAAACAAATCAAACAGTCAATTGGTAATTCCTTTCGTACTGTTTCTTTGTGGATTGAATAATGAAGAATGGTAGTTCTTTCCTTTTTTTGAAAACCAAATTCAAATAACAGTCCAATTTTGTTTTATTCTTTGGATTTTCCTTTCTCGTTTTTCCTTTTTAAGAAAGACTTTAGGAAAACCAAGTCTGGTGAGCCGGGATTAAAAGTAAATATATCAAATTAAAAGCCCAGATAGTAGAATGGCCATTCTGTAATTTACAAACACATACCAGGGTTACTAACTAACAAACCAACTAGCTAAATAAATAAATATTAAGTATGCAACAGTAGTTGACTCCATGCGGATTGATAGTACACCTTTATACATGCACAGAGCAAGAGATGATAAGTGCATTGTTTGGTGCAATACAATTTGTCATATCATTTAACGTAAGTAATTATTGTGTGTGCTGCTGTTAGTGTTAGCGCTGATATTTAATTTTGTTTCCACTGTATAGGGTTGTTGCTTGAGTGAATGCAGTAGGTGAAGCTGACGTCTTTACCAGCAGTAGAAGTGTGTTGTTGTGTATGTTGTGTATGCCTGGTTTGTGTTTTTGCTACCTTTAGGTGAAATGCCAACAATTATCCAAGTTATTGTTACAGGTGTTGGTAATGGTGTTTATTTGAAGCCTATTTATATACAGATATATTTATATACAGAAGTAATTTTATATTGTTTTCCGAACTACAGATAACACACATATATGGGAGATTGAGTATGTGTAAGCAAAAACTGGACTGTTCTTTGAATTTGGTTTTATTGTTTTTCATTTGGAAACAAAAGACTAATAATAATTTTCCTTCCATTTTTTGGAACATGCTAAATAACATGGTAGATAGGTAGTTCCAGCCAGCTGCCACTGCTTTGCCTTCTGGGCTGTCTGCTGGACTTCACAAGCCCAGAGACACTTCAGTTGCAGCGAAGAGCAGCTCTGGATGATGAGTGACCCAGAGAGGAGCAGAACACCAGGAGAAAACTAAGAGACAGTGGGCCTCATTCATGAAACGTTAGTAAATTTGTGCGTAGATTTGCATATAAAAGCCTACGCTACTAAAAACCTACTCCGGATTCATGAACGCCGCGGGAAACTCAGATCTGATCGTAAACACGTGTGTATGATCATGAATGCCAATCCATCGTAAAGTGACAGCGTGCTCCCGGTAATCAGCTATTAGCATAAAACCCCGCCCATGAATTGCCAATGACCACCATATAAGGAGGTGTAGAGGCATCCTGTCGACCTGTTAGTCATGGCGCAAAGAAAGAAAGAAAGAGAAAGAAAAAAGAATTATTCCGAAGCGGAGATTGAAATCATTTTGGGAGAAGTGGAGTAACCCCTATCCCCTATGGATATAGAAGGGTAAGTCCATATATAACACACACATGTAATTATGCAGGCTATATTCTTACCAATGAGCCAGCCGTCTCTCACAGCTCCATCCTCCAAACGCATGCCAACTGTGCAGTTACGCAGGATAAATGCGTCATGCGTCCCACCAGGCCACTTGCCACAACGTTTAACAACACACACTTTGCGTCACAGATCAGTTGCACATTCACGGAATGAAAGTTTTTCTGGTTTATGTAAGCAAATGCATCACCGGATGGAGCCTTGATGGGTACGTGTGTGCAGTCTATGGCACCGATGACACCTGGCATGTTTGCGATCGCACTGAATCCCTGCATTACTTCTAGTTGCCGTTGTGCGCCATAGGGACATTTAATATACTCTGGCATTAGTTTAATAATACCGTTAAGAACTGCAGGCAGGATGCGGCTCATAGACGGACCTGTCACCTATCTCCCATAGAAAAGAACGCGTAATCTATTGAGTCGATTTACATAGATAATTCACAATTATGAGCTTAATCTGAATCTTAATCCTGCCAGTTGCCAACTAATTTAACTAAATGTTTTATATTTTTAATCGTTTGTCATGTTTATATCACGTGTTTCAAAGACATCTGTGTATTGTGTACATAACAGAGTGCAATATGAATTAAAATTCTAATTTCCAATAGTGACAAGCATAATTTATATGCGTTCTTAAATTTACACAAGCACTACGTGTGGTCAGCAGCATGTGTAGATTTTGTTAGTAGCTACGAAAAGATCGGAGCTACTAAAATATTGATGAATGCGGAGATGCACGTAAATTTCCGTCTGCGAACGGTTTACACACAAATTCGTTCTGCTCACGTTTCATGAATGAGGCCCAGTGTGTTTACCTGCAAAGCTTCATAAAGTTCCCTAAGTGACAGAGCAGTTTATCAGCCAGACCTACCTTGTTATAATAAATAACTTGCAGGTCACACAAATCGGACAAATTAAATATAAAAATCAAATTTGTTTAATTCCCCATTTTTGATCTGAACATAAAATCAAAAGTGCTAAACAAAGTTTCATTCAATCTTCATTCACTCCAAAAAGAAACAGTAATAAAGGATTGACCAAAAACCAAAAATGGACCATTTTGTTTGGTTTTTCGTTTTTGAGTCTGACACAAAAAAAAACAAAACGTTTTTTCTGTTTTTAGTTTCAAAACAAAAAACATTATTTCATTTTTAGAGTACAAATTGATTACAGATTATCTGATGATACCCAGACCCGGAGACCCATCCTTTATCCAAGTTTCATAGGATTTCATTCAGTAGTTTTTGTGAAATCCTGCTGACAAATCAACCAGCCAACAAATGGACAAGGGTGAAAACACAACCTCCTTGGCTGATGTAAAACTAACTTTACAATCTCCTCCATCTCTGTCACCTGCCGACAGACATACATAGCTTTTACAGCAAGTATTTCTTCACCATACTTAGATCTTAAATCTTATAATTATGGTAATTACAGCATCATTAATTTGCAGAAAACCCATAAATCTCAGGAAAACATTCTCCGTCTTTCATTTAAACCATTGTAGGAAGTCTTCTCCTTGCCAGTTTGATCAGATATTAGAGAAAAGGAAAACACTTTGAAGGTTGAAGAAGTTCTTTTAGGTAGATGTCAGAAAGTTCTGGGCTCTCTGTGGACCATGGGGTAACTTGGATGGCAGACATTAAAAAAAAACAGAGTGGAGCGGAGTATACAGGATCTAACAGTAGTTTTAGAGGCTGGGAGGCAGGGTGGTGTAATTGGTTAAAAAGAACGTCTTTCAGCCAGGGATCTCTGTGTTGGCAAGACTACTGAATTGCCCTGAAGAAGCAAACTGAATTCCCACCAGCTCCAGGGATTTGTTCTGAAGCCACCTTGAACCTCTGATCCCCCTTTAGAGGTGGAAAAGAAGATCTTTTTGTGTTGTTTGACAACGATCATGGGCTGCTGCAGAATGTGCTACAGTATTTCATCAAAGCTTCAAACTAAGGTAAGCAACACAGAAGACACCAATACAATACCTTTTTAGTTTTGGTAGCAGTGGGTGATATTGTTTTCTGAAAACAAAGGTAATTTGAAGAAGACAGATATCCTAAAGCGATTACATCTTAAATTCCTGGAATATGTAGGAACAAATATTACTGTTTTCTCCTCCTCTTTGAACTGTGAATTGAGACCTTGTTTTTCTACAAAATAAACATTCCCTTTTCTTTGACCTCTGACCCCTGTGGATCCCGTTTGTTAAAAGGCGCCAGATAGTCTCCACTATCTGCATTTGGCCAGAAGAACCTTATTTGTCTTTGTAAAAAAGGCCTCATTTCGGACACTTCACAGCAGTGGTCGCGTTAACCGAATATTTTCCGTCATTGACCGTTTTTTTAAAGCGGTGACGGAAAAATCTGAGGGCCATCCGTCATTTTGACAGATTGCAATTCACACCCCCGACCGCTTGGTGGCGATGAACATTAGAGTGGATGCCCACAGGGGCAGCCAGAAGAAGTAGTTGTAGTTGTAGAAGAAGAAAAGTGTGGCAGCAGAGCGCGGATTCAGTCTCCAGAACAACATCAAAACAGCCATGAGAAGTCGTCTGTCCGAGGAAAAAGTCCAAAACCTCATGACAATAGCCTCTGCAGCAGTCCCACTTGAAACATTTGATTACGCACAAGCGGGCGCGCGATTCAGGTCCATGCGTACCAGGAGGAAGGTGTGAGACTGTGCGTTTAGGCCACTGTTCATATTTCAGTATTCAGTATTCATTGTTCATATGTAGCTACTGGGGCCACGCAGTCAGTTGTTTTTGTTCATATTTTATTACATAGTAAAAAATGTTACATATTCTTATGTTTGATGTGTGTATCCACGGTGTGGATTATTTGTTCAGCTGGTTTGGACTGAATATTAATTAAAAATGAGTTAAAATTAAATGCTATTTAACATGTCATTATTATCATTTAAAAAATTAAAGTGACCGGTAAAAATAGATTATGACGGGATTTTTATGACCCTGTCAGTCAAAATGACGGACAACGAAAAAGTCTAGCGCAACTTCTGCTTCACAGACACTATTTCCTCTATCGCACCATCTGGAATCCACGGATGCAAAACACCAGAAAATGAAGGACTTTCCTTTTAAAATGTTATGTTGTACTAAGAACATACTCTGCATCTGTATTTGAGGCTATCAATTTATTTTTCTTGAACTTTCTCTTGTTTCAAGTAGCACACACACACACACCTCGCCTGTTCAGATAACGCCTATGACAGCTATGGTAATTTTTGGTCGGACTCCCCTTTGCATTCCTTTTATCATCTTCATTTTCTCTTCCAGATAAGAATAACTATTAAGCCAGAACCCGATCTTCTGGATAGTTTTATATTATTATTCAGGAAGTAAAGTTCATAAAATTGATCTTAAATTAATGTCTCTGTGATAAAGATTGACTGAGATAAGTTAATTGAAAATGTCTTGTATTCCATGGAGCCACATCGCTCTCTAATGATGAGCCCTGATAAGATTTGGACAAGTACTTTTTCACAATACTTTTTCTAACTCATTGATGCATGTTACCAGTCACTGTTTAAAGTATTCCCTGTAATAATATTTATTGGGCTAGAACTGAAAAGGAAATTGTATAAGTAATTAGTTCTATGATATAATCAAGTGTGTTTAAAGTGTTTCAACCAAGTATTAATTTTTGATTATTAATGATTTAATGATTCATGTAATTTGTGTTTAAAACAGTCCACATTAAGCCATGGTGACATTCTGGGAAAGGTGAAACACGATTTGAAACATTAAAATGTTAGTTTAGTTTTAGTTAGTTTCTTTGAGTTTAGACTTTTTATCTTCTCTAAAGTGCGGACACTGGCAGCCCTGCCCCCTTTGGGTCACACCTGATATCAGAGGTAATAAAACAGAGAGGCATCTACCTCTCTGTCTCTTTTCTACGTCACATTTCTCTCTTCAAGACACCTCTCTTAGGAGAGTTGCTCAAGTTTCTTCCAGAAACTCAGAGCAACTGAAGAAGACCATCATCATCGCCATCCAGACCATCATCACCATCATCATTAACAAAGACGTTACGGCGATCAGCTGTTTAAGAAACTGTGTGAGCGTGTGAGTTTCCAACGAAAGAAAGTCTCTTTGCCTGGTAGAACCGGACGCTGAAGGATGAAACCCCACAGCCTGCTGACTCCACCGGACAACTCTTCAAACAGAGTAGGCTTAACCATCCCTTCATACTGCGTGTTTTACACTTATGAAATATGAGTTGGTGTCCTTTGGCTCTGAATTGATATTTTTGAGTGTAGGAGAAATTTGGTTAGGGTTAGCATTAAATTATTCTCATAATATTTAACTGCCTTCTCCCTACCTGCAATTTCATCATCCACACACATTTCATTCATAAACTCATTACACTGGTCATAACAGACTCAGCATCTTTCTGTTACCCGTTAATCTTGTCATTTGTTTTAATTTGCCATTTCATTTATTTACTCTGAACTATTAAACATAATAAATATATTTAACCGTATGTTGTTGTCTGTGAGGTTTGTTTTAATGTGGAGAACCAATGGTAACTGTATGTAGAAGTCGCTATTTCAGTGTTGAGATTGAATAAATTGAATAAAAATTGAAATTGATTAGAATTCATTGATATTGATTTAAGTTAACCTTGTCTAGTCGAATTTGATTAATTTCCTCTGGATTAGTCAAAGAGATAAAAGGAGGGAGGTGAATCTGGCATTATGACCATAACTGCACAGCCCCAGTTTAATGGTCAGATTTGGTCTCAGATTTTTGTCATGGATAGCTTAATTATTTCTGTCCATAGATACACATGGGTAGGCCTAGATGTTTACACTTATATACTCCCAGCTTTAAATTATTTAAAGCTGGGAGTATGGTTGAGAAACCTACTGATTTAAATTAAATTAGAAACATTCCACTATAGAAAATTAAAATGTCCTTACCGTGCTTCTGGCATAAACACGCTACATATTCATTGGAAGGATGTCAAGTATAAAAGAGTAGAATGCTGTTGCCATGGACAACTCAGTTCAATAAAGTCAGCATCTTAAGAACACAGGAGTAGGCAAACAGAACTTTTCTGCTGACTCATGCTAAAGGTGCTCCACAGGCTGTATTCAAATATCATTACAGAAAACACAGTTGTGCAGAGGCTTAGCATGAGTCCCTCAAGGCCCCGACAGCCAAACAGATGTACTTTAATTTATACTGCGTGTCCCTGAAGTTTTGGCTGCATGACAAACAGAGGAGAAATGAGCACAGGCCTTACATTTACATTTAGACGTTTAGCTGCCTCTCACCGTGTGCACTGCAATGCACAGCAGCAAAGCTCTGCTGAAACTGCTGCGACAAAATGAAAAACAAGAGGTAATATAAAATGTTAGAATCACAGCATCAAGCTCCTGGTTCCTTATCCTGTCTCAAAGGATGAGCTCAGCCACCCTACAGATGAATCTTATGTCAGCGGCTTGTATACACAGTCTCATCTTGTTCGTCACTACAAAAAGCTTATGACCATAGGTAAGAGTTGGAGCCTAGATCAATTTGTAAAATGAGACCTTTGCTTTTTGGTTCAAATCCCTCTTCACCACAAAAGTCCAGTACAATGCTTACATTACTTCTCACACTGCACCAATCTGCCTGTTGATCTCAAGCTCCATTTTACCGTGACCCTGAGATTCTTAGAATTCCTTAAGTTGGGAGAGCAAATTACCCCCAACCCAGAGCACTCCACCATTTTCTGGCAGATAGTCGTGCCTCTGATTTAGAGGTGCTGACTCTCATCCTGAACACTTTAGACTTGGCTGCAAACAAATAATTTTGAACCCAATGTGTGCTGAAGGTTACTGTCTGATAAAACCAGAAGAAACCACATCATCCACAAAAAGCAGAGAAGTGATTCTGAGGTCCAAAAACTAAACACACTCATCTGGCTGGACATCGAACTCCTATCCATGAAAATAACAAACAGAATTGGTGACAACAGACAAGTCCGGCAGGGCCCAACATACACGGTTTGACTTCCTGCCAAGAACGCTGCCGCATGTGGCACCATGCTAGTGCTGGCCTTTTCATTGTCAGCAAAAGGCTCTATCATATATTTAAATCTTTATTTAGTTCAAACCACAATTTTATGTTACACGTGTACACTGAAAAAAGCAGACTGGCCAACTCTTGGATTTATGTGAGCATCTTGGGTGTATTTAACACAATTGCCTCATGTTTTAAAGTTAAACGTAACTATATAGTGTAGAAACTACATAATATGCAGAGAGGGTACATGAATCTGTTCAGATCATGTTGGGATGAAGTGAGTCAATAAAGTACCGATGTTAATTATCGTGATACCGCACCCGATCTAGTCTTGCACGCTTTGCAGGTTAAAGAAAGCAACCGTCACATCCAAGGGCTCGCCATATGGTACGCTACGCCACGCCACTATTCGGTCGGTAAGTCTGGATTTTCTATTTAAACATGCATTTTAAGTTTTTTAATGCTAATGGGTGATGAAGCGTTCAAAACCAAAAAGAATGAGCCCACCCACGTATCTCTCCGTTGCCTTGAACAGGCTGTGTGCTGCATAATGTACTGCAATTCGTGGTCCGAATTTTCAAACGTCAGATAAGGCTGAATGTGCGTCCTCGACAGCTTGGATACAGGAAGAAGACAAGCACGGTGGACCCAAACTAGTGTTTGGGTAGTAATGGATTCTGCTACGGCCAGAAAACGACCCACCACCACACAAAGTCCACTAAAAAGTCATACTAAGAAGAAAACAAAGGTTTTATCAGCGGCAAGTTGTGAGTCCAAACAAAATTACGACCAAAGCCGGGCTGGCACCAGAATAAACATCGGCTACACGTTCAACTCACGGAGGCAGCTTCAACTTGAACTGGGACTGAAAACAGATGCTGACATGGCTCATTTCCTAGTGACCAGGTAAGAAAACATTACAGGTCATGTTTAGAGCTTGATTTGAAAATCATATGAGATCACCGAGGACTCGGAGTGACCTAACGTGCAAAGTAGCGTTAGCTGCTAACATGTAACTTAGTCCACCGCTGTGTAACACTGAATAGTTACAGACTGCATATTTTCCACGGTCCTTTAGTCTGAAACCGAATAGTTAGAAATATGTCCCTTTATATATGAGACCGACAGCCCAACCTGTTATCCAGGAGGTGACATTAGCAGCGGTTTGTTTGTGTCTGTGTAGTAACATTAGCCGCTTAAACACAGCGGTCCCGTATCAGAGACGATATTTTTGTCGCCTGTGCCTTTCAGACTCACCATGCTTGTATGTGCGGCTTCCCCATGTGTGTAGGGGACAAGGCTATCCCTTACACACAGCACAGTTAGCAGCTGTAGGCTACCAATGTCATTCCGCGGAGGCATGCGCGGAGGTCCTGCAGTAAACTGTCACATGAACAGCGAGTAACGAAATAACAGCGTCACAGCATCAGCTGCTCTGCTGTGAAGAGTTCATGCGCGCTCCAGTGCCGGCTTGGCTGATGGCTGCAGTTACCCTTACGGCCATCCGTCACTATTTAGTCTTATTTCTTGATCCTGCCTCATGTCCCTTTAGATATTTTCGAAATTTCAGCCAAATGTAGTTAATGTCTTGAGAGTCACTACGTAACGTTAACGTTAAATAAGTGCCATGAGCTTATTTGCTCGTGCTATTTTATCATCAATTTGTTTTTTGAGCGAGTACAACTTTCAGATTCCACGTGACGGCACGCAACCGGCACATGTCTGAAGAGGCCAGGTAAACAACGCATGAATCAGTAAGAGGGTGATTCTTCAATTAAGGGAGTTTTTCTGTCCCCCCGGTGGATTTTCAAGAAACAAATGTTTTTTTAGTAAAAACAATTATTGTATTTGTTAAGGTTAGGTTGTAGTAGCTATGAGAAAAATAACTGTCTCACTGATGACATTTTAACACTTTTTCAGTGTGTTGAAAATTTAAATGTGCAAGAATTTCACTGTTTTGTACTTGTCCCCAATCCAGACTTTTTGACATCCCCTCTGTAATAGAGCAATAAAAAGTGCTAAATTCATTTAAACTTTGCATTTCTTCGTAACAACTTAAAAATACATTTTTCAAATTTGTTCAATTTGCAATTTATTAAGAGTTACATATGGCTGTCCCTCACACATCTGTCATTACCATCACAATCAACATTTTAGAGAGCAATAAAGTTTTTACAAACAGTTACATACATTGTTGCATGCAAATTAGCTGCTCCAGAGGAACATTCCCTGACATGAGGCAGAAGCCTGATTTTTCAATGCCCACATATGTAAGTAATTTGATGTTTTATACATCCTGATCTGAGAGTATGTTTATTAGGCGTCATTACCAAACAAGTTACTATTTGAGTATTTCAATTAATTCATAGGAAATTTCATTTTATTTACATATATTCAGTGTACATTTTATGCTGGCTAACCAGTTAACTTAGACAATCTAAAACTTAGCCAACATTTTCTGCAAAGAGTGAAAAATTGTCATTACCATCACACAAGTGACTGTGATGGTAATGACAATTTATCTGTTTATTACCGTATAACTTGAATATATTAGCTTCATTTACTATTTACTACTTTACTACTTTATTATAACACATAATTGAACAGTGACTACCCGTAATTTACATTATTTTTGTTTGAAGATGTCAACATGGCCCCAGCTAAACCAGCTCAACGGTCCAAAAAATACAGAGACAAAATCAAGGAAGATCCTGAGAAATATCAACAATATCTAGAAAGAGAAAAAGAGAGATACAAAAAAAGAAAAGAGACAGGAAAACTGAAAGCCACCTCACAATTATCAAAGCGGGAACAAAGATGCAGGAGACAACAGTGGAAAGTTAACCAAAGAAACAAAAGGGCCAGTGATAAGAACAGAGAGAAGATTCAAAGTTATATAGCTGGAAACACACCTCCCATACCTCTAGGCCAGGAAGAACATGTGAATGACGTGCCCATTCTTGAAGCCTCACCTGATATTTCTGACAGTTCTCATCATAAAACCCCAAGTCGTAAGACAGGACGGAAAATTGTGAGAGCAAATAGGGCAAAAGCTTATTGTGACCTTGCTGAGTGCCGTTTCAGGCTTGAACATGCTCTGAAAAAGGTGGAGAAGTATAAAAAGAGATGTCAAAGGCTCTCCGAGCACATGGAACCTTCAGAATCCCCCAAAATGAAATTAAAGCAACAAATGCAGCTAAAACCGAAGGCCCTTCGAAGAACCCTACTGTTTCAGAATGTAGTACTTTCTCAACTAAAAAAAAAAATAAGAATTCTGGCACAAAAGAAAAACAAGTTGTGTCAAAGATTCTGGCTTTGAAGATTCTAAAGAAGTACCACTTGGTGAAAGAAGCGCAAAACCAACTTGGTTTCTCAGCCAAGATGATGCGGAAAAACAGCAAGCGGCCTGCTGGTCTTCACTTTCATAGGAAACCCCACAAAAACACAATCAGTGTGGATACCACTGAGAAAATCAAGATATTCTTGGAACGAGACGATAACAGCAGAGCCACAACAGGGAAAAGGGGGACACTCACCCGACAAAAGGTGAAAAAGCAGAAGCGTTTTCTAAATGACACGCTTGACAACCTTTACCTGAAGTTCAAGACAGAAAGTCCACTGTTGAAGCTGTCATATGCAGAGTTTTGCAAAAGCCGACCTTTTTGGGTTGTGACACCTACTTCACACGGCAGAGATACCTGCTTATGCAAAATACATGCCAATGTGCAGTTTATGGCTGACAAGCTAGCATATCATAGAGTGATACAAAGCAAAAACCCTGACAGGCTGATGGAGAGCTTGTGCTGTGAAAAGCCAACAAAAGAATGTGCATACAGAGAGTGTAACCTCTGCAAAGGAAAAAAGCTGCAAACGGGTGATCCTGGCTTACAGACCTACTGGTTTAACTGGAAAAATAAAGTTGAAGAGTGTGAGAAGACAAAAAAAGATGGAACGAAACACAAGTTCAAACTTAAAGGTGCAGTTGGTAACTCTGAGGAGAGAGAGGACTTAGAATTAAATTTGAACAAGTACAACTTTCAAATCCCTCCCCCTCCCTCTCCGCTGCACTCCTGCCCTGCCTCCAAAGTCCCTCCCCCAGAGGAGGCTGGCGTGCATGCGACGGCCCGCAACCTGCACGCGACTGAAGAGGCCAGGTAAACAACATGGCGCTTGAATCGGTAAAAACGTAACATGAACTACATTCCACACAGCTGGGTTAGGCACACAGATATGGTTAGAGTTTTGAGACACTGGGCTCAGATGAAGAGTACACCCCAACAACTGCTTCTACAAGCACGGGTAGACGAGGGAGCGTGGACGAGGTGGATCAGGCCGGGGCCGGGGCTGTGGACGCCGGGGCAGAGGGCGTCGTGCGGGCCAAGCACCCGATGACCTCGGTGCAGATCACGTTCCTCGAGTCGAACATTTGAGATTGCAGAGGATTGCATTTGAACGTGTAAGTAGTCTCAGTAGTAATAGTCTGGTTCTACACACAAATAATTATCACTGTATCTAAAGTAACAGTTGTTAGCTGTTTAGCTATGGATGTTATGAGCCTCAGTATACATAATTTTTTTTAGTACTTTATCTTGTAATTACTAGGAGCAAATTCAACGCTTGGATGTACATCAGGCACGCCACATATTGGAGCAAACTTTGGCTCGGGACCCTAGCCTCATCTCTGATGTCCTCAGCCGGTCAGCCTCTGCTGCTCCTCCAACTGCACCTCCTGTCCAGCTCCAGCCCTCATGGTGCATCTGCAAGAGATGCAGGGAAATGCCCACGGTTGGGCTTCATTCCCAGGAGGGTGTAGCTGCTGTTACCCTTGTAAACTGTAAATAGTTTCAGTGTTGTGCAATACTGTACATATATTTTTCTTTTTTTATATTGTTCAAAATTTACATTTCAAAATATTTGTGATTTCATTATTTATCTAATAAAGCATCTTTCTAAAGTGATTTGTTTCTAATTGCATGAATGTAAAAACAAACATACCCTATTTTATTGAAATACCCTTCGAACTAGTTTAAAAAACTAACTTTCAGTATAAGAAATTGGAATCACTGGGTCTGGGCATGCATGTCATGGTAAAAACTAAATCTTGTTTAGTTGTTTACTTGGTCCAGTTTCAGAAAGGAAAGAAAATAGTCTTGTTAACTTAAATATTCTCTGCATTTTAAGGGAGCAAGTTTACAAATCTAGTCTGCAAGTTTCTTCATGTGGCTGGCAAGTTCAAACCCCATGGCATCATCAAAAATCTGACGAGCTTTTGCTAGTCTGGCACTACCTGTTCTGGGAACTTAATTCTTTTGGTGACATACATCTGAAGTGTGATACTGTCTATCTACTTTTCTTTTGCCACAGACTGAATGGACCTCCTCTCTGACACTTGCAGACCTACTGCAGACCTTGCAGAACTACATCTACCATCAATGATTATCATAATCAATGGTACAAATCCACGTTCACATCAAATAGCATTAAAGAATGAATACTATGCATATTTCACCAAGTAAGATTTAAGGTTTGATATAGTTGTTGTGTGTGAAATCACTGCATTGGACACGACTGTGCTATTCGCTGAAGACAGTGCTGTCTTCTCTGCCTTCTCCAGTCAGCTCACCACCTGTACATATGGATTGTATTAATTATCAATGCCCGGGGATAAAGCCAGTGACAGCTGTCACACAACATTATTACATTCCATATCCTCACTGTGAGTCCTAATCAAGATGCAGACCAAGTTCACTGTATCAAAACTTCAATAAATAAATAAATAGTGTTCACATATCAAACGTTCATTTTCCAGTGATATCCCAGGCTGAGGTGTACTACTGATTGCCACAAATAATAAAACCATGAAGCAGTCAGTATGACCGCTGTAAACATAAATACTGTGCTGGCACTTTTGCGTAATGCTGATTGATGCATTGATGTTGACTGTCCTCACACTGCTCAAGGACAATGTGAATGGGATTTCTAAAAGGAAATTGTTCATTGGTGTGCCATAATTGACTGCAAAGATTTCCATTTATTTATTCCAATTTTATGAATGCAAATGCAGTCAGGAACGGAAGTCAGAAAAATTAAACAAACAATACTATTTTTTAAACAAAAACATTCAGTCCAGTAAAGGGAAGCTGTCAATGTTGAATCCACTTCTCTGCTGTCTGACTCCAGCCCCAACACTGGTCAGAACCATTCTATACATGATGTAACACCAGGCAATCACTGTCGTTGTGCCTGCAGGTCGTAATCAGTGCCGTGATCAAACAGAACCGATTCTTGGTTCACTGTCTGAACATGCTCACTTTGAGATGCATTACAAAGATGTGCAGGAGTCAAGGTTATCTTACACTTGATGAAAGCCCACTGAATATCAATGTTACAACTATGTTGAGAACAGGTGTAGGAATGTGGCAAGGCTTTATTTAGCTAGGAGCTTTGAATTGCAATGACCAAGTTCAAAAAACAGGAACCATCTTAATCCCACAGGTTCAGTACAGATGCATTCAAGGGTAAATGAAGAGACAAAGATTTATAAGTTAAACACATTCAAGCAACTGTTTCAGTCAACAGTTTAAAATTAGTTTGTAAAGCCCTTTGTACATGTAGGATATGATTAGTTTAATAATTTAATTTTAATATTACAGACAGGATTTATTTATAATCTGACTCATATGATGCCAGTACTCCTAATACATACACCTATCAAGCATAACATTATGACCACCTGCCTATTATTGTGTTGGTCCCCCTTTTGCTGCCAAAACAGCCCTGACCCGTGAAGGCATGGACTCCACTAGACCCTCAAATGGATTGAGATCTGGGGAATTTGGAGTCCAAGTCAACACCTCAAACTCACTGTTGTGCTCCTAGACCATTTTTGCTTTGTGGCACGGCGCATTATCCTGCTGAAAAAGGCCACAGCCATCAGGATCATCAGTGTTATTCACTTTACCTGTCAGTGGTCATAATGTTATGCCTGATCGGTGTACATCACAGTGCCATCTGCCCTCTTTCAGGAAGAAAGTAAGGACCAGTTGTGTACAAAACTAATGACTTTATATTGACACATAGTGGAAATATGGACTTCAGAGAAAAACGTGTTAGCCGCATGGTTTTCACAGCCATTTTAGATTTACTTGTCACTGTCACTCGGCCCAATGCTCATTACAGAAGGATCTTCCAGCTCTGCAGGCCTGGTCATTATTGTACTGTAAATAATGTGTTGCTCACAGTGAATAAATCAAAAGGCAATTTTTAGAGCAAGATTTGAACAAAAAGGGCAGTATAGGTGGCAATGGCCATGCAAATTGGAAACTGTTGCATGGCGGAACAACCTGTGTTAACAACATCCAGAACACAGCATCCTTCTCCATGAGTGAGAGCCAGACCGGGTCCTGTATTTACTGATGGTAATTAGGTGATTTCATTTAGAGCATAAAATCTTGATCGCTTTCCAAGATCACTGTGTGTGTATTTGTTTAGGAACAAAGTTTGGTGGAACCAGTCAGCAGAATCTATTGTAGAGGAGTGAAAGGCGGTTTGTTATTAACATTGACAGTGTGGGATTAAGGCTGCAGATATCAAGAGACTCTCCATCTCTACTGTCACTTCCCTCTGGATTACTTCTGAAATAAGTTATGAGTAATGAACGTGTCACTTTGGCTAACAAGCCCAACTGTAGACGCTCAATAATGAACAGCTCACATCATCTGTATACAGCACGCTGTAATAACCTGAACTTAAAGCTGTACCAAATACAATGCGGATGAAGCTAATGTTTCAAAAACAAATATGCAAGTTAACTGAGTGAAATCTTCTTTTTTCTAGATTCAGTGGTATTATGAACATGATTCTTGATATCTCTCCAGTCTCTGCTCTGAAGTGCTGGTTCTGCATCTATGCACTCTATGCACTTGCCTTCACCAGGAACTACTCTCAAAGTTATGCAATTTCCAAGTTGCCGCCAAACCGCCTTTTTTTCCACATCACTCCAGGGTCTTCTTTGACTTTTTTCTGCACGGCAGTAATGTAAGTAAGTAAATAAGAATAAAGTCGAAAGGCTTAATTTTTCTGAAGAAAAGTAGACAGTTGAAACAGTATTTGAAGTAGCTGAAACAGTAACTTCTCTGTTGAGTTTTCAGTGAGACCACACATAAACTTGGAAAGCAAACTTGGATCTCCCCAAAATGGCGTCCTTCGGGGGGGGCCATTTTACAATGTTACAAAATGGCCGACACCGATCTATTCTATCTAGTTTCTACACTTTCAAACTAGATATTATATGACCTGAAAGGTTGAAATATCATTTTTAAACAATGTTGTAATATTTGAAAGGCTTGTAACGGCCCAAGGGCAGTACAGTTAGGAGGTTAAGGCAGTTCAAATAGTACATGCACATGGTTGGGGTGTAGTAGGTGATTATTAGGGTATTTTCAAGTGGTTGCTAGGGTGTACAAGGTGGTTCTTTATTGGCAACACACAAGCTTACCATTTCTCCCAGTCTTGGATGATCTCTTGACTTTACTCTTCATGTGTGTGACTTTACTCTTCATGTGTGTGACTTTACTCTTCGTGTGTGTACCAGGACCTTCTAGATGAAGAGAAGAGAGCCCATCATATACATAAACTGAGTCATAACCTACTTTACACTGAATTCTAGAAAGCCTGAGCTGTAGATGATCATACTACATACCGTCTGAGTCTTGGTCTGAATCAGAAGGCCAATCTGGATCAGGCCTCTGCTTCTGGCTTCTGGAGAGCTCTGTAACAGAGGGAGACAAACATCAGACATTAAGAGTCACATCTACGTTGGAAAGATCTTTAATGTCAGTGGACACACCCAAATATTTGCTCTTGCAAAATAAATATCTGCTGATTTCTAATTTTGGAGTTGTTTGTGTTGTGATGGATGTCAGACCTTTCATCTTAACTGAGGTGAAAGTCCTGATGGATGATTTAGGACATGACTCAGTCTGGTTTATAATACTTTATATCAAAATGGGTAGTTCACGCAACCACTATAATTATAAAATACTTAAATTGCCCATGTCTGTGATCAATTGAGCGGCATCAGTCATCAATGTAAATTCAAACTGCAGGGTTTTTTCTTTAAATCAGAAATTCTTTGTCACTTTACTCTGATTTTAAAATAATAATAAATTTAATTTCTAATGCACTTTTCATCAGCAGGATCCCAAAGTGCTACAAAGTTAAAAGAAGAGAAAAGGAAGTTAAAAACAAGGTAAAGGAAATTAAAAACATACTCAATAAAAACAATACGACAAGGTTAAAAATCAGTTTGTTATTAACATTCATAGGCCTCTCTGAATAAAAAAGTTTTCAGGCCTGTTTTAAAAGAGTCTAGGCTCTGGATGGCCCTCAGCTGGGTAGGGAGGCTGTTCCAGAGGCGTGGTGCGGACGAGCAGAAGGCTCGGTCTCCCATGGTGGAGAGTCTGGTACTGGGGACCTGGAGGAGCAGGGTGTTTGCGGATCTGAGGGTGCGGGTGGTGGACTGTGGGGTGATGAGTTCTTGGAGGTATGTAGGAGCATGTCCATGGATGCATTTATGGGTGAGTAGCAGAATTTTGTAGTTGATCCAGGATGAGACAGGGAGCCAGTGGAGTGATTGAAGGATGGGGGTGATGTAAAAATAGTTAATCCGTTTGAGACCAACCCATACATCTTACATGTGTGTAATACAAGCAACCCCTGTCCCCCTGCCCTGGATAACTGTTGAATATGAAATAATGACAGTTTTTACGTAATGCAATAAAATAAACTTATTGGTTTGAAGGGAGAAGTCTGATACAGTTATATAGGTTTGCTATCATGGTAACTTTAAAGTTAACGTAGTAAAATAAATGATCAGGCCAAGAGCAGAAATTTTCATTTAGTTATCCTTTTGACCAAGTTCAAGTTTATTTAGAACCCCAAATCTTTAGCAAGGAGATAATATGGTACATAAATGCATGAATGAAGCAAAGCTAATGAATGTGGATGGCGCAGGAGGAGCAGGGCCATGCAGTGGAGCAGGACCAGGGACAGCAGGGCACAGAGACAGAGTCAGGCCACTGACCTAAAGATGGGAGCCACATCCATGCAGCTAGACAGACTCCAATGAATCACACAGACAGAGGAGAAAGGGTTAGTAACACAGAAAACAACATGGGCAAGACAGAGTAGAGAAGAAGGTGAGGAATGGAGAAACTGAGTGAGACATCTAAACCGGCAGAAGCTGAACTAAACTAAGATGGGGGGGCTACAGGCAGAGACTGAGGAATTAAACTGTTGATATAAAATGATATACATAAATTAGAGAAACCCAATAAGTCTTAATTTTGGTTTTACAAGTATCAAGAGAGTTTGCCTCCCTGATTAGTGGCATGAATTGGGAGCCAATGAAGAGAAGCCAGGACAAGTGTAATGTGGTCAAACTTATTGGTTCTGGTCAGGATTCTGGACAAGCTGAAGGCTTTTGGTACTAGAGGCAGGCAGACCAGAGTACAGAGTACTACAGTAATCGAGGCTTGACGTGACAAATGCATTGACAATAATTTCTGCATCAGCCATACTCAGCATGGGCCTACATTTATGGCAGTTATTAATATGTCCAGCTATGAGTTTATCAAACTATAAAAGAAAAAAAAGTATAATTTACATTGAACTAGCATTTTACTAAAATTCTATTTCACAGTAGTATATTCATTAAAAGTACACCATATTTAGAATTTCAAATTACGTGTGGTAAAAATAGACTTTTGAGTATTTCATGGTTGCATAAAATTAATATACTTTCAATCTATTTACAGTAAGTGTACAGTTATATAAATGTACTTGAAACATACTTTGCAATATTTCAATGCATTTTTAATACATTAAAGTACATTATTTTTTCACTTGGGAAGGGTCATCTCTTAAATCTTAAGAAATGAATTAATGATTAATTCATTATTTATTTAATGATAATGTAAGTTCTGCATGTATTTTATGTCATGAATTGTGTGTTTGTTATTACTATAATACTTAAATTGATAACTTTTCTTGGTTGAAAACCCTCTACAGTGTAGCAAAGTGACTGAACTGACCAATCACAAAAATTCCCCAGCTGGGAAGACACCAGCCAATCAGAAAAATCGCTCTCCCTCTCAGGCAAACAACCAGGCTGTACAGCCCAAGAGCACAGGAGAAAACACCTATTTCCATAATTACTATTCCTATTAGGTCTTTTGCTGAAACTTACACAGGATGAAGTATAGGCCATCAGGAGGCCATTGCAGCATTTTCTTTGTGAGGACCACCCAAAATGTCCTCACAACCAGAAATGTCTCTCACAGAAAAGGTTGTTTCTCAATACTTGGTCCTCACAAGTATAGAAGAACAAGAGCACGCACATACATACACACACACACATACACACAACATTCAGTCAATGTCACATTAACCCTCCTGTTACCCTGAAATTTTACTAACACTGTTTATCCTTGGGGTCAATTTGACCCCAGCAATTTAAAACATCCAGAAAATTATGATAATCAAAGTTGTTACTCAAGTTTATATGTCAGGTACTTTTTGTGTATTTGTTGACTACCTAAATAGCATTTTAAATTAAACACAGCACCTCAAACACCTTCTTATACATCCAGAATACCAATAACATGACTTCGGAAATATATGCAAAAATGAAAATATCTTACCGATTGGCCTAAAATTGGATTTTGTGTATTTTAAAGTAATCATAGTATTTTTAAGTACTACTTTGTGTTATTAATAATATTTGGAATTAAAGTTATTTCCATTATCAAGGACAGTAGCATGTATTACATAGAAAATCAATCTGACCTCAACAAACACAATTACAAACATTTCTAAATATCACACATGAATATATACACACATATAGTGGTTTTAGTGTCCTATATGGGCGCCTGAAGTTTATATCTTATCCACATTTCAGTGTGACAGAGCTCCTACAGACATTTATAGTGTTACAACCCCCTTCAAGTGAGGTCTAACACAAGACAGCGCAACAAGTTATTATTTAAAGGATGGTACATTTTATTAAGTAACCAATCATCAAACAAAACAAACAAACTGATGGGCCGGCCAAAATAAACAAAAGAACAGACTCCCAGACTAACCCACCAGGGCCGTCGGAACTGGGGTTAACCCTCTACCCTTACCCAACAAAGCAACTAAACCTAATTGAAATGAAGCCATGAAAACTGAACTACCTCACCCATCAGATAAACATAAATCAAAAATATAATACCTCAGCCAACCTCCCAACTGACTGACAGCATAACCATTGCGATAGCATATCAGAAAACACAAATATGAATCTTTTTGCAACCGTACTTGTGGAAGATGCTGATGACATCATGCTGATAGAGGTAAAAAAAAAACTATTTTATATTGATGCAATATAGACCAGACTTTAACTAGACAAAAGCTAGTTTTCCAACCCGTATAAAGCCATCTGCATGATGTGGATAATTGGCAAGCTAAGCATATTTTCCACTTACTAAGTCTGCTACATTGGCAGATCTCCACACTCAATCAGATGCAATTTATTCAAGCTTAAGGCCACACTCACTTAAAACGAAGGCAACCTATTGTACTCTTCAAGAATTATACATTTTAAATTGCCAGAGAAACAATGTGTGCAGCTTTCTGGCAGCAATAACTCTAGCATTTACAACCTTAAACACCCACTTCCACATTAACCAAAAACTTGTGGATAACTCTGTCACATTCATACTATTGTAAGCAAGCCATTATAAAGGTGAGATTTTGTAAAGGTAGATTTTTATATTGATGGAATCTTTACCTTTGTTCTTTTGTTACAAATACATTAAATGTACTCTATTCTACAGAACAGTGACAAATAAAAGGAAAACATAACAAAGGGTCATGTTTTAAAAATCTGTGACCCATCTGTAAGTAGACTTGGCATCCTAAATAATCTGGAAATATTTAATAAATTGAAAATGTGGAACAGTAACAGAATTGGTCTTTGAGGTATGCAGTAAAGTAAAATGACGTTTTAAACGACTGGTAGACGAATTACCTGTCGGGCCAATTATAAGCGCAGATATTTAGCATTTTTTCTATAATTGGTATTTATGTTTTTTTTTCTGTCTGATTGGGGATACAAATTATTAATTTAATAATACTTTACTTTGGCTCTGATGCATTATTTCTGTCTGTAGCCACCACTCTGTGGCCTCATTCTATGTCCCATCCACAACACCATCTGATGTCATGAGTAATAGCTGATCAGCACCAAACAACTGAACTAAAGTTATCAAATACATTTGCAGTGAAAGTATTAAGTAGCATAAAATGGAAATACTGAAGTAGATCCTGATGCTACTCCACTGTCTGCTTCCATTGTACTGGCTCTCTCACTGCTGCTTGTTGATTTGGATGTAACTGTGCTGCTTGATGCATCATCACTTGTCTGCTGGAAAAAAAATCCCCCAATGTAGCACCTGGACTTGGAAGTCCTCTCATCAGATCTTGATGCTTCTTTCCTAGATAAAAACACCACAAAGGGGGAAATGTTATCAAATATCAGTAAAATTATGATAATTATATTCATCTATCAGCTATGTTGCCGTATGTGTAATTGTGTTCAGCAGTCCTATTATCTACTTTAAATAATGGTCTGATAAAAGAGGATTCTGTGAGAAAACTATTTAATTACCATACCAGAATAGGGTCATGGGTGTGCCTAAAACAGTGAGTGGGTTTATGTAGACACTGAGTGAAGCCGATGGAATCTAATAATGAGATAAAGTGCAGTACCAAGGCTATCATTAAAGTGTTTCATCTCTTTCATGGCACTAACATGACATACAGTAATTTATGTGCCTTAATTGTGGCAAAAAAAGCATGCAGAACTGCATAGCATTTTTTCAGACAGACTGGTTTTGTATGTAGATTCCCTAAAGATACAGTTAAAAGACAGGTATGGAGAGTAGCACTTAGTAGGAGACACTGACCTGACTGGAATGGTAAGAGAGCCAAGGGACGTCTGGCACAGACACCTGCCTTATATTCTCCCAAAGATCTCATTTTTTAAGATTACAGCTAAATTAAAGCTCTAATCTTTGTGTTCATATTGTTCACCTCTCTCGTATAAACGTGCAGCCCCAAGTCATTTATTTTCACTTTTACAAAACTGTACAGAGTAAAAGAGAACAATCATATCATGCTTATGTTAGCCTGATACACTTCGTTCTTTCACAACTCCTTAGCTAGTTAACGTTAGCTAACATGTGCCTTCAGCCCCTCACTGAGCACACACACTTCACCAATCTGAATGAGTCTTCAAATGACGAACAAAGTTTGATGAGCAGCTCTTACATTCAGCAGTTCGCTTTTTTCCTTCACATATGAAATTTTTGAATCCGAAAGTGAGGACTTGGCACAGAAGTGGCCGAAATGATCTGGTCTAGAGTGGGAGGGTGTTGAAAAAATGTCAGGTAGGAGGAGCTTGATTGACAGGGTGGTCATCCAATCCTGATGACAATGCCATTCCCAGTATGTGCTCACCTACTGGGTAAGAGACACTTGTAATGTGAACATTGACAACATACATTTAATTTTATATTTAATATTTAAGCTGAAAACTGAATCACAAATGAACACAAATAAAGTCATTGAAGTCATCATGTCTCAAGTCAACTCAAGTCTTAAACTTCCAAGTCCAAGTCGAGTCTGAGGTAATTTATTTCTCCAAGAGGAAGAGACAAGCCAAAAGACCCTGGTTTTCCTGTTAATATAAACACAGAAAACAGCGTTTCTCAATATTTTCACAATGGCAGGAGTTTTCCAAAAGCTCCATTTTGAATGACCTGAAACGCTGTGTCCATGTGTACAGGGCCTTTTCCTATTGTGTTATCTTGGAGGTGTGTCATCTAATCTGCACTGCTCCCTTGCAGGTATCTTAATTACAGCAACTCTGTGCACCTAGGCCCGGTGTGCTGAAGTTAGTTAAACTCTGGGTACTTTTCATGTCTCTTATTCGTTGTTTCCTCACTTGAACTGGAAGTCGTTCCTCTCCGCCATCTTACAGGTCATCCCAATTCTCTTATTTTTTGCTCCGAGGAGCAAGGATCGAGGGTTGAGGAGCGACCACTGAGGAGTGATGAGTGAGTGCCATCATCACGTTTTAGTTTTAGTTTTAGTTTTTCTGATTCACCAGCAAGTTAACATGTGTCAGCCTGACTGTAGGAGAACAAGAGGACCACAAACAACTTAATTCATATATTGAAAACATTTTTCTGTTCATGATCTGTTTTAAACACGTCAGGCTGATCTTTTCTGAGCGTCGGCTTTCGTATGTTACATCATTTCAGTTTTTCACGCAAAACATTTAGCCTAAAAATAGCTTCCAGTGTCCAGAAGACACCATAATCACATTCTGGGTTATCAAATGATGATTTCACTATCAGGATGTCACTAAATACAGAAGCAGATAATGAATAAATACAGTAACAGTACAGACACAGTACACAGTATTAATACACAGTACACAGTATTGCAGTACTGCAGCTTGTTCTTCATGCGCAGGTGTTTGTAAAACACCTTCTCACATCTTGCCAAGCGTTGGTTATTGTCAAGACAAGAGTGTACACATTTATGAATTCTGTGTGTGTGTGTGTGTGTGTGTGTGTGTGTGTGTGTGTTGGGGGGCAACCTGTCCTGTCCTGTCCTGTTGAATCTGCTTTTATGTTTTATCTGTTTCATATATTGTCTCTTTGCCTTGTTCTGTAATTTTACTTAGTTGTCTTTTTCTATACTAATTTTAAATGTACAGTTCCATCAACCTGCCCAGGGACTACAGGTGGAAAATAGCAATCTGCTAGAACCTGGCACAATGCATATTTTCTTTTTGAAAAGATTAATGTTTTATTGTGTGCTGTCCCTGTTTTGAAGTAAATAAATTACAAATGACAAATTACAGGTAACAGACAGAAAATCACAGCTACAGTTTGAACTTTAAGGTTGTGGGTTCACAAAAACAAATCCAAAGGTGTGATGTGTAGAACAGAGGCTTCGTTTGCACAAAAATTAATAATCAGGATATCAGCAGGAGCATCGCATCCAATGACATGTCCAATGAGAGATAAACCTGTGAGAATGAAACAGGAACTGAACTCACACAAACCACAAAACCAGACAGCAAACAGCTGCAGATCCAACTGTTAGAGTGTGTGTATCACGGTCATCACAGTCTAATATCCAAGTGTAAGTCTAAACTTTATCACTATAACTTTCATCACGTACATGTCTGAACTGATTTCACTTTAAACTGCAGACACATTTTGATTTTTTTGATGGTGATGATGCGCGGATCACAGATCACATCTATGGACACCTCCAGAAATCTATGTTAGGCAGTCCAGGTCATAAAACTAAACATAATATGAGATGTGCTGCTGGTGGGTGAAATAATACATTTCATTAGTGAGGAAAACATTTCATTACCTGCACTATAAGAAATGCTAGAAGTGCATCTCTCCTTTAACAGAGCTGTGCGCAATCATGCACTCAGCTCATCAGTTTAACTGTATTGATCATCAGAAACGGACTTCGCTTCCCGTTACGCTGCAGAGGAAAGGACATCTCATTTGTCTTAAAACAGGTTTCCTCGGTCTTCTGTCCTCCCATGGTTTCCTCCCGTCGCTCCACGAATTCTCGATGGGCAGGACTAAGATGTACAGAAAGGAGGTAAGTGAGGGAAACAATTTAAGAGACATGAAATCATGTTGTGGATCCAAGCTGACAAGAAAGTGGTTATTTATGCACATTTTACTCCAGTGTTTTATCACCCCATTTTTTCATCAGTATTCTGATAAATGGAGATGATCAGTGAGTTCAAGGCAAATTATGCAGCATCTGATTTTCGAGCATGGATGTCTCACAGTAATAATGTGAAAGACATTGGAGTAATGAGGTGACACTGAGACCCTACCACTCCTCATCTGTCTCTATTTGTCTCTTTCGTCCTCTGCAGCCACCGGCTGCTGCCTTTCATTTCACTTTCCAAATTTTTCTGAGCTGCAAACAAGAACAAGGTCATCCAATCATTAGATAATAAAGATGACAGATTCTCTACACTCGTTCTGCTGGTGAGTTTTACCCTGACATCCTGTTTGTCATCACTGATGAGTCGGCTTTTCTAATTAAACTAAGTCTGATAAGAATAAATTGTTCCCTGTTAAAGTCTGCTGACTGCAGCTTGAGAAGAAGCTACATGTGATCAGTGAGACTGAAAGCCTAAAGTACCACCAGCAGCCCACAGGGTTTGCAATGTTCATTACACCCACAATACAGACTGCTAGAAGAATAAAACACACTGAGTAATTTGATATTCTCAGATCCCGTCCAGTTGTGGAGCTAAAATGTCCAGTGGCAGGTCTTGAGTTAATTGTAATTCAAAAGTCTATCCTTTCGGGAGCAAGACTGTGTGAGACTGAGCCACTAAACCTTGTGGTAAGTGGATGGATGGGTCAACAAAGGATCAGACTTTGTTCATAGATATTGCGGTTTGTTTCTTGTTCACTAAGACATTTAAAAATTTGATCATTTTGGGATGTTTATATTAGTGGTAGGTTTTACTCTGTGCTGTCTTATTTTAATTCATTTCCTGACATGATCAGGACAGTAAGATATGCATCCAATATTTCACGTGATCTCTTTCCAGGCAATCATGCTTGGTGTAGGATATGTTGATGAACGTGAATCATGAGCACGGCTCTCTCCTGCTACTTGATACTTACTTGAAGCATGAACTTTATCATTAAGGTATGCTCTTATGGTTATGACTGTACAATTTCCCTCCAAAAGGTTCAATTCAAGCCTCTAGTATGATAGTTTAACATTTATATCTTGCAACACTGGTGCTTCAATGCAAAATATTGCTCTCCTTACAGTATGTTCTTTAAGTTTTACTGAATCAAAATGCTGAACCATTTTAAAATTCACAGTACTTAAAAATGCACTAGTTCACATTCATTTGCTGCAGATCGTATATGGCCTAGTACAAATCTGTCAAGCCGTTTGGAAATTAAGCAGCCCTTTACGAAACGTGTGATTTTACTGGGGGGAACCTGGTAGCTTCTGGTTCATGGTCTTAACCTTCAACTTTGCAGATTTGTTCATTAAAATGTTTCCTCATGTTGATTAAAGAGGGTTATCTGGGCAGCATTTTTTTTCCTTCAACACATTTGCTCTTGCAAATTGTAGGAGATACACTACTTTAATAAACGTAATTAACCACTGGGATCAATTATGCACTCGTAAATGGGGCACCACCTCCGTTGTTTGATCGATTTGAATAATTATATTAAATTATTAATAATAATTATTATTTCATAATTCAATCTCATATTCTAAAGCAGTAATTTATTTTTCACAGTTCCATGGTTCTCCACATTAAAATTAAACTTGCACAGACAACGACATACAATTATATATGTTTATTAAGTTAATAGTTCAGGGTAAATAAATGAAATGGTAATTTAGACGAACAACAACAGATAACAGAAAATGTGACTAATGTGCAGATGGTGAAATTACAGGTCGGGTGAAAGCCTTTAAATATTACAGGAGTAATTTTATTACTAACGAGACCCTAACGGAATTTCTCTTAAGATCAAACGATAGAAATCAGAACCTAAGACACAAACTCATGTCTCACGTGTGAATCCAGCTGTATGGAGATGTTCAGCTTGGGAGTCTGGGAGGACATCCGGGCCTTGGTCTCCTCGGGTGCTCTTAGCTCGACTGCGGTCTGCAGTGTCGGTCCAGTAAACCGAGGGAAGTCACGGCTCGTCCGGTGCTCGGCTGATGACACTCTTGGTCCACAGCCCAGCGGGATGTCCACTTGAGAGCGTTGGGGGCAGAGCCGGTCTCAGCTTGGCACCAATGTCTCTCAATCGTTGGAAACCGTTTGCACGGTGTCTGAAGCAGCCAATTACTGCAACATCTTCACCAATGATGGTCTTAATAAAGATTCTTCTTTGTTTCTTTGAGTGGTGGTTGTTAAGTTTTGATTCATAACTAAGTCAACTTCTTGACTGAGATGACTGGAGGATAAAACGCTGGCCTGGTGGATCTTCTCTGTATTGTTACTCAGTAGAGGATGAATTAAATTAAATTCACTTCCTCTGATACTTAACGATATATTAAACAAAATCAAAACAAACAGAACTTCGTTCTGCTAGAGTTTTTCAAATTTCAAACTTAAATGAGGGTTATGCTGGCTGCTGTTCTGTTGAAATTGTAGCCAAGTAACTAGTATTTCTCAACTGAAATCAACATAACATGTTCGCAGTAAAGATGGGGAAAAAAACAGTCGGGATTGGATTGTGATTTATTGTTAACCTGGCTGTAGTCTTGTGTCCAAAAGGTAAAAACCTGTTTCCTGCACCAGTTAATTTTACTGTAGCTTAATTTGACCCGAATTAGACGTGCAAAAATGACTTGGAAAAGACGTTGTTTAGACGTCCCTTTGTGCAGTGTATAGCCCCTATAAGGACGTACTGTAGACGTCATGAATGGACTTTCAGTAGACGTCAAAAAAAGACGTCGTCTGGAGTAACAGTCTGCACCTTCAAGTGACCCGAATTAGACGTGCAAAAATGACTTGAAAAAGACATCGTTTAGACGTCTCTTTGCACAGTGGGATAATAATAATACATCATGTCAATTCCCTGCACCTGTCTTAGACGTCCAAAAAAGTGACATAGCCCGACGTTCAAATGTTAAACTGCATATTGACGTCCAAATACGGTCATGATTAGACGTCCAAAAAGGGGACCTTGTTTGCACATCGTGTAGAGGTCCAAAATGGGTCTTGGACCGACTGACGCAATATAGACATGATCTGCACGTCCATCAGACGTCTAATGTTTAGTGGGGCAGGGATAGAAGATTCAGGTCGAGTCAGAAACAGAATAACATCATCAGCATAGAGTGCCAGTTTATGAACATCACCACAGAGACTGACCCCAGTTATATCATCTGTGCACCTTATTGCCTCTGCGAGTGGCTTGATGGCTAAAGCAAATAACAAAGGGGACATGGGGCAGCCCTGTCTCGTACCTCATCCGAGATGAGCCAGTACTCTAAAAGTGGGGGCGCTGTAGAGCAGCTTCACCCATTTGATAAATTCAGGCCCCAATCCAAACCTCTGAAGAACCTCAAACAGGTATTTAAATTCTACTATCAAAAGCTTTGGTTGCATCTAGAGCTACACATAAAATGATCTCTTGACTAAAATTTGCATACTGAATCACATTGAGAAGACGCCGAACATTTGAGTGTGAAAACCTGTTCTTGATGAAACCTGTTTGATCAGGTTTAATCAGAGCGGGAAGATAAACCTCCAGCCTTCAGGCAAGAAGTTTTGATAGTACTTTACAATCAACTCCAATCAGACTTATCAGCCTATAAGATGAGCAGCGATCTGCGGGTTTCCCTTTCTTTAGAATAAGTGAAATATTGGCCAAGTTAAGTGTTGGGGGTAAGGTGCCACACTCAAAAGACTCTGTGTACATTCTGGTGAGTGGTTCTACTATCCCCTTGGCCATTTTCTTATAAAATTTCGGTCAAAACCCATCGGGGCCCGGAGCTTTCCCAGCTGGTAGAGACTTAGTTGCTTCATAGACCTCTTTAGTAATTGGACGGCATAGACGGTCCCAACTCTTAGCTGATAGCGTTGGGAGGTCTATGGTCTAAAAATTTGGCCTGATCTCCAGCGCTGTCAGGACTTTCTGTAGAATGTAAATTTTGATAAAAGCATTTCATGATATTAACCATATGTTTATTTTCATAAAGTTTCGCCCCCTATCATCTTTTTTCTCATTTAGTTAAGCAAGCTTTATTTTAAGTGTGACTGTCATGATCTGTCTGAGCATTTTAGTAGGACCCAAAAGCAGACACTAGAAACAGGGAGATGATTAAAGGTATTTATTGACCACGATGATCAGACTGGTGGTGGAGGAGGGCTAGGGCTCAGGCTGATGGCTGGTCCACTGATTGCACCAATTGCATCAATGTATTGCAGGTGTGTGACAGGTATCAGCTCCGGCCATACAGGAAACGAAGTCCAGCAACTCCACACCTCTGAAACTCATACAAGCACAAAAACACCACCAATAAGCCACATGGGGGGTAGTGATTAAGTAGGCTGATGGCTTGTGGGTAGAAGCTGTATCTGTACCTGCTGGTTCTTGTCTGGATGCTCCTGTTCCGTGTGGCGTGTCCAGACGAGGTCCTCGCTGATTTTGATTCCCAGGAAGCTAACTTTCTCCACTGCTGTTAGAATAGAATAGAATAGAATAGAATAGAATAAGAGCTTTATTTGTCATTATACACTGTACAATGAAATTCAATGAGCAGCTCCTTAAAAGTGCACACATAGTTAGCACAATATAAAAGACTATACTGTAAAAAATTTAAATACACAGTAAAATTTAAATACACAGTAAAAGACCACAAACAAACATCAAACATTTGAGCGGAGTCCAAGAGCGGCTAGCAGCGTATTGAACAATAGAGGTAGATTATGTCTGGTGGTGCAGTGGTCAGTGCAAATATGTCAGTACAGATTATATTAGTGCAGATTTGAGGTCAATATGGTGACAGCTTTGGGAAAGAAGCTGTTCCTGAGTCTATTTGTTCTGGCATATATGGACCTGAAGCGCCTGCCAGAGGGCAACAAGTTGAAGAGATGGAAGCCGGGGTGGGTGGTGTCTTTCAGGATGTTTCTGGCCCTGTTGAGACAGCGGGAGTTGTAGATGGTGCTTAAGGAAGGCAGAGGGCAGCCAATGATTTTTTGTGCAATGTTTGCCACCCTCTGCAGTCTCTTCCTGTCTGCCTCCGTGCAGCTGGAGTGCCACACTGACACAGCGTAGGTCAGCAGGCTCTCGATGGTGGAACGGTAGAAGGTCACCAGCAGCTGTGTGTTTAAGGGGCTGTGTGTTTTAGGGGCGTGTCCTTCTCCCTGCAGCTTCCTGTAGTCCGTGATCATCTCCTTAGTCTTGCTGACATTAAGGTTGTTGTTTTTACACCATGATGTCAAGACTTTCACCTCCTCTCTGTAGGCTGTCTTGTCTCCATCTGAGATGCAGCCGATGATGGCGGTGTTGTCAGCAAATTTTATAATGGTGTTGTAGCTGTGCATGGATTTACAGTCATGGTTAAACAGGGAAAAAAGCACAGGGCTGAGCACACACCCCTGTGGGGCCCCAGTGCTAAGAGTCAGTGTGGAAGAGGCAGTGTTGCCAATCCGCTCCACCTGTCTTGAAGTCTACGATCAAGCTGCACAGGGATGGACTGATGTGTAGGTCTCTGAGTTTAATGACAAGTTTGGAGGAAACAATGCGATTAAAAGCTGAGCTGTAGTCAATGAATAGCATCCGCACATAGATATCCCTCTGTTCTGGGTGAGAAAGGGCAGTGCTGATATATCCCATTACGTGCTCTGCATATTCATTGATATTGTTGCCGGAAGCAGCTCGTAAAATGTCCCAGACAGGAGGACACCGAGCAATGGCAGACATCCTCACTGGTGACAAAAATTCTCAGTTAGTTAATCAGGGTTGGGTTAGAGTCATGAGTTGTGAGTGAAAATGCATTGGTTTTACACAAGCCTAATTCATTTTGCGGTTAAAGATAATACAGGCATAATTAGAGCATTTCTCAGTTAATTCTGATACTATTTTTAAATATTTCTTGGTCTACTTTAACCAGCACATCAATCACTGTATTGGATAGTCAATTTTCTGTCCTTTTTCTAATTATCCCTAATGTGTACACAGTCTTTTTTCCTTATTTCAGATTCCATCTTCAGTTCCATCCATTTTTCACTTAATATGAGTTTTGGACCTAAGTGTGTTTTCTCCACTGAGCCCTAGTAAAAATAAAGAATTTCACAGCATATATGAGCACCAGCTGCCTTTTTCCTATGAGCCAAAATCCACAGTTAGCTTGAATGCCACTGAGGGAGATATCCATCCTAGTTACCAAGAGATACAAGGTGCTATAGGATGCTTTATGAGTTTCCTGTTCAAAGCAGGGTGCCATTACTCAAGCCATGTCAGTGCTGATCTCACCCTAACACTGCTGTCCCCACTGAATGAAGAGACAAATAAAGAAAACACACAGCTATTCCCCTGCCAATGAGGCTGTTGTGTGGGCACTGCTAAGTGAAAAGTTATTTGGGGAGAAATTGCCAGCTGGTGTATTAATGGAAGAATTTGCCCTTGAATTTTGGTGTGAAAGTGGTGGCAAAAACTTTCAACCTTTGAACTTAGAAAAGGCATTTAATTCTTTCTTTTACTATCAGTGTGATTAAGAATAATTGAGGTGGTCTGTTTTGTTTCTGTATTAGTATATATTAGGACTATAAGGTACTGATCATCCAAGAGTCCCAAGCACAGAGACAGAGATAAGTCTGACCCCAGGCGATAAGTTTTAATGAATACCAATTAAAATGTAATCTTTAAGAACTACTGCAACTGATACTGAGATCAATTACTCTATGACTCTTACCAAACATTATTCTGTTTATCCCTCTTTAACTTTTCTGAATGATGTAGCAGTCTGCATAGTGTTTTAGACATCACCAAACAAATTAATATTTTGAATAAGCACCTATTTCCTCCTTCTATATTTTTTCTTTAAATTGTTCTGTGAAATGAAAATGGATACCACAGACCTTGGGAACAGTTGATTAAAAAATCTTACCACAGTGTCGACAATTTTATCACAATGGGACAAGCTCCATCTGCTGATGAGGATGATCTGATTTGGTCAAAAGCTCTAGAACAGCCCCTACATGGACCCAGTAGTGAAAACTGTTTTCTCAAACATTTCACTGTATTATTCACAGATCAGCCACAACATTAAAACCACTGACAGGAGAAGTGATTACCACTTATCATCTCGTGGAATGAAATTTTGCACTGGGTCCTGGTTGAGTCTTTTCACTGAATGTATCTCTCAAACACCAACACAGCATCACTTACAGAACCTGATGGATCATAACTGTAGTAAAAGCTTCACTAATGAATCTCTCTCAGCCACAGACAGTTTCAAAGTGATTTAAATGAACTGATAATAATCCTCATGTATGACTCCTGTAAGTAACATCACTCACCTCTCCAGTGTTCAGACAAATATTTTTGCTATATATTTTATATATATTATTATCTATTCCTGTGGCAGCACTCTTGCATACTATGGCCCACATGAACCGCCTCTTAAATCCACCAGCCTGTTAAATTCCTCTATCCTATTTGTAGCCCTGCAGGCTTGTATCAGTGCTCTTGAGATGTATTTGGCCAAGCGTGATAAGTTTGATGAGATTTGTTAGCAGCATGTGACAATGTATGTCAGCTGGGTTTCCTGGCTGCTTTCACAGGTCACTCACCTGCGTTATTTACTACTACAGAGCATTGCAGTTGTTGCTTCCTGGTCAGCTGAAAAATAGATGTGAACAGTGCGAAAAAAAAAAAAAAAGTACCTGTTTCTCAAGGTTCGATCATATGCTGTATCATGTGAACTCAAATAAACACTGCCCCCCTGCAGCCACCCCCTCAACATCATCACCATACTCCAGACCACAGAACTAACTCTGATATACAAGAACATGACATAGCTGCAAACATATATTTATTTATTTATTTATTCATTTATTTATTTATAAGGTGCAATAATACTTATACAGTGTACACGTGTACAGTGCTTGACATTTTGCCACTGCTTTTTGTACTTGCTTTTTTAGTTATTACTTATATGGACAGGTGTGTGTGTGTGTGTGTGTGTGTGTGTGTGTGTGTGTGTGTGTGTGTGTGTGTGTGTGTGTGTGGGTGGGTGTGTGTGTGCTTGTAATGGTAAATGTATCATTTTTAGGCACTGACAGACTGGGATCATAAAACGGCCCTGGCACTTACAACAGACTGGCCCTAATGTCAAACCCCAAAACACCAACTCAACCTAAATGTTAGCCTAAAATAAAACGCTTAAGATGAAATCATACAGATTAAGCAGAAATGTGAAACACAGAACACACAATCAAATGACTCACACTTACACTACAGTCAGTGACGTATGTCGACAACGTTCTAACACAAGCTGCAGATCACTAGGTGCTACGACATCACATATGCTCCACTATGGTTGTTCAGGACAAATACAAAAGCTTGACATTAAGTCACTTAACTCTCTGAGGTCCAGGGTATAATTGGCCGTTTTTGACTGCCTTGTTTGGTGTCATTTTTTTCAGCACAACCTCACTTGTGTGACCGTACAGTTATTCTATTCATTTTGACATACTGTCTTAACACATTGGACCCAAAATCACACAAAAACATCAAATCCAAGTAGCAAAAAGTTTGATTTTTTACCGTGAAAACCACAAACATGTTTAAAGAACCATTTTTATAACTTAGAATGCAAATATAAATTGTTGTTTGCAAAATTTGAAAATACGTTTTTGAAATTTACAAAGTTATTTACAACTATTTACATTGATATGCAGGCAATGCCTCAGGCTCAGGCCTCCATCAGCTCCTCCCAGCTCATAGAAGAGCTGCACTGCCTGCTCCACATTCAGTCATCACCTCATTGTTCTGACACACAAAATAAAAAAACGACTACACTACACAATAAACACACTACATTACACACTAACTATACACTCCAAACACGCTAAATGTCACAAATCTCTCAAATCTCAAAACGCACTAATGCCAACGCTGTCTCTCTTTCGCCACCGTCCCTCCTACAACTTTCTCCTCTTCCTCAGCATCCAAATGCCGTGCACTGCCATATCATTTTTTGATTGGTTGATTGATTGGTTGGCATTTTTCCACCAATAGGAAAGGGGGTGTCACGTATTTTTTTTGATTGCAAGCACTTTCCTTAGAATAGCCTGTTTTTACTTCTTACTTACTTTTCTTCCTGCACCAAACGTGATGACAATATTTAGGAAAAAACATGCCATAATTTATTTATTATAAGTCTGGTTTTACTTGGCCTATCAACACAATTTACTCAGCAAGGCTACGTCTTGCTGCTGCGTCATCTTAAATTGATCATGTGATTTGGACGCGCCAACGCGTCAGTTGACTTCAGAGGGTTAAAATACAATGGAAAAGAGTGCTTA
Organism: Lagodon rhomboides; assembly: GCA_039737535.1. Lineage (NCBI taxonomy): Eukaryota > Metazoa > Chordata > Actinopteri > Spariformes > Sparidae > Lagodon > Lagodon rhomboides. Next base: position 23,567,264 of record CM077805.1, read on the forward strand.
ATAAATAGCCCCATTCACACTGCCCTTTGAGTGCGGGGTTCCTGCACCAATACTCTGCGTCCTGGTGATTATGTAATTTAGAGCGAAAAACATAACTTTGTCACTTTCCAGGATGTTTGGTGGGTCAGGATCTCAATCACATACATACATACACAATACACATTATAACAGCATCCATATGATTATAAACTGTCAGCGGGTACATTAACAGGAGGACACCTGGGGAAACGAGTTGAAAAAACACACAGACGTCATCATCATGACGTGTACCATCACGCCTGTGTGAACTACACACTGGTGCATCTTTACGCCGGAGCTGCTTAGTTCTGTGTGAACAAACAACAGCGGAGAATTGGCAAATCGCTGCTGTGGCCCTAATGTGGCGCCTCTGTGTGAAAAGGGCTAATGTGTCTACCTCATGTGGTTAATATTCTGCAAAAAGGAGTCCTCTCCGTGACCGTGTCAATTATGTCATCAGAGTCATTAATAGGCTTATCTCTTTCTCCTTCACCTTCAGCATGAGGACCTCCAAATTGTCTTGAGACACTCTACTCCTCAGGCAATTTTTGATAAACCTCAATGTGGGAAAACTTATTTTACGTGCCACTTGTGTGCAGGAAAGGGTAAACAAAGACTTGTAGGCCTTAATGTGATATACAAGTTCAACTGCTGTAGTAGCACAGCACACAGTTCAGTAGAAAAAATCACATCCTCTAAGGGCACCATACTCGAACCTTCTGCTCTGCTCCCCACTCCTGCATCAGTTTCCCCTGCCGCCAGTAATCCACTTCCAGGGTTTTTTTGGTTTCATCCTCTAGTCACAAGTCCAGTGTCCAAGTCTGATTCCTCGGCCTCATCCTCATGTCAATAAATCTGAGCCAAAATACCTTTTTTTGTTGTTCCTTCTTTTTCATTTCTTCCTTTGGTGTTTCTATTTTCTTTTAGCTTTGTAAGTTGCAATGCTGGCTCAATTTCAGTTTCGCCTCTCTTAACCGTTCCACTTGCTGCATCCAGGGGATCCCCCATGATAATGATCCCCTGATTGGAGCAAATTTTCTGAGAAAATATTTCCAAATGCTTTGGGCTGTATGCATGCATAGCTTATTTATTTTTTACTTATAGTTTATGTTCTGTGGTTTCCTGTTTTATTTTGAAAATGTTGCGCTCTTATGTTGCGTCTAGCTTTTCAGTTCCTCCCTCCAGTGTTTTTCCGTTCATTTCCTCACCTGTTCCTCGTCCCGTCATTAGTGTGTCTGTATATAGTCTTTGTCCTCCCTCATGTCTTTGTCAGGGTCGAGGAGTCGGTGCTCGCCCTCTGAGAAGTACAGAGAGAATGGCGGAGATGTCAGCTGGCATCGAACGAGTAAATGATCTCGATGATGGCAGTTGGGGAGGAATGGATTTTGATGAAGGGAGAGAGGAAGACGATGAGGGGGAGAGGAGAGGATACAAGGATATAAATCGAGGCAACCAAGCAAAAAGGAAAAAGAGATTTAGAAGGGATGGTGATGAGATCTATGTGAGTGAGGAAGGAGGGCTTGAACAAGTGCAAAGGGTGAGACAGGAGAAGTTTATTGCTATAATAAGGTTTAATGAAAAGGGACAAGAAAACATGAAGAAAGTAAATCCATTCGTGTTAACAACAGCTCTGGCTGGTAAGATAGGGGAAATACAATATGCAAAGGTACTAAATGATGGGAATCTATTGGGGAGGTGTAACAGTGAAGAACAAACTGATAAAGCATTAAAATTAAAAGAGACTGTTAAAAGAAACAAGGTGGTCAGCACCAGGAGGGTGGGAGCACAAAATAGTGGAGGATGTAAAGGAGTGATAACAGGGGTGCCTACGAGTGTAGGGATGGAGGAGCTTAAAAAGAGTATTAAAGGTGGAAAGGTAAAGGAAGCACAAAGGCTGAAAACAATTAAAGAGGGAGTGAAAAAAGAAAGTGAAACAGTGATGATTGAGTTTGAAGGAGAGAATGTGCCCAAGAGAGTGCTCCTGGGGTTTGTGAGTTTCCCAGTGAGAGTGTATGTGCCAAAACCATTAAGGTGTTTTAATTGCCAAAGGTTTGGACCACACAGCCATGAATTGTAAAGAGAAGATGAGGTGTGCAAGATGTGGGGGTGACCATGAGTATGGGGAATGCGGAACAGGGGTGCAGCCCAAATGCTGTAGCTGTGGAGGAGCCCATAGTGTGGCGTATGGTGGGTGTGAGGTTACTAGAAGGGAAACGAAAATTCAAAAAGTAAGAGTGGAAAGAAGAATCACTTATGCAGTAGCAGTGAGTGTGTCTAGAGCATAGAACAGAGATAGAAACGAGCAAAGAGCTGTGGAAGTTCAAGAGTCACAACAAAGGACAACCGACAGGATGTATGTGGACAAAAGGGACTTAGTGATATTCACTGCAGGAGTGGTCAATAGTACAGCCGAAGTAAAATCAAAAAATGTTAAAATTCAGCTCATTGTCAAAGCAGCAGTGAGTCACTTAGGATTAGTTGGACTGACGTGGGAAGAAGTGAGGGAGAACCTTACAAATCAGTCGAGCCAGGAAGCATCATGGGTGGGTTGATATTACTTATGGTAATTATTTTACAAATTTATTTTTACATCAACTATCATAACCTATGCAAAGGTTGGAGTTGAATCGACTAGTGGGGATATCAGGACAAGACAGACAAAAGATAATATGGTGTGCAGATTTTAATGCTCACAGTACAGTGTGGGGGGGCTCACAAACAGACACAAATGGAAAAATAGTTGAAGAATTGATGGATGAAAGGAATTTGGTGTGTATGAATGATGGGAGAGGAACCAGGGTGAACATTACTGCAGGTAGTGAGTCAGCATTAGACATCACTTTAGGGACTGGCTCGATTGCTGGAGTTAGTAACTGTAAAGTTTGGACAGATTCAACTGTAGGTAGTGATCACTACCCAGTGTCATGTTTGGTAGGAGAAAGAGCAGAAGCAAATGCTAATGCACAAATCTCAAAGTGGGTTTTTGCATCAGTATCCAGGAGGGAAGACACAGGTGAAGCAATTGATGAACCATTTACATTGGCAGAAATGACGAGAGCTTCAAATAAATGAAAACCAACCTCTCCTGGGATAGATATAATTTGCTAAAACACCCAAGGGAAGGAGCATTATCAAAGTTGCTGCAACTTTATGACAAAATACGGAAAGAGGGAAGGTTACCAAGTGCATGGAAAGAGGCAGTAGTGATTCCTATAAGAAAAACTGGTAAGGATCCTTCACAACCCACTAGCTATAGACCAATAGCACTAACATCAAATTTGTACAAAATAATGGAAAGGATGATGTATGATCTCGAGAAGAAAGAAATGCTGGCAAATTATCAAAGTGGTTTTAGAAAAGGAAGAAACACAATGGATGCAGTGATTAGGCTAGAAACTGAGATAAAGACACAGGCAAATAAAGAGTCAGTAGTTGCAGTGTTTTTTGATATTGAAAAAGCCTATGACATGATGTGGAAGGAAGGATTGTTAATAAAGCTGTGCAAGATGGGTGTAAGAGGGAGGGTTTTTAATTGGATAAAGGATTTTCTGTGTGGAAGGAAAATACAGGTACAAGTTGGATCAGATTTATCAAATCCTTATGCAGTTGAGAATGGGACTCCTCAAGGTAGTGTGATTAGTCCGTTACTCTTCACTATTATGATAAATGATGTGTTCTCGAAAGTACCAGAAGATATAGGTAGGTCACTCTTTGCGGATGATGGGGCCTTGTGGAAAAGAGGAAGGAATGTGGCACGTGTAATTGGCAAAGTGCAAGGGCACTGAAAAGAATATTGGTGGCTTTGATTAGATCTGTGTTTGATTATGGCTATGGATCAGTTGCCAGGTCTCATCTTAGGAAGTTGGATGTGATTCAGGCACAGGCACTGAGAGTTTGCAGTGGGGCTTTTAAAACATCGCCAGTACCTGCTTTACAGGTAGAGATGGGAGAGATGCCACTGGGGTTGGGAAGGAAGCAGCTGATGGCGAATTACTGGGCAAATTTGCAGGGACATAGTGACTCTCATCCGACAAAAGAAGTTCTGCAGGAGAGCTGGGAGAATGGGAAGAGTCACAGGGAAAATTTGGGGCGGGTAGGGAATGATGTGGCAAATGAAGTGGGAGTCTTAGGAGTGAGGATAAGCCCCACAGTAGTGTATCCAGCGATACCACTGTGGTTGCTTGGGTGGCCAGAAATAGACTGGTATTTGTCAGAACTTAAAAGAAAAGGAAAAGGTCAAATACTCTTGGTAAGTGCTTTTAAATATCATGTAATGAGAAAGTATAGTGATAACATGCTGATATAGATGGAGCTAAAGAACCTGAGACAGGAGTGGCAGGATTTGGGGTGGCTGTACCAGCAAAGCGAATTGGGATAAATAGAGGAACATCAAATATGTTAGGGGTCTACAAGGTGGAGATGCTGGCAGTGTTGGTAGTGTTAAGATGGGTTGAAGAGTCTAGACATAACAAGGTACTGATTTCCTCAGATTCTTCATCAGTTCTGGCAAGCTTGAAATCATTTCATTCTAATAGCTGTCAAGACATCTTATATGAAGTTCTTCAGGTATGGTTAGATTTATGTGGGTACCAGCACATGTAGGGGTGAGGGGGAATGAGAGGGCAGATGAGTTAGCAAAGAGGGCGTCAAAGGAAGCATTAATGGAGGTGAGTATCAGTAAGGCTGAGGTTAAGAGTGTCGTCTGGGGGAAAACCAATCAAATGTGGCAAGAGGGGTAGGACAGAGAGGGTAAAGGGAGGCATTTATTTCACATACAAAAGCATCAGGATCGCTAGGGCAGGTATGGGGCACAGGAGAGATGAAGTGGTGATAATGAGGTTAAGGCTAAGGCACTGTACACTGAATAACTCACTTAAACTGGTAGGGAAGCATCAGACAGGGCTGTGTGAGAGGTGTCAGGAAGAGGAGGAGTCCGTGGATCATGTACTTTTGAGGTGTAGGGCATATGGTGCACAGAGAGGAGATGAGGAATAGTCTGAGGGAGTTAGGGATTCAAGAATTCAGCAGAACATCGCATTGTGATAGGGGGATCAATGTTATTCATGTCATCTGTCAGTGGTTTTAATGTTGTGGCTGATCGGTGTATATAGTGCATTGCAATACAGCTGTAGCCTTTTGCGGGCTACCATGAGTTCTCCTCGCACACACAAGCACACAGTTCTGGTGTTTAAGCCTCTTTTAATGCTTAAGCCCACCAAATACACAAAAACACTGCCAGGGGGACCGAACGCGGCTCGTGCTTCTCGTTTCCTGAGCATCTCCCATGCCTCTCCTGTCCGAGGTCCAGCACGCTACTGCATATAAAGAGAGAGAGTGATTAGCAACTGGGTGGCAGCTCTGCCAATCACTCACCTGGAGCTGCCCTCCTGAGCCCTCTCCAGCTCTCTCTCTCCTGCAGCCACGCCTCGACCACGCCCACCTCCACAACAGCCTTAAAATAACTCAGTATGATTTTAGGGCCATATTGCTCAGCACTTCTTTACATTATTCTTGTGTTCAGGTCAGGTCAGGTTCCAGCGTGCTGGCCTGTTCCTGACTTTTAAACTTTGTTTTGCCTTCCCGGCATTTCATTTGATAGTGGAACCCATTTTACGAGGTATTGCGTGTAATTGCTCTCATAATAGCCCGGTCCCTCTGTGGTGAAAATAAAACCAGTCAGAGCTGAAAGTGCGTCTGCTTACTGCTTTGTGTGTGAGGGAAAATATCCTACGGGGCAGAGCCAGCCAGTGTGCACAAACCAAATGAAGGCATCCTAATCAAATGTGACCTTCTGCTTCTCCGCTCAGCCATGTTAATAATGGCTTTCACTTCTGTCCAAGGTGCTCTTTCGCTTTCCTCTGCACCTCCCTGGCCCCTCACTAACACAATAACACTTTATGATCATATCAATGATAAGAGCAAATCAAAATAATCCAACAAAGTAAATTAAACAACATCGGGGTAACTTGACTAATCATTTACATACATAGTACATTTTTATGATTTCTACATTCATATTTACAGTGAGCTTACATATAATACATTGTTATGGGTTAAAAAACCCAAATACAGCAGGACGTGGGTAGAGTAGCCAAAAACTGCACTGTAGTAGAAGTACTTTTTGCAATAGCAAGTATTTAAATGGAAGTAAAAGTAACCATTGTAACATTTACAATGGACTACTTAGAATAAATGTTAAAAAATAAATTTTAACAATAAAGTTAGCCACCTATAATGTAGAATAAAGTAAATGCAACAAGTAAAAGAGTTGGACTAGTGCAGGTTCGACGAAGGAGCTGGGTGAAAATTAATGAAACACAGAACTCAGATTTACCGGTTGTATTGAAAATATAACCAGAAAGAAATCACTTGACATAGTTCAAGGCAAAAACATCCGAATAACTCAAATAAATAAATTATAATAAAGGCCTTTAAATGCACAGTGTAGTATTACACCATTTAAGCAGGTTTGTTCATAACTTTGAGTACCTCTAGGGATGTAACGGTTACCAGTATAACGGTAAACCCCAATAAAAATGTTGTCAATAACAATTACCGTTTTCATTTCAAATAAAATTATTATCTCGGTGGATAACCGCGCCCGCGGTGTGGAAACCGTGTGCGCTTCATGCGAGTCTCCTGAAGTTGCCGCACAGGCGCACTGTGTAGCCTACAACAAGTTGGAATCATGGTAGAAGGAGGAGACGAGACATCCATCAGCCTTCTAAGAGGACTAAGTCTGAAGTATGGGCATATTTTGGGTATTATAAGAATGCCAAGGGACAGTTGATTGAAGACAGTTATCCTGTCTGCAGAACGTGCAAGAAAAAAGTTTCTGCTAAAGGCAGCGATACGTCGAATCTCATGACTCATCTCCGTGACCATCATCCACAACTGTATAGCCAATGCAAGGTAAGTTAACGTTGACGTTTTAGCTGAAATGCATGGTGTGGTGGGACTTCGGGTTGAGGGAGAATGCAGCGATCCGTCTGTCTAACTTATTAACTTGTCAATAATGTTAACAGAAGCCTAAGTGCAGCGCCCACCGCCAGCGTATGTATTAAGAAGGCATCTAGCTGCTTGCTAACAGCTAATATTCTAAACTAAACAGCTAAACTTTCATTCACGATGAGACAGTGAAAACAAGGCATTATTGACGGCGTTTTTTAAAACAATTTTAGTTGACAATGACTACGTATATATTACCATATATCATTAAATGGACGTTGGAATCAGCCAAATAGGAGTTAGCAGCTGGATCAGCTAATGGCGCTAGTAGATTTGTTTGCCCATGACAATGGTTAACACTATTAAGGAAAGGAAAGGCATGCTTTTAATCAGCAATGCCATAAACGTTTGCTGAAATGAAGAATTACATGGTACCAGAAGCATTCTACCTAAAATCCATATTTTCGTTCAGTGGTGGAGTGTGGCGCTAATCAGGACACTTTTTTTAACCTAAGCCTAAGAGCTAGACGGATGCCCACGTTTATTAAACAGTGGTAGATTACAGTATTTTATTGCATGCATTTCTTGTTTTCTATAAGATTGCATAATTTATATTTGTCCATGTTCAGTAAATGGTTCAATTCTAGCGAAGTTGGACAGCTTAAATTTACTAAGTCACGGTGACGGTTTGAACCACGTGTCTTTGAAAACATGAAACATGAATTGCCCTGTAAGATAATGAACTTCCAGCCAATCGTTTTCTTTTGATTTAGCAATAAAAACAACTATAGGCAAAATCTTATATATATTGATATGAATGGTAGCCTAATGATCATAATAATTAAAAACAAAAATGACATGATTCTTCTTTTTTTTTTTTTTACAGAGAGTACAGACAGTGAGGCAATGAAGTACTGCTACTGGTTCATCAGTGACACAGACACTTGAGCAAGCATTCCAAAAACAGTCTGCTTATGCGCCTGCATCCAAAAATGCTCAAGACCTGACTGCAGCAATCAGCTATTGCATAGCAAAAGACATGATGCCTTTCCAGATGGTTGAGAGGCCAGGCTTTCTAAGGATGATGAAGGTTGCCGTGCCTCTTTACAAAGTGCCTTCACACAATCATTTTTCGAAGATTGAAATACCAAAGATGTACAACACAGTCAAAGCTGATGTTAAGAAAAGTTTGGCTCAGGGTGAATTCTTTGCTGCAACTACTGACCTCTGGACCAGTGAAAGAGGGGGTGGTCTACCATACATCAGCTTTACAATTCATTATCTCACCCCAGACTGGCAACTGGAATCACACTGCTTAGAAACCCAGTTTTTTTCCAGAAGATCACTCCGCTGAAAATATTACAGAGTTTTTTGAAAACATGTTGGAGGAGTGGGAGATAAACAAGACAGATCTGGTCTCCATAACCACAGATAATGCAACCAACATGATCAAGGCCTTTCAACAGTTTCCAGATCTGTGACTTGGATGCTTCGGTCACAATTTGAACCTGGCCATCTCAAAGGCTCTGAAAATTCAGAGAGTTGAAACAGCAGTCAGGGCCTGTCGTCACCTGGTCCAGGGCTTCTCACGGAGCTGGAAGAGAAAGAGAGGACTGACAGAAAATAAAGCTGCCCTCAACTTGCCACAGAAGGCTCTCATCCATGATGTTGTGACCCGATGGGGATCTACATACATGATGCTTGAGCGTTTCCTCAGCCAGCAGCAGGCAGTCTGTGCAACACTGGCTGCAGAAAAGGGAGTTTGGCATCTGATGCCCAAGGATGCTGACATAGCTGCTATAGAGCAACTCTGCCAGATCCTTGAACCTCTGAGCAAATTTACAGATGCATTTGGCTCAGAGACACAAGTCACTTTATCAGCCATTAAGCCAGTTCTTGACCACATCACTGGTGATGTCCTGGAGGAAAATGATGAGAATCCAGCCCTGACCAAGCAGATGAAACAGGTAATGAGAGAAGACCTAAACAAGCGGTACACAGAGAAAGCAAAGGATGTCATGCAGATGGCTTGTTTCATTGACCCCAGGTTCAAAACTAACTTTTTAGATGACCCTGTGGATGATGTAGTTGACAGCTGTGTCCAGGAGGCCTTGAAGCTGACACCTGTACAAGTCAGGCAGGAACCACAAAGCACCAGCAGTACCTCCAAAGCATCAGGAGGGAAAGGCCTGGCTGGGTTGCTAAAGAGTGTTCAGTTCCAGCCACCCCAGAAAATAAAGTGAAGGAGGAAGTCAAGGTCTACATGTCTCTGCCATCCATTCCAGCCGAGGATGATCCACTGGTGTGGTGGAGGGGCCATGCATCAGAGCTGCCTCATCTTGCCAGGATTGCAAAAAAGCATTTGTGTATCCCAGCAACCAGTGTTCCATCAGAGAGAATATTCAGTGCCAGCGGGTACATTGTTTCCCCTCTTAGATCACAGCTTAAACCAGACAAATATGTTGACATTTTTACATTTCAATCTCAAGTGAATAGAGACAGACATGGTGCTGGATCTTATTTGTTGATGGAGAGAATTAGTATACAATCAGTTCCGTTCCACTGATTTGTTTACATATTGTTTTTGTTTTTATTTATTTTATTTAAAGGTGCAGTTGGTAACTCTTATAAAAGTAACTTTTTGTCACATTTGCTAAAACTTTCACTATGTAAGGACAGTATTACATGAAACTAGTAATCTGTAAAAAAAACAAAAAAAAAAAACAGGCTCATTTAGTCCCGCCTTCTGCTGCTACTGCAATTTGCCCAAATCCACCGCGACCGACCAAAAAGAACCAATCAGAGCCAGGCTAGTGTCTGATGGAGTGTCTGACAGCTGTCAATCACTGCTCATGCACACGCTGCGGACAGCTCCCTCCCCCTTCCTCCTCAGCTCATGCTAGCGCTCGGTCAAGCTCATATCTGCGAGAGCGGCTTCAGGAGCTTAGAGAAAGTAATGGAGCAGCAACAAACATCAGGGAAGACAAAACTACCGATACCTCCGTTAACAACAACCGCTTACATGGTAAAGTCGGGTAAAAAGAGGAAATCGGAAGAAAAAAGGGCACACAAGAAAGAATTAGACAGAGCCCGGGATGAAACCACAGTCTACATCGGAATGGCTTCTCAGTGGTGGAGGAAACTCCGTGACCTGGAAGGCTTCAAAACCGACGCAGAGTTGGCGACTTTTCTGCTTGACAGGTAATTACCCCTGCTAGACTTACATAATGTGTGATTTGATATTCGGCGGGGCTAAAAAGCTAATTGTAAGTGCTACACTAGTACTCCGTAGTGCAGGTAATGTTACTGTAATGTTGCAGTCTGGCTAACGTTAGCTTGTTTCCGATGCTAGGGCTAACGTTACTGGTTGCCGGTGTTTCGGATTAACACGGGGCCATGTTAACTGGCGACCGTCAGCCGAATGCGTCTGTGGTCGCCGTAGCTACAACAGATGTTGAAAACGGGAAGAGGAGACGTAGCTGTCCTCTGATATGCCTTTTTGTTCAGTTTTACTCTGTGCAAAACATACCTGATAAATGTCTGAGCCTCGTCGCTGTAACGTTATCCGTAAATTGCTGGTTGTTACGGAAGACGCTGTAAACGGGAAAAGGGAGAGTTGCTCTTCCTGTTGTTCCTCTTCATGTTTATCTCTAATAAACCTTTATTAAAAACAGACTCGTCTCTCCCCCTGTTTGAGTAAACATGCATCACATAGAGGAATTATGGAACCCTTTTTAACAAAAAAGAAAAAGAAAAAAGAAATATGGGACTCGAACTCACATATATCGAGGGGAAAAAAACAGCTGCGCAATAACTAACCGACCACGCCAATTAGGTCGCGTTGGTGTACAGCGGTACAGCCTATTTCACTCCTCACAGTAAACACACAGCCGCCTCTTGGACGCAGAAGGAGGCCAGATCAACTTGTGACCGCAGTGTCTGTTCACCGTGTCTGTACTGCGATGGTTCCACAACACAAATAAGCATCATCTTTATGAAATGCACTCACTCGTCTTTGCTGTCTGTTTGAGTAAACGTGCATCACATAAAGGAACTATGGAAACCTTTTAACGAAAAAGAAAAAGAAAAAGAATTATGGGACTCGAACTCACATATATCGAGGGGAAAAAACAGCAGCACGATAACTAACCGACCACGCCAATAAGGTGATGCAAAGCCTTTGCGGTACAGCCTATTTCACTCCTCACAGTAAACACACAGCCGCCTCTTGGACGCAGAAGGAGGCCAGATCAACTTGTGACCGCAGTGTCTGTTCACCGTGTCTGTACTGCGATGGTTTTATAACACAAATGAGCAGTCGTTTAAAAGCAGTTCATTCAAAACTCAGTGTTGTTGCAAATTCTTGATGCAATCATGAAATAGTTAAGTTTAAACAACCCTCTATCCGCCCCAAAATAAGACAAAAAACTGGTTGACTGACAGCCCTCGCAAGAATACATAGGTGCCAAACTGTCACATTTTAATTAAGCACAGGCTATCAAATATAACGAGAGATAGCAAAATTTCCCAGAATATAGGCTACAAAGATTTTAAGTAAGAAAAAGTACAGATATATGGAGAGTAAAACAAGGGGGAAATGATCCATGGGGACCCAAGGTTATGACAAACTGTAGTGGCCATTTGTTGGATAAGCTAAATCAAACTTCATGATAAAAATCAAAGAGCCACTGTTGTACCATGGGCTTGTAATATATGTAGGCAAAAAGAAAATTGAATGTCCACTAAATGTCCCTTTGGGTTTTTGTGATTTATTTTCAAAAAAGTCACAACAGTTGAGACAGCGCCAGACTTATTTACATTTAGCAGATGCTGTTTTCCAAAGCAACTTGCAATGAGTACATTTGTCACTATGACACTGGTGGAGTTCGTTCCACCACTGAGGCGCCAGAACAGTCGTGATGTCACTGAGTGACTGTACTTTTTCTCTCAGCAATGGGGGTACTAGCCAGCCAGCCCATGTAGTGGAGGGACAGCTAGAACTTTACGTGCAGCCAGGACAGTGGAACTCCTGCTGCAAGCTTGGATTCCCCACACAGGCCATGTGAAACCACAGCTTACACATGTCGCATTCGATCTGAAAGATATGTAAATTAGATTTTTAGATAAATTACATCCACACTTTATGTAAAGAACTGTAGTCTTCCTACCCAGTTATCCACAGGCGCCTCTGAGGGGCCCTCTTCTCCCGTGTCCCTCTTCCCGCAGACACGGCACAAATCTGCCATGTTGTCTATGAACAGATATTTCAATTTTACACTGGATCAAGTGTATGCAGATTTCAGCTAGGCTGATAACTAGACTGAAGCTTACCAGAGTGGTCCATTAGTCTAAGGGCCATTTCCTTTCTCAGTTTGATAATTCCCATTTTGTCAACGGGAAAAATGATTTTCTCCTGTTTTAGCATTAGCTCTGCAATCTTAAAGCACAGGTTATTGTTAGTGCGACTCATTTCACACATTTAAAATGCTTCATAGGGTACATAATCTTACTTTGCAAATGATCACCCCACATGACGTGGAATCCAGCTGCTGCGGATGCTGGATCGTTTTGCATGACCAGCGAGAAAAATTAAGGTTTTTCTTCCGCATGAAGGCCCTAAAGCAAAAAGGAAAGAAAAACTGTTACATTTGTAACTTGCACATCAGAAACCATTTAACATACTTAAATTAAATGCACAATCAATCCAGATCAACTGACCTTGTTGAATCCCTACATTGCTTCAGTTGAAGTGGAGTGGCTCCGAACGGGTCCACAAAGACACAACGCCGCTCCTTTGGATACATGGCCTTGTTCAGATCGGATACCCCAATGCACTAGAATTGACTTGTGTCTATAGTTGCATAAATGGAACTCATCAAACTGAACTTACGACTAACGTCCAATGACGTTCCTTGCACACAGCCCCAATTAGTGTGTCCCACTCCATCACGTCAAGCTGCAAGCGAGAATTTAGGATTTAAGATGTGCAATTGTAGTGAACACCTTTGAAAATAACCACTATTCTCACCATTCTCATCCCCCTTGATGTTCCATTGAATATAGCCGTCATTTCATATGAGTCAATAATCTGTATCTTTCCAGGACTGGAGTTGGATATGAGCTTCAGGTAAGCATTGATTATCTGCAGAAATAATATTTAAATAATTAACTTGCATATCAAGAAGAGAAAATCTGAAACAACTCACAAACTCACCTCACACACCAATTCCCTCCCAGGTGCAAGGCTTAAAAAGTCTGCAGTGAAGAGTGAGTATGGCCCCACCTTGGCCCACAGAATTTCCCCCTTGCACCTCCATATATGCTCGAGTGCTGGAAATGTAAAACAATACATTAATTTCAAAGCATATATAGTGTTATTATACCATGTGAAATTACTGAACAGGATGTACCATTGTGGGTGGGTTGACTCTCTGGTGACCTAGCTGCTTGAGGTGCACAGGTCACAGGCAGGAAGGGGCTGGTGAGGCTGGTGGGGGGTGGCGGGGGCTGGTTGTATGGGGGAGGAGCCAGAGGAGGGTCGCTACCTTTAAGGAGCTTCGCTGGTATTCTCTCCTCTGGCTCGAATACACTTGCCTCATACTGTTGTGGCACCCCTGAAGGATACCTGGCCTCTCTGCCAAACATCAAATAGTATGGGCTATACATTGTGGTGAGATGTTTTTTTGATCTTAGGCCAAACATCGTGGCTTGAAGGAACTGGTCCCAAGTTCTGGGCCGCTTATGGGCCAGCTTGTTCAGGGACCTGATAATTGTGCATATTGGTCAACAGAACAGCAGCCATTTTATCTCACCAATTCAGTCTCTACCTTTATGTCATGGGTGTATGATTACCTACCAATATAACAATGTGCGTCTTACCTCTGAATGGTACCATTAAGTTTCTCAACCAGGCCATTTGTTTGTGGGTGATATGGGGCACAGAAGCTCCGCGGAATCCCCAGGGATTCACAAAGTTTGAGATTCAGCTTAAAAATGAATTTTGAAAATTATTCAGAATTTGCTGTATACCTGAGTGACATATAAATGTTTCACATATTTTTTTGTTTTTTTGTTTTTTGAACTCTGTGCCCTGATCTGTAAGCAGTCTCTGAGGTGCACCAAACTTGTATACAAAATCAAGAATACACTTGGTCACCTCCACTGCAGCCTTGCTCTTAAGAGGGTAGGCCTCTGCCCACTTTGAGAAATAATCAACCATTACACAAATGTATTGATTACCATCCTCTGTAACAGTTAACCTCATCAGGTCCATCCCGACTAGTTCCAGTGGTTCTGAAACCTGAAAACAGCATAGGATAAATTAGGCAATTGTACAAGAAGTAGTGAGTGGATAAGCACATTTTGCTGCATGTCAGAGTCAGTTGCACAAGTAACCTCACTTGTATTGGGATGTACTGTTTCTTTTCTTTCAAACTAGCACGCTTGGCCTGGCAGTCTGGACACTGGACAACCTAAAGCCAAAAAATATTCACATAAATGTTGATCATAGGCCTTTGGTTTCAAAAAGAAACTGTTTAATTCAATCCAATGTATTATTGCTTCAACTTGAAAGATTGTTTTGTTAAGTAGGCCTAAATGCAAAAAACTCACTGGCAAATTTGGGTGACCCCACTTACCCACTTCCGGATATCTGCCTCCATTCCAGGCCAGTAATATCTGGAGATGACAGCATGGTGGGTTTTTTCAACACCACAGTGGGCGCCCAGTGGACTGCAGTGTAGCTCTTTAGAAATTAAATCAGCCTCTCTGGCCGAGGTTACCACCTTAGCCAGGTGCAATATTGTCTTTTCTTCTTCTGCAGATGTAGTGCAGACAGCCATCTGGACAAAAACATCATTACAACATTTTAGTCTTAATACAACAGAACAAATGTACTTATTGTAATTGATGGTAGGTCCATTCAATACGTACCCTTGAGCACATATGTTGATGCTCTTCTTTTAATGGAGTACCTCTGATGTTTTGTAAGGCCCTCCGGAAGTAGACTATGGACTTTAAAGTCCATAATCTCTTTGAACATTTTCTGATCCATGTTGGTTTTTTTTTGTTTGTTTGTTTGTTTTTTTCAACTAGTTTTACCTCCCTACTTCCAACACAGATGCCATATCTGCATAGCCTTATATATGTCTGTCCTACACATTTGCTGACGAGATGATTGGAACAGGCTTGGACTTACCCTTTGCCATGAGGCCCATTCTGGGGACCAAAAAAGCCATGCTAATACCCATGACTATAATAATACTCATCATTTTGATGGGTTTCTCAGCAATCACATATGGATGAAATGTTTTGGTGTTCCTATATCTGGTCATATATTGTATGTTTTAAGGAACTGATCATTTTAATCCTGTTTTACAAATAAAGATTTTATATCCTCTTCCTTTGTTAAACATTTGTAGTTTTTTATGAGTCATCTTGAGCTGGGCCTCCTTATGTATGGGCTTTCTTGGTAGTAATTTTCTGCATTGTGTATATATATTATTCTATATTCTATATTATATTTGTTAAGCGTCTTTGGGCACCCTGAAAGGTGCTATATAATTTAAATGTATTATTATTATCATTATTATTATTACTATTATTTTTATTATTAGTATTACTGTTATTGTTATTGTTATTATTAGTATTATTATTGTTGTTGTGATTTTGTTATTGTTATTATTATATTGAAGACATAATCCTTTGGGCACCACTTGGCTCACTGATACTGTTGTCATTCTGACATATTTAAAGTGGCCTCTATTATCTTACAGACACGAACGTAAATTGATTGATTTTTTTCAAGCGACTGCTCATTTGTGTTATAAAACCATCGCAGTACAGACACGGTGAACAGACACTGCGGTCACAAGTTGATCTGGCCTCCTTCTGCGTCCAAGAGGCGGCTGTGTGTTTACTGTGAGGAGTGAAATAGGCTGTACCGCTGTACACCAACGCGACCTAATTGGCGTGGTCGGTTAGTTATTGCGCAGCTGTTTTTTCCCCCTCGATATATGTGAGTTCGAGTCCCATATTTCTTTTTTCTTTTTCTTTTTTGTTAAAAAGAGTTCCATAATTCCTCTATGTGATGCACGTTTACTCAAACAGGGAGGAGAGACGAGTCAGTGTTTTTAATAAAGGTTTATTAGAGATAAACATGAAGAGGAACAACAGGAAGTGCAACTCTCCCTTTTCCCGTTTACAGCGTCTTCCGTAACAACCAGCAATTTACGGATAACGTTACAGCGACGAGGCTCAGACACGTATCAGGTATGTTTTGCACAGAGAAAAACTGAACAAAGAGGCATATCAGAGGACAGCTACGTCTCCTCTTCCCATTTTCAACATCTGTTGTAGCTACGGCGACCACAGACGCATTCGGCTGACGGTCGCCAGTTAACATTGCCCCGTGTTAATCCGAAACACCGGTGTTTCATTAGAAAGTAGCAGAAAATATCTTTATGAAGTGACCTGGCAGTCCTGTTGGTTTTGTTTTTGTCCTCATAATTATGTGGAACGTGTCTGTGCTCTCACAGCTAAATGTTGGCATACGTGTTTTACTGGCCATTTAGCAATATTAACTATATTCACAATGCACTTTCATGTCGTCATGATTTATTTCTGCTCGTTTGTTGGCCAGCAATGTTGACTACACACAACAGTAACGTAATGTCTAGCCTCGGCAACTTGGCCGTTTTCATAATGTGAAATTGCAAAATCTTCCACTGAAAATCACTGCGGCTCTCTGGATCTTATGATGGGTGCAGCTTGTTCAAACACAGTCTCTAAGCCTGCTCTCTGTAAACTTATAATAATGTTAACCCCCAGCTGACGTGTTAGGAGATTACCTGAGTTAGATTTATTTGTTTATAATTTCTGACTGACTGCCTGAAAAATTATATACTGTTTTCATACAGATATCAGGCAAGTTCTATGGCCACAACATCAACACCAGTCAACGTCGAATGACCACACATCCAGTACCTGCCCCTTTCCAGCATTGTTGGCGATGCACTCTCTGATAGGTAAGGAAATGATTGTGTATATTGCCTAATTGATTTGATGTAACGGCCTCTGTGGGATTCATGGTATGTTACTAGATGTTTGGTCTGACTTTGATCATGATCAATGATTCTTACAAAAATAAGCACAATTAAAAATTTGAGGCAAGTTAGTAACATAAAATGAATATAAAGCAGATGATTTAGTGTGTGTGTGTGTACTACTTCAATGTGTGATAAATTTGTACCCTGGAAAAATTTTTCTGATCATGGTTTGACCTAAATTATGTGATTTTCTGCAGAGATGATGACTTTGCTGTGGAGGGTGTTGGTTTCTGTGAAGCTGAAGAAACTGCTATTCAAGTTTTGGAAGCAAGGTAAGTCAGTTATCAGTGGTAATGATACTTAATTCAGTTGGATAACAATACCTTGTGTATGCATTTTTTGCTCACAAACCTGGAAAATGTTTGTCTTAACAATTTGTATTTCTCTACCTTTTGTTTTTAGTATGTCATCGCTGGACATTCACGAAGACATTGATGAAAATGACTTCAATCGTATCCAAAACTCTGTTTAAGTGTTAGGCATACATTTTATGTGAGATCTGATTTGTTGAGTGTCAGTGACTAACATTTATTGTCTTTTACATAGTATTGACTGGGCAGAGGACAGGACGTGGTCTCCGGGCGAGGACACAGGAGATGTTTCAACGTCGGAGGAAGAGGAAACCATAAAGGACAGTGATTATGATGACAGTGATGATGAAGATTATATCCCACCTTTATGTATTCGGTAAGTTCTTAACCAAAAAATCTGTTTCATAAACATTGTTTTCTTTTCTCATTGCTTTTTCTATTCATACAGGACTGGTGGTGCCATCAAAAGCAGAATATGCCTTGATGCTCTTCAGTCCATCAGCATGGAGGACACTGTGCTTGACATTGGTGACCCAGAGTCAATCAAACCACCACCAGTGCCAGACAAAATTCATTCAAGTGAAGATGACATCATCGGGCATCCTGCATCCATCACTTACCATGTCTGTTTGGAACAGCTTGCAAAGTATCTGGTGCTGCCAATCCCACACTGTACCGTAAAAGACCCACTGACATCTGCGGAATGTCGGGCTCCTGCACCATTCAAGATACAGACCCAGTCGAGAGGAACAGCTGTCATCATGCAATGGGTATGTTCAAACTATGCAAGACAACATTGTCTTTAATTTACTACTACTTTGTGTTGTCAAAAATGTTATAGTTATAATTTAATGATAAATAGCATCTTGTCTTTTTACTCTTTGTCTTCCAGATCTGTCCAAACAGTCACTGTGTCTGGCAATGGAATTCTCAGCCTAGATTCAAGTACGGGATGCAAGCTGGTGACTTCATGTTGGCATCAAATATAATCCTGTCTGGAAACAACTACGCCAAAGTTGCACTGCTCCTCAAATTTATGAACATGGGGATGGTTGAGCGGTCAACTTTTTTCAGAATACAAGATGCATACTGTGTTGAATCCAATTTAATTCCCATTCACCACCACTCCTACTGGCAACACTGATACTTAGTACTTGTATTAGTAAATGTTGGCATGACCTGTATCGGGATTACATTTGTTTATTAAACAGTATACCTATTTACATTGCATGTTATACTTTGATTATACAGATCCAGCAAAGGGGAAATACAAGGACAGTGGAGTGTGTCACACTCTAGATATGTGGCATGGGTCAAAAAACCTGGGCAAGAAGATACAAGCGGTAAGTGTGTTTATAGAAATTAACACAACTATCAGACACTTATTTGTTTCTCCAAAGTAATGTATGTATGTATTTATTTATTTAGGCAGGACAACGAAGGGGTTGTTCCATCCTTTTGCAGTGGAACAAGGATATCTGCAATCATTTCTGGTACTGCTGCAAGATGGCTGAAAACTATGATGACTTTTTTGTGAGTAATCCAATTATTCACTCATACATACTAAGTGGACAGCTGATTTTGGCTGTTCCATCTTAGCACTGATGTTTGTGAAGTATGGGCCAATTACAGCATATATGTTTTCAAATTTTAATGGTCACTCCATGCCAAATTAATTACTCTTTACAAATTTCAAACACTTCTTCCTACAATTTAAAAATGTAAAAAAATAAATAAATTATGGATGATGTGCAACAACTAGGTGTAAAAGTAAAGCCAACTCAGATAAATAGACTAGCCTGCATTTCTAAGTTCAAATTCTTATGTTGCTGTTCGTGTTCTGCTTTAGGACATGTGGATTGGCCTTCTGCACCATGTCACAGGAGAGCACGAGTGGTCCCTCGATGCCTGTCAACATGGTCCCTTGGAGGAAGACAGAGAAAAGGAGTGGATCGGGAAGGGATCTGTGGTCCATGAAGTTTTGTCTCAATGAACGCTGGCTGAAGGAGGTTCACAAGTACTTGCATTTCAGGTATGATTATGCAGTTTAATTTCCCTTTTGTATTGCTTTCGAGTGTTTTTATTTGTACATGTACACTTAGAGTACAGTTTAGAAAGAAATTATAATCTGATATTTGGAGTCCTTCCATAATCACATCCTGATGTATGCCAGCAAGCGTTTCAGTTTCAGTCCTCCAGTGTATGAAGCCCGAATCTTACTGGCTGGCCTGGACTACAACCACCATGTCCACAGACCACCCAAGAGAAGACCTCATGGCTCCATAGAGTATGTTATAAGCATAATAAATGTTATTAAATGTATCTTAATTTCTTACCATCTCAGCCACTATGTTCTGTCCCAACAAAGAATGTTCATAAACCTGGATGAGGTTTTTACATGCAACAATATACTGGTTTCTCAAAACTGGGATAACATGTTTACATGTGCAAAACATAACCAGGATACTCCAAAACACGATCATAATCTGGATACTATTGCAGATGTGAATGCACTCATTGTTATGTTGGATATATAATTCTATATTTATAGTGTTTATTTCTTTCAGTAACTTTTTTAAAAATGGCAAAGAACATTAAGTTGTCATATTTGATTTTCATACAGTTTTATTGTCCAATCTGTATTTTCAGATATCGCAAACTCTACAATAAGAAGTCGAAGAAGTGGAGTTTGTATGCCATAAAGGAAGAAAAGGATTACAGTTACATCCCAGATCTTCAAAGGGCAATAATAAGGAAACGGGTGTCCTCAGGACGTGGGCTACCTCGACTTACAACCATGAGGCCAGATGACCCTCGTCAACATGGAGTCCTGTCTGGCGTACCAGCTCCAACCACCCAGGAGCTATTGGAGACACAAGTCAGCAGAGGGCAGGGTAAGAATTGTTGCTGGTTGTATCACTTGATAAAAAAGAAGATCTTTATTGTTAGCTGTTTTTATTTAGACTGTGGCCACTTGTGTTCAAGCTGTCTCAGCTAGACACTGCCTCCCTAATGGTTAATGAAAACTATAAAAGGCACAATAATGTATTTAAAAACAAGTCAGGCCTAATCTGGCTAGGCCAAAGTCAATATTCACACTAGCACAACCAAGGCATCATTTAGACTATTGAAAATTTTCAATGTAATAACTTTGTAACTAAAACTACGTAACATGTAACTATAGGACCCTGACTCCTCCTAAATGTGTGTATATATTACATCAAATTCTTTATTCTCTTTCCACAGGTCAGAGATTGCCACAGACATAGAGGCATGCTGTTGCACTTTGAAAAATAAAGAATCCTATCTTCCAGCAAAAATAAAAGTTTATGTTGACCTTGACTGACAACTGTGCATCATTACTCTGCATACAACCCACATTGTCATATTACTTTGAAAAATAAAGCTTGACAATATTTATAGTTATTACTTGTTTTTGATTAGCATTTTTGCTTTTGAGACATGCATGCCTAGACCCAGACAGTGATTCCAATTTATTACACTGAAAGTTAGTTTTTTTAAACTAGTCCGAAGGGTATTTCAATAAAATACGGGAAAGTGCTATGTTTGTTTTTACATGTATGCAATTAGAAACAAATCACTTTAGAGAGAAACTTTATTTGATAAATAATGAAATCACACATATTTTACATATAAAATTTGAACAATATAATAAAAAGAAAAACCACACATATTTAGAAATGTTAATTTTGAACAATATATCAAAAAAGAAAAATCTATGTACAGTAATACAACACTCAAACTATTTACGATTTACATTGGTATCAGCTATACCCTCCTGGGAATGAACCCCCTATACTGTCCATGAGGATCAGGAAAGCGGTCACGAATTGCCCACACACAACAGCTTGGAATTACCACTCTGTGAACAGCACCCAGAACCCCGTACTGCCAAGCAACAAACTGCCTATATGATGCATGGCGAAACTGGCGGTTGTCCCCTCCTGCATCTGGAAGATCAGCTACAGCACGCAAGTCGTTCCAGATCCTCCTTGCAAGCCGTAACTGTGCGTTCACACCAAAAGTGGACAAAGAGGAATCCACCTTGTCCACTCCACCTAAGTCGCTTGTCACCCTGTTCGTTCTTGCTTCTAAATTTAAAGGGCCCGCACGCCACACGCGTTAAACACCACCACGTAACTACTGCTGTAGCACAGCCCATTTACCGACATCGTTGATCATGGAAAGTTACTTGATAAAGTCATTAAAAACAGAATTACTCCCCAATCATATTAACGGAAATGATCATCCCAAATAAACACTGATTTTGCCAAATGTATGACGATATGGACAGGGTAACGTTAGCTAAATGCAAACACAACTAGCTTAGCAAAAGTTTTAAGAACATTGTTTTTAATTGATGGGAAGTTGCTCTAGTACCAGTAATTAATTCTAGCTTACTGTCAATGTTGTGTAGCCTACATTTCATTCTAGGTGTGAAGTGTAGTGCAATTGGTTAGATGGACGATAATGTGAGCAAATGAATTGCATTCCCGCTGTAATGTAGCGTTCTAGAACAAAAACATGTTCTATAAATAGCTGCACTTAACTCAGTTGCATATCGCGTTATCGATATGGATGATCAGGAGATAGTTGCGTTTGGTGTTGCCCTGCTGTACTTGCGAAGAAGACGCCGTCCTCGTCGCCGGATTTGGGTGCACGAAATCCTCCAGGGGCATGAGCAGCACGGCGAATTTTACCGGCTGGTGCAGGAGTTGCGGCTGGATGGCGAGCACTTCCAGCGCTACTTCCGTCTGGACAGGGAGCAATTTGACCGGTTGCTGTCGGTGATCGGGCCCGTCATTATCATGACGACCACGAATTACCGGCGTCCAATTCCTCCCGCTGAGCGCTTGGCGATTTGCCTGCGGTTCCTGGCCACGGGGGACTCGTACCGCACAATAGCGTGCAGCTATCGTGTGGGCGTGAGCACCGTGGCACGCATCGTCACGCAGGTCACCAAGGTGATATGGGATGCCCTGGTTCCGGACTTCATGCCAGTGCCCACCACAGAAGACTGGAGGAGTATTGCAGAGGGCTTCCATCGCAGGTGGGCCTTCCCCAACTGCCTTGGGTCCATTGATGGGAAGCATGTCGTCATCAGAGCTCCAGACAACTCCGGGTCGTTGTACTATAACTACAAGGGGACCTACTCCATCGTGCTCCTTGCAGTGGTGGACTCAGAGTATTGTTTTCGAGTGGTGGATGTGGGCAGCTACGGGAGGACCAGTGACGGCGGTGTCCTGGCGAATTCCACCTTTGGCTAGAAGCTGCTGGATGGGACCCTTGGCCTGCCACCGGATGCTCTGCTGCCAGGGGCTGAGCACATGGGACGACAGCCTTATGTGTTTGTGGCGGATGAGGCCTTCCCGCTTCGCCGCAACCTCATGCGGCCTTTTCCAGGGCACCAGTCAGGCAGTCACAGGGTGTTTAACTTCAGGCTGTCCCATGCAAGGCTGATTGTTGAGAACACCTTTGGTATTCTCACATCCCAGTGGCGTATGTACAGAGGAGTCATTGGGGTCAGCCCTGCAAATGTGGACGCCTGTGTTAAAGCCACCTGTGTCCTGCACAATTTCCTGAGGCAGACATCCAAGACCAACAGGACAACCAGGCCAGCTGCAGGCCAACCATCACGAGCACCATCAGCAGACGGCGATGCTGTGGGTCTACAGCCAGTCACCCGGGTAGGCAGCAACAACACCAGTCGGGAGGCCATCCGTGTGAGGGAAACATTGGTGTCCTACTTCTCCAATGAGGGAGCTGCAACCTGGCAACCTGCAGTTTGATCCTCATCTTACAACGGCTCTTTTAAGAGCCACCAAATGCAATGAAAAAAGCATAATTCCATAGCTATCATTAAATGTCATGTCACAATACACTAATTAAAATCCTTAAGCACCTAGTCTTAACAATGACATCAACTAAACCAATTGCACTAAACTTTACCCACACACACTGGAACTGTTGAAAATATTTGACATTTTATTAAAATAACAGGTGTTAACTCAGCAAATACTGATAGCCTTCAAAACATGAATGCAATACTTTACATATATATAGTGAAAGTTTTTGGGTTTTTTTTTTCATAAAAAACAATATACAATAAACAATACAAAGAACACTACACACATGTAAGAAAAATAATGCGTGGGCACATGCTTTGAAGGTTTACGCATTCACATGGTGTGATAAAAATTGAAGACACTGTCAGAACAATAACAAATCAATTACATTGTGTGTGTGTGTACGTGTGTATGTGTGTGAGCGCGTGCTCATTTGTGTGAAGAAGGGCATCTGACAGCACTGCGAGGTGTCATCACAGTGGTGTCAGGTGCCCCTCGTTGCCCTGAACCCAAGGTCCCTCCCTCAGCTTGGCCTCATACACCTGACGATAAAAATCAAACTTCAAGTGCTCCCTGGTCTGAAAGGAAAGTGTGTGGAAGTCCTTTAGAAGGCTTTTAAAAAAAAGGCTGTCATTGTCCTCCTCTGGAGGCGGAGGAGGGGGCAGAACGGGGACAGGGGGTGGCGGTGGCCTATTGCTTACCGCCTCTAAGGCTCGGAGCATTCGCTCCTCAAACTCGCCATTCCCAGTCGACCTCCTTTTCTTACGTGCCTGCTCTGCACTCTTTTCTGCTGCTGCTGATGTAGTAGGCTGATCATTCTGCTGTTCTGAGCCCTCATCATTGACTGAACTGTCCTGGTTAACTGAACTGTCATGGTCCTGATCCTCATCATCATCGTCCTCCTCGCTCTCGAAATCCTCCCCCTCCATGTTGCTGGAGGTGGAGCGGTCCTCCAGGAAGGGGTTTAAAAAGCCCATGATGGCGGCATAACGCCATGGCTTTACCTTGCTTGCTGCTGCCCCACTCTTTCTCCTGTCTTTCTCCTTCTTCCTCTCTTTCCTTAACTGTCCTCTTAAATACTTCCACTTCCTCTTGCACTCACTATCTATTGAATAGACAACACACGACACACACAAAAATGGAATGTTAATATCAATACATGAAATTGCAGATTGCACGTTATGTTATTTTCTGAAACCAGACAGATCAAATGGTAGACCTACTACAATTTCATTATAACTGTTAAGCTTCAAGCAGTCGCAACACATTAAATATTATACTGTACATTACATTATGCATGCCGTTCATTCCTCCCTGGCGTACGGCATGCATACTGTACATTACGTTATACATGCCGTACGCCAGAGAGGAATGAACGAAACTGGCGGCAACTCTTTTGGCAACTTTTTATGATCTCTGATAAAACGGTTTGAAGAAGTCATCCTGTATTCACATAAAGCAAGGACTGATAGCATGCTAGCATGCTACGTTGCAACGCTAGTATGAAATACTTTATCTCTTTTCCTACAAACATATTACACAATTAAAAGCTCACCAGGCAAACCAACCACAAGAGCGACCTTCTTCCAAGCATTGGCCGTCTTTAACTGATCCCTGTACGCAAACAGGGTCAAATCATATAGGACTGGGTGTTCTGCTACGGCAGCTATGAGCATTTCCAGCGACATCTTGGAACGAATGTTTGGTAGGAACCAAAGTTACGGTGGTTGTTCCCTGTGACAGATCTGACCGAAGGACGACAGCGTTAGTGACAGCAGAACGAGACATCCCATTGGCTATCGGATGGATTTTCCACCTTTCCCTCCTAGACGCGTCATAGCTCATTACATAAAGTTGGAGGATTTTTAACTTTTTAAATCCACCTAAGTCGCCTATTCCACCCGACTCCACCAATTCCTCTTTTCCCTCTTTGTCCGCCTGGCTCCCAATACAAAATGAAAGACTTCCGGGAGGACTTTCCACTTTGTCCACTTTTGGTGTGAACACACAGTAAGACACCCTCCTGCAAAATGAATGCCTCCATGTGCGGCAGGGTTGAAATGCACATCTCAGGCTGTTGGTTGCAGCATTTCTTCTCCACGACTGTGGGCATTTCCCTGCATCTCTTGCAGATGCACCATGAGGGCTGGAGCTGGACAGGAGGTGCAGTTGGAGGAGCAGCAGGGGCTGACCGGCTGAGGACATCAAAGATGAGGCTGGGGTCCCGTGCCATAGTTTGCTCCAATATGTGGCGTACCTGATGTACATCCAAGTGTTGAATGTGCTCCTAGCAATTACAAGATAAAGGAGATACTAGCAAAAATGATGTTTACTGAGGCTTATAACATCCATAGCTAAACAGCTAACAACTGTTACTTTAGATACAATGATAATTGTTTGTGTTTAGAAACAGACTATTACTTCTGAGACTACTTACACGTTCAAGTGCAATCTTCTGCAATCTCAAATTTTCAACTCGAGGAACGTCATCTGCACCGAGGTCATCGGGTGCTTGGCCCACACGACGCCCTCTGCCCTGGCGTCCACGGCCCCGACCTGATACACCTTGTCCGCGGCTCCCTCGTCTACCCGTGCTCGTAGAAGCAGCTATTGGGGTGTACTCTTCATCTGAGCCCAGTGTCTCAGTCTCAAAATTCTAACCATATCAAAAAATAAAAATGTCACACAATTTGCAAAGCGACAAATGTAAATAGGCTGCTAATTTACTGGCGTGACTGCAATAATGTGCTAAGCTAAATACTACACATTCACTTTCAGAAACACTGTAACGTTATTTTTATCACAAAATTAGACTATTTATTGCTAACTAAACATGTAATGAATTGAGGAACAAGTTTCTAGGTAATGTATAGCCATGTGAAAGTCACTGTAAAGCATTTTATATCTAGCTGTGTGGAGTGTAGTTCATGTTACGCTATTACCGATTCATGCGCCATGTTGTTTACCTGGCTTCTTCAGTCGCGTGCAGGTTGCGTGCGGTCGCGTGCACGCCAGGGGAGGGACCTTGGAGGCAGGGCAGGAGTGCAGCGGAGAGGGAGGGGGAGGGATCTGAAAGTTGTTCTTGTTCACATTTCAGGCTAAGTCCTCTCTCTCCTCAGAGTTACCAACTGCACCTTTAATGCCATCAATACTTGAACATTTGGATTTGATTACATATGATTGTAGAAGTTATTTTTGTAATTTGTTTACAGTGGCTATTTATTTTAAATGCATAATGCACTATAGAATAAGTATACAATCAGTTCCGTTGCATTGATTTGTTTACATATTCTTTTTCTTTTAATGCCATTAATACTTGAACATTTGGTTTTGATTACAAAAGATTGTAGTGTAATTTGTTTATAGTGGCTATTTATCTTAAATGCACAATGCACTGTTTTTTAAAGGTTTACTTGTGTTCATGTGTACTTGTGTTCATGTGTACATTTTAATAAAATAAAAGAAGTATATAATAAGACAAGTGGTGTTTCTTTGATTTGTTTACATATTGTTCTTTATGTCTTGAATGTTTGGATTAAACCTGCACTACTGTAAATGTTCCTAACAAATAAACTGTTTACATGCTGAACCCTTGTTCCTTTGATCTTAAAAGTTGCACTTTGGATAATATATAAATAAATATAATAAACACTGTTACACTTTTTAAACTATTTCAGTTTGCGTAGGCCTATCAGTGCTTTCTGAACATATTGAACACACTTTTAGAAATACTGCGATAATACCGAAAACCGGGATAATTTTGGTCACAATAACCGTGAGGTTAAATTTTCATACCGTTACAACCCTCTAGGGGGGAAAAAAAAAACACAGTTTAGGTACCCCTTTGGTTCAGAAAATAGCTTATTAGATCTGTTCAGTTTGAGCACAAACAATCCTACACTTAGTTCACAATCATTGGTTGAACTTACATTAACATTTCTTCGCAACTCAGTCATATAATAAGCACAACCACAGTCAACATATTCACTTAAATGGCAGTAGTGCCGCATTAAACCTCATTGGTTTGAAATGCGGGGAAAAAAAGTGTTAGTATTGACAGTGTGATACTCACAAAATAAGTGTTTTTGTTGAGTTATTGTTTTATTTCCTCTGAGAGTAACCTTTTAGTTTATTGATATCGTATTATTGTATAGTCTGTCTTATTCAGAATAAGAAGTCGTAGTGAGAAACACACAATGACGTGCTGTTGCATGAAATGGACACTGGGTGGCAGCACTCGCTGGCAGCGTCACTGGGACTCATTGCAATGCACCGCGAAGTAGGGCTCATAATCCAGATGAATGGAGAAGGAGCAACAGTTGTCCTGCTTCGCTGATTTCTGTCTTATAATTCAAGGTTGGTTACTCACCTTTTCTGTGACTTCAGATGTTTATAAGCTAATATGAATCCCCGGTGGTGTGTGGTCCGTACGCTATAAGCTCGTTAAGTGTGTAAATAAAGTAAAGTGTCACGTACGTGATGATGGCAGTATAGAAAATGGCGTCCGGCGCCGTAGCCAAATGTTTTACATTCATTCATTTCTTTCGGC
Organism: Lagodon rhomboides; assembly: GCA_039737535.1. Classification (NCBI taxonomy): domain Eukaryota; kingdom Metazoa; phylum Chordata; class Actinopteri; order Spariformes; family Sparidae; genus Lagodon; species Lagodon rhomboides. The sequence goes on from CM077805.1 coordinate 23,595,063, forward strand.
TCCTGGGCATTTGTGAGTTATTACTGTATGTGTGGAAATCAGTTGTGTGTGTGTGCACTGCTCGAAATGTTCAAGCTAATGCTAATGCAGTTTAAGATCAGCCTTTGTTGAGGGCACACATGTAAATTGTAAACAATGATAAAGTGCAAGTTCACATGTTAAAGCGGTAAGCTATGGGCTAGCTATGTTTATTATTTTAGTTTGGTTCATACAATGTAAACGTGAAATACTTTAACTGCAAGGGAGATTTATTCTGTTATATTAAGTGAAGACTTCATGTACTGAACGTACTTTATGTACAGTTATATAACGAAAATACTCTTTCAGTGAGAGGTGATAAAGATGATGTGTGTAAGGGTGAAGTACATACATGATTGAGGAGAGACAGATTACATGATTAAAGAGGAAAATGTTTATCTTTGGTTTAGTACAAATTTGATAAGTTTATTTCTTGTATGTAAAAACAGACATTTTATGTGAACGTTATCTTAAAATGTTTAAGATGGTGCTTTAATGCAGAGAAAATAACAGAAATAATTCATGCTTGCAGTGAAGAGGTTAAAAATGAATGTGACAATAAAAATAATCCAGATGAATGGAGAAGGAGCAACAGTTGTCCTGCTTCGCTGATTTCTGTCTTATAATTCAAGGATTATCTATACATCTGCCAGTGGAGACCAAGCCGGGACCCGCTACAACAGTATTTAACAACAGTCCTTGATCATACAGTGGGGAAAAGAGTCTATGTAGATTGGCACAGCACACAGTCCTACCACACCATAGGGGGAATGGGTCAGGGGAGCGAGGCTTGAGGCCTGCATACAGGTGAGTGCACATGTCGTCACAGGTGTTTCCCTTCATCCGTTCTCTGGTAGCTCGCCATCCACTTCAATTTATTCCAGCAAAAGTGCCTAGTCTGTTCAGATAAACAGGGATAATGAATACTTGACATCAAACATTTCAACATGCGGTCATGTCTCCCATGTCATCTTTGTTCCTCAAGTACATGGCAATTATTTCGCTCACCATCCGTCAGCAGTAAGTTGGCATCATTTCAGCCGAGCAGCACATCTCCAATAGGACCCGCATGGACATTTCCTTGGTTAGTTGCAATAATAGTTTCCCAGTTTCCAGTTAGTGACTTCAAACACGTTCAATCAGTGGATTTCAAAAGTCGGTGTCCTGCTCGACAGGTGGCTTTTTCGCGGTGTGTGCCGAGACGGAACTTGATTTCACAAAGGAGGGGGGGAGGCGGGGCTTGGTCAAGGGTGGCTTTCTATTGGGTCAGGTGTGATGATGGAGGGGTGAAATGATCAATGATAGCAACAGCATATGGACAACAAAAACCAAATCCAAAGAATGGAGGGCTGAAATGATAGCAACAGCATGGATACTGGCAGATGGACAACAAAAACTATGCCAGCGACCCATTAGTTACCTGGGTTTCACCATCAAAATAACTCCTTCAGTAAGAATGAAATAAAACATTTTTGTATAAATAGTATACAAGTTTTTACTTAAAAAACCAGAGTATTGAGTAACTTAAACAATACACTACTGTCTTTTTTCCTCAAGTCTTTTATTTGATGTTGGTATGAATGGAATTATTTCTACCCAGATGGTATACCTCAGGTAAATGTAAAGAAGTGAACATACGTCTCTAGTTGTTTGTGATGAAATGACGAGTCATCATCTCCTGATAAAATGCTACATACACACCAGGACAGCATTACCAGTCTGTATCTCTCAAGTGTGATCAAATTAATGAAACCCCATACCACCTTTTCACTGCTACTTTGGACCAATACACAGACTGATGCCATGGTGAGCGGGATTACTCTGGGATGACCATTGTCAGTGACTGAACTTTTCAACAGCGGCAGACTGTGTGAACATTCAGCATGTTTTGCATCTACTCAGGAAAGGTACTGTCTGTTTCATGCACACGGTAAGAATGCTCTCCTGGGCTGCACCTGATTGTCACTATATGCTGACGTGGTTTTAATCCCACACACCAGACAGATACGCATATAGCCTACATATATTTTATTTGCTTATTGCATTGAGCCGATTGTGAATGGGGGGGGGGGTCGTCGGTTCATAACTGCTCCTCATTGTTAATGGATTAGTTGGGCGTCTAGTTTGCTCTTAATGTTACCAGGGAAGGTTTGGGGAGACAGTGCTGGGATTACTTCTGGGGTTTTAAATGTACATTTTATTCTGAAGCGTGGGATAACGACATACAGTCCAATTGTTTTAAGAACGAGATTACAGTTTACTTATCATTCCATCCTATTACATATATGGCCAGGTTGAAAATGTTCATACTTGATTTTATTTTGTATGTCTTCTAATGTAAATTTGAAGTTTACATCCTGGAATGTTAGAGGTTTGGTGAAGTTGGCTAAAATGAAGCAAGTACTCAGTAGGGTTAAACAACATTAATTGGATATCTCCATGAAACCCATCTACTGTCAGATGGAGTGATAAAGATAAAAAGGAGATGGCCAGGGCAAGTAATTTCAGCCTCCTACTTATCACACACCCGCGGGGTGATGATCCTGATTCATAAATCGGTACCATTTAAAGTGGACAACGTCATCCGTGACATAGGGGGTAGGTACCTGATTGTCCAGGGTACATGAAAAGATAAACATGATTAACATATATGCCCCAAATGATGACAATCCCAAATTCTTTGAAAATGTATTTTTACTAATTTCCTCTCTCCCAGGGAAGGCTCTTATAGCAGGTGATTTCAATTGCACTTTAGACCCTAAATTAAACTGGTCAACTGAGGTGGACTCCTCTCATATACAAAATCGGATGAAGCTGTTACAGTATGTAAAGGATCTGAACTTGTGTGACCCCTGGAGGAGACTAAACTCAGATAAATTAGAATTCTCCTGTAACACACAGAATAAGAAATAAATAAATGTAGTGCGGTGAATGACTTCAAATGTAAACGGGAAAGTGATGATTTATCTGTAAAAATCTACTCAAGTAACTGTCAAAGTATGCTGCAGTCATGCTGTTGTACTCGACGGGCAGACTGTGAGCCGACAGAGCAAAGAACTACAGCTGGATGAGGAGAAGTGGACTAACACTGGTGCTTGGTGCTCACTCACACTCAAAGTTGATGAACAGTGTTTCCCACCTGTCGAATTTTTTATATGAGAATGCTGACCACATTATCATCACCATCTTGTTGCTGCTGCTGACACGCTCTGACGCAGATTTAAAAAGATGAAGATGTGTAGCATGAGTTGTACCTTGTATGTGTCCGCTGCCTCCACTGGTCATGTAACGGTATACGCTTGAAGTGTTCCCTTGAGAGTCTCCCCAGTGCGGTTTGGGGAGTGAAGCAGTCCGACACTGTAAAGTTTTCCCTGAATACAAATAATGTATGCTGAGGCAGATGTATTAACTGAGCTTGTTCTAACAACTTCTGAAGCATCCCTGAAGACACTGAGAAGCAGAATTTTTAAATACACCTCTGTGATTGACTTTTATAGAATATAGAACATAATAGAGTCACAAAGGCATCTTAGGTTTAGGATCCCAGTCAATGGTTTAGCACACAATAAACTGGAGCAAAACACAGAAATGATTGCCCTTTTCAAGAATAATTTTGAATCGAAAATCAAATTCTGAATTGAATCAGATGCACAAGAATCAAAATCAAAATTTGATCATGAGAATGCAAAAGATTCACGCCCCTATTTACTACAGTGTGGGAGAAGTCAGAGGCAGCAGCAGCTACACACACACACACACACACACACACAAAGCACTGACTTGATGAATGAATGAATGCTAATTTCTTCACTCATTAAATCAAGATGTTGCTAGTATATTTGTTCTCCCTCTGTGTATTTCAACACTTGAAAAAATATCTCCATGTAGATTGAGTCTGATTTGTTATTTATAGGTGTTTTTTCCTTTTTCCTATAGCTGACCTAGTGTAGCTGTGGGGAGGAAAGGCTATGGAATTTATCCTGATGGGAACATGAACGTGTCCAGAAACTGGTCTGCCTAATGCATATTAATTTTATATATTATTATTAAATATCATGCATACAGTTTTTTGTGATCTTGATAGAGAGTGCCCTATTTAGACGATCTATGACACTCGGTCAACGCAGTGCACTAGTGCGTTTAGGGCATGTCCAAATCGATTTTGCTAATCAAAGGGTGGATAATCTGGCCACAAAGTGCGGCACACAGCGCAAAGAGGTGGTATTTAGACTTTGAATTAGTCATGGGTGTGTCTTGGGCTGAACACAAATCAAACCAATCAAAGAGTGTCGTCTCTCATTCCCTTTAAGAGCCAGGTGCCTGGTGCGACGGGACCTGACACATATTAAATAGTAGCACGCGTCTTCGCAGAGGGAAAGGGACGTGATTCTCGGCTGCCGGACCCTCTGCCTCTGCAGTTTCACTATCATCTGTTCAATCATCAACTCTGTTTGACTGCATATGACAAACTACACTGATATTAAACTGAGGAGGAAAAGGAGGAGCGCTGCTGCATCCCTCTGTGTGTGTGTGGATCTCAGTCCACAGATCAGACGGGACGGGTCATAAAAAGTATCATCTTGATCAATAACAGATGGGATGAGAGGGGAGAAATACGTCTTTAATGAGGAAAATATTAAAGACATTACCTGCAGCGAACCTCCAGCAGCAGAAACCATATGTGTATCTGTACATTAACATGTGCATTTGTGCACAAGGAACAGCTGATGAAGTTCATTGATTATTTAAAACTCCTGACTCGTTCCCATTTGGAGAGTTTTTAACGACAGCTTTTAGTTTTGCTGATTAAATGTGCCACGATATTTGTTACAGTGACATGACTGTGTTCATGGAAATGTTTAAAAAAAAAAAAAACTGAAAGCAGCCTCTCAAATCATAAAATCAGAGTGTATGAACGGTGTGAACCTGCTTGTGGAAGCGCATCTAATACGTCCTTTAAATAGCAGGAAACATACTGCACTTTTGACTTAAGACCAGCTTCTTGTTGGTCTATAGTCTTCGCTATTTAGATTTTTAAATCCAGGTTAAAAACAATCTTTTCTCTCTTCCTTATGACCAACTATAGCTTGTCTTCATTTCAAGTATTCTGTGTGCACTTTTTTAAGACTGATTTTCAATGTCATTACTGTATTTTGTACTTTTGTGTCTTGCAATGGTTTGCCCTCGACAAACAGCTAATGTGGGTTTGTGAAGCCCATTGGGGCATGTAATGTGATTTTGGGTTATTCAAATAAACTTGACTTGACTATGGCCAACTAAGACCGACACACCCAGGAGTGCACAGAAGGGTGCAAGTACATTTGCTTTTACACAACACGCCAGTCTGAAACTACCAATGACACTTGCGATGCAAGTGCCATTTTGTGCCGGGTGTAAGACAGAGCCTTAAGTGTTAGCCAAGTATGTAATTTTGTCCTGAAAAGGGTTATAAAATCAAAATGGCTTATCCAATTGGAAAATTCAGTACAGTCAATAACATTGTTTTATGAAGGTGCATTGCATTCACCATAAGAGGATAATTGGACACTTTTTCTCATGAAGACTTTTGTATCTCAAGAAAAAACTGCATAATTATGAGCTTCAGATCTACTAATTACAAGGGAACTATAATGATCAGTCAAACCATTAAAACTGCCTGCCTGATGTTGTGTAAGTCCCCCTCGTGATTCCAGAAGTCCTAAGCTCTAAACTCATCCAGTTCACCTCGGGAGGAACACTTTCAAAATGAAAATGACAGTCAGTGTCAGGAGGGGCCCCCAATACTGCCCCCATCACCATAATTAACAACAATTTGACTAATGTGGAAAATGTGTCGTGGCAATTGACAATCAGTCGTTCGTCTAGTGCAGATGAGAGTTGGTCAAAACACCAAGTTTGGCACAATATTTATTTTCTAGAAGTTCTTTATTGCTTGCAAGCAAGAGTCACTCATCAGCAGCGCATAGATGATGACTGAAGAGAGGCAGTTTCGCCTCATCCTTTGTAATAATAGAAAACAAGACACACAACTTTGGCACAGTCACAAGATTACATATGATCTCACTCAAAACATTATTCCAATATCTCTACATCTGCCTCACATATAACATCCTATACACTTCAACCACTGTTGTGTGTCATACGTCAAACTAAGGTCAAAACACTTACACACAGAAGAGTTTTCACTAACCCCCTTATGGATGAACTCCTTACCTAAGTTCCTTTATGTTGATTTTCATGGCACAGTATACCATATACAATACATGAATACATCCATTCATACTATGCAACCACATAACTATCACAAGACAGAGCTCATGTCGAAAGTCAACAGACATAAGATTTCACTTTACGTACATTATAATGTTGCATCTACAATTGTTAGATTTCGTATGTAAGGACAACATATCAAAATAATAAGGGACATTAGAGAATTTCCCTCACAAAACCCTCAGGTTTCTTGGATCCACACTCTCCTTTGACCTAAGGTGGGCATCCAACATCATTGCTATCATCAAAGAAGCCTAGCAGATGGTGCATTTGGGCAATTTTCTACCAACTTCCCATCATTTCATAATTGGCAACCACCTTGAAAACATGCCATTAGACTTTATCGACAGAACTATCCTTAGGAGTATTAGTAGCAGCAGTAGCAGTAGTGGAGTAGTTGAGTAGCTCAAAGAGGAACTTTCTGGGACTGTTACACACTCCCTGCTGGATGGGATATGTATAACCTGATATTCTATTGACCATTTGTTTGTGCTTTCTCCCAGGTGGCCCTAATTTGATGATTGAGGGGAGAACCTATAAAGAGGAAGGAATGTGGCTTGTACTGCCTTTTCTCCTTTTTCCAGCCTGAGCAGCAGCGGTTTAGTTCTTATGTAGATTTAGGTTAGATGGGAGAGCCCAGATCCTACAGCCCTTTGTGGGTTGGTCTGGATGTCTCCTCTTCTTTTTGTTCTTTTTGGCCGGCTCACCAGCTTTTGGTTTTTTGTGTGCCTGAGGCCAGGTGTACTGTGTGTTACCTTTTTGGTGTTTGGATGACTTTGTGGACACAGTTTGTTGGCTTTGTGTTTATTGCTGTAATTTAGGTTGCAGTAGGTTGAGTCAGGAGTTTGCTGTTTTGAGGCTGTGTGCAGCAACATTTTGTGCTGTGGTTGGATTTTGTTGGCTCTTTTGAAGATGGAGTTTAAATTGGAGCAGTTTGTTGAGTCTCTACCCTGGAGGGATTGAATCAGTGTTCTAAGGATAATCTGCTGTTAATTGCAGATCACTTTAATGTTATTGTTTCTAAACAAATGAGGAAACAGGTGGTTAAGGCGGAGTTATACACTGCTTTAGTTGGTAAGGGTATTCTGCCGCAGCTGCAGGCTACTCCTAAATCTCCAGACCGGTCAAGTCAAACTCTTGATGAAACGGTAAGACTTACACAGGATTTCCCCCCCCGAGCCAGCCGTATTCACGCAAGATCACGAGATCCCGCTTTAATCCTGAACTTACGCTAGACCGCGAGATCCCGTGATAAACTGTGTGCATTTTTATAATCTTAAGTAGTAGTTCGTACTCATCATCCACTCCCAAAACTCCTGCAATTAAATGCCAGGCTTTGTCCTTTCTTCCATTGTACTCATAAAAAGGATCTGTTATGTCATAAATGATTGTATGCTGTTCCACTTCAACAAGCAGTCTCTCGTCGTCTATGTCGCCGACCCTCTGTGAGCCTTTGATTGACTGCTGACCTGGTGCCCCCGGTCATGACTTAATGTTGATGTGAAGTTGTGATAGGCTACATGAACTGCGTATTGTGTTTTATTTTGAAAGGGGGCTGAAGTGTGTTATGTTGATTCTCTGTCGGATTTCCTGTCTAGTGCAATCTGCTCTGTTGAGCTTCATGCAGTTTAGCAATGGCTCTGTCAAAAAATAGAAGTGCTACGGATTGATCGCACTGCAGAGTGGAGAGCCGCTGCTGAGACGTTACACGACGCGCCCGGTGGTGATGGTCTCATTGATTAGAGTGGCAGCGATCAGCTCCGGTGACCGCGGTGCAGCCCTTACATCCCATAAAATCCTGGTTGAGTGAGACTTGGTGTCCGGTGAAGTAGCTGTGGGAGTGCGCCCTGGTTTCCCAATTCAGGGAGTTGCCTTTCTAATGGGGAATAATTTGGCTGGCGGAAAAGTGCTTGTTACGCCTGAAGTTACGCTAGTCCCTGTTAGGCAGTCTCCAGATGAGCTTGCTCAGAAGTTTCTCAAGGTTTTTGTAGCTTGTGCTGTTACTCGATCTATGGGTAAAATGGATGAGGATGAGGAGGAGGAGGTTGATTTGAGTGACAGTTTTTTCTGTGATCCTGGTGATAGTCACTCTTGTCCTCCAGACCCTGCTGAGAGTGGCAACATGTGTGTTAAAACTTTTCCTGAGGTTGAAAACCTGTGTCCCTGTCTCATGAGCAGTTAATCGCTAAACAAAGAAACAATGCTATCTCATCTTCTCTGTTTGAAGGTGCGGCAGATGGAGATAACGTGGAGTCTTTGTCAACAGGTTATTTTGTGAAGGACGACCTGCTCATGCATAAATGGACACCGTTGAATGCCTCTGCTGTAGATGACTGGAGTGTTGTGATTCAGATTGTTATTCCAAGTCCATATCGAGCAGAAATCTTGAATCTGGCCCATGACAATCCTCTTGCCGGTCACTTGAGGGTCCGGAAAACTTACAACCGTATTTTGTGGCATTTCTATTGGCCTGGGTTAAAGAGGGATGTTGCACGTTATTGTAAGTCTTGTCACGTATGTCAGGTAGCTGGTAAGCCAAACCAACCATTCTTCCTGCTCCACTGTATCCAATTCCTGTAGTGTGTGAACCATTGAACGTGTCTTGGTTGACTGTGTGGGCCCACTTCCACGTACAAAATCTGGTAATAAGTTTTTGTTGACTGTGATGTGTGCGTCCACTCGATTTCCTTTGCATAAAATCATGACTCCTGTGGTTATTAAAGCTCTGACTAAGTTCTTTTCATTGTTTGGCCTGCCAAAGGTTGTGCAGACAGACCAGGGATCAAACTTTATGTTGCGAGTGTTTGCTCAGGTGTTGAAGCAGCTCTAGATTTAACACTGCTATTCCAGCACGTACCATCCTGAGAGTCAGGGTGCACTTGCTTTCACCAGACATTAAAGACTATGTTGCGCACTTATTGCCTGAAGTTTGAAAAGGACTAGGATGAGGTGGTTCACATGCAAATGTTTGCTATCAGGGAGGTGGTTCAGGAGTCTCTTGGGTTTAGTCCATCAGAACTGGTCTTTTCTCATGCTGTACATTAAGCTCTTGAAGGACAAGTGGCTGGGTGAAGGGACAGAGCAAAACTTTAAGCTACGCTGTGCTTGTGAGATAGCCAGAGATTATCTTGGGGCAGTGCAGGCTAGGATGAAGGGCTGGTTTGATAAGCACGCTAAAAGCAGAGAATACCTGCCTGGTGATAAAGTTTTAGTGTTGCTGCCGCTTCCTGGGTCTAGCTTGCAGGCTCGTTGTAGTGGTCCTTACATGGCCCAGGAAAAAGTTGGTGATAGAGTGTAACAAAGCCTGACTGTTATCCTCTTCCGAGGATGGAAGATTGTGTAGATCGTGTTGGGGGAGCCAGGTTTGTTACCAGGTTAGATCTACTAAAACAGGATATTGGCAAGTCCCGTCGACTGAGCGTGCGAAGGAGATCTCTTCGTTTGTTATGCCTGATGACTTTCTCCAATACACTGAAATGGCCTTTGGCAAACGTAATGTGCCGGCCACCTTTCAGCATTTGGTGAATGTTGTTCTTGCTGGGTTGTCTTTCTCTGAGGCATGCCTCGATGATTTGGTTTTGTGTTCTGAGTCGTGGGTTGAACATCTGGAGCATCTGTGTACAGTGTTTTGCCATCTGAAGGAGGCAGGTTTGACTATAAACCTGTCTAAATGTTTGGGCAGGCCACAGTGACCTATTTGGAAAAGAGGTCAGGTTTGTCCTGTTCAGGCAAAGGTGAAGTGTATTGTGGCATTTCCTGTTCCAACCACCCGAACTGAGCTTCGGCACTAATAAGCTATAGTTGCCTTTTACAGAGGCTTCTGTAAAAGTTTCTCCGCTGTGGCCTCGCCCATAGCTGATCTGCTTAGTCCGAAGGTGAACTTTAAGATGTCTGATGCCTGCCAGTCTGCCTTTGAACGGATCAAACGTCTTCTGTCAAATGCACCTGTCCTCGCTGCGCTGCGGTTTGATCAGCCCTTTAAGTTAGCTGTGGATGCGAGTTACACCGGCGTGGGCGCTGTTCTTTTACAGGGTGACTCTGATGGGGTAGAGCATCCGATATCTTATTTTTCCAGAAAACTTGAATCCCATCAGAAATGGTATTCAACGATTGAAAAAGAAGCATTGGTGCTTATACGGCTCTAGAACATTTCAAGGTTTATGCCGGCTCGTCCAGCGTGCTTGTGTATACGGATCATAATCCACTCGTTTTTTTGCATTGGATGCGAAATAAGAATAGGCGTCTGATGAGTTAAAGTTTGCAATTACAGGCTTTCAATGTGGAAGACAGACATATCCGTGGCAGGGATAATGTTCTGGCTGACGCATTGTCGCGCCTGTAATCAGTAGGTTCCTGAACAGTGAATCCTGACAAGACTATATATTTTTTGGTTTGTGTTAACTTTGTTTTTGTTTTTTTCCCTGCAGGATGCACTGTCCAGTAGCTTAGGGTGGGGGTGTTACATACTCCCCCCCTGCTGAATGGGATATATATAACCTGATTTAGGTTTAGTTCTTATGTGGATTTAGGTTAGAGGGGAGAGCTCAGTTCCACTTCACACTGGAGCACTATCAAAGTACCACCAGAAGTATTCAGGCTTGTGATGTCACACATGGAGTCGCTGAAGATCCATAGAAATTTTGACCGTGGCTCGAGAAGGTTTTTATGGCAGAATGCACAATATCCGTTGTCCTGTTTGTGGCTGCCATGAACTTACTGCTGATGGCAAAAAGAATGCAGTGCAGATAACCAAAAGCGGAAGATGGGACAAGTCATCCAGCCAGGAAAGCCTTCATGGACAATGTAACAGTGGTGGCCCCATCCTGAGTTTCCACTGACCTGAGCTGATTCAAATAACTCAAGAACAGGGAATATGATGTCTAGGAAAGCATTATGACAGCACCTTGAAGGATGGTGGTAACCTCAAAGACACCAAGGCCCAACTAAACATCTGGCTCAAGGCAATCAACAACAACTGGCTTCTTGGGATGTTTAAGGTGGGGTGCTTGCAGTATGGCATCATACCCAGACTCCAATGGACATTCCTGCTGTATGACTTCCCCATGACTCAAGTAGAAAGCAAAGGAGAGAGTGGGCAAGAAATTTGTGCGAAAATGACTGGGTTTCTTCTCCAGCATTCAGCTCAGTCAACCTATACAGACCTCCAAGCTCGGCTTAGCAGTCTCATCAGTCGTAGAGGAATTGCGCCAAGGCAATAGCAGTCAGCACACTGCTTCTTTCAGAGGAGGAGAAAGTCAGACATGCTGACAAAACCGTCCAGTGTGGCAGGAAGTGAAAACTCCAGGAAGCAGTGAAAGAAGCTGAAACATACATACATACATACAATGTATACAGAGGACTGGTGCATAAAGGCGTTTTGGCTTGTAGCCAGGGACAGTAGATGCAGTGGGACCAGGCACTCAAGCGATCACTATCCTGGAAGAAACTTCGGGCCACCGACCAGGGCAAATTGTCCTTCCTCCTCCCGTGCTGTGGCTGACTTCTTGCAAACCCCAATCAATTTAAGGATCTGGGGCAAAGAAGAAGACTAATATAGTAAACAGTGCGGAGCAATTGAGTACACGCTGATCTACATCTTCACAGAATACCCAAGGCACTTGCAGAAGGGTGATACAAGTGGAGGCATGGCAAGGTGCTCACAGAAATTGCCAAATGGACAGATCTTCAGAGACTCAAACCTAACAAACAACAGGCACCACCACCGGAAGGTATCCATTTCTGAAGGCAAGGAGACAAAACCCCAAAGCATCAAGCCTTTTTACATTGGGCTGCAGACTGGGAAATTCAGGTGGACCTGGGGAGGCAGCTGGTCTTTCCGGGGGAGGTGGCAGTGACCTCACTTCGACTGTACTTGGTTCTTTTGTCCAGGAGAACAAAGACCATACTGTCATAGAGCTAACAGTGCCCTGGGAGGACAGGCTAGACATCTCACACTACCTAAAGAGCGCGGAGTACCAGGTGCTGATTTAACGAGGCTTGAGTCAAAGGATGACACGCAATCCTATCCCGATCGATGTTGACTGCCTTGTCTTCACAGCAATTACTGGTGCGCTATTTCCTTCAGAGAATTGGCTTGGAACCCACGTTTCTGAGGAAAGCCACTGGGGAGATAGCTACATGGTTGTGGCTGACAAGAGTCTGCAATTCGAACCCCTCTGCCGGTGAGGGGTAATATATCCATCACTGCCCCACTCAGGTGAGGCATGGCACTCAGATTCGAAACATTGCAAGTGCCCTAACCACCTGCCACAAAAGACCACCATGAATAACTTGCTGCGCAGTGTTCTTAAGTAGCTCCTGCAGTTTGTCTGTTTGTAGCAAAGCATCATCAGTGTTTATTTCACCTGTGCCAATTCTGGTACTTCTTTCCACTTATGAAAGATTTTCATGCAAAAATACAATCAAGGTCTATCTGGCTCAATATGTGCAATTATTGCACATCTTTTAAGGATTACATATTTTTTGGATGACTACCTTGCACATTTCAAATATTCTTCTATGGCCTAGTGTGTACTTTCACACAGTTCCTGCAAAAAACTGTACAACCCCTTCTCTGCTTGGTGTTCTAAGAGTTAAATAAAAGTGATTTTGTTTTGTTTGTTGCATCAGTGTTTTTATGATACTTTTTTATACTTCATAAGCAATTTTCTTGTCTATTTAAGCTTTTTGACTTGTTGTTCTTCCTTTTAGCTTTCTGTATTTTTCAAGTTGCTTTGTTTGTTATTATGCACCTAAACAGCAAGGCAAATTCCTTGTAGGTGAAAACCCACTTGGTAACAAGCCTGATTCTGATGTGATAAAAGCCTTGCAGTGTAGTATATGTATGAAACAATTGTCTAGATGTATCTAGTTAAATTATCCCTGTGTTGAAAAATATTATTTGCAACATTTTCAGAATGATTTTTTATGGGATCAAAAGTTCTGCAAAACAAAATGGCAAAATAAAAACATGGAGGTACCCTTGGTCTGTCCTTAATTCACCCCAGGCTGCCAGTGCCCCTACTTTGAAAACCACTGCCATAAAGTTAAATGTGAAATCTCTGAATGCCTGGTGCCTGCCAGATGCTCTTACAGGCATTTCTGACTCTTCTCTTTCAGCAGGCCACAGTGGTTGGTCTGAATAAGGAGGTCATGGCTGTTTATGTATGCTCCACAGGCATTGTGGGCCAACAGTGTGACCTGAGAGAGCCACTGAAGTGAAGCCAACGTGTGAGACAGCTGCTGCCAGTGATCCATTGAGACCTGATCTAAAAGTCTGATATAGACTGGCACGCCACAGGTTTCAGTCACCAGCCATTACAAATGTATGCCCCGACAACCTCCCTCTCTCAGTAGTCTGTGAAAAGTTGTAAATAAACACCCAGAGGTTTTATCAAAGCATCGGTTGAACTTATATGAAAGTTGCATTTGCTGTTGTAATTAAGAGCACAGGACACAGAATAAGGACGTCTCTCTCCTTGGCTTTAGTGAGCATTATGGATTGGGAGGTTGTTTATTCTAGACAAGCACAACTTAAATGACACATTATTGTGTACTTCTATATTTGGAATGTGTGTAAGGGGGCAGCATGAAAAAAAAATCATTTCACTTGATTTCATACAAGAAAAAAAAAATCTTGTGTGTCAGGACCAGAGCTGATCCATACAAAAATAGCCTTAAGCTGTTCTAACTGTACTCTACTGCAGTAAACTCAGTGTTCTATCACCCCACACATTGCAACCTTGTTATCAGCTGCATACTTATCTGTTACCATAGCAAATGTCAATCAAAACCAACATCCAGGTTTTTTTTTCTCTCTTTGATCTAGCCCTCCCAAGTGCACTGCCTGCAGCTAGAAAGTTATGTGGACAGAGGCCCCAAGCCTTTCCTGACTTCCACACACCACATGTTGAGAAAATCTGCAAAATAAATTAGATGTTTTGCAACCAACATGAGTCTCTTTGACTGAACTGATTATTATCCAGAATCAGAATTAATAAACAAATAGTGTGGAAAGTTAATTCTCTGGATGCAACCCTGTTTCATAGCATTTTATAGTCTTAACTGTACCCATACTGACCCATTGAACGTGTAATTATCAAGTGTAAGACTGTGTGTGTGTGTGTGTGTGTGTGGTTTTAGTACAATCATGAAGAACTCAAACCCTCTACACTTTTTGTAGCTGATGCTCAATTACTGTAAAATACAAAAAACAATATTTTCAGTTTAATAACTTATTTCATTTTCAAGTTAAAGGTACAATAGGCAAGAAATCTAAAGCAACTGGCCAAAAAATCATTTTAATATGTCACAGAGACTCGGGAATAATGTTCATATAACATACTGAACTCACCAACAACAACAGCACAGCCAAAATATTAGCATTAAAAATAATCTTTTGCGGACCGCAAATCATGTTGACGTTATTACTGTCGAGTAATAACGTTATTCATTTCGATCATAGAAACAAACGTTAGAAGCACAGCTAACACTAGCAGCATTAGCACTGTCTTGGTACGGGCATCCGGTCTCCAGCCTGCTGATGTCCAGTTGATGTCCAGCCGCCTGCTGTCGGCGTGTTTGACAGCAGCGGCTGGACAATACGAAATCTTACATTTGATAAATTCGAGTCCTCTTTAGGTCTTTGCATGTATATCGCCATAAACTACCGTATATAATGTTATAAAAGGGGAGGCAAAAATGAAGGACAGTTCTGTCAAATATCATGCATAACGTTATTCCATCTGATATGTCCTTCCCTAGTCAACAGCTAACGTTACCACAAATTATAATACATCTTGGTCTTTACTGAGAGAAAAGAATTGTGTCTTAGAGCCACTCATTTATGATAACCGCACTGGCAACCTCGAGTCTGGAGGGGGTGGAGGTGGAGGGGGAGGCGGATACGACTCGCTGCAGTATTTTGAATTTGAGTGTAGTAACCGTTTTGGCCACATTCTTGCCTATGGCACCTTTAAATCCTCCTAATGAGGGGGTTAACTGCAAAGCCACATCAATTCCTGGCAGCTTTCTGGGCTTCCTACAAATTCCCATGATGGTCATTCCTGAACATCCTTGACAACTTACAGTGCTGCTAACTGAAGAAAATCCCACTTTTCATGCTGTCATGGTGGAGCTACATAAACTGTTAAAATTCAGACTGAAGGGACATGGATGTCTGTCCCAACTTCTAGTGGATGGATTACAATGGAAGTTGGGACAGACATCCATGTCCCTTCAGTCTGAACCGCCAGTGGTTGATCATAGAAAACAAGACAAGTGTACTTTTAAATTCCTAAATCTAAGGGTTAGTTATAATTCATTGTAATTATTCATGATTTGTAGAAAACGGCCCGCATACAGTGCCTGTTTGATTGAAGATTCTACATTCAAGATTCAATTTATTGAAATATTTCTAAAATAAAAATGCCGTTCCTCCCAGCCAATAGCATTGCAACAGATGAAAAAGACAGTGTTGTTTTTCAGTGTTGTTCAATGTTAAATTCTGTCTTGATGGCACTGCTATATTTAAATTATTAAAAATATTAAAATTCAATATAAATAACAGCTCATTGAAATCACATGCTTAAACAGACCAACATTTATAGCTAATCTGCAAGCTAAAGTGTTATGGGCCAGAACTGAGAGGTAGCACTTGCAGAGCTGCAATTTAAACATGGACACATAGACAACAAATAAAGCAACCAGTCTGGTATTATAGATGTGGTGTCTCCTCAGATCACTCAGACCTGTGTGGACAAAACAAAGCTGCAAAGTCCAGAGGCAGAAAACGATGATATGACTAATCCTGTAGGAGACAACCCACACCCCTGTTACATACCCTGTCTCTCACACAGATACGCACACCTACACAGTGACCAAACATGAGCTGTTTCTACCCCTGGAGATAGTTCTTCTGCAATGGTACAGCCTGACCCCCCATGCTATTTACTGTACAGTGTGTGTTTGTTTGCAGTAGCTACAAGAGAACTAAACTCAATATGTCAAAAGTTGCAATAGCACACCTACACACTGACCTAAGTGTGTCGGCCGTGGTGTGTGTGTGTGTGTGTGTGTGTGTGTGTGTGTGTGTGTGGATCTGTGATCATAGTTGAATTCCTGTGCCAATTTCTCGTTCAGTAATACATCAGACAGACGTGGCATTAGTGAGGCTGTCTCCCTCATCAGTACAAGCACATTAAAATGATTAAACTGAACAGGCTGAGAGGAGGAGGACTAAGTGTTTGCTGCAACAAGTGCACTCGTCACTTGCCCTGTTTTGTTGTGATTTCATAAATGGAAATCTCATAACTGTGTTGGTTTCTTCATCCGTGTGGCTGTCAGTCATCATACACTGAATAAGGGGGAGACAGTAACCCCAGTCATACTGGCATTTCGGTGCGGCTTCAGTGCACCAATTTTTCGCATCTCTCAGATGCAGCAAGGGATGAAATTTCGCTCCGGCGCTGATCCGCCTCTGGAGGTAGCATCAGGGCCGCATTATTGGTTGATCCGAACCAATGAGAACGGATAAGCCGGCTTTGCGTATCGAGGGCGAGTCGATCGGACGGTCGGTTAACTACACAGGTCCTTCCCTCAACTTAATACAGAGAAATGTCCCACAAAGCAACGTTACAGGACCAAACAACAGTAACGTAGTAACTGTAACTGTCTTGGCAACTTATATGAGGAAAAAAATACCGCAGCTGTACGTGGAGAAGCGTCTGTCCTCCTGTCTGTCCTCCGGTCTGTCCTCCTGTCTGTCCTTCTGTCTGTCTGACTGACGCTTCGTCACATTTCAGCCTGAATAACAGCTTCTGTCACCGGCAAAAAACTCAGCAAGTGTTTGTGATAAAAATAAATCACTGCGACCATCAGACCTCCAGACCGAGACTTCAGTGAACTTTCCCCCAGAAAACAGCCTCCCTCCCCGTGACTGACAGAGTCAGACAGCGTCCAGTTTACTGATGGAGATCATTTAATTATGTCATTTAGAGCGAAAAACGTAACTTTGTCACTTTCCAGGATGTTTGGTGGGTCAGGATCTCAATCACTACACATTATAACAGCATCCATATGATTATAAACTATCCGCGGGTTTAGATTGACAGGAGGACACCTGGAAACACCTTGAAAACACACCAACGTCATCATCATGACGTGTACCGTCACGCCTCTTTAGGAGCCGCAGCGCCGGATTTCTGTGTGAATTCACGTCGGTTCATCTGTAATGCGGAGCTGCTTCCTCTGTGTGAATCACCATCGGTGGAGAATTGGCGACTGCTGCTGCGGACATAATGCGGCTTCTCCTGTGTGAAAGGGGTTACTACTGATTCAGATCTTCTCTATGATCCCCTTCATATTCCCTGTCAAAAAAACAGAATTGGTTTAACAGATTAACGGTTAAAACTTTTTCATTTCTAAATGAAAATCTTCTTTCAAAATAAGAGAAGTAGCTAACGTTAGAAAAGGGTGTACCGTAATCTTAGAGGACCGACCAACTCTTATTTTGACAAAAAAACGGAAGTGTCAGAGAGAACGACTCGCAGTGCGCGAGTTTAACGCCCCACCTTCACACAGCGGAGGACAGGTCAACACGGAGGAGAATAGACAGCAAATGGACATAAATGATAACGTAAGAAGGAAGAAAAATAAAAAGTATGACGCTACGTTTAAGCTTGGAGTTGTGAAATACAACTGTCATCACAATTATGGCCTGGTGCAGGTCTGTGTAGAAATAAATAAAGGCCTGCAGCGAAGAGCCGCCTGGTTCTTTTAAACGCCTGGGGTCAAAGTTGATTTTGTATATTAAACACGCGGGCTATTAATTGGTGAAATACGGTAAGCACAAATCAGCATGTGCATCCTCATCTTTTACATACATCTCTCATAAATACACACAATGTTTATGCCATAGTTAAGACAAAGGGCCTCTTCCTATGTAAGTGGTTTGTACTTGTTACTTCCCCAGACTCAGTTTCTGTGTCAGCTCTGCTGACTGTTGATCTGAGGATACAGCTCTGCTAGTAAGCTTCACACTTGATTTAAAGTATCAAGAGAGTCGTATGTATCAAGACCATTTATGTCCAGCCCAAAGTCCCAGTGTGAAATGTGTGTAATGTTTTGAATTAAATTTCATTAAACTCCATTGTAATGTGTTGGGGGAAGTGAGACTTTTATAGTTAGGCAACTACACAGCCCTATGTTATACAAATATATAGGCCTCAGCACTTTCTGCATAGACATAGAAAGCTGTTATTTAATGTAAATCAGAAGTGTCCAAACTAAAGCTAAACTAAGCTAAATTCATACTAATTCATTGTAGATCACATTTGCGTCCTGTATAATCATCTTTTTGGTATGCTTTACTTCTTGTTTTCCTGCTAGCTTCTGCCACTGAGGAAGGAAAAGTCACAAGATCAAAAATGAAAAAATGAAAAAAAAATGAACCTGAACCTGACTGACTGACACAAAATCTGACACAAATTAACTGTCAATATAACTCGGAATAAACAGTATATACTCCATAAGTTTGATGCAAGAAGAACATTATTAAAGAGCAGGTGAATCCACAGTTTACTGTTGCTGGATTTCCCAAATGCAGACCGCTGAGCAGCCAGGGTGGGTTGTTATGACAACACGCCTGTTATTGAATGCTTTAGCGAAAGGTCATGGTGTGAATGCCTCTAAGCAGAACAGAACACAGTGTTCTTATTCACTTCACTGCTGTGCTAAGTGTGATGCACCCAGGCTAAATTCAACACCATGACAGCGTTAGCATGTGCCAGCTGCCTCTGTCTGCTTTATTACCTTTGGACATAGTGAAGATCTGATTCTACCAAAAACCTTGCTACTTAAACAAGGCTCATTGCAACATCAAGACATTTAAATTTATGTACAATGTAGTATTAATATTGAATGTCTGATGGGAGCATGGATGTCAAACTAGTTGCCTGTTCCTCTGTAGTGTCTTCAGAGCTGCTCAGGCCTCCACTTCAGTCCTGTGTACTGTAAATGAGTCAAATGCATTGTGACACTCAGAGATTGTCGCATGATATGACCAGTGAGGGGCAGGGACTGAGAGATGTTATATGTATTCCTCCTGCTGTCTGATGCACTTACAGGCAGCTCACATCCCCTTGTCTGTCATCCCGATACTCCCCTGATGGTCCTCACTGCAGAGCCTCAGCCAGGCCTCAGAGTTTAAGTAAGAACACAATAAATGGCCAGACTGCAGCAGAAGTCCCAAGTGGCCCTTTGGAAATGAACTCAGTGGCCACCTGTCGGATGGACTCACACTAGTCTGGCTGTACAGTACTGTGCTGGTCTGGGTGAAGTACAGATTTGTTGGTCAATTCAGTTAAGTGAATATAATAATAATAATAATAATAATAATAATAATAATAATAATAATAATAATAATAATAATAACTTTATTTATAAATCAATTCTTCATATAATAACTTAAAGAACATGAGACAGTAAAAATATTCAATAGTAAATCCAGCAAAAACGAGAAGGCCCACTGAACATACTAGGTGTCCCTTACAGCGAAGGGATTTTTTGCCATTCTAAAGAATCAGATTGCCTTGAATTCTTTTTCTTAGTTAAAGGTAGGAAATGCCAAATCGAGCACAAAAAAATGGTCACCGTTCAGCACCAGCATGTTAGACCAAAACAAACTTGCCAATTTAGTCTTGACTTTGTCCCCAAAAATGCCATAAGTCAGAACACACACACATAAAGGTCTCTGACAGGTTAACGTGCACGCGTGGCTGGACTAGCTCCGACTGAACATGCGAAGTCGGCCGTCTGAGGTTGGACGCCGTCAGATACTCTGATTGGTTGTTAGCTAGCTGTTCAGTGACCATTCTGATTGGCAGTGTGCCAGCGAATCAGCGCGGCGTGTGGGAGGGGCGGCGGAAGTGAGGATGGTAAACAAACCACATAAACAGAGACGGCACAGAGTTACAAACAACACTTCACCGTTCGTTATTTTGGGGATAAACCAACGTATGTTTGGAAGCCATGGCTGTGTGGACCGAGGACTTTGAGGAGCAGCTGATTGCCCTGGTGGAAGAGAGACCACCGTAATACGACATCACGCAAGTAATGCTGAGCTAACACCGTGTGTGTTTTGTTTTGATAAGCTACGGTCCGCACTCCGTTCTGTCATTTCCTGTTTTCATGTTTTGGGTTACTGCCACGAGACTAGCGCCACCCGATGTTTAGGAGACTTATTGCATTTCGCGCAAGCGCAGAACGTATACGCTATTGCAGCGTTCCCCTACCCCCGGGCCTCGGACCAGTACCGGTCCGTGGATCGTTTGGTACCGGGCCGCGCAGAAAGAATAAATAACTTACATTATATCCGTTTTATTTATTATCCGAGTCTGTACAATCTTTTATTTTGAAAAATTCTCAGAATTCTCTCCGTTACATCCGTCTATGACTCACGTGACCCACTCTTGCCACCGCTTGACACACACACACACACAGGTTTGGTCGAGCGCAAACAGCAACGATCAATCTGTCCTCCATGCCAGCCATCGCCACCGTGCGAATCCACCGCAAAAGTTGAAAAATTTTAACTTCCGGGGGCGGTGAATCGCCCGTGTCATGCCGCCTGGTGTGGACTACCGAGCCGCTCAGGGCTGGCCGGGCGGCGCGGCACAAGTCGAGCAACTCGTATTGACATTCAATGTAAAGTCGCCGCAACGAGCTGGGCGACGTCATCGCGTGTCATCATGAGAGTTCTGTGTTTTGCAGGTGTGAAAATGTCCATTTGTATACAGATGCACGAAAATTGTTCTCTAATTTGATCCACTTTGTATGGATTTATTTTAGGAGCAAAAAGCGAATGAAAGGTTTGAAATCCTACTCGCACCCGTGCGCCCTTTATATTTTTTCTACTCGCACAATCTATTTTTAGGCGCATATGCGAGTAAAATGCTCGCACTGTACAGCACTGCCTTAAAGGCCGGTCCCTGAAAATATTGTCTGACATTAAGCCGGTCCGTGGCGCAAAAAAGGTTGGGGACCGCTGCGCTATTGTGTCTCCCGGCGGTGTGTTTCAATGCAACTTTTCTGCCGAACGGGTCAGACAGGAGGCGACGGAGTGGTCGGATAAGGAAGTCAGCCTTGGGCGGTGTGTGGGGGCCTTAAAAGCCTGCAACTCCCCTCCAGTTAGTAAGAACTGAAGACGCCTCTTGGACGAGAGGTGAAACGTCTTCAAGAAACTGAAACAAGTCCCGTTGCCTTCCATAGAGCATTAAGAACTACCATGACCTGGATGACTGAGAACCTTCATCAACATACTGTGTTGTTGTCTCGCAGCAGTTGTGGTTCCAGTGTACAAGGCTTTGTGCCCAGAGCAGAGAGCTGCAGTCCACTAAAGTCTGACTCTGCAGCAATATACCTGAGTGGAGCAGGTGATTTATCCTACCTGTCAGCACAGCAGATGCTCCAGAAGGATATACAAGCGTTTCAGCTGCAGCAGATGCCTGCTTTCATATGTATGGTGACTCTCAGACAAAAGCCAGAAGACTCAAAGACAATTATATCCACCCCACTCAATACCGGCTCCCAACAGGGACGAGTACTAATGTGCTTCCACCTAGTTTTGCATGTCTAGTTGTACTTGAGCATGTTTTAATCATGGACTTGGCATATGTGTTCAAACACTACTGTGCTAATTGAACAGGCATTTAGCACATTATAGTAATTGTTTTAAAAATGCAGATATCAAAAACATGTAAATATGTCAACAATAATGGGTCACACTTTATTTTGGAGTACACTAAAAAGATGTCATTTTTTTTTAAACTAGAAAAAATATGGCCTATATTAGACAGTAAACATACACCGTTATACCGTTAAGTAATCTAATAAAGATGTAATAAGCCATCATTTGTACCAAATAAAGCAAACATTTGAAATAATATGTACTATTAGATAGTAAACAAAGACAATCATAAGTACACTAATCACGCATAAAAATCCATAATTCATATTAAATTGGGCAAAACCTAGAAATATGTTTATTGGAAAATAAAAAACAGTGTTACATCCTAACTAACTAAGTTGAAACAAGCTGAATTTCATATTAAATTAGACAAAAAATTAAAATTATATAGATATTTATATCCTCATTATAAACCACACACCTAAATACCCAAATCACACTGTAATGTAATTTTTTACAGGCTGTAATTTGACAAATGTAGTGCTATATTAATAATGGTTAGTCAAAGAACAGAGCTCAGAGGATGATGCATTTATTTGGGCTTTATTCAATTAGTTTCACTTTATTACAGGATAATTTGTTGATGATTACAACCTTGTTAGACCCTTATTAGACATTTTTAGGAGTTATCTAGTGAATCTTTTGTACTCCTGTTAGACCATTATTACTTTCCAGAGGTGGATTAGTGACGCATCACATCAAACCACCTGTTTGGTGGGTGTACAGTTCTAAACTTCTATACTATTATATATTATATATACTATTGCTAGCACTATAGACTACTGTAAGTCACTATCTGATTATGTACGTATACCAGGTCCTGGGATAAAATGTTGTCATAATTTCACATCGGAATCAGCAGCAGCCAGTTTTAATTACGTCTATTCATGGACAGTCGAGTGTTCTCATTTGATCGTTAACATCTCTTGGTGCATGATATTTTTCAGGATATTTATTTGTTTCTATTTATTTATAAAATAGCTGTCTCTCCTTCTACTGCTCAACCACTCTCACTACGCACTGCCCTGTTTCGTAATGGAGCCACGCTCCCTTGATAACTCCTATTGGAGGATGAAGTATGACTCTTAGATTCTGCTATAATCAAATGTCATTATTCTATATTAGCAACAGCTTCAAATCTGTGAACACAAAACTAAGTTATTTCTCAAACACTATTTGGTGAACAGTGTGGCTCATCAACATTGCCAGGAAAGGATTCAGAAAAATATGAAATATTCTAAAAATACCAAAATACACTGGAGGGGGCTTAACGGAGCCTTAGAGGCACTAGCAGAACAAGTTTAGCAGAGAAGTTGTCTAGTGGCAGTACATGTACAGTTCAGGTTACAGTTTGACCATAAATGAACTCTAAAGCTCCTTAATACACAAGAAGACCTCATGTTAGAGTGAACGCTATCACTGCTGCTACTACTGATGCTATTTCTATGTTCTTTATTTATACAGCCCTTTACAACAACCCTTTCAGTGAACCAAAGTGCTTTACAATTAATAGTAAAATAAAAACAATAAAAACATTAAAGTAGAATAAAATAATGCTAATGATAAAAACAAAAAAATGAAAAGTGTCACAACACTACTGGGTATTAAAAGCCATCCTAAATAAATAAGTTTTTAATTTAGATTTGAAGAGGCCCAGGTCAGAAATAAGACGCATTTCGGTGGGGAGCTTGTTCCAGAGCCTGGGAGCAGCAACAGAAAAGGCTCAGTCACCCCAGTGTTTGTACTCTGACCTGGGCACTTCCAACAGAAATTGGTTGGACGACCTCAAGGCTCTACCAGGAGCATGAACAGTTAAAAGTTCAGATAAATCAGATGGGGCGAGGCCATTAAGAGCTTTAAAAACAAACATAAGAAGTTTAAAATCAATTCTGTGATGGATGGGAAGCCAATGAAAGGAACGAAGAACAGGGCTGATGTGCTCTCGTCTATTAGTGTTAGTTAAAAGACGGGCAACAGCCTTTTGCACAAGTTGAAGGCGACTAAGAGAGGACTGGGAGACGCCAACATAAAGTGCATTGCAGTAGTCTAATCTTGAACTGATTAGAGTGTGGATGGCTTTCTCAAGGTCGTGACGGCTTAAAAACATTTTGAGTTTGGCCAGGAGACGTAGCTGGAAAAAACTACTCCTGACAACATTGTCGATTTGTTTGTCAAACCTCAGATGACTGTCAAAGATCACTCCCAGAATTTTGGTGGTTTGACTGACCTTTGAAGATAAGGTGCCAAAGCTAGCCATCACAGTATCCCCAAACACAACACATTTGGTTTTGTTGTCATTTAAATAAAGAAAATTCTGGGCCAACCACTGCTTAATATCAGCAATACAATCAGTCAAGGAACATTGTGTACTGTTACTGTTTCACTTTGCTTCACTGGCAGATAGATTTGTAAGTCATCTGCATAACAGTGGAAAGAAAGGTCGTGCCTGGCTATAATTGACCCAAGTGGCAACATAATGAGAAGAGGATAGGGCCAAGAATAGAGCCTTGTGGGACCCCACAGGGGAGTGGAGCGCAGGAAGAGGACAAGTCACCGACCTTAACAGAAAAGGTTCTGCTGGACAAGTAGGATGTGAACCACTTCAGTGCAGTGCCATGGATGCCAACATGATCGCTCAAGGATGACAGGAGGACTGAATGTTCCACCGTGTCAAAGGCCGCTGTGAGGTCAAGCAGCACCAGGACAACAGGGCACTTGGCATCCATAGACAGTGCAATGTCATCAATGTCATTTTGGACCTTTAGCAGTGCAGACTCGGTGCTGTGACGAGATCTAAACCTGGACTGAAACTTCTCAAGAACAGAGTTGTTTTCCAGAAAGGACTGTAATTGTATAAAAACAGCTTTTTCTAAAACCTTTCTAAAAACAGAAAGGGCAAATGAGAAATAGGTCTAAAATTTGATAACATTGAGGGGTCAAGATTAGGTTTTTTAAGAAGGGGCCTGACCACGGCATGTTTAAAAGCAGCTGTGACAGCTCCGAGAGAGGAGAGAGAAACCAACTCAAACTGGTCAAACACAGCAGAATGAGTAGGGGCAACAAGCAGATCCTTACTAAAACTCATTATAAAACCATTGCTGGTGTCTTGTCTGACAGAATCCACCTTGTCAACAAAATAACGAAGAAAATTCACTAGACATCAGTCAGAGCAGAAGTGCATGGGTTAACAACACCATTAATTATGTCAAATAACACCTTGCGACAATGACTGCTGCTAGAAATAATATTAGAGAGGTACTGAGATTTTGCTTCTCGTGCAGCCCTCTGATAATCAGCAAGGCAGTCCCTCAACATCTCCAGAGGCACATGCAGGGTTCTAAATTAACACCCACCAACCCGCCAAATGCGGGTTAAAAATCATTTTGGCGGGTGTTAATAAAAATTCACTAGCCAGTTTGGCCGGTGCGGGCCGGTGATGCATGAGGCAATCATGTCGGTCAGAGCTGCTCTACTGCTTGTGATGACGTTTCAGACACCCACTGGCTTCGCGCGATATTTGACGCTACAGCAGCAGGGTGGGAAATTCACGGCTGCCGTCAATAGTACGCGGCCGTGGCTGCTGACTTAACTCACTTCAGTGAGTTCGCAGTTCGCGCAGGTGGAGTCTCATTATCGCATCGATGTTCTCACGTGAAAGCCTCTCAAACAGCAGCAGCGTCTCAAAACGGAAGAACGACACTCACAGCGCAGGTGCGCAAGCGAGCTCAGCCGGTTTTGATATAATACGTGACTTATGTGACAGGATTTAGTTCGGTAAAGTTGGAAATATATTCACAGATTCGAACTTCCCGCATCAACAACTCATAAGCGAAACATTGTTAAAATGCAAACGACGACTCTTAACTACCGTAGTACGGTAGACAACTAGCTACAACCGTATTTTCATCAAAACGAGCGCTCCTCCGAGCTGGACACATAACACTGGTCTCTGTGGTCAGCCGTCTGTGAGACGAGGGCGCAGGGACCGTCTACAAAGTGCAACACCCAAAAGAGATAGTACAAAAAATATTCAATAACTTCACTATTATTCAGTGTAGTGTCACTAAAATCACGTTACACATCAATGGTCTCCTGCTGGTTATACTACAACTGTTTGTTTGGAGAAAAAAAATGTGCTTTGGCATAATTTGGGGGAATTTCTGGATATTTATCTGGGAGAAATATTCAATAACTTCACTAATATTCAGTGTAGTGTCACCAAAATCACCTAACACTACTTAAAAAAAACCTAAAAAAAAAGTTTTTTTAATGTAACATTAACTTGATATTGGTATTAAAAATGTTTTAATACATAATCCATGTCTTATTATAAATTAGGATGTTATGGTATCAATCTGAAAGGTAAAACCATCGAATTTTACTCAATGGCCTTTGTGCCCTGTCATGTGGCCTTGGTGCCCCTAAAAAAAAAAAAAAAAGTGAGTTTGTGCGCAAACACGGAACAAAAGGAACTGAGGGTGGCTCGGAATCAGATGGAGAAAGTTCAGAGAGCTCTGCAGACATTTAATTCAGAAGAACGATGAAGATAGATAGATAGACATAACTTGGAAATTGAATGAATAAGAAAGGAAATGTTTGAACTATGTATATTGTTTTATGTATTGTACTTTCTGTACATTGTACTTTCTGTGCATGTTTAATGCAAACAATGTCAATAAATTGATGAAATGTATTCAGTGGCACTCATAATCTCAGTTATTTTCACCGGGAAATAATTTTGGCTAGTGGAAATTCTGATTGGCTGGTAACTTTCTAAAGTTACCAGCCACATTGGCTGGTGATCAAAAAAGTTAATTTAGAACCCTGGACACATGCAGTTTGTCCTTCTTCCATCTCTGCTCAGCCTGCCCTCACCCTGATGATGCAGGTGGTGTCGTTCAACCAGGGGTCCGTTCTTGGCTTGGCAGATTTTTGCTTAAAAGGTGCAATAGAGTGCAGAATCCCAGCACAGATGGAGTCAAAGGAGGAGAGAAAATTATCAGGACAGAGAGAGGAAGCCAAGCCATTCAAGGTAAAAAACTGTGAGTCCTTGAAAGCAGCAGTAAACTCATTGGCCGTGGAGGAAGTGATGATGCGCCGCTGGCAGGATGCAACGAGAGGTTTGCTGACTGATTTGGGGGATATCAGTTCAAAAACAATAGGGAAATGATCCGAGATTGCAGTCTCAGGAATCTCTTTGAGGGAGACTGAGAGCCCTCAAAGATGTCATACTAATATCCATCACTGTCCATGCTAATGATGTTGATCTTGCTGGAATGGCAAACTGGTTGCCATGGTAATAGATTGTGTCTAACTATTAGCCACATCCCCATTGTCTGTTTGAAAAAAGAACATTAAATACGTAGCAACAATGACTGAAGTCAGTGTCACTTTAAGCAGGAAACCGTAACATGCAGTCTGACAGAAGTCATATTTTAATGCAGGGCTGATAATACTAATGTAAATGTGATGTAAATGCTAATTGCTGCAGTAATGTCTTTGGCCCTGACGTTGTTCGAAGAACCAGCATTTTTCGATGGCCGAAAAAAGTTGGTTCTTTGAATAAATGCATGGAACGGAACCATGATGTCCATACCGTGACAGTTTAGGAGAGTATATGTACTGTTTTATTCATTTTTTTTCTTCTTATAAACAACCAAATTCCATAAAAAGAACAATATATCAGCCCGTTCTTTAAAAAGGCTCAGTAATTTCCTTAAACAGTTGGCCACTGTTATCAATGGATGAAATTGATCTTTTTAATAGTTTTTGGACAACAATGAAGCTCTACGGTACAGAGGAAAAAGACGTCAGGCTTTGCATCCACACACAAGATTACTACTGATATCCTATTAACTGAATGACACACATACTTGCACCCATTGAAGGCCAGAAGAGTGAACGATGAGTTCAAACAGTTTTAGTCCTTGTCTGGATCTCTCTCCAACAATTTTTGGCCCAGGGTGGGCTGCTAAATCCATGGTTTGCACTGTTAGACCACTAGCAGTCACCACGATGCACACAGTACATGGGTCATTTCCCCTCAAATCTGTGTGCACTTTGCTGCAACAGGAAAGCGGATTCTCAAACAGCAGCATGCAGGGCAGAAAAAGGCAGATGGGTGAAAATCTTGGTTAAAGCTCAGAAGGGTTTGTGGCTGAATAGTTCCTCCTGCACAGACTGGGAGTGCTCTGACCCACAGCATGTCTGCTCTGAGCACAGAGATTATCTTCTAGCTTGTTCATGTGTCTCACAGTGTTCTGGTTCTTTTACACACAGCGCATCTGTTATTGCATGGAGCATTATGGCCATTCACTGACTAAAAGGTGGAGAACTACTAACTAACATACTCTCTGTAAAGACTGACTACCACTCATGGATAGGAGATAGATGTGTTGTATACTGACTCATCGAATTATGGAAGGGCCCCGTTTGTATCCCTGTTTTGGTGTTTGTTTTGACATCAAGATCCTATTAATTAAATTTAAGGGTGAACTATAGTTTTAGAAAATATATCAGCTTAGAAAGGTACAATTTACAACATAAATAAGGTATTCATATAAATAATTTATTTGATAAAATGATTTATTTGATACATTTCCATAACCAAAGTCCTACTCAGAGAGAAAAATGTCCCTAGACCACTGTTTGAAGCTAGAGAGGTGGCTTCTTGGAAGGGTCCTGCAAATATAAAAAAGTAAAACAGCATGAAATTGTGTTGTCCTTTCAGGTCACTTTAATTATTCAGTATAATAAGTCATTAAAAACTAATTAAAACTTATTTGCTTCTCATTGAATTTTCTTCCCCCAAACTACAAAGTGCATCTTTAAGTAAAATTTAACCAAGGTTTGTTATATATTTTAAAAATGTAACGCCACACCCTGGAAACACATTTGATGGTGATCAGATAATAGACCTCCACCACAAAGATGGGAACCAACAATTAAGAGGTCTTAAATGAACAGAGAGTGACAGGATACGCCCAATAAAATGACTTGGAAAGTAAAACAAACAAACAAACAAAAAAAAACATTTCAATGGTTAAATATCTTCCCAAATTAAAATTTTTAAAATACATTAATTCTTAGTAGTAAGTCTTTTTCCCCTGAGACGGGAGAAATCTGTATTTTACCTCTTACACCTCCTCCTGTAATGACCCAAAAATCGTCGTTTTGCGTCATTGCAAGAGGAAGTGTAACGGGGGGATTTCTATTGGGACTAAAAGCACTAGTTCCCACCCTTTCAAACCCGCCCATAGGGGGTGGGACCTAATGCGCTAACAGACCTATCACAGATCAGTGGCAGTGCGTTAGACTTCACCTGCAGAAAACATGGCCAAAGGTACTGAATACGTAGATGGATACAACATGGAGGATTGAGATTCTGAAGAAGTTATGGTAGAAACGGATGTTTGTGGCTACCTTTATGAGCTACAATATAGCGACGAGCAGCTGTGGGCTATGGAGGAACAGGAGGCGACTGAAGCTGCTGCCGCTACAGCCGAGGCAGACAACCTGCCTGCCGCGGACGAGGAGCCCGCAATGGCTCGAGCTGGGGCAGATTGGTGGTGCCTGTGCTTTCACTGTGCGCCAGTGGACACAGAACAAGAGTCTGTCTGCTGCCGAGAATTCCAGCGGTGCCAATTTCTTCTGGACGAAATAACTGAATCGGCGGATGACACGGACGTGTGTGTTGTCGATCACCCGAGTTTCGCACCCCACATGGATAGCGGCGTCCTGGAGACCTACTTTAGGATACCTAAGGTCAACTGGAAACGGCAGCCAAAGCCTACAGGGTCAAATGAATATCCTTCTGTAAAGTAAGTTTATTTTCTTTGTTACTAATGTCAAGAAGTAGTCTTTGCTAGCATGGCATGTTCATTGCACAGATAGCTTGCAGTTATGCTAGCTACTGTGGCACGCTAGGCTCAAAGACCATCACTCACTTTGTGCTCAATGTTTTGTCCAGACAATTTCGCCAAACAGCATACAGGCACTTTCTTGAGTGGGTCCTGAAGGAGGGAGATTGGGCAAAGGGCGTCGTGTCGTGTTACCTGCTTGTGTCGTGCAGGCTATCCGCCAGAAGTACCCAGCTCCAGACGGCCAGTACTGCTGGCACGAAGAAGTGGAGGACGCTCAGGAGGATCTATAGTTTCATTGTTTGTACATAGTCATTCAACAATTGTATGGTAGTAGTGTTGCTCCAAGCGTATTCGATTTATTGAACAACCAACATTTTAAAACTGGAACTACTTAGCTACTGTTGCCTCAGATGACAAAGATAACAGAATGGTGGTCATACCTATACTTTCTATAAATTATGAAGTATTACAAGTATACATTGCATTATAAGTTTGTTGCAAACCAGTTACCTCCTTACAAGTTTATGATGCTAAACTTTGTTGAAGGCAGACAGACATTTTGTTTTTAATTCACAAAGAAAGAATTGTGTCATGAACATCAAAAGACCATATAAGACATCTAAGACATATAAGACATGGTAATATTACAAAATATTGATGAGGAATAGGTTATTGTAGAGCTGATGTGTCAGAAGCAGCTCTTGAATGATGATGTTGCAGCTTCCTTTAGCGGCTTTGAGACAGAGGCAATGTTAGGTGGCAAAGGATATTGTGGTTGGGTGAGTGAGGAGCTTGGGTCCTTGAATGTTATGTTTGGGTTGCGTCTGTTTTCTATGACCTTCTCAGTGAGCGTCTGGATGAACTTGGTGGTGTGTGGCTTATAGACTTTCTTGACTATCCATTGCTTGGACTTGGACTTGCAGAAGACCTGCTTGACGCGTGGTTCTCCTATAAATGGCAAGGATAATAATGATTACACAAATATCTGAATGAAGATTTGAGTAGTACATGTCTCTCCACAGGAATAGAATGAACTTTTCAGCAAAGTATGCATTTTGAGTTAGCTGTGAACATGCTAATTTTGGTTATTTTAGTATTTAGAGTACATGAAAACACACCTGTTACCGTGGTGGCTTGTTCTCGTGCCACAATGTTCTCATTATGGTCCATGATGGCGAGGTAGGCCCTCTCCCTCATTCCCTTGTAGGAGAAGGCTTGGCGTTCGGGGAGGTACTTCAGGAGAGCACTGTGAAAGATCTCCAGTGGCCCTGTGTGAAAAGGAGAGTATATAGTACTAATTAAAACATGTTCACTAGAATATGTTAAAAACATGTGGGTAAAAAGGGTGTCGGTTCTTACCAGTATCTTTGAAGAGGGCCACCTTCTGAAGATCTTTCAAAAGCCTTTTGTCAAAGACTAGCGACGTCAGGTCCTGATATGCAACCGAGTCCTTCTTCAGCCACATCCTCTTCTTCTGCTCTTCGGCTGCTAGAGGAGCATGGTCACAGTGATGCCGCTTTCCATCCTTGTCAGTCCATCGGTGTTCATTGACCACATGGTGCGGAATGGACTTCCACTTGTTTTGTAGTGCCTTTGGGAAAGAAAAGATTCTCAATAATACTAAAAAATCAGATAGAAAATGTATGGCAGCTTTTGATTCCTTAACTTGACATCCCCCTTACTGGTGGCACAGGAAAACCATATGTGGTTTACGACAGACCTGTGAAAGATATTAAAATTTGTAATTTTCCACCTTGTAAATCAATGGAACTTCAGGAAGATTCAGGGCTGATAGGAAGTGAAATTATCTGTGTCTGAAATTAGTTTCAACTTTCTTGACAACATACATGGCCGAGCTCAAACCTGCCACGCCTGAACTCTATCAGGCCTGAAGATTGCAAACCAACACTGACCTGTTCCAGGAAAGTAGGATTTCGTTCCCCTTTTTCTTCCCCTTCATTAGTAACTTCTTCCAGAAACCTGTGGTAAAAAATGCAGCATAACTTTGGTCAAACACCAACAATTTCTATATTGTCCCCATTCACCCTGTCTGAGCCATTCATAGTTTAGATTTATTTAGCTATTGCTTATTTTAGCCACATGGTTGACTATTGCACAGGGTGTGGCTTGTCAATGGGAGTTTTTGGAGAACTGCAGGTGGGATGATCAATTAGATGATCAAGTAGATAGTAGGGAGAACAATGCGCGACACATCTTCTGTTTTCACACTTTCTACCCTCTCCCAGATCTTCGAAGCATCGCTGCTCTCAGCCAGTGTAGACGTGTGGATTGTCTGTTGTTTTCTTTTATGAAATAATCATTTGTGTGTTTACAAGGATGGCTAAAAAACATACCTTTCGCTGTGAGCCAGATGTCAAATTCGTGCTGGACATTAGGAAAATCTTCCCTCATTATCTTCTGTATTGACGTGGAGCAGTCCGTTGCCATCACCTCCACGTCAAGGCCTGTGTCCAGGAGATCGTTCATTCCCCTTCTAAACCCCAATGGCTCCATAGCGGCAGAGCTGGTGCCCTCTGTACACCAAAGATTTAAATTTGATAAGTTATCAAAATGTCAACATAGCAAGAGTAATTCTATCAAAAATTTGTTATCACAACGTTCAACATAGCATGAGTAATTATTGTTATTCTGCATCCATTCATATGTTTCTTACCTGAACCAGTTTGGTGTGGAGTATTTCCTTCGTACTGTCTAGCATGAAAGTGTGGTGGCAGCATTTCACGTTGAAGCCTGGTGAGTCATATCGGCCATCGCCTGACAAGCGTTGCCTCTTCCCATCCATCTGTTCCAAATATACTCTTGCCAAGAGGGCACTTCTTTGCTCCATGTACACATGCTCAATAGCAGGATGTAAATCCTTCTGGATTTTGCAAAATGTTGATGATCCAATCATCTGGACACCCATTGTTTGGCACCAGTCGGAGAGTTCAGTGTATGTGCTGCCCCTGAACAGAACAGCTGCAGGTGAAAGTACATTTACCTCTGGCATTCCTCTTATGTCTGGTGAAGATTTCCAAGTACCAGAATGGCCCCCAAGACACATCCATTTCACACTCCTCTGTACCCCATTATTATAGATAGTCTTTGAAGAAATCGGTTTCCCACACATCTGGCAACACTTGAATAGTGACATTAGGCTGGACTCATTGACAATGATCTTCTTGCCACTCCAGTCTTCCTTTACACCTTCATCTTCTGATGACGACGACATGGTGTTGAGGGTTGACTCAAGCTGATAGCTTTCATCTGTTTCACCAACTTCAAGGGTGCTGGCACTGGTATCAAGGCCAGGTGTACTTGGGCATGGTGACTATAAAGCAAGAGGTTTCTTTTCAAACTATATTCCACTAATTTAAATCAGACAGTAGTCTTAGATATATTACAGATAGGGGTGTAGTGGTGAAATAAGAGGTGGGTAGGCTAAACTGCGGTAAGGAAATGCGCTACTGGATGTTTGTTTTTTTTAAAAAGACATAAAAGACATTCAGAACATATTTTATAATGGTGAAGATTACTGTTTACAAGTGGTATGCCTACTAGATAGTTCCAAGAGTGCTTACACTCTATTAGGAAGTGCATTGAATGTATTGAGTGGTGGATAAACTCTATCAAGAGGTGGATAAACTATTTCTGAAATTTCAGAGGTGGGTAAACAGCGTTTACTTGCATTTACTGCCTCCACTGCAGCCATGATTAGAGATAATATTATGTAGGCTACTTACAAACTGTGCTTGGACAGAGGGAGGATTCTTGTGTCAGACCTACAATAGGCTAGGAATGAGGACTCAGATGCAGAGCAAGGTACAAATTGAGGCAGGCTTTATTGTATAACCTGAAATTTCAAAACCTCTATGACCAGGTGACAAAAAAAAAATAAATCAGGCTATAGAAATGACCTAAATACACAGATCAGGGAAAACAATGAGAACAGAAAATCACTCCTAAGGAGGTTAAGAACACTGACTAAACTAATCTATACTAACAACTCAGCTATGAAAACTACAAACAAAAGGCACTCCAACGGAGGCGAACAGGGCTATAAACTTTTCTAAACTACAAAACAGAGCTATAAAAATTACAACAGAAAATCACTTCAAAGGGAGGCAGGCAAGAAAACAGACAGAAAACACCAAAAGAACAGGGCTCAGAAACTTATCAACAAAAATCACTCCAACGGAGGAAAGCTAAAAACTGTGAACAAAAACAGGCTGCTACACTGCGCTATAAAATTCTAACAAAAAGTCACTCTTTCACAGAGGTAAAGACATTAGGCATACAAACTTGGATAACAAGACTTGATTCTAGGGCTGTGAGACGGGCTGGAGGTGTGCGTCGGGACGAAACACTCTGGCACAAGACAAAGGGAGACGCAGACTATAAAACACATGAGGTAATTAGGGAACAAGTGGACACGATCAGGAATCAGGGGAGACAGTGGCTGTGTCTCATTTCAGGGTCTGCATCCTTCGAAGGCTGCATTTGAAGGCCAGTTACGTCACTACGCTGCGCGAAGGCTGTCCCATTTCAAAGGCTCCTCCAAATGCAGCCCACAAATGCGGCCTCCTTTTGCCTCTTCCTGGATGACGCACCGCTACTATAATTCGCGGCTGTAAATTGCCCAAGATTCATTGCGCGTCCGAAAAAGAAGGAAAAAAAGAAAAAAAATGACGAAAGCAGGTGGCGGAGATCTGGCATTTAAATGTAAGTATTGGGTTCATACTAGTTGTTCACTCACTTGAACATCCAACGCCAGATATGTTAAACTCTAAACCTCCAAAGTTCTGTTAAAATACGCTGGTAATGCTCAGCTTGATGCCTCTGAAAGTAAATCCCTAAAAGCCTTCACTCTCAAATGTTTGACGTTCAGAGGTTGACATATATCTTGTATCTTATTGTGACTGTTGAGATGTTATAGACCATTTTTGAACGATATGTTCATTCACATGTTACTCAAAACACGTGTGTACAGTCACAAACGCACAGAAGCGACGATTCCAGACTCCACAGAGACACAGGTGACATGCATAACATTTCAAAAAGTTCTTCCTTCCCTCTTTGTATGCAACTGACTTTCTTGCATGCAAAATACACATATACTTTATTTGTTCACTTCTGGTGTATTTGATATAGACTATGTCATGTACATAAACGGAGCAAGATGAACAGATTTAGATCAGGCTGTGAGCCCTGCTTTATTTCCAGACTGTAAAACTGTAAAGTCTAGTTAAAGGTTTGAATTGAATAAAGAGCGAAGTCTAGGATTATCCTAATGATGATTAGCCTATATTTTTGCTATAGGCTATTAGAACCCTTTTGTCTGTTGACGTAACACAAAACATCTTCTACATTTCATTTTGTTTCAGGGAGCAAGGAGCAAACGGAATCATTTATCAAACTCCGGGCGGAGAACGACCATCTCTTCACGGGGATGAAACATTCCACCGCGGCTGGATGGAAGTACTGTAATAAATGATAAATAGGCTAGCCCAGTTGTCAGTCCTGATGTCACTTTCTGTAAACCTTTGCATCCCTGTGTTAATGTGATCTTGTGTTTACCTTTGCTCTTCCGTGTTCAGAACAATTCTGGAAAAAATGGGCCTGCAGGGCAAAGTTGAGCCCCAGCAGGCCAAAAAAAAATGGGACAACCCCAAAAAAATTACAAAGTAGGTGCAGGTTTGAATGATGATGTGGAAACTAAATTATATTTGTTTTACCCATGCCAGTGAATAAATAAGTAGCTACAATTGCTGACATGACTGATTTCCACTTCCTTTAGGATTGCAAATATCCAGCGACCGGAGAGGGGGTCAGCGGGAGGCCCAGCGCTGCCACTTGATCCTGGTTTGTCCTCATGGATGAGGTACTGGGACAGAGGCCGTCCACTGCCCCCCCCGTCCTAATTGGCTCTATCCCTGAGGACACACCAGGGCCAAGTGCCGCTGCGGCTGACCAGGCGGTGGTGGAGGACGAGGATGACGACGATGATGAGGAGGAGAGCCAGCCGGGGCCTTCCAGAAAGAGGAGGAGGAGGGAGGATGAACTCCTAACCCTCCTGAAGGAAGACATGCAGCTGCAGAGAGAGGCAGAGGAGAGGCGGGAGCGGGAGAGCAAGACCCGCATGGACAGGCTGTTCTCTCTTCTAGAGAGAATGACCGACCGCTGAGTTATTCATTTACGTTTACTGTTATATCATTTAATGAGTTTTTTTTTTAATTTAATTTATGAGTTATATTTATTTTAAATGATTAATGAATATTTAATTTGTCATGAATTAAAATATATTGTTACACGTTGTCTATTCCAGTTAATATTTTCAACTTAAGTACAATTTATAACAGGATTAGCAAACGGCATCAGGTGCTATAGTCAGGGACAACAGGGGATTCATTTTATTCTTTTATTCTCTAAGTATTTACGGAAATCAAATTAAAAAAAAAAAACAAAATAGGCTGAGCAGGAGTCCCTGGCAGTGTTGCTGGGCTGGATGGGATGCCACAATAGAGACCCTGGTGTCAGCGGGACATCAAATGGGTCGTTACTCAGGGTGTTTGGGGGTGTAGTCTCCACCGTCCACCACATCGTCCATCAACTGGGTTTGCAGGGCTGACTTGATCGACGGCTGCCATGTCACTAAGAATTTTGAGAAGGAGGCAAGAATTATAATTTCATAATATAATTATAATGATATTATTAACAACATTAATAACATATTAACAACATTAACATTAACAAACACTTTAAATAGGAATAATGCCTTTAAAATTATGTTACTTGCCGACTACAGATAGTCGTGGTCGGGGTTCACCTCCTCCAGGGCAGACACCTCAGCAGACAGCCGGTCCCGCCATGGAGCACCACTGGCAGCCTCCAACCCGTCCTCCTCCCCCTCATCCTCCTGCATGACGTCCTGCAGCTCATCCTCTGGGGGCATGATGTCACCTGCCCCCAGGCAGATGTTGTGCAGGACGGCACACGCTGTTATGACCTGAAATGAAAAACAATATATTTGATTTACTCTGGTTCAGTATCCTACTCAAAAAAAAAGAGAATCCTGTTGAGTAATGACATACCTGAGGCACAAAGGTGTGGTGCATCTCCAGCGCTTTCAGGAAGATTGACCTGAACCTGGACTTCATCATTCCAAAGGCACACTCAATTATAGCGCGTGCCCTAGAATGATGGCCGTTAAAGCGCTGGGCTGCCACACCTTGCACCGGCTGCTTGTAGGGAGTGATGAGGGGGAGTGGATGTTGGAGGCACGGGTACCCGCCGTCTGCGGGGATGAAATGCCCAGGAGGAGGGTAGATGGCTCGCCTGTACAGTGGGCTGTGCCGGAGCACTCTGGAGTCGTGCACCGACCCCGGCCAGCCCACGTACGTGTCGACTAAGCGGCCCTGATGGTCACAAACTGCCTGCAGAATTATGGAGGCGAACAGTTTTCTGTTCTTGTAGCAGTGACCATCAGGGCCGCTTGGTGGCTTTATCCTGACATGGCAGCAGTCGATCGCTCCAGCAGCTTTTATAAAAGCTCTGTGTCTTGCCAGCCCTGCAAACCCACGAGTTACTGCCGCAAGGTCTTCAGTGGTTTGTGGCAAGTGGATGACCTTGTGGCGAATGGCCACCACCTCCCCAGTAACTCGGTGGACAGTGGAGCGAGGCATCCCAAACACCTGTGAGACCACCCTGTATGATGCCCCACTCGCCAGCCAGAAAAGGAACACCAATCCATGTCTCCGATCCTGCTGGAGAAGGTTCAGCAGCAATACAGCGACTCTCTGCTCAGCCTGAAATCTTGCCTTGTGTCGCCCTGGTCAAAATACCTGTCCAACACAGGGACGGCCATGTTGACCCTGCAGAATAGGGCTCTGGTCTGGATTGGGAAAGGAGGGGAAGAACAGGAGAAGAAAAAAGGTTAATTGAACAATGGCTACATAATTGTACTATAAATCTATTATCAAGGATATATGGCATTGACCGCATGTGCCGATCAACAGTTTATATGTCTAGCATTTACGTAATGTAGCCTATGGTATGTTGATTACCCTTGACTGTTAGCCAGCTGATAATGATAAATGCTACCATTACTGTGGGTTCAAATAATAGGTTTACCTTTTCACGGTTCTCTCTCAACCAGAGATATAGCAACCGCCGGCGGCGCCGACGGTACTGCTTCTCCTCTTCCTCCGAAAGGAGGACGGTTAAAAGTGCAATCACTAGTTTCTTCTGCTGTGACATGGCACATTTTTTTCTTACTCTTTCTGTCACTTGTCGTGGGCCTGAGCTGCATAAATAGTGACGTATGGGTAGGGGCGGGAACATCTGGTGACGCAACCAGGAAATGCTCCGAAGGCTAGACCATCCCATTTAACAACGGTTGACGGGGCCTCGCAGGTCGCAGACCCTGAAATGAGACACAGCCAGTCAGACTGGTGACACAAGAGGAAGGGCAAGTGACCTGAAACGAGAGGAGAGTTACTTTCAAAATAAAACAGGAAGTCACGAGACAAACACCCAGAACAAGACAACCTCACTGCGGTGTGACATCTTGACTGGTGTTGACAACATTGGCGCTAGCGCTAACTGGGATTCATCCTCATCTGATGATGAGGAGGACAACAACGCTGCAGCAGACATCGACGTCGTCATTTTAGTCTAAAATGTCATCGCTAATAGCAAACTTATATAGAACATGTAGCTAAGTGTCTAATGTTACATTGTTAACTTTGCTTCCTCATTGCTGATGAGTGGTGTTAGCGAGGCAGACACATTAGAACAACAAGTGACCAAAACATCCAAGATATAAACAGCCAAATCATATGAGATGTGCTGCTTTACAGCAGTCGACTATATCAGTGTGTGTTCTCAGTAGCCGCTAGTTGCCAATAAAGTCGAGTCAGAAAAAGCCTTACCTCCAGGCAAATGCATTTAGTGCAGCTAGCACTAGCACTGCTAGTTCCAGACGTTCCTGGCTGTTTGTCGTCATCTTCTGGCAAGGTGAATATCGACGGAATTGCGGTTTTCACAAGCGCGGGTCTCTTCACTCCTAAGGGGTTGGGTTTGAAGTCTTCTGGCTTGAAATGTAGACTGCACACCGTCTGATTTTTTAGTGCTTCAATGGCTGTGTCCTCTTGAAACTTCGGGTTATTGATAGCCCGTAGCCACTTTTTGCACAGCTCCAACTCTTTGGGTAATCTATGAAAACTTACTCCGTGTGTTTTCCTTGTCCTGGCTGAACATCCCGGTACCATGCAAGTGCACACCATTTCAAAACACAAACAGTAGATTCATGGGCAAGGTTCAACCATTGAGTTCAACAATGGGAGTGGCCTGTGGAGCTGAGCAATGCAATGCACTATGGGGTTTGTTGTCTGCAATCCACAATCTCTAAAAAGTCATTTTCTGCCTTATCTCAAAAAAGCACCACATTTAAAATTTATGCCACTATTCGACTACATATATGATCCACTTTCAGTACATATTCATGTCTGCACTGGTGGAATGCCCCTTTAAGTTAGTACTGCTAAAAGCCCGTTTAACTCTGGTGATGTATGACTTACATAGATTGTAAGTTGTAAGTTAGGATCGATTGTAATAACCTTCTTGGTTCTTAGGATGTGGCGATCCAGAAAATGAATGATGAGTAACATGATGGGAAAGATATGATGACTGATGAAGACATGATGAGTTGGTGAGGGCCAACCTGCAGTGATGTTTTTTTAAATGGGGATTGAGCTTTTTAGAAAACAATGGGTGTGGACATTTTGATGTGCATTACACACCACCAGTGGTTGCTCTTAAAGCTAAGCCCAGCCAATCTGTAAAGGAAAATAATTTTGACTGCAATTTATGGACTTTTGATCACTTACTCAAAGCAATTCAGTGGTGTACAGCTGGACAACGAATGTTGACTGAACACAGCCAAATCCAATGAAGGTCAGGTTGACAAAGGGGGAAACAGTACAGAGGTGATTTACAGTGGCTCTGACCAAGACTATGATTCCATTGACACCAAGACAAGGCAGGCAGGGGACACAAGCACTGTGCAATGGGAGAGGAGTGAGATAGAGTCAGCAGCGGGTGAAAATGTGCAGAAGTGAGTGTAGAGCTGGAATGTTTTCATATCGACTCAGTGAGTTGAGGATTTATTTCAACCAAACAAGAGTTGATTGTGAAAAGACAAAAACTAAGAACGTGATGAGTTTTATTTAGTTTACGTCCAGTTTGAACAGGGCCGTCATAACCTGTTATATTGGGGTTGCCTGGTAGAAACAATAAGTGCAATGTTGCAATGTTGATGGTATAGACAAGAGGTTAGAGAAGCTAGCTAGTGGCCCGAGGATTGCTGGTTTCCTGACTGGATTGCACAAAAATCAGTCCTTACACATATGCTGTGGGAGGTTGTTCAGTTGAGTTAATTTGTTCTCTAGCTCGAGGGTAGCTCGCCATCAAAAATCTTCCAAATCTTCCAATTTGCCACCACGGGGAGGAAAAAAAACCTGGCCACTGTGTGTAGAAAACAATCCACAATCCTTGCATTGAGTCCTTTGTTAAGACACCAGATCAGATGCTAGGCAGCCAGAGTAGAGGGAGAGGAAGTGACCCCGAGCTGACCCAGATATATATACTCGGTAGTAACCACGGGCTTGGTTAAAAACTAGACAATGTTACAGTCAATTTTTAACCTGGGTTACACTTTTGCCCCCAAAACAGTGACTGGATGGTATCTAGCACTGGGTTTTGCATATTGAAGCCAATCCAGAGGTTTGTCTCACCTCCAGTGAGGTGTTGGAGGTTTCCAGGGAGATGTGTGGGTCATTAACTGTAGGAGAAGAGGCTCTTTCCTCTAAAGCATCAGCTGCAGGTAAGTTTACATTGAATTCCACTTCTCAGCTAAATCTGAACTCTCAGGACTGTCAGCTACAGGAGGTAAAGCAGACAGGTTCTGAGTAGTGCCCTTCACTTCAAACAAGCTGACAAGCTGATAAGAACATAGGGGTCCTAATTGCCTCGTCCTTACAAGAACATTGTTCCGGAGCTCCAATCGATTTAGTTCTCGTAGGAGAAGGGCCAGATCGGGAGGTTCATCCATCAAGGTAGAGGTTGGTGTTTCTCAATGTTGCATCTGAGATATCACCTGTTTGATGGTTTGATCCACTCTTTGCCTTGTAGCTATCTCAATGTCTGTGAGTTGGGGAACTGTAGCCACCTGCAAGCCTGTATCCAGTAAACAATTTGGTTTCCTCTGATGTTCACTTCTGCTGTGTTTTTTGTGCCAATGAGTCCTTTTGGTAACTTGTACCAGTGGTTAAGTGGGCCGTTATGGAGCCCTTTTCATGGGACACTGTTCTACTGCAACCCCTGTCTGTCCCTCCGTAGAGACTGTGCTTAGTAAGATGAGCTAGATAAGGTGTTTTTCATGTCCCATATCTACTGTTTCTGTTGTAACTGCTTTTGTTTTTCCACTACTAGAGCTTAGTTGACATAGCAATGTGACCACCGTTACCACATTCAAAACAATGCCAAGGCTTAGGTTTGTTTGAGGGGGTTGATAAAGCAGTACTTGCAGCTCTGGACTTTGATGCATACATTTGACGTGATCCAGGCTTTGGTGTAGATTGTGTTTAACCTAGAAATTAAAGATGCTAGTTGGCCCCATCAAAAATCTTCCAGTGTGCCATGCACTCCAGGTAGGGAAAAAAAAAACCTGACCGCTGTATGTAGAAAACTTAAACAAAACAATCCAGAATTGGCATTGAGAATGCCAAGCGTTGGGCCCTTTGTTCAGACACCAGATCAGATGCTAGTCAGCCAGAGTAGAGGGAGAGGGAGTGACCCCAGTCTGACAACAAATACATACACCGGGCTTGGTTAATAGACAATGTTATAGTCTGTTTTTAACCTGGGTTACAGAGGCACGTCTTGCTTTGTTGAAAGAGAGAAACGTGAATTGAATAGAAAAGGGGTGTATGGTTGTATTTTTCTATTTAATAAGGGAATAGAAGTAAGGGTATTTAATTTCCTGTTTTATTTTTAAACATTTGGCATTTTTATTTTGTTCTTTTTGGGGCTATTAGACTCTTATCACCTCTTACCAGTACAAAGTAGTGTTAGGAGACAGGATAGTAGCTGGTTCATATGCTACCTTCAGTAACATCTCTACAACACAATAAATGTCAACACTGTTGTTTCTTCACCCTCTGTTGATTTATTTATTTTATTTGTTTATTTATTTGATAGGGACAATGCTTATTAATCAACAGACAAGTTACTTGCTTTAAACAAGCCAGAGTTAGCTACAAGTGCTAATTTCCATCTGTTGTCCCTAGCCAGATCTTAAAAGGCACCCTAAAAAGCAAAAGTTGATACAAAATACAGTAGCAATTTAAAAAATACAGCAGCAATTTTAAAAGATATGAGCATACCCTCAAACAGACACAGATATTGCTCACCTCATCTAACCCTCCACTTACAGCACAAAGTAAAAATACAGTAGCCTATAAATACAGAAAGAAAAAAGAAAAGAAAAGTATGTTCATGGACTTAAAAATTTGATGTATGGTTACAATTGTAATTGTCCCTAATCCAGGTTTTGAGCTGCTTTTTAAAAATCTGATCGAAAAGGCTGTGTTTCCCATCCTACTTTTTCTATATGGAACTATGCAGTCCCCTCTGGTGGTTGCTCTAGTTACTCTATTGACCTTGTCTTTCTGTTTTATGAACTGGCACAGCAGTGGTGGAGCAAGCCCATGGAGTACCTTAAAGACAAGACAGGCATCAGCAAAGTGTCTGAAGTTTTCAAAGCGAAACATGTTGTGTTTTTTGACTATGTGACAATGATGATAGCTATTACCCTTACTATAATGTTTTTAAGGCTTTAAACTAAACTTCTGGTCATCTCGTACAAATTGCTCCTTTAAGTGACATCAATACAGGAACTGGTGTTCTAGGCATGGGGCCAACAGGAATATACAATGACATGCAAAAGCAGAATTGTTCTTTCTTGTTGGACCATTTAGCGCTTTCTGATCACAGACTTTTGCAGTACAAGACAGAACAAAGCCATGTTTTAACAAATGGCCCCCGCATGAGCAGACTATTGTATGCCTGGATATCTTCTCCTCCCCTGACATTTGCATGACAGCCCACATTCCTCTTTTGCCAAACTTCAAGCCAACGGGGGGGGAGACTATCCCACTGAGCAGCTCAACTGGTTGTTCCACCTGAAATGACAGATGGTATCATGGTGGAAAGCCATCTATCTAGTACCTCTGATCAATACATGTAATAAGAGCAATAACACCTCCACACTTTCTCCTTACAGGTCCCCCCTCTGTGCTGGGAGCTGCCTCTGATCAATGACTCTTCAGTATGTTACAGTATGTAATGGTCTTCTTCTACACTGGACTGTTGTTGCTATGTGAAGCATAGTTATTGCAGAATAGCATTACTGATATCGAGTGAAAAGATATTAATCTTTCATTTTTGGTTCAGTGGCATTAAAGGTAAGTACCCTTTCACTCCAGTTTTGACCCTTTCACTCCAGTTTGGACCCAAAAAATAAGAGTAGAAATCGCTCAGCCATGGTGATTGAGTGACAGCTGATATTGATTTCGTGATGGCTGTAAATCCAGATGCTAGATTTATCAGCACTTGAACCCAACAGATCGAATTTCCAAACCAGCCGGTAATCTTTGTTTTATACCTATTGACTGCATTGAGAGCTTTCAGCTTCAAATGTATACAGCTCATTAAGTACATGCAGTATAGCTAAAAGGGATGATGTTAAAACCTTGGACTCAAAATATTCATGCCTCACCCTTCTGTAAGGTTGTCATGATTCCCCGCACTGCCATCTGATTGCCGCATTTTATACATGAAAAACATTTCAATATGAGCAGGATTAGCAATCAATCCAAGTGCTGGTTTTGGCAATTGTCCTCATGGATTAGCTACCCTGGAGCATGTGTTCCATGAGGCAAGTCATTAATCAGAGCTTTTACTGAGGAAGGAAAGGCTGTTTTCATTCAGTGTTCAAGTGAAGGTCATCCAATGCAAATGCCTCTCTGTGGAAGCCAATAGCAAGGTATTATTTTTCTTCTAATTGTGGATGCCATTTATACTGAGTCATTTTATTGGTGTTGGACAGATATGTAGTGCTTCATGCAACATTTATAGGGAGTTTGGGGATAAATGTGGCTTTCAATAATAATTATTGATTATCAGGGATATATTAATTATGATATAATAATAAGATCCAATTTACATTAGATCACCTCGGGGCACCACCCCGAAGGAGGAGGAAAAGATAGCCAATTCATCATATCAGCCTCATAAAAGGTACTAAACTGTCAGTTTGTAACTCTGATTAATAATTAACTTAATAACTACAACAGAAATTACCAGAACAGCTAGTAATGGTCAAAGGATTTTGGAGTCCTTGACAGAGTAAAGGTTGGCAACATTCACTCTTGTACAATATTAAATAGACAGCATAAAGGTTCAAAAGTCTTTTATTTAACACAAAATGAAAACACACAAGCTAACTAACATTTACTATATACAGGCGTGTGTGTGTGTGTGTGTGTGTGTGTGTGTGTGTGTGTGTGTGTGTGTGTGTGTGTGTGTGTGTGTGTGTGTGGCAGAACAAAGAGACAGTGTTGGTTCCCGCACGTCAGTTAGCCGTGTAGCAAAGCAAACTACCAATAACTTGACCTGAGATCACAATAACACCCAAACAGTGAACAAACACATAGATTGAACACATGTGCATTACATCAACCAGAGTTAAAAGTCATGTG
This sequence comes from Lagodon rhomboides, assembly GCA_039737535.1. Classification (NCBI taxonomy): domain Eukaryota; kingdom Metazoa; phylum Chordata; class Actinopteri; order Spariformes; family Sparidae; genus Lagodon; species Lagodon rhomboides. The sequence continues at coordinate 23,639,777 of CM077805.1, forward strand.
CTTAGCTGTTCTATGCTATGCTGTGTAGGCCCATTTCAACGTTACTAGTCTTAAAAAAAAAGGTGCTGGTGGTTCCTTGGCTGATGAGCCAAGTAGGAGAAGGTTGGAATTACAATGTTGAACAGTGCTGACCATGCTGTGCAATGTCGATTGTCCAATAGTGTAACTATGCCAGCAAGCAGTCGAAATAGCCACTTACTGTCTGTTGAACATAATACATCCATTTGTGCTCTGCTAAATATTGCAGTCAAATTAAGGAGCCTTTATGTAAAGATGATATAAAGCCACAGGCTGATGTCCATCTTTCACAGTAATTACAAGACTTGTAATCTTACAAGATTATTATAAATTTAAAAAATCTAATCCTGTATCTGTATCATCTTCACTCACCAATTTGGCAGGTACAACCCTCTCACTGCCTCTCCATCTAATGCTTTGTTTTCTTTGTCCTTAGATCCGTTTCTCTACTGCTTTGGATCAAATGTCTCTGCCTTCATGTATTCCCATCACACACAGCAGGTGAATGAGTCACACCACAATAACCTTTGCACTAGATAATGGTCAGTGAGAGGCAAAGGTGGTGGAGCTCTGCTCCCTGCAGTCAGGCCAAGGTCAGGACCACAGTTTGATAGGTAGCTGCCTGCAAACAAATGACTGAGAGTGGAAGGCATGTTGCGTTCTTCTCTCAGGGCTGCACATTATATGTGTGTGTGTGTGTGTGTGTGTGTGTGTGTGTGTGTGTGTGTGTGTGTGTGTGTGTGTGTGTGTGTGTGTGTGTGTGTGTGTGTGTGTGTGTGTGTGTCTTGACTTGAAGGCTGCCATTATTAAATAAACGAGCCGAAGACAATGTGTTCCTTCTGTGTCCTTGTTCTGCTGCAGAACACCCCTCTGGAATATATCTCATCACCTCCTCCAGACACGAGGAAGCAGAAATTTGTGCTGATACTTGGGTCAAGTGTCAAGGACAGATACTTGAGGTGCTGCATCTCATTTAAATGTGATTTTTATTTTAAATTTGAAGCTGTGTATAGTGTTTTCAGTTTGAATTATTCTCAACCTTTTTCCCCTAAAAACTGAAGGCTGATGTTTCACCAACAATTGAGATGTCATGAAAACTGCTGCTTATGTACAGCACAACTGTGTTTCGTGACATATTTCTTCCTAGTTTTAACATGTTCTCAGAGCCATAAGAATAAAACTGTTCTTCAGAATCTTGAGAATGGGGTTAAGGATTCTCAGAGCCTGAGGAATGAAGCTGCTCAACTACGGCAGCAGATACTTCGGTGGGTACAACCCATTTCACCTAAAATGAGGAGAGAGGAGACAAGGAAATATGTTCTAAGAGAAATGGAATGTCCTTTCCTCTGCAGCGTAACGTGAAGTGTTTCTGATGACGGCTGCAGCTGATCACAGCTGGATCAGCTATATGCCATCATCTATATATATATTTAACATTAACACAGAACTAATAATAGTCTAGAGATTTCAATAATCAACTGATGTGCTGCGTGCGTAATCACACACAACTCTCTTAACCGAGAGACACTTTATATAGTTTCTTCCTATTTATTGAGATCTTTTATTTCACCCACCTGGAACCCATCTGATATTATATCTGATATATTAAGGTTATAGTGAATATAGTTCAGACCTACACTAGGAAATTAGATTTTGATTAACTTAATTCACAAATGGCTTAAAATAAAGATAATATTTATTTTCCAATTATCCAGACTCTGCACTATTTCACCTGCAGTCTGTACTCTTCATTATAACCAATCTTGTACTATGTAACAGTCTAAATATCATTAAAGCGGACAGCAAACATCACTTTTTTCGAGGATCTGCTGTGTGCTCTTGTGAGTTCAGTTCCTGTTTCATTCTCACAGGTTTATCTCTCATTGGACATGTCATTGGGATGTGATGCTCCTGCTGATATCCTGATTATTCATTTTTGTGCTAACAAAGCCTCTGTTCTACACATCACACTTTTGGATTTGTTTTTGTGAACCCACAACCTTAAAGTTCAAACTGTGGCTGTGATTTGCTGTCTGTTTTACAAACACCTGCGCATGAAGAACAAGCTGCAGTACTGCAGTACTGTGTACTGTGTATTGATACTGTTTACTGTGTATTTATACTGTGTACTGTGTCTGTACTGTTACTGTATTTATTCATTATCTGCTTCTGTATTCAGTGACATCCTGATAGTGAAATCATCATTTGATAACCCAGAATGTGATTATGGTGTCTTCTGGACACTGGAAGCTATTTTCAGGCTAAATGTTTCGCGTAAAAAACTGAAATGACATAACATCTGAAAGCTGACGCTCAGGAATGATCAGCCTGACGTGTTTAAAAAAGACCAGGAAAAGAAAAATGTTTCCAATAAATAGGGCGGGGTGAAATGGCCTAAAAATGTAATCTTCGATTTTTTCACACCAAACTCGATTTAGGATTTTTTTTTCCTTCTCAAAAACAAAATGCAAGTGACAAAGAAATTCTTAAACGCATTGGTTTTATTTTAATGCTTTTATTGTAAACAACATTGCCCTGCCATTGTAAACAGTGCACCTTCAAACTCACTTGAAAAAATATGTGTCCCTTTTTGATAAAATGCTTTTGTAAACATAAATGTAACATGTCAGATTGCATACTTTTATAAAAGCAGATCAGTTTCCATATTGGGATTGATAAAGTGTGAAAATAACTTTCATCAAAACCTTTTTTGCAAAAGGTGCCTTTTGTTCACAAACAGTATTTTGTAAGCCTGAAGTGTTGGTAGATGTACAGAGGTGACATGAGGTGTGTGCTTGCTGTCTTTTTTACGCATTTCTGGCAGGAAGACGAGCTTGTCTGCTTCCTCTGGCTTCAGACATGCCCTGTTCCTGCTTCGTAGCACAAACCTGGGGTCGAACATTTTAGCTTGTGGATGAACCGCCGGCTTTTCCACTGTATATACGGGCACTATATCTTTAGCGATATGCCTTTAAACAAACTTTGCAGCAGACTGTGGTTTTTTTCGAGGTCTGACGTTACAAAACCAAACTACTGACGAGACAGTGCCTTTTTAGGAACGGACTCTTTGCTTGCTGCCATGTTGTTGTGTTTGTTTCTCTGTGGAAAGTCAATGCAGGGGAGGGCGGAGCCCACTGTGAACTACGGGAGCCGGTTTTCATTTTTTAAAATCATCCGAAACCACAAACTTGAATTAATCGATTTTACCGATTTATCGCCCAGCCCTACCAATAAATGAAGAAAGTTGTTTGTGGTCCTCTTGTTCTCCTACAGTCAGGCTGACACATTTTAACTTGCTGGTGAATCAGAAAAACAAACTAAACAAAAAACTTGATGATGGCACACTTGAGTTTAATCTGTTATCTGTCTTCACGCAGTCATGTTGTGATCTATCAGATCAGTGTAACACGTAACCCTTTAAAGAAGGAAGAACAGTAACTACGTTCAATGGCCAGAGATATCAGAATTTCTAAGATCGACTACGGAGCCCAGGATTGACCAACAGATAGCACAGGAACGACACAAACACACTGTACTCTTTAAGAAACAATAATGCTTCCCTATTTATTACAGAATGGGAAGACCACATTAATAACACTGTTTATTACAACTCTTACCAGGGTAAGTATAGAAAATAACAAAATAAAGTAAAGTTTTTTGCAGCTGCTTTTTTTCTCTAAAGTTCAGTTCAGTCAACACCGTATATGTGGGAAATCAGTCCCACCTCACTTGTGTGTGGGTGGTGTGTGTATGTGTGTAACGGTGTAAAAGGATTCAGGTTCCGCGGCGTCGTATCTCTAAGTATCCTCCGGGGTCTGGCTCGCCATCAACTTCGACTGGCTCCAATATCCTGGTAGGTCCAAATCTCAATGGGGTCCAACGAAAAAAAACGATGCGTTCCTCCTCCCGAACGGCTCCTCCAACTGCGCTCACACAGGTCCAGGTTGGTCGGGGGATTTCTCCAACAGTTTTCTCTGAGTTTTATCCACGTTTTTTATTGCTTCACCGTCCAAAAGTGTGTCGCAACTCGACTTGTGTTCAATGCGGCTTGCTCTCTCTCTCTCTCCTAGCAGCTTCAAAGGACGTGAACCTGCTCTGATCAGGTCAATGGGTGGGAGCTTCTCTCCGATTGGATGAAAGACCATCTCCAACCCAGCTCTTACAAATTAAAACTCGATATAACTTAGTTTATTACAGTTCTATTTCTCTTTTAAAGTGAATATCTGTTTTTTGATCATTAACGAAACATTATATTTAATGAATTGATTTTTCCACTATGAATTTCACTGTTTTCAATTCAGCATCTCAGTTTTTAATATACAATGAACTAATTTACTACTTTTAACTCAATTATGTCTGTTTTTAATATACAATGAACTGTTTTTTTTAATACAGATTTTTAACCTGGGTTACATCAGTCTGATCCGCTGCAGCGTCCAGTCAATAACTAAATTGGCATGTTGGCCGGTAATAAGACCTCCGGGAAGGCAGCTCCTGTATATCCTCACTCATTGCCCACTTTAGAGGTCGCTCCTCCCTTCTCGAAGCACAAAGAAGAGCATCGGGATGGCCTGCAAGATGGCAGACAGGAACAACTTCAGGTTCAAGCGAGGACTGAGGAAACGACAAATAAGAGAGATGAGACACCCCTGGTATCTTTTGCTAGGTGGCAGCAGGGTGAACTGTGGCTGGGGTGGGTGTTAGGCTTATGGTCTTTTAGTATCCCCTGAGGGCTCTCTACAGACACCTCACTTCACTGTAGAGCCCTCCTGTCCTGGGCCATGCATGAACAATGCCAGTTTGTAATGTTTCACAAACTGTTGTCAAAACTTGGCACTGGATTTTTGCTTTCCTAATGTGCTATTTCAATATAGGTGAGTGCATTATGTGTTTTGGGTTCGCCCCAAATAAGTAAACAGTGTTTGTGAATGCAGCCCCAGACCTGACTCCTCTTTCACCAAAGCCTTAATCAGAGCCAGGTTATAAAAGGCACCTGTTTGGTGCTGTTTCAGGTATGTAAAAAAAGAAAGTAATCAATTTTGACATGACATTTGTTCATTTATTCCAATCTGTTTTAGCTTCATGCCGTATGGCATATTGGCAGCCCGTTGTGTAACAAGGCCCATGGTTGCCCTGCTCACCCTCTTCTGATTGATCCCTTGCAATACCCCCATATCAGAAGTGATGAGTAGGGTGGCTCAGCATTCACACATGTCAGTTTCGAATGTTTTTTCATTATAGGTTCACCTACAGTTTTACTGCAATTTTATGGTTGATTTAAACATCTCATTTGCTTTCATTTGACCTATTTTGTTAATTTGATTTGAATTATTCTTTTTCCCTCATACTTAGTAATTGTTTGCCTTTCAACCCGCTGGGGTTTTTAACTTGTTTATTGTTTTCTCTTTTTTGGTAATTATTTTGTATTCTTTCTTTCAGAGCAGCTAAGAGTCACTGTCACAACGGGCTAGTAACAGGCGTGGAGGAGGACCCAGATGCACGGACACTCTCCTGCGACGGCGGCCGGCCCGTGGTTCCCTCCACTAAATGAAGCGCCCCACTCTTCCTCTCCCACGGAATTGTCGGCTTACAGTGACCATAAAAAATCAAGGGGCAACTCCTCCTCCGAGTCGTCAGAGGGGAAAAAAAAGGCAATAAAACTGAGACTGGGGGTCCGCCCTTGCTGGGTCCTGAGTTGGTCTCTTCATTCTGTCATGACAGGCTAGTAATAGGCGTGGAGGAGGACCCAGATGCACGGACACTAGGCTGATCAAGGGATTCAAAAAGGTATTTATTCTCTTAAGTAACAAAATCAACATGAACTTGGCATGAGAATGACTAACAATGAAAAGACACAGACAGAACAAAAACCAGGACTTAAATACGTGACACACTTGATTAGGGAACGAGATACAGGTGAGACACAAGAGGGCAGGTGCACATAATCAAAACAGAACCGGGAAGACGAGACATGAGACAAGACCTACAAAAAAAAACAGGAAGTGGCAAGAACTAAAAACATGAAACTTGACAAAACAAAAACAGAACCGTGACAGCCACATTGTTGGCAGGCTAGGTCCCTCCACCTAACGCATGTGAGTTAGGAGCTCTGGGACACGAATATAGAATTTCAACTTAAATAATTCATAAATCAAGATCTGATATGAATAAAGTGTTCCCTTAATTTTTTGGAGCAGTGTATAATTACACACTCGTAGCGGACTATGTAAAAATGTATGAGTCATTGGGCTTCATGCAGCAACATTATCAATCTTTTTTTGTTAAGAGAAAAAATAAGAAGTCAACTCCAGATACACCAAATGTTCTTACTATCCAAATCTGCTCTAACCCAGGTGTGCTGGATGATGAATTTCACTTGATCGTAAATTGAAGGCGAGTGGCTGTTTGTAATCAGAACAGGTAATACCCACTAAACACCACACAAGAGCAGGTGTTGTGCCGTGTGCAAATAGCCGACACTGGCACAGCAATTGGAGAGATGCCACCCAAAAAGAGTAGTAAGAAGAAGACAAATGTCAGCAGCTGTGAAATTGAGGTATTGTTAAATCAAATAAAACAATGTAAACACGTGGTCTTGCACAGCGTCAGCACTGGCGTTACAGGAAAAGTCAAAAACACAGTATGAAAGCACATCCACCTGGCCTTCAGCACTCCAAGAGCAGAATTAGAATTAGAATTACAAGTCAATTACCAATCAGTCACCCATCTCCTCGAGCTCCTTGAGCCAGACACATCCCGACAGAACTATTCTGCAGCACAAAGGAGGCGTGTTCCCCCTGACCACCGGGCCATGACATTCAGAAGGTGGCAATTTGCATCTGATATTATTTGGATGTTAATGGGTTGATTGATTGAGATTGAGGAATGGGAATAGAGAGGGCGCTTTGATCTGTATATGTGTGCAATCAACAGCACCAATGATATTTGGTGCTACAGCAAAAAAAAAGCGTTCTTAATCTCTACCTGCTGGTTCACAGTGTATGGGAACAATATGTACTCGGGCAAAAATGTTATTATCCCTTTCAGTACTCTTGAAAGCGCACGGCTCAAAGAGGACTGTGAATTGCCTGACCTGTCTCCTATCTGTCTTTGAAATGATCCTGTAGCCAAAACTCAGTGTGCTAACCATGCAGGATTTGACCGGTGTGTGATTTGCCTAAGTTGAAGCTCCAGGTTATTGCACAAATCCATAAGAAGTGCTTGTGGTGATCTGAAACAACTCAGCAGCCATTCATCTGTCTCATCAAACGGATCTGTGCGATCTCTAAAATCGTGCTCACGCAGTCACCCTAGGGTTTTTATCGTCTTAATTATGATCAATTGGCCAATAGTATTTTTTACCAAGAATTAAACAATCCAATCTTTCCTCTAAAACATACAGTATATAATCTAATAGATTATATTATATAGATAATCTAATTTGATTATATTATGCGTTTTTTTTTATGTTCCTATAATTTGAAACGTATGTTTCCGTGCATTTGACAAACAAATTGTGGACTGTGTAAACTGTATTTTCTTTCTCTTTTCTTGGTAAGCGTGCTCTCAACCACTCTTACAATGTTCTTTTACCAAAGAGAAGAGCAAAAATAAGAAAACTTTGATTTCTGGTGAACCCCAGAAATCAATGGGTATTAACAAAATAAGACAAAATGGTGCATACAAACAAAACTAAGAGAACATTTCTTTGTATATTGCTCCTTGCCTGTGGCCCAAGTCATTTCAGATACTGTCAACAGAAGGATGATGAATCAGATCCTGCACAGGGCTGATCGCTGATCTCAGTTCATCAGTGCCATTGCTACTTACCTTTGGTTGAGACTATTTTCAATTATTCCTCCTAGCTGTGTCCGCACATCTCTCAGGCTTAGATTCATGGCAGTCCTTAGCCCCATTCACACTGCCCTTTCAGTGCAATTCTCCGCATAAGCGTCTGTGTGAAGTTTCAGATGCCGAGATGGGGACAGTTTCACTGTGGCTTTGATGCGCCTCTGGAGGTAGTATCAAGGCTGAAGGAGAGGTGAGCCGGCGTCTGTAGGAATTGGTTTAGCTGGCGTCGCGGAGTAGGGGTGTGACGTTCTGGTGACGTGTTAAGTGGTCAACCAACAGTCTGGGGATTTAAAAATCAGCTGGCAGCGGTAGACGGGTAACATTTACCTGCCTATGGCTTTTTGAGAAGAGCAGCGAAGACTATGTCTGAAAACTGGAGAGACAACAAGAAGAATTACCACCAGGTCAACGTCTACAACGGCAGGAGTGGTCGAGGACAGTTAGGGTGGCAATATATTTAACCTGTGCCAGTCTATCTTGGGAATAAGCCACTCAGCTAATTCCCTAGTTAGCAACATGGACAAGTTCGCTGAGGACGTTCACAAAGCGTCTCCCTCCTGCAGCAGCAGCAGTACGGCCACCAAGGAAGTAAGCGGCATCCACACAGACACCAGTAAAAAAGGGACCTCTTTCATGACAAACCAGGTACAACTTTCTGTTGTTCGTGCTTGACGGGTTTTCCCCTTATGCATTTCTGTGTGTTTGCCACGCTTTTTTCCTATTGTTTTCTTAAATGCCTGCCGCCGCACAAATAGTGGAAACTATCAAAGGTTCACGCCTTGATTTCACCAGATACATGTCTGGTCTGCCTCCGCTCCGTCATGGCTCCGCGTCTGGTCTGCCTCCGCTCCGTCATGGCTCCGCGTCTGGTCTGCCTCCGCTCCGTCATGGCTCCGCGTCACTCTAGTCTATGTGTTAACTTCTACCGGGTCCGCTGCGCTGCGTATCTGCTCCGTCCCAGCTCCAGCAGTCCAGAGCCCTCAGAACTGATACGGACTTCTATTTTTGGCAGATGCCGGAGCACGACGCAGCAATTCAGCCGAATTCAGCACATAGCAGACAGGAAGTCACACACTGAAACAACAACATAACATCCGGTTACGTTTCAAAATAAAACACTCCATGTTGACGCCAGCACAGAAATCTCAAAAAAGAGACAAATACAAGCTCGTCTTCTTATCCTTCGGTTGGGAACACTTCGTGTTGTTGTGTTTCTAACAAATACCTACAATTGCAGTCGCGCATGATTATGTAATTATCGCAGGAACTCCTCGGTCTCGCAACTCCAGCTGTTTGGCAGTACTGCGCCGTGACAGACTCAAAGCACAGCTGGTTGCCGGACTAAGGATGACGGCGCAAAACCGTGACAGAGCAAAACCGTACCGGAGCCAGAACGCAGCGGACATGCATCCACTGGAATCTTAGAGTCAGATGGTCAACAAGGAAATAAAAGAGCCTCTGCTTGCTATGAACCGCGAAGATGAAGAGCGAGAGCGCCTATGCCTCGAGAGACAAAGGGTCCACGAGGAGGAACTGAGTAGAAAGACACGAGAGGCACGGGAGGCTGCCAGACAGGAGTGGGCTGAACAAATGAACATGTTCGGTATGCAGAGCCAAGCTGTGCTTCTGCGTCATGTCAACTTTACTTGCACCATGCCATTTCTGGTGTTGCACTCTTGTTCTTATTTGCATGTTTTCTTGTGTAGCAGGATAGAAATCGGGCTATCTTGCTATGGTTATTTATGCACAGCTGGGCCGCAGTACATAAGTACGGCCCTCCCTCTTGCGCTTCCACTGACGCATCACTTCCGGGTCAGGTGTTTGCCCGTGCAGGTAATGTGCTGCTGCTGCTGCTGCTTTAATTCACATCTTGCTTGGTGTCATGCTTAAAGCCTGTGTGTTTTCACTGCAGAGCAGTGACCAAGTGTGTTATGCACTGCGCTCCGTTTGATGCCTGGTTCTGTCTGGCAGTGGTAAGTGTCCGTTCTCTCAGCGTTAGACCGAATGCTATCCTATGGCTATAGCTAGTGTGGTTGCAGGTAGATGTCTGCAGCCGTGTGGGTCTCTCTCCCTCCCTCTCCTTGTGCAGGTTGTCAACTCTGAAAACAGGTATGCTTTTCTAAATTTAGCTCACAGAAGCCTCTGTAAAATTTAGCTTAGCTGTGCTAATTTTATCTTTACTTTAGGAAATGCTCATCAGCTGGCCAAAATACACAGGTGGTGAATCACGTGACTCCTCCAGCTGATCGGGACCGCTGCTGTTTTGTCTCTGCTGGATTGCCGGACCTTTTATCTCTGCTGTATTGTCGGACTTTTTGTTTCGTCTACATGGTCGGACTTTGTCTTCTACTGCCTGGACGTAATTATTGCCGCTCTTCTCTGCGGCTTTGTGCTGCCAGGTGGCACTGCTTTGCGGCTGTTGGCTACCGCGGCTGGTACAGTGGACTGCCGACACCACATTTTTAAACTGTTTTAATGTTCTCATTGTATGTGAATGTGAAGCGTTGAGCCTTATTTTTGGATTATTTTGTTTCTTTACTTTTCTATTGTTTAAGTAAATTGATTGCTTTGTTTAGACAATTGTGTTTAGTTTAGCTAAATTTAGTGTTTAGTTTATTTACGTTAACTATCCGTAAGTGGGATATTATATTGTGTATTTTGGGATAATTATTTCTGTTGTAACTTTATTTTCTTTATCTTCCTCAGTGGCTGCAGGCAGTGGTGGTGCTGGTGACGTGGGTGGTGGTGTCCCTCCTTCTATGTGTTGTGCCTCCTGGGATTTTGGGTGATATCACAGGGTGTGTGTGACTGACACGTGTGCCTGGGTGAACCCCCTTTTTTTCTTTGATTTATTTTTGTTGTACCCACTTTCCCTCCACTCGCTCCTTCACCACCAGTAGGCCTCAGCCCCTGATTAGGTTCCCTTTATATTATTTTTTTGAGGTATGGTAAATAAAGTATTCCTTTTTTTTGTAAACTGGGAACCACGTGTCTTGCCTTGAGTAAAACGAACCTGTGAGTCTGACTAAAGCGAACCTGTGAGTCTGAGTAAAACGAACCTGTGATTCTGGTAACCAATATTTCCTTGGGTGCAATTCCCAAGGTGGCATTGTTGGGCAACGGTATTTCATATTGAGAGCCTCCGCCGCGCCACAATCTGCAATCTTGCCGGCAGGATTTACTCTTCTAACGGCAAAAACGTGTGTTCCTTGTGGATTCTTGTTTTTTTTCTTTTGTGTGTGTGTGGTTTTTATTTTTCTCTGATGCAGTAATGTTGTTTTTCTTGTAGGCACCTGGAAGAAAGAAAAACAAGAAAACAAGAAAAACAAAACAGCAGTGGTTTCCAGTGGATCTTCGTGCCAGTTCCAGTGAGATTTGGTACTGCAGGTTAGGCTTGGGGGGTGGTTTGAGTTTCATTGTAGCCATGGAGGAAGAGTAACAGGAACTTAGAGATTTGATTGTACAGTTAAAGGCTGATAATGAGCGCTTACGACAGGAACAGGCTGGCCCTAGTGCTTTACCATCTACCTCTGCTGTGCCACCTACTGCCCCTCTTTCTCCAAGTGTCCCTGTAACAGAGAGGCTTGTGTTTGTGCCCCGTGATAGGAAGTGTCCTGTTTTTAGGGGAAAGACAGGTATGGGGTTGAGTGAGTGGATGGAGGAAGCACAGGCGTGTATGAGGGCCTGGCGTTTATCCCGGGCTGACCAGGCATTTTTCCTGTTTGACCACCTAGAGGGTGAAGCTAGTGAGGAGATCAAGTATCGCTCTAGCGCAGAGAGAGAGGACCCTGATAGGGTATTGGCCATCTTAAAAGAGCTGTACGGGTGCTCGGAGTCTTATGTTGCTCTGCAGGAGGCTTTCTTCTCCAGAAGGCAGCAGGAGGGAGAGACTCTTCAAGAGTTCTCCCTCGCTTTGATGGGCCTCATGGAGAAGGTGAAACAGTGTGCACCTACTGGCATGCCAAATGCAGACACTCTTTTGAGAGACCAGTTCGTTGAGCATGTGTTGAATAGTTAAAGCAGTTAGTGCGTAGACAGCCCAATCACACCTTGCTTGCTGTTAGAGCAGAGGCGATTCAGTGGGAGCGTGAAGGTCTACCTGGCGGTGTGAGGAGCCGCAGTCATTCAGTCCCCTTAGTGTTTGGTGTTCAGTATGGCGTTCAAGGTAACCCTCAGGGTGTTGTCTCTTCACCCCCTGTGTCTGAGATGCATGAGATAAGGGAGATGCTACAGCGTCAGCAAGAGCAGCTTAATCAGCTCACTGAAAGCATTGCTCTTTTGCAGAACTCTCATCAGCACAGTTGTCCACCTTGTACTGGCCCCCTACTATGCAGGCGCTGCAATCAGCCTGGTCATTTTGCAAGGGAGTGTAGAGTGCATGCTCCTCCTCGCTCACAGTTCCATTCACAGCCCCCATCTAATCCTGGTGGGCAGTCTCATTTTGCTTCTTCGTCGGAAAACTAGTGCCCACCGAGCTGCAGAGCCACAGTTTGGGTGGGGCCGCTACTGGCTCACAAGCTTTTCCAAGTAGCTTAGAGGCTTCTGAGCTGATTTCATCGTGTCCCCATTTAGATGTGGACATGGGTGGAGTGAAGGTCCCTTGTTTGGTTGACACTGGTTTCATGGTGTCTACTATTTCTGAGAGCTTTTTCTGCCAGCATTTTGAGCCTTGGGGTCAGGAGTGCCTCCAAACGTGTCATTGGCTGCAGCTTAGAGCCGCTAATGGCCTGGCAATCCCTTATATCGGCTACTTGGAGCTAGAGGTACAACTTTGTGGCAAAATGATGCCACACTGTGGGGTGTTGGTTGTAAGAGACCCACCTGGTGGTGTGCCTGCTCAAGTGCCTGGTGTCCTGGGGATGAATGTTATTCGTAAAAGCTACCAAGAGCTCTTTGGGCAGCATGGTTTGGCTTTGTTTTCTCAGTCCTGTGTTTCTGAGGCCCCGGAGCGCATTGTGCAGGCACTGCAGCGGTGCCATCATGCGAAGGTCCCACAGGACAGTCCAGGAAGAGTAAAGGTCAGGGGTAAGAAGGCTTGGTGGATTTCTGGTGGTGTCATGAAGATTGTGGCAGCTACATGTTCTGAACAATTCTCTGGCTCCACAGTGTTGTTTGAGCCCCTGGACGCTGGTTTGCCGAGTGGCTTGCTTGCCTCCCCTGCCCTGGTTCGAGTGATCAGGGGCACAGCCTACATACCAGTTGTTAATGTAGGCTCTGTGGAGGCGATGTTGCATCCCTGCATAGTTGTTGGTACATTGGACACTGTCAATGTCGTCAGCCTTCCCTCAGGAGTCACTGAGGTGCCATCAGGTATAGCAACCATGTCCTCTCATACAGTTTCCCCTACTGTACCCCAGCAGGTGGGAGAAATTGACCTGTCATCACTGTCTGCTGAACAGCAAGGTCAGGTGAGGTCTCTGCTTGGGCAGTACATCTCTGTCTTTTCAGCTCACGATGGAGATTTGGGTTGTACCAACCTCATCTCCCATGACATCCCTGTGGTTGATGATGTTCCAGTCAGGCAACGCTATAGGCGTATTCCACCCTCAGAATATGAGGTCGTAAAAGAGCACATCAACCAGCTGCTCTCATCACAGGTAATCTGGGAGAGCAGCAGTCCCTATGCATCCCCCATTGTGTTGGTGAGGAAAAAGGATGGTAGTCTGTGCATGTGCATTGACTACAGGCAGCTAAATAGCAAAACCAGGAAAGACGCCTTTCCTCTGCCACACATAGAGGAGTCCCTGGATGCTTCATCGGGTGCCTGCTGGTTCTCTACCCTGGACCTGGCCAGTGGTTACAACCAGGTACCAGTTACTGAAGTAGACCAGGCAAAGACATCCTTCCGTACACCATTTGGCCTATTTCAATGGAACAGGATGCCCTTTGGGCTCTGTAACGCCACCAGTACCTTTCAGAGGTTAATGCAGCGTACTTTTGGGAATCAACAGTGTCAGTCTCTTTTGTTGTACCTTGACAATATCATTGTGTTCTCATCGACAGTGGAACAACATCTGGAGAGGTTGAAAGTAGTGTCTCCACCGATCCAAGTAAAATTGAGTTGGTAGCTAATTGGCTGACTCCCAACATGGCCTCAGAGTTGCGGTCTTTTCTTGGTTTCGCTAGTTATTACAGGCGTTTTGTGGAAGGTTTTGCTAAACTGGCAGCGCCCCTGCACAAGGCTGTGGCTGAGTTTGGTCGCGCTAAGACTGGTAAGAAGTCTGAGCATGGGGTTATCAGGTGTTGGACTGATGAGTGCCAACAGAGCTTTCAAGCACTGAAAACTAGGCTCACCACTACACCAGTGCTAGCCTATGCAGATTTTTCCCTCCCTTTCATTCTGGAGGTTAATGCGAGCCATGGTGGCTTGGGAGCAGTTCTCTCTCAAGAGCAACAGGAAAGGTGAGACTGATAGCTTACGCTAGTTGAGGCTTGAGGCACACAGAAAGGAACATGGTTAATTACAAACCCCTTTCACACAGGAGAAGACGCATTATCTCCGCAGCGGTGGTTCGGCAATTCTCCGCCGATAGTGATTCACACAGAGCGAAGCAGCTCCGCATTAAAGACGAACCGACGTGAATTCACACAGAGATCCGGCGCTGCGGCTCCTAAAGAGGCATGGCGGTATACGTCATGATGATGACGTAGGTGTGTTTTCAAGGTGTTTCCCCGGTGTCCCCCCTGTCAATCTAAACCCGCGGACAGTTTATAATCATATGGATGCTGTTATGCTGTGTCGTGATTGAGATCCTGACCCACCAAACATCCTGGAAAGTGATGTCGCGCTAAATTAGGCTACATAATTACATAATCACCATCAATAAACTGGACGCTGTCTGACTCGCGGGGACGGAGGCTGTCTTCCGGGGGAAAGTTCACCGAAGTCTCGGTCGGGAGGGCTGGCCGTCACGGTGATTTATTTTCATCACAAACACTTGGTGAGTTTAAGTTTTTTGCCGGTAACAGACGCTGTTTTTCTGACATAAATGTGTCGGTCAGACAGACAGGAAGACAGACGCTTCTCCGCGTATATGTGCGCTATTTTTTCCTCATATAAGTTGCCAAAGACAGTTAAAGTTAATACGTTACTGTTGTTTGGTCCTGTAACGTTGCTTTGTGGGACATTTCTCTGTATTAAGTTGAGTAAAGGACCTGTGTAGTTAACCGACCGTCCGATCGACACGCCCTCGATACGTGAAGCCGGCTTATCCGTTCACACTGGTTCGGTTCGCCAATAATGCGGCCCTGACACTACCTCCAGAGGCGTATCAGCGCCGGAGCGAAATTTCACCCCTCGCCGCATCGGAGAGATTCACACTGGGACGGATGCGGAGAATTGGCGCACAGAAGCCGCACCCAAACGCCAGTGTGAAAGGGGTTAGTGTTCCATGAAGCTTGAGTTTTTGGCCCTTAAGTGGGCCATGACCGAAAAATTTAGAGAGTACTTGTTGGGTAATCAGTGTGTTGTTTATACCGACAATAATCCCTTTAGCCACTTGTCCTCTGCTAAATTGGCTGCTACTGAGCAGCGATGGACAGCTCAGCTGGCTGCTTTTGACTTTGAGATTAAGTATCAGTAAGGGAGGAGTAACAAAAATGCTGATGCCCTCTCTCATCAGCATCCACCTGGTCCTCAGGATGTGGAAGTGATGCTCCCTGGTACTGCCATACCTCAGTCTTTGCAGCAAGCTTTGGGGTTGAGGAAGGTCGAGGTAACCCAAGCTGCCATTGCAGCCTTACCACAACACACCTCTTCAGAGATTTGTGCTTTTCAACAGGCTGACCCTGTTATCCAGGGACTGTTGGAGTTTTGGGAACAAAAGCGGCGTCCCAGCCATGAAGAGCAGGCATGACTGTCCCAGCCCACGCTGTCCCTGCTTCGACAGTGGGACCGCCTGGTTGAGAAGGATGGCATCTTTTATCGCCAGGTGTTCCACTCCGATGGTGCTGAGGCTGTGCTTCAACTGTTGCTGCGTGGTGCACTGATAAACAAGATTCTGACCCAAGTCCACCAGGAGCATGGGCATCAGGGAGTGGAGCGGATGTTGGCGCTCCTTTGGTCTCGGTGCTACTGGCCTGGCATGTCTTCTGACGTGGTCCAGTGGTGTCAGACATGTGAGAGGTGTCAAGTTGTTAAAGATGTTCACCCAGCAGCTCGTAGCTACATGGGGCATTTGTTGGCGTCGCGCCCCAATGAAGTACTTGCTATTGATTACACCAGTCTAGAGCCTGCCCAGAATGGTGTGGAAAACATCTTAGTGATGACAGATGTCTTTAGTAAATACACAATGGCTGTCCCCACCAGAGATCAACGTGCCCCCACCGTGGCTATGGTTCTGGTGAAGGAGTGGTTTTACAAGTTTGGTGTCCCTGCTCGGTTACATTCCGACCAGGGCCGTAATTTTGAAAGCTCTCTTATCCAACAGCTTTACAGCTTGTACAGTACTACCCCATACCATCCAGCTGGGAATGGTCAGTGTGAGTGGTTCAACAAAACTCTCCACAATCTGCTGCGCACACTGCCTGTGTTTCGAAAGAGGGACTGGAACTCGTGTTTGCCCCAGGTACTTTACTGCTATAGTACAACTCCCCATCAGGCTACTGGAGAGTCCCTCTTTTTCCTGATGTTTGGCCAGGAACCTAGGCTGCCAGTGGACTTTCTTTTGGGTCGAATTGAGAGTCCTGTCAGTGGAACAGTTCATGAGTGGGTTCAGGAGCACCAGGCTCGGCTGCAGATGGCATCTGAAGGTGCAAGGGAGCGCTTACAGCATGCGGCTGACCGCAGAAAGCGAACCCATGACAGGCATGTTAAGGACCTGCTGCTGAGTGAAGGTCAGTTGGTATTCTTGCGTGACTTCAGTGCAAGGGGGCCCCATAAGACGCGGGATCGGTGGAGCTCGGTGAGGTATCGGGTGTCGAGAGCACCTAGGGAAGGTGGCTCAGTGTACACCATTGAACCTGTGAGTCTGAGTAAAACGAACCTGTGACTCTGGCAACCAATATTTCCTTGGGTGCAATTCCTAAGGTGGTGTTGTTGGGCAACAGTATTTCATATTGAGAGCCTCCACCGCGCCACACTTGTATATAACGTTATCCTTATTTTATTTATAAATCTTTGTATGTCACTTTTATTAATAAAACACTTTAACTTGATGCCTTCAGTTCCTTTTATTAGTTCAGTCATATGTGCATCAGTAACGAGTACTTTTATTTATTTTACGCACATTTATTCAGGTACTGTGTACAAATATTGTGCAAATTTGAGGTTTTGTTCTGTACTTGTTGTTTGTTCCTGAGAAAATGTGCAGCATCTTTTGGGGGACATAAATGACGACACAAATGAGCGAGTTAAAACAGTGGCTCAGCATAAACAAATTAACTTTAAATTTGAACACCGTTTTTATGATACAATTCTATGAAATCTATAGATCTGGTCAAATTATAACTGCATTAATGTTTAAAGCAAGAGGGGGGGTTATAATTTAAAAGGGAAATTTAATTTAAAAAAAACTGCTGTCCTAGGCCAGAATTCCAAAATTAGCTCCACCTTAAACTACTACCTGAGAAATCTAACCATGGAGTTCTGTTGTGGTAGTGTGTTTAATACAAGTACTGTATTGGAGATCTGAATTCTGGTATTGTGAGAACCCTGGTTTGCACAACATAATTACATTGTACGGGTGCACTGTACCTCCATCAAAGTGTAAGTTCAGAAACATGAGCAAGTACAACAATTTATGCAACAATGCTTTATTAAAGCACCATAGAATTTACAAAAGATGATGCAAGATATGATATTCATAATTTCAGTAACATTTGTGAGTAACAAAAGGCAGTACTACTGGCAAGCAGCTATAGAACCTTGTGTTAAATGACAAATGAGCCTTGTGACATTTTTGACACAACAGAGGATCTGTCTGTACTGTTAAAAGTTCACAGAATGGACATGATAGCTTCACAGACAGCCTGATGGCCGTGTGTTTGTGCACCCTGATAAGCAACTTGGTCAGGCTCAGGGAGACCAGGTTGCTCCGTGTTCCACTATGGCAAGAAGTGTTCTTTGTTTAGTTCACATACATTGTGTAGAACACATCAAGCAACAACAACATCTGGCACAGAAGCTGTTTCTCTTGGCCAGGCACCTCCAGCGACCCTTGAGACGCCCAAACACGTTTTCCACCACCATCCTTGCTGAACTCAAAACACTTAGCTCAACCTAAAAAACACATCCTACTGTGAAAACAAATGTATGTGGCACAGACCGTGATCCGAGAGACCAACACCAAAAATACAACTAATTGATATCGGTATTCACCTGCCGTAGCCTACCACCGCAAAGCAACAGCAGAAGTGGAGGTTCCAGAGGCTGTCGCCAGTTTGTTGTCCTGTGCCTCAAGTGTGGCTCAACAAGCTCCAACACAAAGTCAAATCTGTTCCGCGACATGCGAAAATGGCTCCACCACTCATCGTCATCAAAACTGTTGAGGACATTAGACCAGAACAAGTGGCCCGTGTGGTCTCTCTCGTCCACATTCTCCTTCCTGAGACCAGCACAGGAACCAAAAAATGAAAAATGTGTTGCAACTAACTCAAAGATTAAGGTTAAGACATCACAAACTCTAGACTGAAGTATATTAGACCAAGGACCTTCCCAATCCAACATTACTGAATCTTTCTAAGGACACTTGATTTGGGGACATTTTCAAGCCATTTTTTGTGGCAACCAAAAACCAGCTATTTTTCGTGGGAACTCCATCCATGATCCTGAATCTAACCCGTGCATAAGCACAGCATTGTGACAAGAGAGAAATTGAACATTTAAGCAAAACAAATTTAAAGAAAAGAAACGCTGAGTTTCAACTTTTCTGTGGTTTTGCAGAAACAAATTGAGCTAACATTTATTCTGGTGACTGTTTTATGTCTTATTTATTGCTTTGTCCAATAACATGGAAACTTCCAAAGACTCCAGACACTGTATCTTGCTATGTAGCACTATACCCCATACAGACCAATGCAGTATGCATGTTGTACAATACTGTGCAGGAGACGTGAGCGGATCATAACATTCTGTACGTCCAGTACATTAAATTACTTTTCACTGATAGAATATTGTGATAATTATGATTGCAGAGACCACATCAGTTGTTCCAGATCAACCTATCATGTCATTTCTTGTGTTTGAGGAGCATGGGTAACAAGCCGTGAAAAATGTATGGCCCAGTTCATAATCACTTAAATTATAATCAGTCTTTCCTGGCAGGACATTTGTTGTACACAAGAGTGGACAAAAGTCAAAGGAGCAGAAAGCTGTGAATATATCCTAACGCTAACTGGAGTGTCAATGAGGTGGAGAAGGTGTACTCTGTGATAGGCTCCAACATAGCTCCATAGCAAGTCACACAAAGAAAGGCAAAGATCCTGTGAGTGCAGACTTGTGGAAGACTAGTCCATTTTTCAACCACGGTATCTGCTAAGAGAAGAGTTCCCATCTATCAGTCATGTGTGGTAATGGCTGGTCAATCAAGGTCCAAGTGCGATGCCCCATCAGCCATAAAGCTGGTCAGCACGTTAATAAATGATATTTTAAATGAGCCAATAAGTAAGTTTGTTCTTTTTAAACAATTCAATATGACTGAAAATGAAGTTATACAGTATGAACTTATCTGCAATTTTTTTTCTTTCCTACAGGCTGCCATCCTATCCATGCAGTACACAATAATTCAACACCATCCTGAGCCTGCCACAATGTAATACAAAGAAATGGGTGTAAACAAGACAATAAAGCAATGAGATTCATGAGTGAAGTAGGGGGATGCGCATGGGAAAAGACAAAAGTCAAGAGGGACACTGAGGTAGGCATGTTATGCTGCGTGCTTTTATGGGTGCTGCTGTCTGTACAGGAGAAATCAAAATGTTCATGCAGGCTATTTTTACAACTCCTAATCCAAATGAGCAATCTCTGTTTCTCATGAGCCTCTCATCTGTGTGATGTGTGAGAAGCAGGGTAACTCTCTCAGCCTGTACACACACCCGAGCCCTTTTCACACAGAGATTCCGCAATATTGCCACAATGAAGGCTCAGCTATAGGCCACCTTTGTTGTAACCCAGTGAACCAAGCCGCTCGGCATGAAGCCGCTCCAGTGTGTCATTTCACAGCTGTGGCTCGGGGTAGAGCCAGCATCTTGTTATCCAAAGGTTGCTGGTTCAGTTCCCCTGGTCTGCATGTCGAAGTGTCCTTGGGCAAGATACTGAACCCCAAACTGCTCCTGATGTGCTGGTCGGCACCTTGCATGGGAACCACCACCATCAGTGTATGAATGTATGTATGCCCTAAATGTAAATGTACTTTCATATAGCATTACTGACACTGAGAAACCAAAAGAGGCATGACAGTCATTTCACTACTGTTTTAATGTCTGTGTCTGTAGAATATGTCACAGACGTGAACAGAATACACACAACAGGTGAAGGGCAGTTTTTCTTCTCTCCCTCCTTCCCTCCCTCTTTGTCTCCCTCCTGCTTTTTGCATGTTAAATGGAGGTTAAGGAAAATCATGTATTCATATTTATTGATAATTATCAAAGGCAAACAAGTGGGTGGACTGACATGAACTGCAAGAACTATAATTATTTTTGGGTGACCCCCTCTACTCAACTGTTGTTCCCCCTTATGCCCCCCATATGAATATAATCTGGATGCGCCCCTGCTCACTTTTAAGAAATCAAGTATTCAGTTAAGTCTGATATTTGTGTGTTCAACTTCAATTTAAATGTTAATATTTAAATAAGCATTTATTTTGGGGCAATGAGAAAAGAGACAGAATAAGTAGCCAGACTGAGCTGTTGGATATTGCGTTTGCTTTTCTGATTTAGTTTTTGATTAAATGCATCAGCCTTCTCACTGGAGTCCAAGCTTAATGCACCCAGCAAGGCAATAACATCACTTGTGCTTAAGCAGAAGCCTGCAGTGCTTGTAGTAGTGATGGGATACTCGATTCCTTTTACTGACTCGAGTTTGTATGAGTCATTCACTAAAGTGAATCGGGTTTTCGAGTCACTTGAGTCACTTGAGTCAGTCACCCACAGTGTGCGCCACGGAATGTACAAACAAGTTCCAAACCACTCCAGTCCCCAAATCATTGTGAAAAAGACTAAAAATCAAGAAGTCTCCAAGGCAAAACATTTATTTTTCTTTCTTTCTCTCTTAGTAAATGCAAATAACCCATAACCCAAACAGCGAATAAATTAACATTCAGTGCGAAACAGTGCAACAGCGCCTAACCCTAATAAAATGTATGAAACTGTGCACAAATACAAAAAACTAAGTTTAACCTAAACAATAGTGCAAAAATATTAATATTCTATCATTCAACAGCGCATCATTATAATAAAATGTATGAAACTGTGCACAAATAGAGTTTCTCGGTTAAGGGAGGGGATCTACGAGCTGGGAGGGAGAGCGAGTGAGCTGTGAGCTGCCTGTGAACCACGAGTCTGAGATGCTGAGTCCTGAACGGTCCGGAGCGAGTTTCTCGGGTAAGGGAGGGGCTCTACGAGCTGGGAGGGAGAGCGAGCTAGCTGTGAGCTGCCTGTGAACCACGAGTCTGAGATGCTGAGTCCTGAACGGTCCGGAGCGAGTTTCTCGGGTAAGGGAGGGGCTCTACGAGCTGGGAGGGAGAGCGAGCTAGCTGTGAGCTGCCAGTGAACCACGAGTCTGAGCTGCTGAGTCCTGAACGGTCCGGAGCGAGTTTCTCGGGTAAGGGAGAGGCTCTACGAGCTGGGAGGGAGAGCGAGTGAGCTGTGAGCTACTGGGTCAGTCAATCGTTCTTTTTCTGTATCAGCCTGTGATACAGCTCAGCTCGGGGCAGAAAGGAGAGGAAACAGGGGAGTTGAGTTGAAATAATGACCAGAGCCGTTGCTTCAGCCACGGAGCTAATACAGCAATTAGCTTGATACATTTACGCAATTGCAGTTAGAATAACAGTTGTGTGGCATGTCTCCTCTTTGCAGTTAGCTAGCGGTAGCAGTGGTGAGTCAGTGAACGAGTTAATGGAGACAATGACTCGTAACTCCCGAGTCAGTAAAAAGAATCTCGAGTTTTGAACGATTCGTTCATGACTCGCACACCACTAGCTTGTAGCCCTACACACTTAAATAATCACTAGCTGCCACTGGTCCTGGGATTCCCTTTTAACCACACACAGGTTTGAGATTGCAGCACATTTTTTACAAGGTTAGGCTTTTTAACCCTCTTCTGATATACTTATACCATTAGTATTCAGCACTTATGCTATAGTAATTTTTGGAAAGAACTTGGATCAAGGTAAAATGTGTATCTCACTTAGAATAATGAGTCAACCTTACAGAATTCATGTACTTCAGCTCACATATTTCACGTATGAGCCCCCCTCATGTGTATTACAGCATGTTTTATACTTCCTTTTCTTTCCTGACAATGTTGATTAGCCACACAGTTCACCAAGGGTTTTTAATGATTACATACATTTTTTGCTTCATCTTAAAACAAATCTAAGCTGCTGCTAAAATGGAACAATAAAGTATGACTATGGTAGAATCTGTGAGTTATATGTCATCCACCGAGCTCAATCTATATGAAAGTCCATTTACCATAGTACCATGCAATTCAGCTCCACAAACTTACATCAGCAACTTTCACTTTGTGCAGAGGAGCCAGTCAGCCACTCTCTCCATCCCTCCATGCCTTTTTTATAGCACCTCAGGCCTCAGCTATATTCCAAAATGATCACATAAATGGAGTACTGAATACCAACATACATCACAAAAGCACCCTATTTGCATAAGACATATTACTTTATTGCAAACCCACACAGATCATTAAAGTTTTAACTTCCTCTACAAAATGGGCCAAATTCACATTTCCATCAGTGAGCATGAAGAGCTGTAATTCAGCAGTCCAACCACCTCATACTGTATATACTTTAATGCTGCAGCAGTTTTTCTCTCAAATCCATGATGGAATACACAGAGGGATGAATTTACTCATATCACTGATGGGGAGTAAAGCAGCTGACAAGGTTATAATAGCAGTCATGATTCTAATACAATCACTCAATAAAACAAACCTTTACAGCTACATGTAGTTTCTAGTTGACCAATTAACAAAAATGTGCTTGTGCTCACGGACCCAGCCTGCCCTGACCCCTAACTCTGACTTTGTGCCCCCCACAAAATCAAAATCAGGAACCACAGGAGCATTAATATGCCTTCTTTGATGAACATCTTGGAAAACACATACCAACTGATGATCCGTTCTTAATGTTTTCCTCTCAGATGTTTAATAACCTTGCTCCACTTAAATCAAGTGTTTCCTTAAGTGACTATTCTCTGTGGTCTACAACAGAGCTTCACAAGATGAAGGCTGCTCGTCGCAAACTTGAGCGTCTCAACAGGCAATCTGGTTTAACTGTTTATGCATCAGCCTGCAAAGACCATCTCAGCACATATAAAGAAGCACTGAACAAGACACCCATCATTACTATGGTCAAGGTAACCTTAGAGCCCTTTTTCTCACTGGGGCCCGACCAACTAATCTGCTGGCCGATTTAATCGATTTGGATTTTGGAGTTTGCAACCATGGTAAGTTTATAACTAGCTTGTGAAATAACCAATGACTCCATAAGTTTCCTTTTTAAATGTATCCCTACTTCAACCAGGGAAACTATTTCCCTGGACTGCCTCTACCAAACTGTGCTTCAACTTCATGGACTTTGTTGTAGGCAAAATTTGCTTGATCTACCAGCAGCAACATAATAGTATTTCTGTTTCCGTTTTTCAATTAGTTACTTCAGGTCTCAGTCATCTTGCCTCTCGTGTCCCCTAGGGCTCAGTTTATCTCAGGCTTCTGGGAGCATATCGTGCCTACCCTTCAACAACTGCACTGGCTTCCAGTTAAATGTTGCATCTTGTTTAACCTTCTACTAGTCTGTCAGTCTCTCAATGGCCTGGCATCCAAGTTACATTAAACCTGGACACAGTGCTGGAGGTGGAGTCCTGTTCAAAGATGCCCAGTGGTGCATGAAGCCAAAAAATCTCAGCTTCCTTTGTATGAAAAAATCGGTGCTGGGCAAGACTTTCCATGTTTTATTAGACGGAGTTGATCAAATTATTACAGTGAAATAGGTCATTTCATGGGGGTTGTGATGCTCAAAAAAAGGATCTACAATTTTACAAACACTTTTTTCACAATGTAAGCTTACGGAAAATAGCCTTTTTGGGCCACAGTGTATGACATGAACATGTAATTACATGGTTTGGCCACTACGTAAACTGGCTTCAAAGCCTGGTGCTCTTCCTGGGGGCTTGCTGGCACCTCTCTATGTGTCCAGTCTTTTACATCCCTACTCCCCTGCCCACTCACTTTGCTCCTCCAATGCCCATCGTCTTTCAGCTCCTCCCTCCAGACAGTGAACTATGGGTGACAGAGCCTTCAGTGTGGCTGGCCCCACTCTTTGGAATGTGCTTCCTCTGGGATTGTGCCAGTGCACATCTGCTGCTTCCTTTGAATCGCAACAAAAACCTCACCTGTTTAGACTAACCGTTCCTGAGGCATTCTAATGCGCATTTTATGATTGTGTTTTTTCTGTATTTTATGGCTTTGGTGTTCTTGTATTATTAGCACAGCAACCCTGCACATTGCACATTAGAAAAATATTCAAATCTTTATTTTATTCTTCCAATATCTCCTTATTATTGTCTCTATTTTTTGAGACTTATTCTTGTGCTGCTACTTATTTCCCTCTCTGCAGTGCAGTGTTACCTGCAAATGTATCCCAAGGGTACGGTGGCCGACAAGGGTCAAACAGATGGCAACGGCCAAATACGTCTCAGTTCGAGAAAACAGCTTCAAGTACAGAAACGATGCAAAATCACAAACTCAAACACAAGTCTAAACGGGGTACAAAACGAGGAATGTGGTGCAAATGAAAAAACGTGCTGCAAATAACAAAGACAATTGCATCATCATCAAACAAATAGAGAAACGATCTGCAAACGAAAAACGATCTGCAAATGAAAAACGCTGCATTACCTGTCACTACAAACAGAAGTGCCCCAAACCTGCAGAGGGAGCCCTCAGTGTAACAGCTCAATAGAGAGACACACGGGATGGAGAGAGAGACAGAACAGCTGACTGAACCACAACGGCCACACAAGGGCTTTTTAATGTATTATTAAAACAGGTGTTTTATATCAATCTCTAATCATTTTGTCTTACCAGGGGTGGGAGTAGGGAGCAGGTTCGGCCGGATGGCTCCCCTGCCTAGGTCGGGCGGTGGAGGTATGTGGAGGTGAGCGTGGTTGAGGCGCGGCTGCAGGAGAAGACAGAGGTGGAGAGGGCTCAGAAGAGCAGCGCCAGGTGAGTGGTTGGCCAAGCTGGCACCTGTTTACTAATCACGGTCTCCCTTTAAATATAGTAGCGTGCTGGACCTCAGAGGGGAGATGCATGGGAGAGCAGACGGAGAAAGCTGCAGACGAGAAGCATGAGCCGCGATCGATCCCTGGAGTGCATTACTTTACTTTACGTCCTAATGGTTTGAGCTTAATAAAAGAGGCTTACATGTAAATCCAGAACTGTGTGCGTGTTGATTACTGGGATAACTCACAGTAGCACGGGAAAGGCTACATTGGCACCCAGCGTGGGGCAGGAGTGCTGGAGGTGCGGGCGGCCCGGACACTTCCACTGGGAGTGCCTGCTTATGGAGGTCGGCCAGGTGATCCGGGTTGCTGGCCTTCCTACACCCTCCCCCGGTCCCCCTGTATGTCCACTGGGACCAAAAAGCCACCGGGAAACTATTTTTCAGGTGGCTCATTTTTTACCCATGGCTGGGCACATGGGGGTCGACAAAACACTAGACCGGATAACGGCCCGATTCTATTGGCCCGGCATTCAGGGAGATGTACACCGCTGCTGTGCGTCTTGCCCTGAATGCCAGCTGGTTAACCAGCTGGCCATCCCAAGAGCACCTTTGCGCCCGTTACCACTCATGGAGGTTCCATTTGAGCAAATTGTTATGGACCTCATCGGGCCGTTTCACCGGTGTGCACGGGGGTATCGTTTTGTGTTAGTTCTAGTGGTCTACGCAACGCGATATCCCGAAGCAGTTTGTGTTTGAAGTTTGTGTAGGAAATCTTTGATAAATCTAAAACCCGACTGAACACTCAAAGATCATTTAATACTACTCTCCCTTCTGAAGAACACTTGGAGAAATAAAGATCCTGTGTTATTCAAATTTCACCCGGCTACATGTAGTTTATCAGTGAAGTGAATAATACCATAGGTTCAAGTTGATGCTGACAGGGAGACCTCTATTTCATATAAGTTTTTTTTTTGGCCTTTCTATGACTTTATGATATATTCAGGCCGGGACTCGAACCCAGGGCCGCTGCAGCGAGGACAAAGCCTCTACACATGGGATGCCTGCTCTACCAACTGAGCTAAATGGCGCCCCAGGCAGAGAGTAGTTTAGCAGACAGTTTGCACAGGGGTAAGCAGCAAGAAGAAGTTGTTTCAATGTTTAAATGGGCACGTGACCATTGTTTTGTGAATCATTTATTTACATAAAATAAAGAAAACCAGCAGTCTATGGAGTTTCTATGACGTAATGGGTTTTGTTGTGCATGCGAATGTGACTGGTCTAACCACACTTAAAACTAATATGCACATTTAAAATACTTTAAATGTATGCCAAGAGTGTGTGTGAGTGCTTGAAATTTAAAAAAATGAAAGCTCTGATGGATCCCCTTAGTGTTGGTTATGCAAATATGTCTTTTACAATTGTGATTATCTTTCTGGTTGTATTCACAAACATTTGTATGTATGGCGTGGTGGTAGAAGCCAGAAAGCTTGATTAGGTCATACCTCGTGCTACATAGTAGAAAAACACAACTTTAGACAATAGCACCTTTGGTGGAGCAGAGTAAGACGCAGTTATTATATTTGCATATAAAAGTGATTTGGTGTTAATTTGATTGCCTCTGCGTTGGATAGAATGCATTGTGGCCAGTAGCTTTAACTTGTGAGAGCATGGAATTACAAACAGTTGTGCATAAAGAGATATTTAAGTTGCAAAACTCAGCAACTCCCGTGTTGCATTTATTGATTTATCAACCACACATATTGTGCAAACATTTGGCACTGGGTGAGAAATCATACAGCAATACAATCTATTCTCCTCCAGACAGACATTATCACCTCTCTGTGTCCAGCAGTAGCGCCAGCAAACTAATGTATTGATCACATTGTGGATCATTGTAATGAATGGTCTCTAAGGGACAGTGCACCAACTGCAGACAAATGGCAATGGTTAAAGTAATGATTAGTAACATTTTTACACCATTTAAATAAATGAGCATTTGCGACTTTATGTTTTCAATTGATTTAACAAACCTGATCCATCCCATAGGCTGATGAGAAACGTGTTTCTTGGAACACAACAGGATATCATGTTTAGGAATTATCAAGGTTTGCCAAATGTACCTACAATTGGAAACCCACAACGCCTCACCATTAAATATATCTCAACTCTTAAAAGAAAAATTGCAAGACCAAAGTCTTCATAGACCACAGAAGTTTATTCGTGACCTTGGAAACAGTAACAGTTAACATACTTGTGCTGTAGCTTCCTACTGCATCTTTTCATTTTCCTCACTGAATGGAGATTTGGTGTTCATTCATTTTCTTGAGTATTCTCCTCAGCTGTCACATGTGATGTCATGATGATTCATGTCATTCTTATAGTCTGCAGCTGAGATCTGAGACTTTGTCTGTGCACACAGAAGGCTAATTTCTCGTAAATATGGATCATCACAAACACGCCAGAGAAACGGGGAACAGCAGAAAGCAGCAGATCATACATCTCATCAGAAAACATCCAGAAGGGCACCCATTAGCTCAGTTGGTAGAGCGGGCGTCCCATGTACAGAGGCTTTGTCCTCCAGTAGTAGTATTATTGGCACAACTAAAATCATGGATGAAGGCAAGAAAAGATAAACCAACAGACTTTTGCACCCGACGTCTCGTATTTATAACATCACTTAAACTAGCGACAAAACACTAAACAGGTTACCCCCCCATCCTTTTTCCTGTCAGTCTCTGAAAGACTGAATGCTTGATTAGGTCATACCTCGTGCTACACAGCAGAAAAACACAACTTTAGACAACAGCACTTTTGGTGGAGCAGTGTAAGACGCAGTTATTATATTTGCATATAAAAGTGTTTTGGTGTTAATTTGATTGCCTCTGCGTTGGATAGAATGCATTGTGGCCAGTAGCTTTAACTTGTGAGAGCATGGAATTACAAACAGTTGTGCATAAAGAGTTCAGACATTTAAGTTGCAAAATTCAGCAACCACTGTGTCGCATAACATATAACATCACTTAAACTAGTGACAAAACACTAAACAGGTTACCCCCCCATCCTTTTTCCTGTCAGTCTCTGACATTAAGCTTGTTTTAAAAAGTCTTAACAAACAATATTCTGAATTCTGTCTTTTTTCAGAGCTGATAATGGAAGTCTCGGAGATAATAAAGAAGCGAAATGTGTCACTTCTTTCTGATCACTGATAGGTTGCACATGCGCAGTACCAATCACGCAGCTTATGGCTCAGACTTGAGGATGCCACAGACATCGGTTACTTTTTAATATCTTTAACTTCAGTCTCTATTTCAAACTCAGCACCAACTGAACGATGTTCAAGTGCTGCTCGACAGAGACAGATGGAAACATCTTATCAAGCGAGCAGCCTTAACTTCAACACACGTCATAGCATCGCACCTTAAAAGGAGAGTAAATTAGCGCGTTTGCTTGGGTGTTGTGTTGACGTCACAACTGAGCTGAGTGAGCCTGAGCATGATTACTGCTGGGTTAACTGACCCGAGAGTAAATTCTGATTGTACACGTTCACATTGCACACAGAAGCCAGCTGTTAGCAGGTGTTAGTGGTTATTTGGCCAGAGTGTCAAAAGAGTCTAAGGATTAGGATAGGGGGACTAAGAACATATAATCTATATTGTTTTTTAATGTATCTGACTTTATTAATCTACCATTAAATATGACTTTTCTAAAGGTAATCAATGTATTAATGTTGAAATATGTGTCAGACAAAATGCCCATTACTAAGGAAACTACTGGCAGCAGAAACCCTGCTGCTTCTCCAGGGATGAGGAGTGTGATGAAAGTCAGCATCCAAACAAGACTTGATCCAACCTAAAGCTCTGTGTGCAGCAGATAAAGATTCTGGGGTTTATGGGGTGCTGATGCTCAGACATAAAGCTCTTTGCTTCACAACCCTTCTCCCCCATGCATTAGAGAGTTAAATCAAGGGTTTAGAAGAAGCCTGATTGGAGACTCTTGAGATAGCTGTCAGCATTTTGGAGCTAATCCTCCTCTGAAACCAGCAGCAGACACATCAGTGAGCATTCAGAAGGAAAGAAAAACATCAGTTAACCACTAGTGATCTGTATTTTTCATCTCACTCCAGAAGAATCCATTAGGGTCGATGACTGTATATCACAGTCTCCCAAGAAAGCGTATTGATATTTGGATTGGATTCAGCTCCTGTGTTGTATCTCCATCACTATAATAACTGCATGCTCAGTTAGCTTTTATTTGGATGCTTAATTGAGTACAGATCTGTTAATACAACCAAGATTCCAAAAAACTTGGGACACTGTCCAAAACATAAATAAAACACAGTTTGATCATTTGCTAACCCTTCTTGACATATACTGAATTGGATAGCATTACAAAGACAATATATTTAATGTTTTACATTAGTTTTATTGATTTTTGTAAATATACGCTTATCCAATTTTCAGATCAGTTAAAATTAATTTCAATCCAACCAATATAATCCTGTGAGCTCACTTTGAAATACTGCCCCCACGTCATTCAGTCATTAAACCGTCCCTAGCAGCCTCCTCTATCTGTACTGGATCTTTTTGCTGCTGGATTTTCTCTTTCAAACTAGCAAGACATTTGAGAGTCCCACAATTTGTGCCAAGTTTCCATCAGATTTAAATGTGTATGAAGAAAGCAGGTGGGTCAATTCATGACCAGAAATGAATGTATCTCGACCTGTTCTACATAGAAATGTCACCTCACAGGTCAGTCAGGCTCCTGTATATGCACCCATATGCAAACACACCTGACATAAGTCTGTATACAAGCTTGTTTGGAAAAAGTGGCTATACATAAGTTTTTATATGTATTTTCAGTATCAACTCTTTAACTAGCAGCTATAGCTGCTATAGCTACTGGTTAACATGTTGAATGTTTAACCCGGTCACAGATTACAATGAAAAGGCCTAGTTAGAGGAGTAGAGGACCTGAGCTGCTGGTGTCAGGACATGAACCTACCCCTCGAATGTCAGCAGGATCAGAAAGCTGTCTTTGGGTAGATGCAGGGAAGGACATCCACCCCTCCTTATATCAACAGGTCAGCTTCAAGTACCTTGGCGTCAACATCACTGAGGGCCCGACTCGCATGCTACATACTGACTTACTGGCGTGGCATGGCAAAGTGTGTGTCTCCTGAGAGGCTTCAAGAAATTCTCTGTATCCTTTTAAATACTGAGAACCTTCTAGTCATGCACCATTAAGAGCATCCTGAAGGTAAGCATCACTGCCTGTTATGGACACAGCAAAGATTGTTTTTTTGGCTAAACAATAGCCAGCGCTATGTGCCACCTTAAGAACACTTACACCGGGTGCTGCAAGAATAACATAGGATTCTCATTAAGTATCCCAACCCCAAATTACTGCTTTTTTTCCCCTGCTGCAGTCTGTAAGTAGAACACAATACACCAGGCCAGCACTGAGAGCCACAGGAAGAGCTTTTACCCTCAGCCCTGGGGCTCCATATGTACACTGACTAGCCACAGCATTGAAACCACTGGCAGTTGCTCTGAATAAAACTGATCATCTCATTACAATGCAATGACCTGCTTGGAAATTAAACCCCTCATGGTGACTCGGGATGGACGGATTGATCCCTAAATATCATTACTCCTTTTGAAGATCGGTCCTAGCATCAATTGGATCGATACAAAGAGATAATTTTCAACTTCACTTTTCTATGTTGCACTCATGTATTTATATTTCATCAACAAGCAGAGCTGTCTAAAAACATTCAGCTGTTGTGAACACATGTAAGCCTTCTCTTTGTTTCTCCACTGCTGTGCTGTTGTCATGTCATGTGCACAATTTGCACGTTGTTCATGCGCAGCTCGTCCTGGGCCTCACCCTGACCACTAGTTTAATCCGACATGCAGTGATGGCTGAACGCAAGAGGCGCATCGTTTGGAGCTACTTCACAGCTGTCAATGAAAACATTGCAAACTGTGATGTGTGTAGGAAGGGTTAGGTTCACTACTGTGGCACCACCACAGAGTTATTTAAACACATAAAAAAAACAAGAGAAAGAGAACACAGAGCTGCAGCAGAGAAGAAGAGAGGAGGAGGAGCGAAATGCCTCATCAGCATCCAGACGCCGACACAGAGACAGAGTTCACTGGCATAGTCAGAGAGAGCCAGGGAATATCCTGCTATATACGGATACATAAATATTTTAGTCAGACTGATTAGATATAGCATACTATATCCAGACATCCAAATAATATATTCAGCCCATTGAAAATTGTTACCTAAATAAATTATGTTTATTTATTATTTAAAAAAATATATACCTGAAATGGTTGAATATATTAACCTAATTATTTTTGGTATATCACCAAGGTGTTAAACACTTCTGTTATTTGCCTTAAAAAACGTTTTTTTTATAATAAAAAGTATCAGTATAGAAATCGGTGATATTGACCCTGTATTACTTGATATCAGATCAAAACAAAATTTTGAGGTATTGTCCCCCCCTAATGGCGATAGCACTGCCCGATGGAACTGTACTACAAAAACTGCCCGGGAAAGAAAGAAACTGAAACAAGTCCAGTTGTCTAAAATATAGCTCTTAGAATAACCATGAGCTGGATGACTAAGAACCGTCATCAACATGTTGGTTTACATTATGTTGAAAGTCCAACTGGATGTTGTTTATTTATTATTGCTATCTTGACTGACATCTCATGCAGATAGAAGGCAAAATGTGCCATTGGCACAGTGGACTGGCAGAACATCTAATCAGAGGACAACCCCAGTACAGCCCTTGCCTCACTTAGACTTACTCCTCTGTTTTGCAAGTTCATGCCTAGGGGAGGGTGTTCCAATTCTTGTTGGGATAGAGGGGTTGGGTGAGGGATTAGGGGTACGTGGCCCTCCACATGGAGGCTTTCAAGAGGCATAATTCAAACCAGGAGTTATCAGAATGCTCTGTTGTTTCAGTGTTGTCCTTTTCTTTATAACAAGTGTGAAACAATCGTGACTAGTTTGCTGATGTCTCAGTTGCTAATTAGCTAGCTAATGTTAAATTGTTATTGTTGATTTGTGCATTATAGTCATACACACATTTTGACATTCTCAAAGTTGCATTCCTCCCATTTGATGGCATATGATCCCCAAAATGTGACTACAGTCCAGCAGTGAAGTTGCAGCAGATTCTAATATCAGTGCAGATTGGACTGTAGGAGCATGGGTTGCTAATTTAGTCTGCAAAGCTCTGTTACTAACAGTGTTCTTTTTTATTTGATGACTTGATTGGTAGTGTGAAATTGTGCACACATTGTGAGTGGCCATGCTTTTCTATTTAATGTTAGATCACGAGTATACCCCTGTCCAGGAGGTACTGGCCCAGCTCTCCATTATAAACGGTTAGGTCTCTCAACCTACAAGGTGTTACTTAAAAGTGGAATTAAATAGGGACTGCTTAAACTGGTAGGGAGGAGATTCGCCTAGCTTCTCACTGCCTACATCCTAACGTCTACCCTGCTTCCTCTGGCTTGGCACCTGACTTGAATAGCCCTTGAGTCAGATAGGGCCACCAGCCATGCCTGTTAATGACATCTCTCCTCTAAATGATCTGTGCACATGGTAGGGTGCTAGTTTGAATTTAGCAAGCTAGAGTAACCTTTAAAAACCTTTAAGATATTTTGCACACTTATCACTTACTTGTTACTTCCATCAAAGAGACGTAAAATCAATGTCCACAACTTCTACTGTAACTATATTCTGTTGTTGTTTTTTTGCTTAGTTTTAGCAAGGGCAAAGCACACAGCTCATACTGAACTTAATTACTATTAATTGTCATCAAGAATACCTATTGGTGAAAATCACTATTTAGTATAAAATATAAATTAATCTAAAAGAGCTGTGGCTGGTTAAAATACTTAGATGTAGTAGAGATTGAGAGGGTCAAGCCTTCCGGTAAGCCTTTTTTTTTTTTTTTTCTTACTGTAAGTCCAAATTCTTGTGGTAATTCATGACCCTACCCGAGGTCCCCAAATTTCCTCCAAACTCCATGCCAGCAGTGTGAACAAAAGACCTCAAATGTCCAAATTACATGTTCTTTCATTGCAACCGTGACACACTCATTACATATTCAACACAATACAATTGGCAGGGCTTTTATATATTTCTAAATCACCATTAGGACTATGTATAATGTCCTTTATACTTGCATTTGTGTATGGCAGGAGTGTGTGGATCTCAACTTTTCTGACACTATCAATGACATATGGTTTGTGATAATAGCAGGTTTGCCAAAGTTACACAAGATAAATCACCACAGCTGAAGACGGCATATTTGAAACATCCAGCCGCGTATGTTTCCATAACCATCATCGACTGCTATTGATGAAATATGATTGTCTAGAAGGGTTGTCCCATTTCATAGGAGGATAGTTTAACCACCACTCGTTGCAACTGTTGTAAATGTTCTTAGTGGCAAGGGGGCACTCAAAAACTACGGGTAGGGGTTAAAGGAAATGTGATTCAGCCAGAGCCTTGAAGTCACTGGCATGTTTTGTGATACTGGGTTGGTTTATTATGTTGTTGCTGTTTTGGTGGTTGTTACACGGTAGATTTTTTTCAACCACACAACCTACACAGGGCTCTTTATATATTTTGTATATCTCTTTGTATATTTTTGTTTTAATTCTAATTAATAATTTTAAATGTACCAGCCTTGATTACAGCTTTTGATTAGAGTCATCAGCCTGAAGGGTTATGCAGACCCTAATATAGAATTATCATAGATGGAACCTTGATTGAAACCCTTAAAATGAAATCAGTTCCCCTGAGAATACAGTTGTTGAAATCACATTAGGTTTGATATTTAATTAGGTTTAATGGTGTTCCAGTAAAAGTAGCAATGTTTTGTTTGTATAGAGAAAATTCACACCGCTTTACACCGCCGTCAGACCGCCCTTTCCTTTGGCACTACATTTTCTCAACCGTAGAACCTCCGTATCCCTATGCATTAGCGCAACTGGGCCTCGCACTGTATTTCGCCGCTCGCAGATAGCATAGGGATAGCGTAGGGATACGGAGGTTCTATGATTGAGAAAATGTAGTGCCAAAAGAAAGGGCGGTCTGACGGCAATGTAAAGCAGTGTGAATTTTCTCTATATAACGTACACTTGAACTGATATAGATTTTTTTAGGTGGGCCTTGTTTTAGGTGGTTAAAATTCGCTTTGCATCTAGTCTCCGTTCACTGCAGTAAAAAGCTGAGCGTCTGGGCTGGAGCGGCGCTCTGCTTCTCCAAACTGAGGCTGCGCTGATCGGCAGCTACGGTAGGGAACAGACCGACTATAGATCTGTACTTTATATGACCCCACTTCAAAAAACCCCAACTATCCCTTTAAGTTTTTTAATGCTAATGGTTGATGAAGCGTTCAAAACCAAAAAGAATGAGCCCACCCACGTATCTCTCCATTGCCTTGAACAGACTGTGTGCTGCATAATGTGTTGCAATTCGTGGTCCAAATTTCCCGCGCAGTCCTGCAGAAGTGACGTAGTGACGACTTGGATACAGGAAGAAGATAAGCGCGGTGGACCGAAACTAGTGTTTGGGTAGTAATGAATTCTGCTACGGCCAGAAAACGACCCACCACCACACAGAGTCCACTAAAAAGTCATACTAAGACGAAAACAAAGGTTTTATCAGCGGCAAGTTGAGAGTCGAAACGAAATTACGCCCAAGGCATTACATAAGCCACCATGTTCCGAACAGACACACTAAAAACACCTACAATAAGTAACATTTTGGTTTTACCAACATAAATAGCAAACATTCTATTAATATTAAACTGTCAGTAAAAGCTATTCCCTGAAAAAACTTTACATTACATTGAAAGTAAACATGAAATATGTACAAGATTCTGACTCCTTTTTTTCAACTCATTTAGCTGTTCATAGCAGACTCCATATTGGCTCATCGTCATGCTTTAGCTGTTTTCTTTCACATGCTCTTGTCTGGAGGTTGCTAGCCAAGACATGTTTTGTCTGAAGCCAAGACTTCACATAATGTCTTGGGGAAAAACATTTCACCGGAGGACCAACACATTTAATGAAAAGAGTTCCAGGGTGGCCCTCATTCCTTTTATAATATTCATTTGGCTGAAGCCATGCTCACATTCTGCAGTGGAGGCGACAAGTGTGTCGACTGCATGTAGCAGAGGCTTTAGCTCCTTTGGAGGCCTACTTTTCTCACCAGTGGCTTTGACTGTTTTCTCTCATGCCTCTCTGTGCCTCTCGACTCACAAGCTTGAAGAAAGTGCAGAGCTCCACCACCTCTGTTTCAGCATATCTCACCCCACACTCCTCTGGCCAGTTGGAAGGCTGAAAGGTTTTGATATTGGCGAGGAACTGATGATACTTGTCTCTGTCGTGCAGCTTCCCAGGTAGACACCCCATCCTTTGCTCGAGACTTTCAGCGAGGGTATTCAAAAACAACTCCTGGTTAATTGCGCAGTCATGTCTCACATTTGTTTGTTCTGCAACAGTTTTAAAGATGTTTAACTCCACTGCCTGCTGTGCCTCCTGTGTCTTCAGACCCGGGGAGGCAGCAAGGGATTTCAGTACCCGAATCTGTCGACTGAGTGATGCCTCTGCCCTGTGAAGTGTCATACTTCTATCTTGCAGGGAGAGGGAGAAATCAGACAGTCAGTTCTTCCAAGGCATCAAACATGAGTCCTAGGTTGAGCACAAAGGTTGGACTACAGAGCCGACTGCATAAACCACAAAACATGGCCCTTTCTGTAGAGTTTCGTTTTGGGTCCACAGATGCTTCTGAAAAGTGCTTGTGTAGGGCAGGGTACTGTTGCCAGACAGCTTTCACAGTTCTGTAGCTGGAAGCTACCCATCTTGTGCTCAAAATTCGCCCTATGTTTTGACACTGCATTGCAAGTGTCTCACAACATGCAGTCAACTCTCTTCGGTTTTTAGCAGAAGCATGATAGAGACTGTACAGTTTATCAAAGAACAACAGAAATTGATTGAGACCTGCAGCTTTCTCAACAGCATCTCCAACGCTCAACTCCAAGCGGTGGTTCAAACAGTGCCAGATGAAAATGTCGGAAAACTGGTTGACCACTCTGGTCGCCACACCTGACTTTTTTCCAAGCATGACTGAGACGCCATCACATGCAAAACAGACAAGCCACTCCTTTAAAATGTCTTTTGTAAAGCCGAGGTTATTTAACATTGCTGTATGAATTACCTCTGCAGTGCTGGCAGGGAGCTCTACAATAGCCAAAAAGAATGTCAGTGGCTCTTCGCTGTTCCCTACACATGCTCTGACATAGATTATCAGTAGGTTGACTCATCAACCAGAATGGAAATCTTTGAATAGGTTTCTAGAATACTTGCAATGACTTGCTTTGTCATTTCTGTTGCTAAGTGCTGGCTAATATTTGCACAAGATTTTTCTGAATGTAAAGTCCTTCCCATGTCCAATCCATTCAGAACTTGGATGTCTATGTCTGTTTCTAGATCAGTGTATGGCCTTCCAGATTTTTCAATTTTATAAACAGTTCTAAACACCCTGTCAGTGGTCAGAAACTGATCCTCATCATCTCAGCAGTCAGAGTTTCCACTGTTTTCTCTTTCACCTTTTCCGCAGTTTTCTCAGCTGCCCTGTGAAAGTCTGAGGTTCTGTGGCAATGTATTTTCTTTCGAAGAGACTGTTGCTGTGCACTTTTTGTTCTCCCTGATGCAGCCACCTTGACCTCAATCCACTCCTCTGCTTGTGTTTTCCACCCATCTCTGGTCCAGTAGCAATCACCGGTTTGCAGGTTGAACAACCAAGTGCTTTCCCTTGATATGTAAGCCATGGATATAGCTCCCTCTTCTCCTTTCCTTGCTCCTTTGTCCAACATTCTGGGATATCATGATTTGTTCTTTCTTTTTCATTTTCACTTTCAGAATCTAAACTGCCTGAACTTTCTGTTTTATCATCTCTCTCTGGTCTTGCTGCTGTCGAACTGCTTGAACTTTCTGATTTGTCATCTCTTTCTGGCCTTACTGCTGTTGAACTGCCTATGCACTCTTGTGTCTCTTGTGGGCTGTTGGCAAAATGCCACTTAGGTTCCTGAAAGTGGAGGCTTTTGCCTGCCCGATTTTGTTGACTACCTCAAATTTTGTTGATCGGGTCATTTTTCGTTTTTAAACAATCGGGAGTCTGCACATGGTGTTTTATTTAAAAAATTAAGCGGATGCTCTCAGCCGTACCCGTGTCTCTGACTTCCCTCCGGCGTGTTCTCCTCTGTGCAGGTTGTTGCGGCTTTCGTCAAAAATAGAGCAGGCAGCCCGATCGCAAAGCAGCCGTGCCCGGCTTGACTTCACTGTGCGCCAGAGCTGATTGTGATTTGTAACACACTATCTGCTACTAGGGGATGGAGAGTGATGGCAGGTTAACAAGGGGGATGCTTTTCAGTAATTTTGCTGACAAGGGGGACGGCATCCACCCTCATCCCCCCTTAAATCGCCTACTGGCTATACTGATGGTTACTTTGCATTGTTATTACAGACCACAGCCAAAATAAATGAACTCCAAACTGGACAGCTGTATCCGTGCTCTTTAATGGGAACACCAACCCTACACATTACCAGTTAGACTCCTGGAGACAAAACCTTCTCTCCTTTTTAAGCACAGACTAACCAATCGGCCTCTTTTAAAAAGCACGTCTTGAAAAGTCACTGCACAAGTAGACATAATGCAGTGATGGAGAACTGTGATTAAACTGTTGACCAGAACATGTCTGAGGAGTGAGCCAATCAGAATCCAGTGTCCATCTTATAAACAGTTTCTATCTATCAATGTTATATTGGAACGGCTGGTCAATTTATGGATGTGTCCCTGGTGAGTGGTGGTCCTGTGTGAGGGGTTCTGCCTTGGACATGCCTCTCAGCCATGAATGACTAATGCATGCTGTGCTGTCTGAAGAGGAAACACCAGGCTGTGTGGGAGTGACAGGGTGAGTGAAAACACTGGTTTATTGGAGAGTTTCATCCCTGCAAGCCAAACACTACTGCTCTCTTACAGCAATAACACTGTCATATATCGGAGCCTCTGCAGCCATTTCGGCTCATCATAAGACTTCCATCAAGTACTTAATCATAATAGTAATTTCATTTTATTGTAAAATTAAATGGTGGCTTATGAGCAGTAACTGATTGTAGCCTCCAAACCACTGGTAAACATTTCCACAATACAGGAACCTGCCAAATAAAAGCATGTATACAAATAATTAAGGGTGCTCTGATTGATCGTGCACCAATCATTTTCGGCTGATATACACTGTAAAAAGAGACTGGTGGTCTCTATAAAGCCTGATCAGAAGAGTGCTGCTGAAATGCCACACAAGACTCTGCAGCTTCCTGGCTCACTAGCTCCCCTCTAACAATATCAATACAGATTTTCAGTGCCCTCTTGGTTTAACTGGTAATATATTTGTGAGGTCCCATCAGCCAGCCATCTGTGGCTGAGGGGATAGATGGACCTGTGCCATGGAACAATTCTGGTAACATTAGGTCTCGTGCTGAGAGGCCAGTCAGTGACTGTAACTAGCACCGACACAGTGCTGTGGAGAGAGAGGTCACTATGGTAACAGCAGGGGAAGACACGCTGCATGGTAGTCAGTGCAGTCACTTCAATTCATCATTTGGGATTGTCTGTTTACATTTTCTGTTGTGGGGGACAACATAACACTGCGACACCAGAGCTAACAGCTGACTGAGCTAACAGCTACAGCTAGCTTACAGCTGAGCAGGACTGAGAGTTTCTGTTACAAGTAGCAAGGTACACTAAATAATTACATCAAGTACTTTGGCTGCTTACAGCTTACGTGGCAGCTGTGTCGATAAGTGTGATGACGCGAATTCCCTTTTCTCCACTGAAAGAGCGAGAAACCTGGAGGGGGGAGGAGAGGGAGCGAGGGACAGAAAGTGAAAGGAAGAGAGTGAACGGTCTAACCTGTTAACATGGTCGCTGAAATGAAAAGCGAGAGGTAACACCACGCAGCATCGCTTCACACACATCCTGGGTGTCCAGCCTGTAAGTGAAAGTACTTTGAGTTCTGAGTTACAGACACTTTACATCTGTGTATGTTATCAGTCTGAAGCAACCAGGTACAAGCAGTGACTAGATGGTGGAGTGGTGGCTTCAGACTGCATTTCAAAGAATAAGACAACTGACACACAGAGTTTCATTAAATTTAATAAGTCCCATTCAATTTTTCTTAATTCTCTTTTTACAGTTTCCAGATAAATTATCATTTTGTTTTTAAACTTTTCTTTGACTAGAAATATAATACATTTGTGTGTCCTAAGCTCTTAACTCCGGACCGGCCTGCACAGTTCAAAGTAGGACAAACTATCTTCTCAAACTGCTCATGACTGGGTTGATGTCAAAATAATATAATAAGAATAAGAATAAACTCATTGACAATAATTCAACCTCCAAATTTCGCATCTTCTTTCAGTATTAGTTACTAGAATCCTTACTGAACAGATTATTTCCTTCACCATCGCCCATTTATCATTCAATTCACTATCGTCATTTTGACTGCTTATATACAGGAAATACTCATGTCTGATCATCACTGCAAGTCACTTGTGTTAGAATTTACTAGGGCTGGGCGATAAATCTGTAAAATCGATTAATTCGAGTTTGTTGTTTAGGATGATTTTTTAAAAAAATTGATTTTCTCTTTAACTTGCTCCTCCGCTGCTCCCCATGGGCTCCCGTAGTTCATAGTGGGCTCCGCCCTCCCCCGCATTTACTTTCCACAGAGAAACAAACACAACAACATGGCACCAAGCAAAGAGTCCGTTCCCAAAAAGGCACTGTCTTGTCAGTAGTTTGGTTTTGTGGTGCAGACGCCTGCATCAGAATGGACACTTGTTGTTCACTACGAGATGTACAGAAGTGCGGCAGCCCACAAACACCCGCTAAAAAGCAGCCAACATTAGTGGAATCATTTAATCATGTATCCAGTATGACAAGAAAGGGTCCCGGTGGACCGCTTTTACGGATGCAGTCACGATGCATATCGCTAAAGATATCATGCCCGTATACAGTGGAAAAGCCGGAGGTTCACCCACAAGCTGAAAACTTTCAAGCGTGATGTTTCCGATGCAATGCATATGGGGTGCCGAATATAAAAATTCAGTCACACTTTTCTAGCTGATATATTTTGAATATTTAGCTCACTTTCCTCACATTTAGCTCATTTTCCTCACATTTGAGGTACAAATTAAATGGTGAATCTAAATGTTAAATCTAAATCTAAATGTAAATGCTAAATCTAAATCTAAATGTTAAATCTAAATCTAAATGTGTAGAAAATATGCAAATAGCCCACGCCTGTCAGCGTGCACAGACCCGCCCACACCTCTGACCGACCGCGCTGTGGATGCGGGGTAAAGAGAGGAAGTACCGAACATGGCCAGCTCGCTCCAATTAGGAGATATTGAGTGGGCGGTTATGGCAGGTGTGCGTGCTGCACTCCAAGGTGCACTTCCGCCGGCACCATCCACACCGTTAACGGTAAGTTACATAGTTAAAAATTGAACTTTTTACTGTATTCTGGGGGAAGCTATAGTTAGCTAACCGACCTAGCAAGCTAACATTTGCCAGTGTGACTCAAGTGCCAGCTAACGTTAAGATTTTGTTATTCACTGAAAGGACTGTAAGCGACTGTTATTCGGAGTTACCCATAACTTAGTTAGTGATTACAGGTAAGAAAGCTGACCGTGCCCCATGAAGCATAAGCTGTGGTAGCTAAATAATGTTTTGTGGCTAACTTTCCCAGATAGCTAACGCTAGCGAGTTTGATTAACATACCACAGAAAATGAATATTTTACACGTTTTCTAAGAGCATGACTAGGCATTTTCCAAAAAGGCCTGTTACTCATGTAGTTGGCAGTTGATATTTGTATGTAGCCCAAATGGATTTTTAACAAGTTAAAATGTTGGCTGTTGTTTCAGGTCTCCACACCCCAGGTCAACCCACAGGCACCTCCAGCTGTGTCCTCAGGCACTGCCGCCTTTGCTACCACTATCACATCACTGAGATCAGTAAGTGAAGTTGTGATATAGCATTAAAATGTTTTGTTACCTTAAGTTAACTGAGAAACATTAGTTCACAGAAGAAAACTCATCCAGTTTGTCAGCTAATTCAGAAGGCATATTTTAGAGCTAGAGTTATTGTTCTGCAATAGTCCATCTTGATACATCTCCTTCCATTATATACATCATGTTGGTTGTGTGACTAAACTATAATTGCATATTAGACCTTCCTTGTCATTCCCAGCTTGTCCCAGGTTGGCTCTTAAGGTCTCTGTAATGTAATGAATGGTCAGGGTTGGAAGGTTACTTTAAGAATGTATTATGATGCAATTACTAATGACCTGTGTAAAAAATGTACTCAATAACCTAATCCAAGTGTCACAGTATTAAAGTAATGTAACTTCATTGCCTTGCTTTTGGATTACCTAAAACCAAATATGCAAATTATGACTTTTTAAGGAGTTGTTCTCCTTTTCTGCTTGAAAGACAGAATAATCAAATCAAAAATGTAACAAGTAATCCTTGACAATGTAACTATAATTTAATTATACATTTTTCAAATGCAATATGGGCTGGTGATAGGTACTTATTTTTTGTAATCACATGTAATTATTTACTACACAGCCCTGTTTTTTCCTGTTGTAGGATGGGCATACAGTAATTTCCAAAGAGGACATTGAGGGTTTGCTGCTGCTCGGAACAACGCTTTCTAAGTGGCTTCAGTCCTGTGGATCTCCAGACCCACATTATACAAGCTGATGCGGGAATACAACAGAAGGCGCACAAAATTCAGTACCATACTCTGTACCAGACTCTGTAAAAAGGATTGATTGTGCTGGTGTCAAGTCCACGAGTACAACAACAATACAAGGACGAGTATACACTGTGCCTTGTCCTAAGTATATAGTAACTAATTAGATGGAAATTAGTTGTACATAGCGCAGTGGATGGTTACAGCAGAATGTTGACATTTCTCCAGTGTGCCAGCAACAACTGGGCTGAGACTGTCATGGCTCTCATTAGTACAGCCATCAGTGAACCTGGCCGGCCGGTTCATATCAGAACTGATCATGGAGGGGAAAATGTCCAGATTTGGGAGGACATGAGAATGCACAGAGGTGAAAATTATGTGTTGACTGGAAGTTCTGTACATAATCAGCGAGTCGAACGATTCAATCGGGACTTGAACAGAAACTGCCGTCATGTGTTTGCACCTATTTTCTATGAACTGGAGTCAATGGAGGCCTTGGATGTAATAATAATAATGCATTTTATTTAAAGGCGCCTTTCAAAGCACTCAAGGACACCGCACATAACAACAGTAGCAACAGTACAACAGTACAACAACAGTGCAACAAATCACGAAACATTTAGTGCAAATGAAGATAGAGAAATAAATAGGAAGATGCCATTACATAGTGCCAGGAGCTAGGCACAGAGTTCAAACTCTGTGGTCCTCACTATTACAGGAAGTCAACCGGGCCGGATTAGGCAGGGTAGAGCTTCCGGGGTTAGAGTTGTGCAAGAAAGCAATAGAGAATAGGCAAGAGTGTGGTTGTTTGATTAGTCTGATACAGAGTAAGCCACTCGGAATAAGTGTGTTTTCAGGCGGGATTTAAAAGTGGTAACATTGTCAGAGGTGCGAATGTCTGAAGGGAGAGAGTTCCAGAGGCTGGGGGCAGACAGATTCATGTGGACAATGAATCAGATTTATTTTGTCTTAATTTTGTGGACATTCCCAGGATCAATCGCACATTAGATGAGTTAAAAGCTGCATTTAACAATCATTCAGTCTCATCTGAAGGAAACAGAACCCCACTTCAGCTTTTCACACTAGACAGACATCTTCTGTTACTAAACTATCCCGAAGCTGCAACTGAGGCAAGAACAGTGGACTCAGCCTCAACATCTCATGTACTTCATACATTTTGCCCACTTAACCAGCAAGAGCTGCAAGAATTGATTGTTGCAGTAAACCCTCTTGAAAATAATTTAGTTAATTTAGTTTACATATCTTCAGGGACACAAATTACTGTTTGTGAACAAAAGGCACCTTTTGCAAAAAAAGTATTTAATGAGAGTTATGTTAACCCTTTATCAATACCAATATGGAAACTGATCTGCTTTTATAAAAACATGCAATCTGACATGTTACATTTATGTTTACTAAAGCATCTTATCAAAAAGGGACACATTCAAAATAAAATAAATGCAATGCTTTTAATAATTTCTTTGTCATTTGAAGTTTGTTTTTGAGAAGGAAAAAAAATCGATTCAAATCGTAAATCGGGTTTGGTGTGAAAAAAATCGGAGATTCAAATTTTAGGCCAAATCGAAAGTGTTGAAAGTGTTTATTAACTGAGTGAATTCTAGGGCTGGGCTGGGCCCTAGAATTCACTCAGTTAATAAACACTTTCATTTAGACCCAGTCGTGGTTCTGTGTATGCCTTTGAAGTGGAGAATGGAGCCAAATGAAGTCCCCTGACTTTTTGCACTCTGTGTACAGTTCTACTGCAATAGAGGGGTGCCTCAAGAAGTGAAACTAAAGGGGACCTATAGTATTAAACTTACCCCTAAATTCCACCAGATCCGTGTTTGGTCTGGCTTCTGTCATGGCTCCACCATGGGAGCAGAGCTGTCTATGTGTTTACTTCCACTGGCTCCGCTGCATTGCGTATCTGCTCCGTTGCGGCTCCGGCAGTCCGGACCCTTCCGGAGCAGATGCACATGGCTTCTATTTCTGCAACTATTCAGCTAAATTCAGCACGAAGCAGACAGGAAGTCACCTACTGAAACAACAACATACAACAACAGCAGTCGGTTAATTTTCATAATAAAACACTCAAAAAATATACAAATCCAAGCACCTCTTCCAATCCTTTGGTCAGGAACACTTGTTGTGTTTCCAACACATACCTGTCGCGGGAACTCTTTGGTCTTGCAACACCAGCTGTCCGGCAGTGCTGCGCCGTGCTGGACTCAACACAGCTGGTGGGGGTTTGCCGGATGGCAGACGACGGAGCAAAACCGCAACAGAGCCGTTCCGCAACACACACGCATCCAGTGGAGTTCTAAAGTTAGTAGTGTATGGCCCCTGACCAGGCTGCTGTATGAGACACACTCACAGGCTGCCTGAACACATACAGATAATGACGTCTCTCAGCACCACTAATATGAGGCTTAGTTCTCTGCAGTTATGAATTTGAATTCATTTGACTTTCTGGTCTTCAAAGAGATTTTAATGAGAACTAGAGAAGGTATTTCCTGTGAAAATACAGTGTGAATTTTCACAATGAAACTGAGTCTTAAAACACAGTTAAAAGACAGAAATGTGCCTGAAAAATCATAAAACTACAAGGCATTACACTACACTGCTGAAAAACCCTCATGTCAAACTGCATTAGCTTAAGAAGGTAAAAGACACTGTTGGACCAATTAATGACAGGGTG
Organism: Lagodon rhomboides; assembly: GCA_039737535.1. Taxonomy (NCBI): domain Eukaryota; kingdom Metazoa; phylum Chordata; class Actinopteri; order Spariformes; family Sparidae; genus Lagodon; species Lagodon rhomboides. Next base: position 23,684,599 of record CM077805.1, read on the forward strand.
GCTGTGTTCTACTTCTCTTAGGTCAGCACACATTAATACAAAGCTTAGTTGCGATACAGGTCAAGTTTGGAACTGAGGGCCAGGCCATATTGTTCCCCCAGATGACCCAAATAAAGAGTTAAATTAACTGAATTAATATGATTTCTATAGGGGAAGCAACACCAAACCAGGATTTGCTAATACTACTGTGCTGACCTGTATTTAACTAATGTGTTGCCAGATTTATTCATCATGATATAAAAAAAAGAAAAATATGACTTGAACAATGGCCTTTAATAATAAATATGATATGTAAAGCATTTATTATTTGTATACAGTGTGTTTTACACTTTACTCAAGGTCCTTCTGCTTTCCTTCTTTAGTAAAATAAAAGTAGCCAACAATGGCCTACGCATGTGTAAAAGCCGATTGACTATGAACACTTGCAAAACAAAACAGCAGCCAAAGCGATCCCTCCCTCCTTCTGGTTACAGCAGGACTACGAGGGCGCCCAGGGGGGTATGACATAGGGGACAGGATGTTGACACTGGATGCCTGTTTTTTGCATTGTAGCTGCGTTACTGAGCTGTTTGTGTTCACATAGGCTGCCTGTCAGCTAAAGAAAGAAGCGGCCCTTCACCTGTTGTGTGTGTTCTCTTCATGTCCGTGACATATTCTACAGACACAGACATTAAATCTGTAGTGAAATGCTGGCATGACTGTCTACAGCTTGTTTTCAGATTGCTTTTTGCCAAGAACCACACGCGTGTCACGGTAGAAATAGGCGAGACACGACACCCGTGAGAAGCACATCTCAGGCGTCCTGTGTGAACGGTCTAACCTGTTAACGAGGACGCCGAAATGAAAAGTGAGATGTAATGCCACGCAGCAGCACTGCACACACATCCTGTGTGTCCAGCCTGTTACATCTGTGAAATTTACGAGCATGATGGGTTGGTAGATATCGTCAAAGTCCCATGACAGTATCGCAACATTTTTTTTAACCTGGTATCATGAAATTCTGTTTATCATTATATCCCTAATGTGGCAGGATGGCTCATCTCATCCTAATTCCACTAGAACTGTTTATTGCGTGTGGCAGTCTTTTTCCTCCTCTCCTCCCTTCCCACTGGGCTGGAGGCAATGATTCAATTGCACCTTGATTGCGGGGTGGCGCTGTGTAAAGCTATGACTAGATGGGCACCCCTCCTTCTCAGATGTGTGTCATCCCTTGGAGCTTGGTTTTTGAGTGACTGTTTCAGACGCTGTGTGGTTCGGATCGTATTTCCCCATCATTATAAGGTAGGATCTGTGACAGCTTTGCTGCAGCTGCACGTTTGTGGTGCGTTATTGGTGCTATATCAGGTGGCAGGTGGCTTATCCCAAATCTGGGCCTCTGCTGTCTGGCATTTATTGCTATTTTGTCTCTACCCAACATTTTTTCTATTATTTTCTACATTGAACTCTATGATTTCCCTTCCTTCTGTCGCTACTTTTGCCAGGTGGGCTTAACCTCTGGTGTGTTTGCAGTTACTGCTAAAAACGGCTCTGATTGCTCTCTCCTAGGCTGTGATTTTTGACTGGCTCGATGTGTGGCCTGGCCCTATAGCCCAGACTGGACTCCAGCCTGAATTGAAGCCACACATCCATTAAAGCGATACATTCAGGACACTGAATTAATTGGATAAATAATTAGTTGTCAGTTTATAATTGTTCAGTTGCTGTTCTGTTGTAATCCCTGTGTTAAATTGATTTTGTTCCTTTTTTGGGGGCAAGGTTTTTCACGTGTGGTGTGTAGTTTTAACACAACACAACACAATATATAAGGCAGAGCTGCGATATATTTCTGAAACATATTTAAGACTTAAGTATAATGTCCTCTATACTTGTATGTCTGTATGGCAGGAC